>OW285239.1:73928156-75171854 GCA_935421215.2 Melolontha melolontha | reverse complement strand
TTTTGTAAAATGAACCAATATTTAAATTGCAAACACGTTCAAGTTCCTTATTAGATGATGATTCCAAAATAGTTGTAAAAAGATGAAATATATATTAAAATAGAGAATATTGTTTGAATAATTATGAGAGTAATTTTTGTGACATATTCAGTAGACGATGAGTTGTCAATCATTATTTTTGTGGTGGTGCTACGAATGTCAACGGCGCTGGAATGTGAATTTGATGAGTGCTTGCACGAGTCGAATTCGAAAGCGCGGTTGACATGAGTGACACCACCGCAAAAATGATTTGCATAACATTGATTACGAATCGTATTTGGAGGACTATTTAATGAATAAAATCCTTCAAACCCATTTTACGCAAATTAAATAATTATCAATCCAGGCATTCATGATTGCGTAACTGCAACAACAATTAATAATATTCGATAAGTGTCAGAAAACATCCCACACAAATTTCAATAAGTTTGTTAAAACTGTTTAAAAATCGTTTTAAATTACGATGGAAAGTGAGCTGAGACGATTTGACGAGAACGATGATGGGGAAATTGATGCAGAGATCACAAAAAAATGTACCTGAAAACACAAAAAGATCCCACTCAGTTTGACGGAAATTTTCACAATTTTTAAAACTTATTATATATATTATAAACTTGAAAAATCTACGTCCCCTGTCGAGTTAAATACTATTTTAAAAAGTTGGGCATGTAATATGAAAAAAAATGACGGCACAGATCGCAAGGAGGAAGTCGTAAAACATGTGGAATTCAACAGCAAAAATGTTTCAGGACAAATATTTCACCACATGGAATATTTCAATTAATCATTTTAATGACATCATTTTCAAATCCGCAAGAGAAGCCAGGGATCCCATGAGAAAGAAACTGCAAGCTCTTCAGAAAAAAGGACTACTAGTACAGCGGCCCTGAATGAAGAAGAATATGCAAAAATAATAGAACTTCTGGATGAAAACAACCCGAAGGTCTTCCAAAAAAAAATTCTTTTTTTAGCGTCGTACGAATTGGCCTGGCGGAGTGGGGAAGAGGCACAATGAAAAACGAATTTTTTTAAACACGAGCTGAATAATCGGGAATGTGAAACTGGACGCATCGAATACAACCCGATTTTTTCGAAGACCGCACAATGGGATGCAAAAAAACTAACCAAATGGCTTATAGCAAACGGCTTATAGCCAATAAAACAAATGTTGATATATGCCCAGTGAGGTATGAAAGTATCTGCCAACATCTGTTAAAGGTTGTTAATAATACATTTTTTTAAAGAATATACAATAAACTTAAGTCAAAGAGAAGCTGACATTAAACAAACAATGTTTTTGACGCCCAATCCATATTGGAATGTGAGTGAATCCAGCCACTGGTACAAAAACTCCCCAGTTGAAATTCATGAAATTGGCAAATGGGTAAATTTGGAGAAAAATATGGACTGGATACAAAGAAACGAAAAATATCAAACCATTCGATCAGCTCTAGTGCTATGTCGGTCCTTATGAAAGCTGGTGTTAAAGAACAACAATTGATGAAAATAACTGGGTACAACAACAGTAATTCTATTAAGTCTTATTTGCAACTAGACAAAGAACACCATGAACAAATAGTGGAGAAGATGAGATCTAGTGCAGCTGCTAGCAACAGCAATACCAACGTTTTATTTGAACATGATAGTGTTGAAAATATTACAAAAGAAACAAGATCGTTACAAAACTGTTCCAATGTCAGTTTTGCAATTTCTTAGAAAATAATATTTCTGTGTTAATTTTCACTGTAAATAAAGATTTTCATTTGTTTAAAATATTCACTTCCATAACTAGTACAATATTGGATGCAATTTTTACTAGTTCAATAACTGCTGCAATTTTTCTGTAGTCATGGAAATGACTAAAATTAAATTTTTTCATCGGTTAACGAACATTGTATGACAAATGACTTAAATAGTCAGACTAATAGATATTCGTCTTTATATTATTATATTTAAGCTAGTTTTTAATGTTGATGAATTTATTACTGAATTTATTATTTAGGCCAAATTCATAGTCATTACTTAAGTAGTACTCATCCTCGCCTCATCTGCCACTCAGTTGTTACTCACTGGAGGAACACTCATTCTCATCGTAATTTTGGTATTCGTGAACCTAAGTTAGCGAGTTGCTAAAATAAGAAAAAGTACGTTCATTTATCTGTAAGTATGATTGCTTATTAGTAGCTTTCTTCTTTGTTTTCCTCTCCACTTCGATTACCGAGTGTGGAATATCTTTCGCGCAGATGTAAGCTAGACATCGATATCGATCAATCGTGATCCCGCTCTTTAAAACAAGTGTTTTTTTTATGGGCGACTGAAGTCTTGCAGTTTGTTGAAATACCCATGGTTCTTTTTTCCACAGCTTGATGTTGAAGATTCCCGATCTTCGTGAAACAGGACAATTACAGCGTCAATCAGGACTAATTTACTCACTACAGAGACATATAACCGAGCTAAGAGTTTTCTATTTTGTTCCTTTGAATTTATTTAATATTCTCTTATTTACCTAAATCATTTTCAGTTAATTTTTTATTGTAAAAGCTACGTGCGTAATTTACTAGTTCAAATTCATAATTTAGCTAATAATTCCGGATTAATCTATAGTCCGTCTAGAAAGTATCCGGAATTTATTATTTTTCTTAATTTTAATATATTTCTTTTTTGTTACATCCTAATACAAAAGTAATTCATTAAGTAGATTGTAGCGGCAGTAGGCCATGGCCAAAATCATATAACATCAGCTGTCAAATATTGTTGATTGTTAACAGGCTGTTAACGCAAGTAGAAAAAAGAAAGTTGGTGGAACATTTGTATAGAAGAGGTGTTCAAAACGTTAAAGAATTAGTGCAATTGACTGAACTCGGAAAAAGTGCAGTATATGAGACAATAAAGCGGATAAGAAATGGGAGAGATATGAGCCATGGACCAGTCTTCGGAAGACCGCGTAAGATTATTGGAAACAGTCTGAACGCTATAGTGACTTTAGGACGACAAAATTGAACGCCTAGGGTTTCAAAAACTGGCTACCAGATTTGGAAATCAACGTCAAATAAGAATTTGTCCAGAAACCGTCCGCATTTCACTGAAAAGACAAGGTTACTTAACAAGAAAACAAAAAAAATCACTGCAATGACACCTCTACAAAGGCAACGAAGAATAGATTTTTGCCAATGTTTTCAAGACGATAATTTTAATGATGTTTTTATATCTGACGAAAGTTGTTTTCAGCTTGGTGCAAATCATCTAAAAATCCTATCAACAGAAAAAGTTACCGTTCAAATTTCCCACTAAAATAATGGTTTGGGAAGCACCCTCTCAACGTGGTGCTACACCTCTCTGTATAATCGATGGCACCGTTAATAGTGCAAAATATTGTGAAATTCTTAATGGTTTTCTTCTTGAAACCGCGCATGCTTTATATCCAGAAGGGTGGGGTTTTCAACAGGATAATGAAAGATGGCATACTTCTGCCTACACTACAGCTTGGATGCAAGAAGAAAACTTGGCAACAATTCCATGGCCAGCAGCTTCCCCAGATCTTAGTCCCATAGAAAACATATGGGGATTAATGAAAATTGAAGTAGAACGAGCAGCGCCACGAAATAAAGATTTGATTCGGTCAGTTTTACAAGCCTGGACCACCATCAGCGAAAAGTATAGCAGTGACTTAGTTTCTGCAGTACCTCAACGTTTAGTTAATTGTTTAGAGTTAAATGGAGGTTGTATTAGTAAATGAGATGAATTATTTGTTGTGATTTTATTAAAGTAATAAAAATATATACCGTAAAATTATAACTATGCTTCTTGTTGTCCGAATACTTTCTAGACGGGCTATATTTATACGTTATTGAAATATTCAGATTTGTCTATATTCGATTTTTCTTTACTTTTTTTAGTACGTAATTCTATTCACTATATCAATTTTTAAATTAATTTGAAAGCATCATTGATTGTTTCTTATCATTTGGTTTGCTATATTTAAATCCTTAAATTTACTTCGAGAATATAACACAATTACACACATGTTTCTCTTGAACAAAAAAAAACAATTTTTGCATAAAATATAAAGATCTTTTCGTCGAGTTTTTCTTTGTTGTTTGCGCAAAGTCGAAAATGTGTATAAGGATATGTGTTTCTTACATATACATGTTAAAATAAATTTAGTTTTCTAGTTTTTTTTTAGTTTATGATTTTAAATTAAGATTTACCTTTTCTCTATTAGTTGTTATTTTAATTAAATAATCATTCATTCCTTTTTCTTTTTAAATATTATTAAAACCGCAAACTTTTGTTTAATTTGTGCAATATTCAACTTTGTAAATTTTAACTTGGTGTACTTTAAAATATTAAAAAGCCTCCAGACATATGCCACGTTTGCCCATTAGATCGGGCTTATAATTTTGTATTTATATACGTGAACCAGATAAATACGTATTTCGACGGGGTTAATTTTCTGGGTACAGTTCATTTATACAGTATTTTTTTTAATTTTAACTACATACTAATATTCGCTTCCTCTTTTTTTTGTTTTGTCTTTAATTAATGTAGACATATCTTACGTAGTACCATTTTGTTTTGGTTTAATTTTGATATTTTGTTTTTCCTTTAATATCACAATTAAAATAAAGAGTAGTGGAGCTTTGCCTGAACCGGATTTTTTTTCTCTCGTTATCGTTTCGGACGACATGTTTGCGACATCTACCCGCCGCGTGTCTTTCCTAGATTTTGTGTTCGTGATTTCCAAATTTGCGGCGTCTAGCGGTACCAAATTCGGTGGCGCCCTATTCCACCTTCCTTTTTTTTCTTGTACTTTTGGGTCTTCCCACCCTTGAACGAAGGCTTCATAGTAGTCGGGTGGGCCGCTAGATGTTGGCAAAAGCGGGTAGGTGGGGTGATTGAAGTCGCCCGAAGCTTTGTTTTTTTCCTTTCTTTTTTTGTTTTGCTTATTTTTTTAGCGCTACCAATAGCGTCTGATGGCGCGACCATAGCAAGTTCATTGTTATTATATTTTTCTAGAGAGTTTTCCATATCTCTTATCATATATCTGTCACAAAACAACATTCATCAGTACTCTATAATATAAACTATCTTTTTACCTTGGTATACGCATTGTTACGCTCGAAAAATCACTTTGAGACCATACGGTAATTTATATTGAAGTTATTTCATTATTTTCCTACGTTTATCTATTTAGTCCCTTCATATTTCACCTTTTTCGTGTATTATTATTTTATTGATTTTTGTTATTAATTAACTAACGTTTTGGGCTTCTTTAAACCTCGTTATTTTCTTAAAATTTATTCATGTTCTAATTCTTTGGCTGACACTATACATTTCCGGTATATGTTTCATACACTTCGGTGTGCCTGACATCTTGAATAATAAGATGCTTAGTCATGTTCGAATTATTTTTGGGCTTTGAATCTGTTCTTGTTTCTTTAATTCATTACTTAAATTGTAGAAATTCTTTTAGAATTTCGTGAACCTATTTTAGAGCCTATTCGTCTATTTATCTCTTTTAATTTACTTTATTTAGCGTAATTATTTTCTCTCGCTTGGAGCGCCATCTCACAACATTTGATTTATCTAGCTTATGCAGATTTCTAGACGTTCGTTTGGTCAATCTTATCGATTTATAACCTAAATTATGGAGTTTTAATTAACCCCTTGTCGCTTTTTGGCTTTGCTGTACACTCTTGCACCTGTTTATGTATTATTGTAAATTAAATCCGTTTCTATCTGATCCACCCAAACTGCGCTCTTGCGTGTGACGTATACCGGTTCTCCATCCGATAATCTTTCAACTTTGGACGCACTTGGTACTTGTTCGTCGTTAGTGATTGACGTGATTTGGTGTTTGTACTGAGACATGCGGTAAGCGTTAGCATTTTCTTTCTAACTTTTGCTTATGCGTTTCTTTGGTATCCCTAGGATAGATTTTGGGGCGACCTCCTTTCTTCACCGTAATTAGGCTGTAATATATTGGAAAAACTTGTCGATATCTACTCCAGGAAGGGGACGTTTTTTTTGCACACGCATATTATCTTCTGGACGTAATTTCTTGGCGATATTCTTCCTTTGGAGGTGTACCGAGAATTTAAACCAGATTCCATCTTCGAGAGTGTAATTGGGGACGTTGAGGCAACCCTAGAAATTGAATTTCAAACATAACCGACGCACTAAGATGGCGACCTGCAAATGTTTTCAAAGCGTGCAAATGGCGGAATAGACGCGGCATCCTTACAGTCGGCGTGGCTTGGAAAAAAGAAAACACCTCGTTCAATTACCGGGGAAGCTAACCCCTGGAAGGTTTGGAGAGCAAGGACAAATTTAGGGCACGAATTCGAGATCTTAATATAAAGTAGGTTTAGATAATCTAATTTTTACCCTCATAATTTAAATCTTGGCTATTTCTATCATTGAATTTTAAATACGAAACGTGTGCACCTAAGTAGAGTTTTGGATAAGCCGGTCCTTCAGATCGTAGCAGAAGTAGATTTGTTTTCTTGGCTTATAATTGGCAACGTAGAACCTAGATTGAGTTAACGGGTTTGTAACCCCCGGGTTAGATCTTGCTAGACCTGGTTCTGGTTAGTTTACTGAAACCTTATACTTTCCTATATTACTGCGACTGCTCGCTTATCTAAAGCTATATTTCGCTGTAAAAGTTACATTCTTTATTTACTGTCTAATCTAATGTTTATAAATATCAACTGTTAGAGGCTAGTTCACCCGATTTCTAGCAATCATTTTGTATACTAAATAAAGGCTGGACGACAGCTTCTCTGTCTATCCATTGCAGGTTATGTAGAGCTTATTTATGAGGCTGGTTCCTTCAGACAGGCCCACGTCTTGTTAAATTCATTTACTTGGGGTTTCGACTCACATATAAAATTACATATTTTTAATATAGTGTAAACTATTTGTAAAGAACCTCCGTTACGTATACATAATAGAGTTCTGCCTAACATATGTTATGTTCTAAGTACGAGCAATTCAATATTTCTGTCAGTTTTAAAACTCCTGAGTATACAGGGTGTTGCTTTCATAATATAGTCGCACAGATAACTAACACTCTGTGGCTGGAAGCAATTTTGATGCATTTTATTTACTCTACTAACTAAACTTTCTAGACCTGATAGTTTTCTTAATTAATTTATTTGCCTAATCGAATCTTTACTTATTTAACTAGTATATAAATTTCTGTTAACTTCATTAACTTATAATCACTGAACATATTATTTTGATTCATCATTTGATTTTTGTTATATACATCTTTCATATAACTGCTTTTGTATTATATTTCGCTACTATAAGGATAATCTAAACCTACATGAAATAAACATTGATATTGTTGACGTCTGTAAACAAACCCCTTTCCTGCAAGAGTTGAGAATAGCAAGGTCTCGTTTGTAATTGCATCAAATAATAGGGGCTGACTCTCTTTCTCTGGTTGATTTTGAAGCTACCAGGGTCCCGCCTGCTTCCGTTTTCAAGGATATATCTGCAGGTAGAAAGCGGTGGCGTCTTACCTACAACAAGCGACCCATTGGACTCGCGACACTACTAATCCATGCTGAGTTAGCCGGCAGAGCATTTATCTGGGGACGACCATCTACCGGTAGGTACAGGCCAGAGAGGGGAGAGCAAGCTGAACATCGCGCTACCTCCTTGTTACTTGTTTTAATCTAATTTTTGGTCGCGAAAAGGTAGCAGCATATACACTTGATCTTCTACATAATCCACAAATTCTCAAAAGTCATCCATACCACAAAAACGATTAAAAACAACAGAAAATACAAAAAAATGTTCTGAGGAATAGATAAAATCCATACACCTTTACGTTTACTCATTTGCCATATGTGAGTTGTAGATGAGGCACAGATGAGTTGCTAACTTTATGAATTACGAAAAGTAGGAAAGTTACACTATGAGTGTGAGGTGAGAATAAGGAACCCTCAAGTGGCGTTTATAAATTTGGCAATTAGTCTCATTGAGAATTATATAAGAATATAAATATACACAGTTAATGTTCATTGTTTGTTTTATACATCTTTAATAAAACATTTTAGGACCATGTTGGTCCAGTGGTAGGTCACTAGATTATGAATCGGATAGACCGGGTTCAAACTCTGGGGTAATAATAGGCGTAGATGCGTAGCGCTAGCCACGTTACCATCCTAGTTGTAACGAACAGCTCAAGTTGTAATAAACCTAATGTTACTACACCAAACACTAGTACGGGGACTACTATTATTATTAACTCTGGCTAAATAAACAATTCAAAATTTTCAGGGCCGCTGTTAAGAATATTAAAGAGGAAGAAATACCGATTTTCGTATTTCTTTAAATATAAATTTCCTAAAATATATCTTTATATATTATTCTTAGAAAATCGCTACATAATATTGCCGATTATGAATATAGTCTTCGTTGTACTATTTTAATTAATTTTATAAATTTAACATGGGTTGTTTTGATATACTTTCTATTAAAGATATAACACAATTGATATCTGAGATTGATAAAGAAATATAGCTCGAACTTCATAAACTGACTAGGCACTGAATAACTAGTATGTACTTGCAAATTATTGCAAAGACAAGCCTTTTGTTTATAACTATTTATCTAATGTCTTTTTGTGACAAGCAATATATTTTTTTCTTACAAATATTTTTTTTTACTTAATAAACAATACTGCTAAATAATGTACACACATTGCAAAAAAAATATTTTTTTTGTCGAAGCATATTTTCAAAGTGCACAATTAATTACTTAACGGAAAATGGCAATATTCCTACGTGAATTGTAAGCGACAGTTTCACTTGCAGTTTCCTAATAGAGTTGTGGATAATACGGCTTTACATCATCACATTCGTCTAGTCGTGGAGAAGTTTCAGGCTACAGGATCTGGGTAAAAGGCAAAAGTTCTGGTAGACCACGTACACAGCAAAATATTGTTGAACACGTAGAAAACCTTGTTGGCGAAAACCCACATACATCAATCGTTTATCAGTTTAAACCAACGCATCTTCTAGTACCGTTCATAGAATGTTGAAACGTCGTTAACATATTGCTATGAACTGTGATTTTGATATTTGTTGTACCACCATTCACGACAAATCTATCCAGCTAGGATATTCAGTCGGTGTATTTCCAAAAAATGGGACTGCTTTCTCCTCAGGGTTCCAATCGGAAATGTGGAAAATAATTAAGTTAATTAGTTAGGCTCCACTCAAAATTTGTTTGAGAAAAGTTATAATAATATCTTTAAGTTACTTATGAAACTGTTGAAAGGTCAATTCAATAATAATCACCATATAAAATTTAAATGAAAATTTAATACAAAAATAAAAAAAAAGAAAAAAAAATCTTGATAGAGTATAAAGATTAATACTGCATCATTTAACAATATTATAAAGGTAAAAATAACGCACGGAAATACCGCAGCATGCGTTCAAAAACCTTTGTGAAAGCCGAACAAATTAAAAATAATCTAAATGACAAAGAATATTTCTAATTTCTCCCTAGAGAACAATATAAATAAACAAACTTGACAGCTCGAACAGAACTCTAAGAAAACATGCGCACTAACATGTCCAAGAAAAAAATGCCCTTGAAATACCAACGTGCTAAATTTTACATTTACAGTATTTTTTACTTAGAAATGTTAAAAATCTTCTTTGTTATCTATATCAAATAACTAAGACTAAATCTCAATACAACAATATTAAAACAATAGAAAATACAATATTCAACTCTTTCAAATATAATAATAAATTTTATCTTTAAAAAATATATATATATTTTACTTACGTAAGAAATATTCGAGACACGTAGACAAGAAGCTGTAAAAACTCGAAATTACGAGATTCAAAACTCGTAGAAAATCAGTAATTGAACTTTACAACACCAACCAACTAATTAAATCAAAATCAAACCCGAAATTACTTAAAAAAGATAATAAAAAATCTTTTTAAATAAAGTGTACTCTGTTGTCAACTGTTAACTTGTGTCTGAAGTTATTAAAAACGTCCACATCTAACATACGGCGTGCACCAACACGGCGCATGACGAGTTATATACATAGGGATATACACGGATATCTAAAATAATTGTACATAGATAAATACATAAATTTTTATATTTATGGGGAAAAAATCCATAGCAATATGTATCCATACAAAGTATAGATTGTTCAACAGATCTTACCTAGAGATCACGCTAGTAGGTTAATTATTGCAACTTTCAAGAAAATTTAAATAATGACGAAATTCTTGTTAAGTTTTTTTTACTGATGAAGAATGGTTTCATTTAAGCGGGTTTGTAAATAAACAAAGTCATAGAACATGGTCTATAAACAATCCACACAATCACATCGAAGTTCCTTTACATCCTGTTAAAGTTGGAGTATGGTTAACTGTATCTCGTAGAAAAATAGGACCAATATTTTTTCACAATAATATTAATAGCCAACGATGCCGAGAACAGTTATTAACACCATTTTTAACTCAAGTGCAACGAGACGAATTCAATGCGGGTTACTTCCAGCAAGTTGGGGCTACTGCACATACAACTCATGAAAATTTAGCGCTTTTAGAATATTACTTCCCTCATCGAGTTATAAGCAGAGGTGTTTAGCCAGCAAGGTCACCAGATCTTATTCCGTTAGATTTTTCTATTTTCGGATTGCTAAAAAATGAAGTATATACGACAAGAATGATTAACTTAAATGACTTGATGAATACGATTACAATTAAATGTAATGAAATAACACCAAATGTATTGCAGAATAGTTTTGAAAACATGGAAACATCGTATTCAACAGGATGGTGACCATTTTGAACACTTGTTATAAATTATAATAATTAAAATTTCTACAAATGGTTCTTTCTACCTTGGTTGTTTGATTAATACCCCATCTTTAAAGTTTTTTTATTAAATAAATTAATAATCTAATTGTACTTGTTATTCATTTCATCTCCATATCTCTCGATGATAAACTGTGACAGTGACAGGTAGATAACCTTCATACCATTTAATGTATATCTGCATTTCAAGAATGTAGAACATCATAATTTATAGAAGAAATTCATGGACAACTAGATGTAATTCTTTTTGAAACACGATGTATTTGTCTCACTATTATCTTAATTGACATTTTATTCTGGTTTAGTTTTTTATCGCTAAGGACCTATTTTGCTACACCTTAACGAGATTTGATGTAATATTTAAGATTTACTTTCCATATGGTAGCTTTACACGGTCAAATAAATTCATGAATTTTGTGACCTTGAATTTATTGGAACGTGTAATGCACAAAATTGTCGTGAATTTCTTGACGACAATAAATTCATGAAGAAATGCACGAATTAGAACCAGTTCTAATTTTTCGTCAATTTCTTGGGGAATTATGGTTACATTTTGGTTTTAAAGTTATTGCCAAATTTGGATGTAATGTAATAGTTGTGTTATCGTAGAGGTTATCGTAAGAATTAGAGGTTATTATTGGTTCTCGTTATAAAATAGAAAATAGATCAAGTGAAGATAGTCATCATTTTCACTGTACAAAAATCAACCTACATTTGACATAACCTACTCAACTTATGTGTACAAACACAAATAGATTGGTCATGAACTTCTTCATGAATTTCTTTGTGAATAAATTCATGAATTTCTTCGTGAATAAATTCATGAATTTCTTCGTGAATAAATTCATGAATTTCTTTGACAGTGTAAAGCCGTCTATATATTAATAGTTGTTTGAACATGTGTTTTTGCTACCCTTCAGAATAGTTGCCTAGCTAGACGGCAATTGACAAGCCGTGACGGGTTAGCTCATCGACTCTTGCTGTTACTGTGAAGATTCTTTTTATACGATGGTATAAAACATATGTTTTTGGTACCATCGTCAAAATATTTTGACGATCATCCATATGGATGATTGGATTTTGAAAGATTTTTGGCAATTCTTTATATTTATTCTTAACAATGCTAAGGTTATATCGATAAATCAATCTCAATAATATTTTCTTTAGTTTCGGGAAAACAATAAGTTAGTTATTAATTTGCTACAAAGATTTGTTTTTAATAATTATCAACATCTTGCATTGATGAATGTCTGATTACTATAAGCATCATAATAGTCAGGCGATATTGAACTTGTTTTAAAGGCTAAATACACGAGATTGCTTATAAAAATACTACATCCTTGGAAAAATAGCATTCGCGAATTTACTTTCAAATCAATATTTTCTACCATATAATGGACCTTACCTGCCCAATAATTGGGAAATGTTCCAATTTTACTTGAAAACCGAATTTAAAAAAATATTCAATGTTAAAAAAGTAGCAATACTGAATTGAAAATTTATACAAATTCGTTTTTCAGATGTCGCAACATCGCAAAACTCTTATACATTCACATGCTTGGTTATCCGGCACATTTTGGTCAATTAGAATGTCTGAAATTGATCGCTAGTCAAAGATTTACAGATAAAAGAATAGGTTACTTGGGAGCAATGTTACTTTTAGACGAACGTCAAGATGTACACTTGCTGATTACCAATTGTCTGAAAAAGTAAGTTAAAATTAAAAAAAAAAAATCAGTTTAAATTTACCATATTTTACATTTTAGCGATTTAAATTCAACAACACAATTTGCTGTTGGATTAGCTCTTTGTACTTTGGGAGCTATTGCATCACCAGAAATGGCCAGGGATCTGGCTTCCGAAGTTGAACGACTGATGAAATCGCCTAACGCTTACATCAGAAAAAAGGCGGCTTTATGTGCATACAGAATTATTAAAAGAGTGCCTGAAATGATGGAAATATTTCTGCCGGCAACTAGAAGTTTATTATCGGAGAAAAACCATGGTAAATATTAAGATGAGATACTTAATAACTTTTAAGAACTTATAACGTTTATCCCTTCGAGTTGAAATGTTGTCCACCAACAAAAAGCCAATTTTTTCAGTGACCACATCTACTGTTGTGGATGTCCTTAGAATACAATTGAAAAAATAAAAATATAACATTATTTCAACTCACAAACTAGAATATTTATTAATTTTAATTTACTCTTTAATTTTGTAGGTGTGTTGATTACAGGTGTTACTTTAATAACAGAGATGTGTCAGAATAGTCCTGATACTTTAGAACATTTCAAAAAAGTAATATTTATTAATATTTTCTTATGGTTTATTTTATTGTTTTTTTTCTTTCAGATTGTTCCTAATTTAGTGCGCATATTAAAAAATCTAATTTTAGCAGGATATTCGCCTGAGCATGACGTTTCTGGAGTCAGTGATCCATTTTTACAGGTAAACTTGTTAATACCATCGTTTAAATTGATTATTCATTTAGAATGAAAAAAGTAATTTGGAAACTTCTCAAAACAACAAATATTGCGAATAAATTGAAGGCAAATATTTTTTGTCATTTTAAGTAAAATATATGATTTCAAACGAACGTACTTTTTATTATTTTGAACTTTCTACAAATCAAAGAATAGATCGTCCAACGTTGTACCCTTAAAATACATATGTTTTAAAATTATGAATTGATTCTAATTCACATGGAAACTATATTAACTGTCCGAAGACGGCGAATGTCTCAACATTGTCTTAACAAATATAACGCCAGTTTTTCTTTATAATTCGGGCAAAAATAATGATAGGAACAGCTATATATAATATCGTCTTTAGTATTTCAATCTCGAATGATTAACTGATGATTAATTGATGTAACTTTAGCATTTCAGATATCTAGGAATCTTAAATCCTCAAATTAGTACAGTTCACACAATTAGCTTCAATTTTACTTAATTACAACAATATATCGAAAGCTGCTTCTGTTTCTTTTTACGAGCAGTTTGCAATCATACCATTTTGTTTTTAGGTAAAAATATTAAAACTTCTAAGGGTTTTGGGTCGGAACGATGCAGATGCATCAGAGGCGATGAACGATATACTTGCACAAGTTGCAACCAATACAGAAACTAGTAAAAATGTTGGCAATACAATTCTATATGAAACAGTATTATCTATAATGGATATAAAATCAGAAGGTGGTTTGAGGGTAAGTAATGTTTTTGAAGCTCTTTAAGATTGTAAACAGTTAAGTAATGATATTTCATAGTTCAAGTACAAAATCAATAATCAGTAAAGACGGCAGACTATGTGCCCCACACTGTTAAATTTAATAATACACATAAGGTGTATTAGATAAAAATGTAGATTTTACAAAATTAGGGCAACTTTTTACCAATACTGAAGATCCATTGTACAGATACAAAGAGCACTTTAACTATGCAAATATAACATCTCTCAACGTCGAACAATCCTTCTCAGTATATAAACATATTATTATTAAATTTGACAGTGTGGGCACATAGTCTGCCGTCTTTATTAATAACTAAAGACGGCAGACTATGTGCCCACACTGTCAAATTTAATATAATATAATAAATTTAATATATATATGTTTATATACTGAGAAGGATTGTTCGACGTTGAGAGATGTTATATTTGCATAGTTAAAGTGCTCTTTGCATCAGTACAATGGATCTTCAGTATTGGTAAAAAGTTGCCCTAATTTTGTAAAATCTACATTTTTATCTAATACACCTTATGTGTATTATTAAATTTAACAGTGTGGGCACATAGTCTGCCGTCTTTAATAATCAGTTTTCAATCAATTCGATGCGAATTATAGTAATCCACATCAGAAATCAAATCGTCTAGATTTATACTTTTAATACGCTCTATTAGTGTTTACGTCACAGCGCCATTTTTGTTGAGGTAGGCAAAGGTCGTGAATCCAAACAAATATTTTCTCCATAAGAATTAGCAGTGTTGAACTTTTTATTTTTTATTAACATAAAAAGCGTTTTTAGAGGTGGTAAGTATCTTATTGCCACAAAGGACGAATTTCCAAACAACAGGCTACATAATATGTATAGCAAGCGCCAAATAAAATGGCGAGAGGAGGGGGTGCGTAGAAGCCGTTTTTATAAACGTCAACGTTATATATTTGACTAATAAATTATTAATTTATTAAGTGATAGATGTGTAGTTTACGCCACCTATGGTATCTTGCAAATTGATGTAAAACTACCCAATACTTCTAATCCTGCGCGAACTTACTCCTCTGCTCGCCAACTTATCTGGCGCTTGCTATACCTATGTAAATAATTTTTATTTGTTTTTAGGAAGAATTGGCTTTAATGTAGAGGTTAGGTTGTGAAAGTAAAAACATACTTTAAAATTGCTTTTACTGTTCAAATAAATATTGGAAGTAAATATATATAGCAAGTAATAGTAATACTATAAATTTAGAATAATTAAAAGATAGTTTTTTTATGCATTTTCATGTAAGAATATACTTTATTTCAGTGGCCACCAGTTTTTTTTATGCATTTTCAAGTAAGTATGTATATACTTTATTTCAGTGGCCACCAAACATGTAATAACGTTTAGTATGATAGCAGAATTTTTTAAAATGATATATCTCAATTACAACGTGGAGAAAATACTTATTCTAGTAATCATGTGAAAAATATGGTGTTTGATCCATCAGTGCAGCCTGCAATATTGAAAGGAGATGTTTATGCTGGCATAAAAAATAAACACTGTAAAGTAGAGGTGAATATAAGTTTTTGTGTAATGTTTAAGTTAAATATAATATGTACTTTGTAGATATCATTGGAAAATCAGGAAAGTATTCTTGAAAGAAATGTATCTGTCCCCGAGGATTAGCCATATGTCACCATATGGCTGCTTTGTGTTTATTTGGGCATCATAATATAAGTGTTACTGACAGTACTTGTATGTGGAATCAACCAAGATAGCAGGGAGAACAATCAGCTGTAGAACTCCGAAATATGTTACCACCACAACAAAATTATTGTGCTGTTAAGAATCTAGCAACGAATGAACAAATTAAAAAAATTAGAAATGATCTTGGAAAGGCCAATATCGTAGAATTTTCATGGATATTAAGACCCGAACCCAGTTGTGAAAGTGACATTATAATGTCCATAGAGACAATTATATATTCTGCAGAATATTTAGATGCAAATGATAAGGTGACATTTTTAATAAACAAATTCAAAATTAGCGAGAATATTCGTGGAGAAATTTGCAGAATGGCAGTAGGTAAAGTACTAATGAAAATTGGCTTATCATTAGAAAAAAACCGACCAAAGGCAAGCAAATTTGGTGTTGTTTTAAAAGCTTGCGGAAGAAATCGATATCCACCTTCTTTATTTAACAATTTAGGAGAAATATATGACCTAAGTCCTGTGCATGCTGTTCAGTGGGGTAGAGATAATGAGGATGCTGCGCTAACATATTTTCAAGAAGCAACAAATTTAATTGTTAACCCAACCGGTTTATGGTTGGATAAATGTGGCTATTTGTGTGCTAGTCCTGATGGACCCGTATGTGACAGTGCTCTCATAGAAGTAAAATGTCCTTTTCAATATTGAACTACATCATTGGCACAGGCATTAACAAATGATGCATCCTATATTTTAAAATGCAAAATGGAAAAACTTCTTAACACAGAGCATGATTATTGGCATCAAATCCAAGGGCAATTATATATAACAAGAAAAGATTTATGTTATCTAATTGTGTGGACACCAACTGAAAGTGAGATAGTGTGCATTGAAAAGGACACAACTTGGCAAAATAATATAAATATATTAAAAGAATTGTATATTAATAAATTTATTCCAAATATTTATATATAAAAAGTAATATTATTTTAGTCAATGTATCAATAAAAGTGCCTGTTTTATTATTAGTACTAATAAAGCTTTTATGAAATGTAATGGAAAAAGGCAAAATATCTTTTGGTTAAATTTAAAACATTTTTGACTCCGTAGCATATACCAAATACATATTATAATATATTTAATTAATACATATACTGAATACTTACTAATTAAATATATGTAAGTTTTGTAATAATATGAATATAGAGAGTGGACTATAAAAGTATCACTAAAAAGCACTTAATTGCTAATGCGCCTTAGATAACTCACGTTAGTTTAATTATGAATTAATAAATTAAACAATGTGAGGTGCCTTAAGGCGTATTAGCAAATAAGAGTTTTTTAGTGCTAATTTCTTACACCCAAGTCTTTTTATCTATATAATATATGCAAATAAAAAATACTTAAAATAATAAAATAAAATAAAACAATAACTTTGTTATACCACTTTATTCACATGTAATAGTAACCGCGGTTTCGACATACAATGTAATTATCAAACTGCAAAAGTTACAGGCCTACATAGATACATACATGTTCACAGAAAATATTAATAGTGAACCTGCATTTGTGTTCTTCACACCAGATTTTTAATAATATTTTATATTATTAAAAATACCTTTGTATTATACAAAACTGGTGGGGTTTACCTACTCATGTATGTTTCAATTATTCTGATACATTACACATGCGGTTAAGCCGTAGTATGAGTGAAGGCACAAACAAAATGCAGTTTTCTAGAGAGTTGGCTGTGCTAATCTTTGGAAGGGCGTCGTTACTTCACATTAATTATGTGGACGGTATGCGAGGTACTTCGGCTGTCTGACAACAGGTAGCGCCGAATTTACTTTTGCGCTCGGTCTGGATAATTACGGTGATAGGGCGAGGTGGTTTTTTTCTGTGAATGTGTCTGGAAATATCCTTTCTCCAGCAGGGGCGTACCGATGAGCTTGTAGAAAAGCGAAATACGTATCTACGTCTCTGGGGATAGGATATATTCGGACATGTTCACAGAAAATATTAATAGTGAACCTGCATTTGTGTTCTTCACACCAGATTTTTAATAATATTTTATATTATTAAAAATACCTTTGTACTACATAGATCTTATAAATGACCCAAAAATATATGGGGGTGGTTTATGATGTTATTTAAAATTACTACTATATACTTAACTATTATATACAACATTGGAAAAGAGGTGTATATATAAGATACAACTGGTCGTTCAAAACAATATCTATTGTGTTGTTTTCGCTTTTAAAAATTTCTAGTGACTCTAAAAGATTTAATTTACGACCTTTCTCGGCCAAATGCAATATTTTCTGATGACCAAATGTATGCCTTTCTGTAATAAGATGGTTTGCGAATGTTGAATCTGTCTTCTTTAGTTTATACGTATGACCTCATGTGTTCTTTTACCCGTATAATAAAACTTCGACCAGTCTGACCTATATATACACTTTTACAATCATTACAATATAATTTGTACACTCCTGATTTATTATTGATATCTGTTTTAGGTTTTGCGTTAAAAATGAAATTACTTGTTTTTACATATGGTTTGTAAGCTATACTAACATTCATACAAAAAAGGGATATTTATCAATACGTTTTTGCCGTATTACGCAGTTGTTATATAATGAAACAGATATGCAAAATACATATCCGTCACTGTAAACATGGACAAACACCTCGTATTTTTAGCATTTACTTCTGTTCAATACATATGTTTCAGCCATCTAGGCCTCATCGGTTGAACTAGTGAAGCAATGTGTATACAAATTAATACAGATCTGTTAAACAACGGATCTGTATCTGTATCTACATTTACGCTAAAATCGTCTCCAAGCCATAACCAGTTTCGTTCTATCAGGCGACACCAATTTAATCAGTGACATCTGACGGAAGAAGCCTAGTCGCTTTCTTCCGTCAGAGGTCATACATGACCTCAAATTAAACAATGCAGAGAATATGCAATTATTGGGTAGTCCCGTGTATAATAAAATTAATTTGTAATTGTCTTTAATCTGTTCATAAGAAAATGGTCCTCTGTTTCTGCCTTGCTCTCGACTCCTCCAAATCTTTTCTTAAGAAATAATTCTCGGCATCAGTAGATGGAGGAAATACTGGTATGTTGCAGGTGGTAGCTGTATCCGTGAATGTTGATAATGCTTGTGGTTTGTCAAATCTACGATACAGAAATATTCATCAGCATATAGTTTATGTATGCTGGTTAATTATTACCCTAAAGGTGTAAATTCAGCGAAGACTTTTTCCTAAGAAGTCGATGGTGCAGCAGATATGGTTTCATTATAAATAAATATTTTATTTTGGCTAAATGAGATGAGTAAATACACTATGCCTACCTTATTTGTAATTCCTCAGTTGCCACATTTCTTCTCTTTCTCCTTTCGGGACTTTCAAAAGTAAATCTTTATTATGTAAACATATTGTTGGACTATTTTCTCTCTTTCCATCTTCAAAATGGCAGCCATATATGTACCAGATTCTACATCTCTTGTAAAAAGAATTTAAATACATTCAAGATGAATTTGAAAAATGAAACACATACCTTACTGCTTTTGACCACAATTTCCGAGTTGTCGGCTCCGTTGGAAAGCGAAAGAACTTACAAGTCTCGCGAACATTATAATGTTTGCAATCAGGGGCCCCACACATAAACATATTGCTAGAAATATTTATTCATTATCTTCCTTTCAAATGTAATCAAGTTTCTAACATAATTTTAAGTTATCTATTACACTTTCACTTATCATTGGACTAAATGTTCTTTTTACAGATATTAAAAACATTCTACAATGATTCTTAATTTACTACAATAATTTACTTCACGTTTCGTAATGTTAATTCTAGCAATCTAACCTCAACACTATGGTTGTTTAACCGAAAATGAAAAAAGTAAAGATTATTTCTAGAAGCATTATATAGTCTATTGTTTGAAAATTCGCCTATTGTGGTAATAAGATACTTACCACCTCTAAAAACGAACGCTTTTTATGTTAATAAAAAATAAAAAGTTCAAGACTGCTAATTGTTATGGAGAAAATATTTGTTTGGATTCACGACCTTTGTCTACCAAAACAAAAATGGCGTCGTGACGTAAGACTAATAGACCGTGTAGTCAGAGTAACTGTAGTCTAATAGTAAACCGCTTATTCGTCATTTTAATTAATATATTGTAGGCAAACTAAAACTTTATACACTGATTTATAAAATACATTGAAACCGTTGCTATTGTTAGACCATTTGTAGAATTCGCTTGGAACGTACATAAATCTGTGATCAACTCGTTTAGTTTATGAAAACGATTATCTATGTTTTCTGGCACTTTATGTCCTCAATCTTTTCATTATCGTCTTTCCTGCTTATCAAGGTTCTTCTCGTCATGTTTTTTGCTTGCTTTCTTTTAAACATCTTTCTCACTAATTCAACATACGATCATAAACGTGTTTATTATATGTCTTATTGTTCTAGTAAACCCCCACCTTGTTTTTTTTTAGTAATACGGTAAATTATCTTTTATGTTTTACATACTGTGACATAGAGGGCGGCACTAATCAAATGTCGGCACTAAAAATTAACCTCCATCTTTAGTTAACCTAAATCCAAAGCTTCAGTGCGATACGTGTAGTGTTGTAGCTACAACAAACTGTCGACTTAGTCGAAAAATGAAATTAAACCGTGAAAATTTTCGTGCAATATTCTTTATTATTTTCGAAGACGATTATTTCAACAAGAATGCCTTGCCGAGTTGGTTTCTGTTTTCGGTAATGAAGCACCACATCAGTCAACCATTCTCGTTGGTATGAAGAATTTAAACATGGACGGATTAGTTTTAGTGACGATCCAAGAGCAGGTGCACCAAAAACGACAGTCACTCAGGAAAATTTCGATGCAGTGCGCAAGCTCTTCAACAAAAATCGGCATGTGACATATCGCGAAATTGAGGCATCATTGGGATTTCATAGACCTCAATTTAATAAAAAAAAATTGCATGAAGTATCGTGTTTTAAAAAAATTAGTTTCCCGTTAGATACCGCATCTGTTGATCGAAGAACAGAAAACAACTAGGGTGAATTGATGTCAAAAAACTCTAGACCGCTTCAACGCAGGAAACTCTAAAAACGTGTACAACATCGTGAGCGGTGATGAATCTTAGATTTACTCATCCGAACCAGAAAATATACGCCAGTCGTCTGTTTGGGTGTTGCAAGGTGAAAAAAGCCGACAAAAGTCATGCGTTCTCGAAGTGTCTCCAAAAAGATGGTCGCGACATTTGTCTCGAAAGCAGGTTATGTAGCAACAATTTCTCTATAATATCGAATAACTGTTACTGCCGATTGGTACACAACCATTTGTTTGCCACAAGTCATCGCTGAGCTCCGAGAAACCAACCCACAACAACGAATCATCTTCCACCAAGACAATGCAAGTTCGCACACAGGTCGCAAGACAATTGAATTATTAACGCAACAAACCGTCGTATTGTTAGACCATCCTCGTAGAGTCCCGTCCTAATTCTAAACGATTTCTTTACCTTTCCGAAAATCAAGAACGTACTGCGCTGTCAAAAATTTCAGTCGTCAGAAGGAGCAGTCGATGCCTTCAAAAACGCAATTTTGACTGTACTAACAAACGAGTGGAATAACTGCGTCCAAAGTTGCTTCGAGCGAATGAATCTTCGTGGAGAATACTTTGAAAAACAATAAAGTCTTTAAAAGCTATCTACTCTTTTATTTGTTTGCCACAAGTCATCGCTGAGCTCCGAGAAACCAACCCACAACGACGAATCATCTTCCACCAAGCCAATGTAAGTTCGCACACAGGTCGCAAGACAATTGAATTATTAACGCAACAAACCGTCGTATTGTTAGACCATCCTCTGTACAGTCCCGACCTAATTCTAAACGATTTCTTTACCTTTCCGAAAATCAAGAACGTACTGCGCTGTCAAAAATTTCAGTCGTTAGAAGGAGCAGTCGATGCCTTCAAAAACGCAATTTTGACTGTACTAACAAACGAGTGGAATAACTGCTTCCAGAGTTGGTTCGAACGCATGCAAAAATGCATAAATCTTGGTGGAGAATACTTTGAAAAAGAATAAAGTCTTTAAAAGCTATCTACTCTTTTATTCGAGATCTATATGCTAAATATAAAAGATAACGCTCACACATTGGTTATTTTTATGTAATTTATAGCATTAGTGATTTATTAATAACGTTATAAGAATTTTTTTTTAAATTCTTTGCTACATTTTTAAAACTACAAAAAGCATTAATACAGTTATAGATAAATAATATTTCAATTAAACATTTTTTTCGAAACATTCTGAACAAGACATTATGGGTACTGCATATTTACAGGAAACACACTTATAGCTAGTTTTCCAATCTTGCTTTCGTGGACAAACTTGGCAATCTTCTTTTCGCTGGCATAAGCTCATCTAATTGTTCTTGCTGAATTTCATCACATAGTCGTTTTGGTAGTCGAATATTTTTTTGCTTCTCTAGCAAAAAATATTGTAAGGGGTCAGCGTCTACTGTTTCTGGAAACGTATCAATCTACCGTGTCAACGCCTCCTTTAGTCTTATTATAAAACATTATAAACTCGGGTTAATTTTTATCTCCGCTTCCTTAATCGATGTTATCATCGTTATTTAACGACGGAATTATCAATACATTTTTGTTCTTTTTGAGAACATATTGTCTTTTCGGGTTCTTAAATAAAACTAACGATAACTTTAGACACACACTATATTAATAATAAAACGAATAACAATATAAAAACTAACTACTAACAATAAGCACATTTATGTATTTATAACGAGCCATCGAAAAAATTCATAATAGGAGTAGACTGTGAAATTGGGTTGGTTCTTTAGCCACTTTCACATAATGACATTTATTATTTGACATTGAAACTATAAGTTTGTGTCAAATTTTTCAAAACTCTTATTAAGAAAATTTAATTTATTTAAAAAATGGTATTCAACATAGAACAAAAAGCAAAAATTATCGAATGTTACTTCCGTACGTGTGAAAGTAAATGGCGAGTGGCAGTATTCAATTACGGAATGCATGGCTGATTTTAGTGAAGAACATCCTGAATTAGTGTTTGACTACAATGATTTTTACAATGTTTTGACAAATTGTGTAAAGTTATTCAGAGAGACTGGTAGCGTCGGTCGAAAAACTGGAAGTGGACGGCCATTTAAACGTACAGCTGATAATATTGAAGCCCTTCAGCATATTATTGATGAAAATCCAAAATCATCCATTTCAGTAGTGACAAGTTGGTTTGTGTTTAGATGTAAATGGACGACATTTTCAACAACTTCTGTAGCTATATGTAAATTTTGATTATGCTTTCGATATTAAATAAATTATTTGTTTTCTTTTTTGTTGTAGTATCATTTCAATGCCATAACCTTTTTTTTTTACAATGAAACCAAATGAAACTGTCAAGCATCAAGTAATGTGTCATTATTTGGAAGTGGCTAAAGTACCAACCCAATTTCACAGTCTACTTCAATTATGAATTTTTTCGATGGCTCGTAATTTATGTAACTTTAATCCGCGATGATTCGGTATGGAATGCTTCAATCTCTTCTTCGACGGATTTTATATAGCGGTTTATATTTTCTCGATGCGTGCAGAACGCTCGAGAAATTGCCAGAGGTATGACGCGCGACGCGTCGTTGGATGAGTCATCACATTGCCCCCTTCTTAAGAATGAAGTTTCGTCCCGAAACATGTCATGCTTTGGTTCCCTCAACCGATGGCGAAATCAACAGGTAGGGCCTTTGTTACATTGTGACGTCATATCTGCATACCAGAATTTCCATACCCGTATGTTGGAATGTTACTTATAATATGCTCCTTACAATTCTCCAGTCCAGGCGGTCCAATCCACAACCCAATTTTGGAACTGCTAATTTCAGAATGTCTTGTAGCATTTGTTCGCATAGGTGGGCCAGGGCCTCTCATAAGGCACGATAGGTTGGCTTCAGGCTTGACAGTTCTTTCGTGACTAAATAAAATATGGGCTGTTCTTCATTTGTTATTTGGAGACTCTTCCCAATTGCTGGTCCCTGCTGCCTTAATTTTTCGATTCTGCCAAATCTCTCTTTAAATTCCATGGCAATTCCTTTGGCCATTCGCAGGTCTCGGGCCACGCAATGAGCAAACGCGTAAGCACCGTAAACAAATCTTGCTGTTTCTCAATGGTCACCCCAAATCAAGCTTTTCTCGAACCAGAATACTCTCCCATAAAGTCTTCGAAGGTTAGTTCCTGATATCGGCTATCCAATCGCCGCAAGTCAGCGGCTTCGTCATTATTGTCTCCAGAGTATGGGGCTGACCGATTAAAATGTACGACTCTTGGCTTAGTATGAGGTGTTCGCCTGATGCGGTATATTACATCGTTAATCCGCTTCAACACCTCGTATGACCCCTCCCAATTCTTTTGAAGTTTTGGAGATGGGCCCCGTCGACGTTGTGGATTATATAACCAAACCCGGTCGCCTTCACGGTAACCACTCTTCTCGGCGTTGATATCGTAGCTCTCCTTCATTCTGTCACTAGCTTGTTGGATATTATGTCTGACTTGTTCATGGATATTATCTAGTCGTCGTCTGAGCGTGCTGACATAATCTTCTCCGGCAAGCTCTTCGCCAGGCTTGCTCCTAAACTTTAAATCACAGGACAATCGGAGTTCCCTCCCGAATAGCACGTTTGCTGGTGATTGGCCAGTTGTCTCTTGAACAGAGGCCCGATACGCCATAAGGAATAATGGTAAATGTTCGTCCTAGTCTCTCTGGTGTTCGGAGACCACTTTGGATAAGTGTCTGATCATGGTCTTGTTCATTCGCTCTACCATCTCATCTGATTGTGGAAGCAAGGGAGTTGTTCTTGTCTTCCGTATGCCCAAAAGGCCACACATCTTTTCGAATAGACTGGACTCAAAATTTCGCCCTTGATCGGAATGAAGTTCCAAAGATATACCAAAACGGCTGACGAACTCCTTCACAATCACGTCTGCTACAGTTCCAGCTTCTTGAATTGGTAGAGCATATGCTTCAACCCATTTGGTAAAATAATCCATGACCACTATCATGTATTTATTTCCTTTGTCGCTTTCTGGAAAAGGGCTGGCGGCAATCTATGGCGATCCTTTCAAATGGGCTTCCTACATTGTATTGGCACATTGGTGCACGTCGATGCCTCTGGGGACCACTGCTTCCCGCGCAATTAGCACACTTTCGGCACCATTCTTTCACATCACGTGAACAATTCACCCAGTAAAATCTCTGGCGCACCTTCTCCAGTGTTTTGTGGACTCCAAAATGTCCCCCCAGAAGCACCATTATAGAGTTCTCGCAATACCTCTGATATTCATTTCTTGGGAACCACCATTTGCATCTTCCGCTCGCTTCCATCGTGATTTTCGACCTTACGTCTCAGGAGATCGTCTTCCATGGTTAAGGGATCCCGTTGTGCCCAGTATGACTTTAATTCTCGTGAATGGGGAGCAATTTCTTGCCAGGTCGGTCTTTGCCCATTTCTCTTCCAAGCCTTAAAGACTGCAAGATCCGGATTAGCTTCTTGATCTGCGCGCAAATTGTCAGGTTGCCATTGGTCGTCAACCACGGTGGTTCGAAGAGCGTTGGCCGGTTTGTCTTCGATTCGGTTGCAATGTCGACAGTCTTCTGGAAAGGGCATCTGCATTTTTATGTTTGAGGCCTGCTCTGTGTTCAATGTCGAAGTCATACTCCTGTAGTCTCTCAATCCATCTAGCTACTTGACCCTCTGGATTCTTAAATTGTAAGAGCCACTTTAAGGCGGCATGATCAGTGCGGATCAGGAACTTCTGCCCATACAGGTACTTGTAAAAGTGCTCAATGGTCTTAACTACTGCCAGTAGTTCTCTCCTGGTTACGCAGTAGTTCCTCTCCGGTTTGGACAGGGTCTTGCTGAAGTATCCAATGACCTTTTCTTGTCCACCTTGGATTTGAGAGAGCACGTCACCAATCCCGACGTTACTGGCATCCGTATCCAGAACAAACCTCCCAGATGGCAGTGGATAGTTTAAAACAGGTGCACTGATCAACGCACCTTTTAACAACTCAAAGGCCGCTTGGCATTCGTTGTTCCAAATGAATGCTCGATTTTCTGTTAGACGAGTAAGTGGTTTTGCAATGTTGGAGAATCCAGGAACGTAGCGTCGATAATATGTGCATAATCCCAAAAAGCTTCCTAGCTGATGTTTGTCTTTGGGTACCGGCCATTTTTCCACAGCTTTTACTTTTTCTGGATCTACAGCAACTCCTTTTCTGGAAACCACATGTCAAAGGTAATTTACCTCCTTGCGGAAAAGGTGACACTTCTTTGGACTTAATCTCAGGTTGGCGTCTCGCAACCTCTGGAATACTACTTCCAATTTTTTCATGTGATCTTCAAAGGTCTTTCCTACCACAATCACATCATCGAGATGTACCAGGCAGGTGTTCCAAGACAGTCCCCTCAGTACAGTGTCCATGAGTCGCTCAAAAGTAGCTGGGGCATTACACAGTCCAAATGGCATGACTGTAAATTCCCAGAGTCCTGTACCTAAACTGAAGGCGGTCTTCTCTTTGTCATTGGGATCCATTCCCACTTGCCAATAACCGCTCTTTAAGTCGAGAGTGGAGAACCATTTTACTCCTGCCAAGGTGTCTAGGGTATCGTCTATTCTTGGGAGAGGGTAGCTGTCCTTTTTGGTCACACTATTCAAACGACGATAGTCCACAGAGAATCGGGTAGATCCACCCTTCTTTCTGACAAGGACCACTGGTGAAGCCCATGGACTATTCGATGGTTCAATTACTCCTTGGCCTTCCATATCTTGTATAATTTGCTTGGCTTCCTCACGTTTTGCCAGCGGTAACCTTCTTGGTCCCTGTCGAATTGGATTTGCATCGTTGGTATTTATTTTGTGCATTACAATATTGGTTCTTCCTTTCGTACCAGTTTCAGTTTCAAAGGTTTGATTGGCTTAACTTGGCTTTGTTCTTTCTTGCTCAATCCTTGACAGGCGGAGTCGATTATCTTGAACAATTTCTCAGGAACCTGCACGAATTCATTCTTCTTCGCCGCTACACGATGAACGACGGCCGACACTGGCGGGCACCACCCTAGAATAGTACCCTTCTTCAATGAAACAGGATAATAGTTCACATTCATCACCCTTACCGGTACAGTCTTCTGAGTCGTAACCAGCATTTTGGCAACTACTATTCCTCGGCCTACCTCGTCATCATCGGTCTTTGGTTCCAACATTGTAACATTTCCGTCCGAATAATCACCTTCCATACTCGCCGTTAAAAATGTCTCATTTCTTGCATCCAGAACAACATTCTCTGCTGTAATTACTTCTACATTCCCAGAATTTTTCCCATGAATAAACAATCCTTCATTATTTATTTTTAAAGTGCCTTCTTTCATGTTTAACTGGAAGCCGTAGGTTTCCATGATGTCTAATCCCAAGATTATTTCTTCTATGTCGGCCACGAGAACACAATGTCAGATTGATGTTCCTATGGTAAAGTTGATATCTACTTCACCTGCCACAGACGCTGCTTCTCCAGTAGCTGTCCTAAGTCTCCATTTGCTAGAAAGTAATTTTTGATTCCTGGAAATCAAATCGGGTCGCACGATCGTTTTCGTCGATCCAGTATCTAGCAAGCAAACATAGATCCTTCCTTCCATAATAGCGTCCACATACAGACTGTTGGTTTGATGTTGCAAGGATGCGACTTGGCCAAGCGTCCTTGGGGCTTCCTGACGCTGGATCGATGATTGCCCCCGCTCATCGACCCGCTTTAGTTTTCCTGCTGCTTAGGCGATGCTCTCTTGGCCACCTTACCACATTTACTCTGAACGTGACCAATCTCTCCACAATTCCAGCATCGCAGTACTCTTTTATTTGGTTTGATCTGGTTTAGAACTCTACTAACCACCTGCTCTTTGAACTCCTCATTTTCCTGTTTGTCAACAGTGTAGACACGAGCATGGTTCCGAGAGGCTTGTGTTGCAGTCTCAAACTCGAGCGCGTGCCCCAAAGCATCGATCAAGGTTTTCGGTCGTGCCAACCTTAATGCTTGCTGCGTATCAATATCCCGGAGACCATCTATGAACGTCTGGACAGCTAGGTATTCCATGAAATTATCTGGCGCCATCGGATATGCAAGTCGAACTAGACGAGCTATATCTGCCTCAAATTCCTGAAGATTCTCGCCTTTCTTCTGTGATCGATTCTTCAGTTGGGTATGGTATACTTGCTTCAAATGCGCATGGCCATATCTCATCTCCAAGCGTTTAATGAGTTGAGAATAATCTTTACGTTCCTCAGGAGGCAATGTCTGCAAAATATCACTAGCTTCACCCCTCAATGCTATGATTAAAGCAGTCGCCTTCTCGATGGAAGACCATGCGTTTGCTTCTGCGGCCGCTTCGTATTGTGTCAGGTAAGTTGCCTATGTCGTCTTTCCATCAAAGGCTGGTGGCTTGATTCTGGTCTTCGAGATAGTCACAGGTTCTTCTTTTATTTCGATGGGCCGCAGTATAACTTCTTCGTTGACCTGCTTGGGATCAGAATGACTCGTCGTAGCGGGTAATTTCATCTAAGTCATTATTGCCTCTAAAAGTCTAGAATGTTCTTCAATTTTCTCTTCTACAGCTATGAAAACCTCTTTGTTTAACGCTTCTGATTTTTCCGCTAATCGCTGTTCTAGAACTTTCTCCGCTTGTTCCAGACTTTTTTCGAAGTTTCTAGAATTTTCTAGTAATTTCTTTTCCAGATTTTTCTCGAAGATTCTAGCTATTTCTAGGTTTCTTTGTTCCATTTGTTGCATTTGAGTTTGTGAATCTATTAGACGCTGTTCCAAGGTTTGCAAATTGTCTATTAATCGTTGTTCCAAACTTTTCACACTGTCCAGATTCTTCTGCTCCATTTGTTCTAGAGTTTTTGCTAAGTTTCCAGGCTCTTCTGCTCCATTTTTTTCATTTGAATTAACAGAAGAAGTAGTAATTCTCTGGGTCTTCGCCTTCTTGGATCAACACATTGCGAAGCCGTTGCTGGAGGATCGCCTTTTTTACAGTTGTATCCTCATCCCTCTCCTCTAATTCTCGTTTTAAATCAGTCACTTTTGATTCCATCAGTTTCATTCTATTGGCTATCACGATATTTAAAATAACGTCTTTTCGTACTGTATATTTATTTAAATATATATTTAATTAACACTTAATTGTCTACTTAGTTTATTATTTATAAAACCACACACCTGAACCACTGTAAAGTTTGTCTTTTCGGGTTCTTAAATAAAACTAACGATAACTTTAGACACACTATATTAATAATAAAACGAATAACAATATAAAAACGAACTACTAACAATAAGCATATTTATGTATTTATATTTATGTAACTTTAATCCGCGATGATTCGGTATGGAATGCTTCAATCCCTTCTTCGACGGCTTTTATATCGCGGTTTATATTTTCTCGATGCATGCAGAACGCTCGAGAAAATGCCATAGGTATGACGCGCGACGCGTCGTTGGATGAGTCATCACAACATGACAAGTGTTTTATCGATTTGAAAGCCAAAGACGCTAGATGTTAGTAAAGTGTCTTTTACTGAAATAAACATTGCAGGAATTTCCCTCTTATTCTTTTTTAGAATATCATTAATTAATGTTGCAGACACTTCTTAGTGAAACATTTTAGTAACTGTGTTAAATTAAATATTGGTAATAAAGCACTTGGCTATATATGCATATTTCACTAATTTTATTAGAATAACCCTAACATATGTTTCGGCTGTTGTGTCAATATCAAAGAGATATTTTTAAATCTAACTTAATAGATGTAAGTAAGTGTAAGACTTACATCTCTCATATAAGTATAAAATTTATATATCATATAAATCTTACACTTACATTTATTAAGTTAGATTTAAAGATATCTCTGTGATAATGGCATAACAGCCGAAATATATGTTAGCGTTATTCTAATAAAATTAGTGAAATATAGCTGTTTCATTCTTTTTTAGAGTTGCTACTGCTATAAGCATGTGTTCCGAAAGTAACCGATTGATAAGTCCATATGAAACACACCAGTTATCGAATGTAATATTACGTTTTTAACCGGATATTGCAGTTCCATATTGACAGTAAAAACGGCCATGCAAAAATTTTTAACCCATATTTTGCCGGCTTGTTTGACATGTACTGTCTAAAGCTGCATCGCTTCCAACTTCTTATCCACTATCAGGTAGTTACTGGGTGTGTAAATAAATTTACAATTTTGCACAAAATGATCGAACACTTCCCTAATCGGTACAAGTTTGTCTTTCTTGGCGGTTATAATAATCGAACCTCGATGAAGATATAAGAAACGAAAATCTTTGCAGAGACATAGTTTATCGAAATATTTCGAACCCAGTACCATCGCTTTGCCAGAGATCAAATTTTTACAATTAGATCTATAACAACCAGCAAAATACAAAAGTTCAATCATAGCTAACATTTCGCTTTTATTTGTTGGTTTTTACTTTATACAAACTGTCTTTCCTGTAAGCCGTTAAGCTTTTTCTTCAATTTTTGTGTTCGTGTAGTTGACAATATTATCAATAATAGCATCGTTCAGAAATATAGCTGGCAACGGGTGTAATAGCGTTTTTGAACTCTAGTTTCACTCTCGGTAAATAAATGATTATATTTTCGGATCGTGTTCTTACACTTCGTTGGGGTACATGTTTTAGCTATTTAGTGGTCACGTCCTTTGCGATAAATACAGGTTTATCATCCATAGTTTCAATTTTATCCATTTCACCTTCGTCGTCTATTTCCTATTCGGTGTCGGAATCATGATTTTGTGTTTCAACATAATCAGATTTATTTTCCGATAATTCAATTTCATCAATGTTGTCGAAAGTCATTCCACAATTCTAATAGTTCAAGTTGGTTAGTCTTTTTCATAATCACTTTTTTTTTAATATTATGTAAACAGAATTCACTAATCTGCATCAAACCTCAAAAAAGTGTAATGTCATTCGTCTGATAGGGTTTAAGAAACCCCTAGTGGAAGTTTTAATAACTTTTAAATTACCCATAAGAAATCTATTTAACCAATATAATAGTACAGACGCCATCTGCGAGTAGAGTTAGTAAAGAAGCTACTCGCAGATAAGACTATTATTAACAGAAATATTAAGAAAATATTTAGACTGGGGACCCCACCAGAAAGGTTAAATATGTTAGTAAATTAATGTGCGAATCAATATGGCATTCTTCCTTATAATTATGACAACTAAGATGTCGACATACATACATATACATATACATTTTATATTGATCTTAATTTTATTATTTAATATCTTCTTAATTTTCTATTTAGAGATCTATCCATAATTGAATCATTTAATTAATTAATTGAATCTTACTAATTAATATATAAACGTTTTACAATTTTATTTTTTTCTATAGTGATATAAAACTATCAAAATCATATTGAAAGTACCACTTTTTTCCACTATTTTTGCCTTTTTTAACGACTTTATTAAACAAAATTATTGCCTGCTAGTTTTTTCTATAAATGATAGCAACGAAACTTGAGTGACAGCAAAATGATTAAGTTTCAATACCAGATTCTTTTTCACTTTCGGCTTGCAAAGATCACGTTGCAAAAAACTACATGTATAGCACGTTTTGAAAGTCCATTTTTCATTAATTTGCTTCAAACTACAAATTCATGAAAAAAATACGACTGTCAAAACCAGTACAAATAAATATTACATAATATTTTACTTCAAAGTTATTGCTGATATAAACTTCATAATTATACAACCACGCTAATTTTATTTTGAAAACGCAGATTTTTTACAATTATGGTAATTAACATTGTGTAAATATGTTATTTTTACAGGTCCTTGCAGTAAACATACTCGGTAGATTTTTATTGAACAATGATAAAAACATAAGATACGTTGCGTTAAATACATTACTAAAGACTGTACACGTTGATACATCGGCCGTCCAAAGGCACAGATCGACTATTTTAGAATGCTTAAAGGACCCAGATGTTTCGATAAGAAGACGGGCAATGGAATTGTCTTTTGCTCTTGTTAATTCACAAAATATACGGACCATGATGAAAGAGATGTTAACATTTTTGGAGAAATCCGATGCAGAATTCAAAGCTCAATGCTCAGCTGGTATAGTCCACGCCGCTGAAAGATTCGCTCCTAATAAACGATGGCATTTAGATACATTGCTCAAAGTAATAATAGCTGTAAGTATAAGCATAGTTAACATAATATAGTAATATAATATTTTATCCAACACCTCCTAATAATAGACCTATAACTATGGCGATTTTAACTCAATTATGTAGCTTATAACTCACTAGTGAGTTAAAAACATAATTTATCTCACTAGTGAGATAAAACAAGGTGAAATTTAGATTGCATAGAGACATTCAAACTGCTATAGTATTAACACATTTATATTAATTCTAAAGGGTAAACAATAGCAACTAATTAACATTTACATTAATATTAAAGTTGAAGGAAATCCTCTTTGTATCTGACTCTGCATTCAGGTTATTCGAATTTAGAGTTATACTAGAAGACGTATTTGAAGTATCCTGAACAGAAATTTGATGACAAGAAGTCGAGGACGTTAGACTGTCTGGACCTTGTATCTTTCTGGCTATATCAATCTTGTTGGATACTGAATCTTGTATATAACCTTCTGCTACAGTGGACGATTTCCACCCACCATGTCGTTTAACTGTTGTAATATCAGCTCCTGCGTTTGCCAGAAGAGATGCTGACGAACGTCTCAGACTATGTCCTGTATATAATTGAGCTTCTGGTAGGTTCAGGAAAGATGCAACTTTCTGAGGTATCTTAGAAATGGTGTTAATTCCAACTGGCTGGATAGTGCATTTTTCTTTCTTGTAATTTAGGAAGAATCTGCCATGCGGAATACCTTTTGGTCTCATACAGACATATTTTCTGTAGAGGTCAAGAATATCTGTTGTAATCCTTCTGCCATAACAGTGAAACTTCTAGATACGTTTGTCTTTGTGTCAGGTATCGAAACATACAAGTATCCTCCTTTATCGTCTATATCGTCAACTTTCAGCTTAGTTATTTCATCACAACGACACGCACCTGATATACCCATTATTAAGGCAACCTGCATAGAATACACGAACGAATAATGAATAAATACTTTGAATTAAATATAAGAAAATAAATAATACCTTCATCATCAAATATTTATTGTTAGGAGCCTCATTCAGAAACTTCTCTATATGTAGCCTCTCCAAGATTTTCGCCTTTTTGGACTTGTGGGTTCTTGCCTCACTCTTCAAATAGGAAATCAGTTTTTCGTATTTCGATATGTCACTATTCATATACACTTTCAAAGTACTTCTTAACATGGAATACTTCGTCCACAATGAAGAAGGTGCTATTTTCCTTCTATAAATATGGAAATACGCCAGCATAACTTCTTCGTTAATTCCAGTGATACTTTGCTGTTTTCTCCATTCTTCAAAATGACGAATGTCGTAATTATCCTTCGATTTTTTTGGCAGTAATTTATAACATGCTGCTTGAGCTTCTTTCTTAACTTCTAGCGGAATGAAAACAGCCTCTTACAACTCTTCCATTACCATCAACTTTTAACTGCAGTATTATTAATCAATCACTAATTTTGGTTGCTTGTTGATTTGCATTATTTATTCTCCATAGTAACTGCATTACTGTATATGAACTTTTTGCATTAGTCGTTTATAATTTAAATTTGACATGGAACGTCAAATTTATAATTTAAATTTGACATGGAACGTCAAATTTATAAAACATTAAAAGCCATTTTGAACGGATCTTAAGAGGTGTTGGATAAAGTTTTGTATTGCACACGTGTGTTAATTACAAATAAGTCACCTGAGAAAAGTAGCTCACTCGTCCTAGCGGACTCGTGAGCTAAACATTTTCTCGCGTGACTTATTTGTAACATAACACACTTGTACAATAAATAACTATTTCCTACTACCGACTTCATAAGTTGCTCTGTTTGGAGGGAAGTAACAGCTACTTACGACTTATGTACGTTTGTAATCCTTGACAGCGGGATGTAATATTTTATTTACCTCCCTAGGGACGTAAGTAATTTGACATTAGATTTGGCAGTGACAGGTGACAGAGTAAAAAACGTTTGAAATTTTTATGCATGCGATAATTTGAATATAATTATATAGAAAAAAGCAAATATGAACATCATTTTATTAAGATTTGCTTACAAGGTTAATGGTAAAATTAGTACAATTGTTCATATTTATAACAGGAACTACTTTCTTTTCATTAACAACAATATCAAACATATTGCTTTCTATATTATAGACCTTGACCTTAGTATGTTATGGTGGATTTAATTAGTTGGCGATTTAAGGTCTAGTTTTACTTCAATATATATATATATATATATATATATATATATATATATATATATATATATATATATATATATACAGGGTCCGGCAACGAAGCGGGGACGGAAGATTACACGCGTATTTGAAAGTTATTCAAATATTTAGTCATCGGATATCCTTCCGTACCATCAAGCGCACGTTCTAAAAATATTTTGTTTTATACAGGGTGTTCTAGATGGAAATGCCAGACTAAAGTTGCATTTTTTTAAATGGAACACCCTGTATATTAATAGATAAAATGATCCGCGCTTGAAAGCTGGTTACATCGATATAATGTTGCATGGGTCTAAAGTTGATAGTTTCTGTGTAAATAATTATTTTACTTGATAAATTGATACATTTCAGTAGGCTATTCTGCATAAGGAAAATCAAAAGATCCGAAACCAATAGAATAGAATATTTTCTACTAGTTTTCACTTTAGTTGCTACGTGAAATAAATTCTGCAACTGCTCGCATTATACAGGGTGTTCACAATTTCGCAAAATCGAAGAAATCTCGTAATTTTTAAATAGAACACCCTGTATATTTTTAGCTCATTGAAAAGCCCTTTTACTACGCTTTCTATTGATACCTCATTTGATGCACCTAGGATGGATCATTTGCTAATTATTTCTTTTTAGAGTTGAATTAATGAAAAATGCTTGTATTTTTAGTAGCTAATTTGCGCTTTTAAACCTTCTGTAAGATCGGATATTCAACAACTTATCCATACATGGTCTATAACAAGAAGAAACCCCATTAAGTACGAGAAAAAGTTGATTTTCACTCAGCGGTGAAAACAAACATTAAATTAATATAAAGTAATATAGCATTTTCAATAGATTCACTGCTAATCAAGTTATCTGGTGTCAGTTTTAAGCTTGTATACTTAATAACCAAGTTATCAAAAATTTTGTTCCATCTTACACAGTATTTCGTTCAATCTTTAAAAGAAATTGCTATAATGACTAATTTTAGTATTCAAGAAATGGTGAATATGATATTTATTCTTGGGGAGTGTACAAGAAATTGTCTCCTAGCAAGTAGAGTATATACAGAGAGATTTCCAAACCTTGAAAGAAAGCCAAGACCGGAAGCATTTGAAAGGTTGTTAGGGAGATTTACAGAAACTGGTAGTGTAACCTACAAGAAGAGAGAAATAAATAAGCCGGTAATCAATGAAAAAAGCGAATTGGCCGTATTATTAACAATACAGGAAAATCCACATATAAGTATAGACGGTATTTCAAAGGTAACAGCTATTGAAGATAGGAGCGTACGAAGAATTTTAAGAAGTCATAAGTATCATTCGTACCATTAATTCAGGAATTAAATCAGGAATTGCATGGTGATGATTTCATTAAAAGAACAGACTTTTGTGGTTGGTTCTTAAATAAAATGCGAGAAATGCCAAATATTTTAACAAAGATTTTGTTTAGCGATGAGGCTACTTTCAAAAGTAATGGGGCGGTAAATAAACATAACATGCATTATTATGCAACAGAAACCCCTAATTGGATAAGTCATATAGACAATCAGAATAGATGGTCTCTTAACGTCTGGGGAGGTATACTTGGTCCATATATCATTGGGTCGTACTTTTTCGATGGAACCGTTACAGGCGATACGTATTTGGCATTTTTGCAGAACGAACTGCCTAATTTACTTGAGCATGTGGATGCTGACACCCGACAAATTTTCTAGTTGCAACACGATGGTGCACCTGCTCATTACTGCCTTAACGTTAGGGAGTTTCTAGGGCGATGGAAGGAAGACAAATGGATAGGACGAGGTGGTCCAATCGTTTGGCCTCCACGAAGTCCAGATCTTACTGTCTTGGACTTCTACTTTTGGGGATATGTCATGGCTCTAGTTTATGTGGAAGTTCCTACAACAAGGGAAAATATGATGGAACGCATAAGAGAGGGATTTAGAAATGTTCGTTAAGAAACATTACAGCATGTTCAACAGAATTTCACCAGGCGGCTTCATTTATGTATTGAGAGACATGGAAGGACATTTGAAAGTTTTCTTTGATTTATTTGCATTTACTATTTACATTTACTTTATTTTCATTTACTGTGCTACTACTTTTGTTAATTAAATTTGATGTTGTGGTTAATAATTAGTATTTATTTAAAATAGTGCTAACTTTTAATACTACTCGTACTTGATTCTTTCCTACATGATTTCGATTTATGTTAAGATAATTAGGTATGTATTGTTTCATATTGGGTATTCGTAAAATAGTTGGTTCTACAAAATTCTTTAAAATACAAATTAATTAGTGCAAATTTTTTGTTAAACTAACACCAGATAACTTAATCGGCAGTGAATATATTGAAAATGCTATATTACTTTATATTAACCTAATGTTTGCTTTCTCCGCTGAGTGAAAATCAACTGTTTCTCGTACTCAATGGGGTTTCTTCTTGTTGTAGACCATTTATGGATAATTTGTTGAATATCCGATCTTACAGAAGGTTTAAAAGCGCAAATTAGCTACTAAAAATACAAGCATTTTTCATTAATTCAACTCTAAAAAGAAATAATTAGCAAATGATCCATCCTAGGTGCATCAAATGAGGTATCAATAGAAAGCGTAGTAAAAGGGCTTTTCAATGAGCTAAAAATATACAGGGTGTTCTATTTAAAAATTACGAGATTTCTTCGATTTTGCGAAATTGTGAACACCCTGTATAATGCGAGCAGTTGCAGAATTTATTTCACGTAGCAACGAAAGTGCATACTAGTAGAAAATATTATATTCTATTGGTTTCGGATCTTTTGATTTTCCTTATGCAGAATAGCCTACTGAAATGTATCAATTTATCAAGTAAAATAATTATTTACACAGAAACTATCAACTTTAGACCCATACAACATTATATCGATGTAACCAGCTTTCAAGCGCGGATCATTTTATCTATTAATATACAGGTTGTTCCATTTAAAAAAATGCAACTTTAGTCTGGCATTTCCATCTGGAACACCCTGTATAAAACAAAATATTTTTAGAACGTGCGCTTGATGGTACGGAAGGATATCCGATAACTAAATATTTGACTAACTTTCAAATACGCGTGTAATCTTCCGTTCCCGCTTCGTTGCCGGACCCTGTATATATATATATAGTAAACCTAATCAGTAGGCGATTAAAGGTCTGTATATTACTTCAAAATATATGTATTTAAAAAACTCTACATGTTTCGGCAGTTCGCCTTTATCAAGAGAATACAAAATATAAAAATTATTTTTATATTTTGTATTCTCTGTATATTACTTCAAAATATATGTATTTAAAAAACTCTACATGTTTCGGCAGTTCGCCTTTATCAAGAGAAAACAAAATATAAAAATTATTTTTATATTTTGTATTCTCTTGATAAAGGCGAACTGCCGAAACATGTAGAGTTTTTTAAATACATATATTTTGAAGTAATATACAGAGAATACAAAATATAAAAATAATTTTTATATTTTGTATTCTCTTGATAAAGGCGAACTGCCGAAACATGTAGAGTTTTTTAAATACATATATTTTGAAGTAATATACAGACCTTTAATCGCCTACTGATTAGGTTTACCATATCATACCAAGGTCACGAAGTTATTATATATATATATATATATATATATATATATAAATGACAGAATATAAATAATATTTATATTCTGTCATTTATATTTTATATCCTTGATAAAGGCATCATTGCCGAAACATGTAGGGTTTTTTTTAAATATATATAACGAGCGTTCAACTAAATTTTACCTCGAAGTTGCCCTTGGAAATTATACGTATATCTTAGCTTTTTACTTAAGTTCTTAATACGAATTTTGTTGGTTATGAACTATTTGAATGACATGATAAATGTCAAAATAATAAAATCAAAATATTTAACTAAATGAGATACGTTTATTTGCAACAAACAAGTAACATTTTATAAAAATTGTTGAAAGTGGCCACCACCTTGTTCGAGACATTTCTCACTTCTCTTCTTCTGTCATCGATTTCGTTATTTCTTTCAGCAATTCTGATTTGAAGGTCTGCAAGATCAGGCATCTGCACCCGAAAAATTGTGTTCTTTAAAAAAGGCCACAGAAAAAAAAACACACAGAAAAAAGATCTTGGTGGAAATTCATGTTCGGTGTTTAAACTTATCAACCAATTTTGATAAATTTGCCGTATCATATTAATTGTTTCACCAGCTGTGTGCGCTCTGGCTCCGTCTTGTTGAAAGTAACCCTAATTTATTTCTTCTTCATTAAGCTGTTCAATAAATGGCATAATAATTTCTTGTCGATACCTTTCTCCTGTTAAGGTACCGTTAAAGAAAATAGGGTCAACGATTTTCCTTCGACTAGGCGCACACCATACACCAATTTTCTGTGGATGAAGTGAGGTTTCAGCATAAAACTCATGTGGTTTCTCAGTATTCCATATCCTTATATTTTGTGAGTTAACATATCCATTCAGATAAAACCATGATTCATCAGAAAAATAAGTTTAATCAAGAAAGTCATTATCTAAATTATTTAAGAACCACTGACAAAATGTTGTTCTTCTAGGATAGTCAATTTCTTTTATTTCTTGATAACAGGTCATGCGATATGGAAATAAATTTAAATCTTTTTTCAAAATTGTATGACAGGTGCCAATTGATTCACCCACTCGTTGAGATAATACTCGTATGGAAGTTCGTGGTGCATCATTCATAATTTGCGTTACATCGTCAACTAGCTCTTCTGTACGTTTTCTCGGCCGGCCACTGCCTTCTTTCCGTATAACACTCCCTGTTTCTCTGAAAACCTTAGTGCAACTGTGTACCGAAAACTATCAATATCAAAGGCGAAGTTTGGAAACATTTCTAAATTCGTCTAAGCATTCTTCAATAAAATAGTGCCATTGTCCGTCAATCTTACGTCCGTTTCGAAAATAAGATTCAACCATGAATGATTTGTGTTGAATAGTTTTAAATCAATTTTAAGTTACAAAGCAATTTTAAAAACGTTCCAATTAAGTATACATCAGAATAGTCTGTCAAATTGACAACTGATGCAAATGTAAATAGTACAAGTTACGACAAACATTTTTATTGTCATGGACTACTAGAGGTAAAATTTATTTGAACGCACATTACTTTGAAGTAAAACAGACCTTTAATCGCCGACTGATTGAGTTTACTATATATATATATATATATATATATATATATATATATATATATATATGAAAAAATGTGTGAAAGTCGTATCCACCCTGGAATGTGCAGACGCCAGCGTTTCATGGTTTTACCAATCATCGGTGCACCTACATCCAGAAATAGACACGACTTTCATTTCTATACTGCGTGTATATATACTAATTATGGTAAACGTAATGTTAATGAGAATTAGTAATCATTAAATTCTCACATTACTGCCAATGCCGCTCTAATTCGTTGCATTGATTTCTACACCTGACAAAATCACATTTGCCTAAGAATGTAGCTGCAACGCGTCGCGGCGCCAACTGACAGCGCACAGATCCTTTGTAATTTATTCATTTTTTTATTCTATCTTAAGTAATAAAAGATATATTAATTAAAGCATTGAATTATTTAAAATATTTCTCTAATCACTAGAATACTTATTTAAGACACTAGCATAAACTTACCGTAATTGTTTATCCATTTGAAGTTGTAAAATGTTAGATTTATTATTGTATTTATAACCATAACTTCTTATGAGCTATCGATATAAACGTTGATTTAGTATAGTTACACAATTCACAAACGAACACTTCTAGTAGATTAGCTACCTGTATTTATATAGATTTCTATACTTTAATAAATATTTCCTGATTTTAAAACCTATTTGTAGTATTTCTTTATTCATGTATAAAAGTAAACATTTATGATAATCTTATTTAGTAACAAAAAAGCGATATTTGTATGTCGATCTACTTTGAACCTGAGATACATGCAGAAAATAATATTAGTCTCATTGCTCGCCGCCCCATCTTAGGACTGACATCATAAATCAGCTGATTACTGAGATAATTTAAATATTAAAAACTTAATTTCTATCAATATTAATTTATTGATAACATCAGTATATTATTGTTCACCAGCGTATATCGATATATACAAGGTGTGTATAAATTGGCGGACCCACTACACGTGGCGACATTCTTGGTCAAATTTTGAGTTAAAAGTCCTAATCCTAAAACGATGTATCAGGCTTCCTTTGTCTTCAGAATGAATTTGACAGTAATGTATTTGACTAGAACAACATTAGGCTGCCTACTTATTGTTTTACAACGTTGTCAGATGTGTTTTTCGTCAAAATAAGTTAATAAACAAATATTAAAAACAAACTTTAAAATCAAAAAGAAAACTTTAACGAAAGGATAATAACAACAATTCTTCTTTCTTCTAAATTGTAGCTCTTTCTGTCAACAAATATCGAGTAATAATGCTTATTTCAAGACTGAAAGTCCGAACTTTAGGAACCTCGTGGAAAGATATGGAGCATTGTACAACATTTTCGTATTAGGATTTTGGACTCCAAATTTAACGAAGAACATCGCCGCGTGTAGTGGGTCCGCCAATTTATACACACCCTGTATATATATATATATATATTTATAGTACATAGCATCTTACACACCTACTAGTTTGACAATTATTGACGTACATAAGCAAACGTCAAACATTTTTGCAGATTATTCTTATTCTTTAGCATATCGAGCCCGTAGTAGGAAAAATATTGTTTGAAATTCGGGATGTAAGTGCTTTTGCGGTCGCGGATATATTGCAGACCTCGGCTTGCGCCTCGGTCTGTAAACATATCCTCGCCCGAAAAAAATTGCACTTACATCCCTTGTGACATTAATAACTATTAAATCCGTTACGTTGTTGAATTAGAGATTCTAAAGATTAAATGCTAATACCGTAATAATTTTACATGTTGCGAAAAAGTTGGTTTGCACTGAAAAACTCCGTTGAGTAATTAATTTCAAGTTTTCTGGTGATTAACTGATTCAATAGAGTAACGAAGTATCCGACATCTTTTGTGAGAAACAATAGCATATTTATTAACATTCGGAGATCTATGTTGATTACACCATTTATCAGTAATCGTAAAATTAGTCTATAATTTAACAGTCAGTTACTAAATTACATAGATAGATATGGAAGCTTTAACGGTCGTCGTCTGAAGTAGCAGAAGTGTCTACTGTAGCCCACGTCATCGGAGCAATAATGTTCCTATGATGTCGGCCACAGTAGCAGGGGAAACGTCGGCGTCAACAAGACCAACACGGCAAAACGAAGTATAAAACACGTCATTTACTAAATTAGTAGTTCCATATATATAAGATAGATGATGCGACTTCTACAACTAAAAAACAAAATCCAATGTAGCCTACCTTGTCAGGAAGTAGGTTATACACATGGTTAATAGAATCAAATGCTTTAAAAAAAAGTCAATGTAAATTACGTCTACTTGCTGCCAGCGATAAATCAACTAAATTAGTAACTATAGATCTACTTAACATGAAACCATGCTGATGTGTGGGCAAGTATGGTTGAATATGGCGATAATTTCGAATTAATATACATACAAAAACTTTGGCAAAATTAGTAGAATAGTTATCGACCTAGAATTGGAAGTGTCTGATCGATTATCAGTTTTGACACATTCTAATTATTTGAATTTATTCTCATTTGTTTTAGTAAATGTTAAATGGCACAATGGGATTAGTCTTTCAAACAAACAACATTTTTCAATGTGGATCTATCTTGCCACATATAGCATGAGAATATACTAGCATTTGCTCATATATTCTATACGTATATAGACAGAACAATGTTCACATGATTTTGAAAAAGATAACTTTCCAATCTCAAATTTTTAGGCGGGTAATTATGTTAGGGACGATGTCATTACATGCATGATACAGCTCGTATCAGAATCTACGTCGCAACAAGCGTACATCACCTTGCAACTTTGGAAAGCCTTAGAAGATGATGTGATTGACAAGCAGCCTTTAACTCAAGTTGCCACGTGGGCTATTGGGGAATATGGAGATTCACTACTGACGGCTTCAACTGATGATATTGATGTTGCCAGGCCTACGGAGGACGAGGTTTTAGAAGTGTACCAACGATTATTGTGGTCACCACAGAATACAGCCACAACCAAGCAGTACACGCTGTTGTCCTTAACCAAGCTTAGCACAAGATTCTTTAACAGCAATCAGTAAGTTCATCTACTATTTATATTTTTGAATTTTGTAGAGGTTGGTTGGTCAGACCAATTCAACAATTTAGTTTATACATCTTCCATTTAATTACCTATTGTCCTCTGGAAAATATATTAATTTATTAGTTTTTATTTTGCAATAAAAACTAGCAAATACATTTTCTAACCATAATAATAAAAGGATGAACATGAAAATATCAGAGCATATACATCTCTATAAAAAAGCTTTTTCAATTTATAACGTAAAATTATTACAAAAAAACACAATAGAAATCAAATAGATATATTCATAAATTAATGCTATGTATTGTTTCAAATATTTTAGAAAATTAACAGCATATATGTCTATTTACAATAACGGATAAGGTACGTCATAATCACTAATGTCAGGCACAATAGTATAAAGCACACAAGTTACTAGCATGCGGGACCTCAATCAATTATATTGTTTTTTTTTGTTTTATTTTGTCATTTAAATTTATTAACCTAGAAACAAATATAAATTAGACTTAATATTGTGATTATGGCCGTATGGTTAGGGCGTGCTCGTAAATGGTCATAAATAGACTATAGTTAGCTATTATATACCTTTACAACGAAACTGTAATGGGAATTCATCTTGAAAGTATTGTGATGAGTCACCGATGATCTCACACGACGAGAACCGTCTAGAAAATGTAATTGCCATTGAATCGCGAGATCGAACAACACACGAAAAATCTAGGCGAACATCGATTATGCCAGAAGTTTTCCTGTTAATATAAATAGCAGTCGAGAGAAATTTATTCATTCCATACCAAATCATCGCCGAGTGAACTTACATAAATATAAATACATAAATGTTCTTCTTCTTAGTAATTAGTTTGTGTGTAAATAACCGTTAGTTTTATTTGAGAACCCCTCCAAATAGACAAAAACATTACAGTGGTGTTTAGGTGTGAGTTAATAAATAACGGACAAAGTGTTAATTAAATATTCGTTTAAATAAATATACAGTGCGAAAAGACGTTTATTTTAAATATTGTGATGACGAATAGAGTGAAACTCACTGAATTAAAAGTGACTGATTTAAGACGAGAATTAGAGGAGAGGGATGAAGATACAACCGGCAAAAAGGCAATCCTCCAGCAATAACTTCGGGACGTGTTGATCCAAGAATGCGAGGATCCAGAGAATTGTCTTTCAAGTTCCAGGCAGAGATGCTGACGTGAATTCGTTGTTGATGAAAATGGAACAACGAATAATAGAGTCACAAACTCAAATCAGAATCTGAACAATGTGAAAAGTTTGGAACAACGACTGATAGACAATTCGCAAACTTTGGAACAACGAATAATAGACAATTCGCAAACTCTGGAACAACGTCTAATAAATTCGCAAGCCCAGCTGGAACAAAGAAACCTAGAAACCGCTAGAATCCTCGAGAAAAATCTCGAAAAGAAATTACTAGAAAATTCTAGAAGCTTCGAAAAAAGTCTGGAACAAGTGGAGAAAGTTCTAGAACAGCAACTAGCGGAAAAATCAGAAGCATTAAAGGAAGAGGTTTTCATAGCTGTAGAGGAGAAAATTGGAGAACATTCTAGACTTTTAGAGGCAATAATGACTCAGATGAAATTACCCGTTACCACCAGTTAATCTGATCCCAAGCAGGTCAACGAAGAAGTTATACCACGGCTCATCGAAGTAAAAGAAGAACTTGTGGCTATTTCGAAGACCAGAATCAAGCCACCAACCTTTGATGGAAAGACGTCATGGGCAACTTACCTGACGCAATTCGAAGCAGCCGCAGAAGCAAACGCATGATCTTCTGTCGAGAAGGCCACTGTTTTAATCATAGCATGGAATGAGGGGTGATGCTAGTGATATCTTGCAGACATTGCCTCCTGAGGAACGTAAAGATTATTCTCAACTCATTAAACGGTTGGAGATGAGATATGGCCATGCACATTTGGAGCAAGTATACCATACCCATACATAGCCCACGACCGTACTATTGAACATTTGTATTTTTAAAGTTTTTAATTTTATTTATATAATTCTAGATTTCTCTTAAAAACTGCGTCAAATTTTTGCCGAAGGCCACATCCAAAGTCACTTGGAATATTTTTCAAATTATTAATAGCCACATCTAATGTGGTTAATCCATCTTTTAATCTTTCCGCAAAGAGGTAAATTACCTTGGCCATGTGGTTTCCGGAAAAGGAGTTGCTCTGGATCCAGAAAAGTAAGAGCTGTGGAAAAATGGCCTGTACCCAAAGACAAACATCAGCTAAGAAGCTTTTTGGGATTGTGCACGTATTATCGACGCTACGTTCCTGGATTCTCTAACATTGCGAAACCACTTACACTCCTAACAGAAAATCGAGCATTCATTTGGAATAACGAATGTCAAGCGTCTTTTGAGTTGTTAAAAGAAACTCTGATAAATGCACCTGTTTTAAACTATCCACTACCATCTGGGGGGTTTATTCTGGATACAGATGCCAGTAACGTCAAGATTGGTGCTGTGCTCTCTTAAATCCAAGATGAACAAGAAAAGGTCATTGGATACTTCAGCAAGAACCTGTCCAAACCGGAGAGGAACTACTGCGTAACCAGGAGAGAACTACTGGCAGTAGTTAAGACCATTGAGCACTTTTACAAGTACCTGTATGGGCAGAAGTTCCTGATCCGCACTGATCATGCCGCCTTAAAGTGGCTCTTGCAATTTAAGAATCCTGAGGGTCAAGTAGCTAGATGGATTGAGAGGCTACCGTAGTGTGACTTCGAAATTGAACACAGAGCAGGCCTCAAACATCGAAATGCAGATGCTCTTTCCAGAAGGCCCTGTCCAGGTCCAGAAGACTGTCGACATTGCAATCGAATCGAAGACAAATCGGCCAACGCTCTTCGAACCACCGTGGTTGATGACCAATGGCAACCTGACAATTTTCGCGCAGATCAAGAAGCTGATCCGAATCTTGCAGTCTTCAGAGCTTGGAAGAGAAATTGGCAAAGACCGACCTGGCAAGAAATTTCTTCCCATTCACGAGAATTAAAGTCACACTGGGCACAATGGGATTCCTTAACCATGGAAGACGATCTCCTGAGACGTGAGGTCGAAAATCACGATGGAAGTGAGCGGAAGATGCAAATGGTGGTTCCCAAGAAAACAATATCAGAAGTATTGCGAGAACTCCATAATGGTGCTTCTGGGGGACATTTTGGAGTCCACAAAACATTGGAGAAGCTGCGCCAGAGATTTTACTGGGTGAATTGTTCACGAGATGTGAAAGAATGGTGCCGAAAGTGTGCTAATAGCGCCGGAAGCAATGGTCCCCAGAGGCGTGGACGTGCACCCATGCGCCAATACAATGTAGGAAGCCCATTTGAAAAGATCGCCATAGATCCCGCCGGCCCTTTTCCAGAAAGCGACATAGGAAATAAATACATAATAGTGGTCATGGACTATTTTACCAAATGGGTTGAAGCATATGCTCTACCAATTCAGGAGGCTGGAACTGTAGCAGACGTGATTGTGAAGGAGTTCGTCAGCCGTTTTGGTGTACCCCTGGAACTTCATTCCGATCAAGGGCGAAATTTCGAATCCGGTCTATTCGAAAAGATGTGTGGACTTTTAGGCATACGAAAGACGAGAACAACTCTCTTGCATCCACAATAAGATGGGATGGTAGAGCGAATGAACAAGACCATGATCAGACACTTATCCAAAGTGGTCTCCGAATACCAGAGAGAGTGGGACGAACATTTACCATTATTCCTAATGGCGTATCCGGCATATGTTCAAGACACAACTGGCTAATCACCGGCTATGACAACAATTGCACCACAACTTGCTCCAATTAGATGGCCACTACAAGGAACTAACATTCGAAGATTTTATGGAGGAGTATTCTGGTTCGAGAAAAGCTGGATTTGGGGTCACCATCGAGAAACAGCAAGATTTGTTCACGATGCCGCTAGACTACGAGCTTGCTCATTGCGTAGCCCGAGATCTGCGAATGGCCAAAAGAATTGCCATAGAATTTAAAGAGAGGTTTGTCAGAATCGAAAAATTAAGGCAGCAGGGACCAGCAATTGGGAAGAGTCCTCCATTAGATGGCCACTACAAGGAACTAACATTCGAAGATTTTATGGAGGAGTAGTCTGGTTCGAGAAAAGCTCGATTTGGGGTCACCATCGAGAAACAGCAAGATTTGTTCACGATGCCGCTAGACTACGAGCTTGCTCATTGCGTATCCCGAGATCTGCGAATGGCCAAAAGAATTGCCAGAGAATTTAAAGAGAGGTTTGTCAGAATCGAAAAATTAAGGCATCAGGGACCAGCAATTTGGAAGAGTCTCCAAATAACAAATGACGAGCAGCCCATATTTTATTTGGTCACGAAAGAACTGTCAAGCCTGAAGCCAACCTATCGTGCCTTATGGGAGGCTCTGGTCCACTTACGCGAACAAATGTTACAACAAGACATTTTGAAATTAGCAGTTCCAAAATTGGGTTGGGGATTGGACCGCCTGGACTGGAGAATTGTAAGGAGCATGTTAGAAGTAATATTCCAACATACTGGTATGGAAATTCTGGTATGAAGTTATCGGCTTGAATATGATGTCGCAATGCAATAAAGGCCTTACCTGCCGATTTCACCATCGTTTGAGGGTATCAAAGCATGACATGTTTCGGGACAAAACTTCATTTTTAAGAAGGGGGCAATGTGATGAGTCACTGATGATCTCACACGAGGAGAACCGTCTAGAAAATATTAATGCGAATGAATCGCGAGATCGAACAACACACAAAAAATCTAGGCGAACATCGATTATGCTAGAAGTTTTCTCGTTAATATAAATAGGAGTCGAGAGAGATTTATTCATTCCATACCAAATCATCGCCGAGTGAACTTGCATAAATGTTCCTTATTGTTAGTAATTAGTTTTGAAATTGTTATTCTTTTTTATTATTAATATAGTGTGCGTCTAAATAACCGTTTTATTTGAGAACCCCGCCGAATTGACAAAAACATTACAGTATATAAACTAATAATCATAAGTTTGAGCGCACTTAATTCTTCGTCAATTACAGAAGCAAATAAAAAGAACTTAATAAAGAAATTTATGTAAACATATGTATTTAAAAAATTCTTTCAATGGAGACTGTGGTTAAATAAAAATTTAAAAAAGGTATATAACCCCTTACCACAATTATTAGTCGTATCCTAAATACGTATTTCGACAACTAAGTTGTCATCATCAGTAGGTAAAAACTACTAATTAAAAGTCGCACATGGGGCACAGTAAAGTAAAAAACGCTTCCGCACAACTACTATACACTGCAGCCCTGTAAAGACTAAATTTAACATGCCAATCTCAAAACTACGAGACAAACACTTGCCTCTTAAGGAAAAGGTTTAAACATGTGTTAAATTGTCGGACAAAGGAACGGCAGAAATTCCTCTCTAAAAGAGTTGCCAACTAAAAACGATTTTTAAAAACTACGATGAACCTACTATTAAACTTAAATGAAACACCTTATTTACAAAACACTAGTATATTTAACTATATGTATATTTCATGTGCATTGCACACATCAGTAGTTATTATTTAAACGTATTATTTCAAGTACATGTATAGTAACAATATCTATATTGGGTAGGGGTGTAAAAAAATTTCCATTACAAATGGTTAAAAAGTATGGTCGTATATTGTAAAAACCGAACTCTATTAATTCTGAGAAAGACAAAATTGGGAAGGGGCGTTACATGTGAAACAACAAGACATCTGACTGTGTTGTGTTATATTAACTAAGAATCAATTAAAATTAACGTGAAAAGGATCTATGAATTATTAGATATTGTAGGTATATAATTTAAAAGTTAATTATAAATAGGTGACATGTCATTGTTAAGGAGTTAAGCACTTTAAAATAATGTATAGAATTCACGGTTGGCTCTAGGTGAAACATGATTAATAATTTACTAAACAAAACACCCGGTACATTTGTTCTACAAAACGCGCAACAATTTACATTTCGTGAAACAAACACACCAAGTGCTTCATTCAGCAAACCATTGTTAAGGAGGTAATTTTTGCATTCTTTCACGTGTATGGATTCCCACATGTCTATCTTTCTGCTGTTACCCCCCCCCCCCCCCACCCACTTATAAAAATGTGAATAGACAGCTGAACGGTATTGGAGATTTATCGCTATTCAAGGAGGTATGTTTATTTTTCGCGATAAATATACTTTCATAAGCATCAAATTCGTGGGGTTTATTAATTCCTTTTATCAATTTCAAACCTGTGATCGGTACATTGTGCAGTGTGCTCAGAGCGTGATTTGCGACATTTGATTTATCCGGTCTATTGTATTTGATATGTGCTATATGTTCTTTAAAACGGGTTATTATAGGTCGTTTAGTTTGGCCTATATATTTCAAATTACAATCCGCGCAACTAATTTCATATATCCCTGATTTCGAATTGGAATTAATTCTATCTTTAGTATTCCCTAGCAGACTTTTGATGGTGTTTTCGGACCGAAAGGCTACCTGGAGACCTCTTTCTTTCACAACTTTATTAATGTTTTTCGTGACAGGGTGGTATGGTAGACATATGTACTTTTTCTCGAACTCGAAAAAATACGCCGAAATTGTGTAGTACCCGCTGTCAAGCTGAGTGAAAGTTCGTTTATGGTTTGGGATTGATTTTATTCGAGACTACGGGTGATTTACAACAGATGGAGGGCATTATGAAAAAATAATTCTACACCCAAATTTTAGAAGAAAATGGAATTCCATCATGTTTACGATTATTTCGAAACAATTTTATTTTCATGTAAAATAACGACCACAAAACACACTTCCTTAATTTATAAAAATAATTTATACTTAAAATAATAGCAAAATGTTTTACAAATAATAACTTGGCCTCCACAAAGCCCATATTTTAAAACTCAATGGCGAAACATTCTACCAGAGGCTATCAAAATTAATTCATTGAATACAAAGAGGACAAAGGGCAGAAATCTAAATATTTCGATATAAATATGTACTAGAGTTGATTTTTTCCTTATTTCTTTTTTATTTTATCCATGTATGTTTATAATAATTTAATTCTAATAAAATCAATTTTCTCTTTTTGTATTCAATTTTCTTTTAATTTTTTACCTAGATTATGGTGTTGCTAACAAGAACATATTTTTAGTAATAAAATCATTGTTCAACTAAAATAAAATAGCTGATCAATAGATCTATATAAATAATTTCTTTACGATTTCTGCTTTGGTAGACTTCTCTTAAATAAACAGTTCTTTAAATGAATAAATAATTTTTATAAATATCATTTTTTGACTATTATTTACTTACAGCAAAATCCAGCAGATAGTAAGCTCCTTCTGCTCAAGTCTACATATTGAATTACAACAAAGAGGTGTCGAATTCACGCAATTATTCGGTAAATATAATCATCTAAGGGCGGCTTTATTGGAACGTATGCCACCTATGGAACTTGTTAGGCAAGAAGGTGACGCTCAAGCGAATGGAGACCTAGAGCAATTGGAAACCAAATCAGACGACAGTCCGAAGCATACAAATAATGAATCGGTACGTTTGTACATTAAAAAATACACTTTAAGTTGTTTCCAAAACAATATATTTTAGAGATTGTTTTTCTTTAAATGAAAATATTAGATATATTTTAATTATAAATTTAACATTTTTTTAAAATTTATATAGAATGCTCTTTTGGACTTATTGGGTTCTGATAGTTCGAATTTGGAAGTTATAAAAACTAGTACGACACCTCAACCTACATCAAATACAAATAATCAAGATTTACTAGATTTATTGGGCGGATTAGATGTATCGCCGTCTTTGCCAACTGTAGATACGGGGTTAAATCTAATTTCGGAGAATAATAATCCAACCATTCCTTTTAATAATACGAATTCTAATTTTCTAACGGGTGATTTCTTCAATACCAACATCGTTAAAGGTAAGTATAGTATAATGTATATACACTAGAAGAATAAATATTATTTCTTATGTTTTTAAAAATATGAAAGTAAATATGATATCTCAGGTCAGACAAATTTTATAGAATTATATATTCTATTTACTAGTCATATTACATTTTTTTCATGTTTAATATCTCATTACTTTGCACAAGTTTTATTCATTAATTCTTCCAAATACAAAATTTAAAACGTACGTATCTTCACGAATTATTAAACGAATCTGAATCAAGTCATTAGACCCTGTTACATAATTCAATATATCTCTACGAGAGTGATATAACGGGAGAATTTCTTTTTAAAAGTTGGCAACACTTTCGCCAAGATGAGTATATTGTTTACTTCAGCCATGTTTTAAAAGCTTACTGTCAAAATTTTGATCAAATCTGCCAGATAGTTTTTACAATCGTTTAAAGAAATCAATTTTCCTTGTGTAAATGTGGAGAAAAAAGAATTTCGTCTGCTAATTAAACATTTTTTTGCTTTAAAAAACGATTAAAAGAACTGAAGAAAAGTTTCATAAATATTATAATGAATCTGCTCCTTTCCATGGAATGATTTGTAAATGCTTCACTGGTTTAAAAAAAAGACACTGAATGTCCGATGACTTCATTTACAGTGACTTCTCCAGAAATTGTTAAGAAAGTCTACACCATTGTAAAAAGTGACCGCCGAAGGAAGTATGTGAGATAGCTAACGTCGTAAACATCTCGACCGAATAAGTACCCAATATTTTGCATCAATATATAAATAATAAAAGCTAACCGAAAGCAAGACGTTTGCCTATTATTGAGCAAATGCGAACTCGGATTACAATTTCAAAGGACAGTATAGCTAAGTAAAACGAAATACAAAGGATTTTTTTCGGTATGTCAACGTATATGAAACCTGGATACATCACTATACTTCAGAAACAAAAACATGATCAAAGCGATGGATTCCTTCTAACCATCTCTCATGTCTCTGTGTTTTTCGCCTTCTTCACGGCGCCGGATGCCGTGGTTGCGCTTTTCTAATAATAATTTGAAAACAAGCTCAAGCTCAAAAATTACATTCAAAATTTGATTAACCACAACTATCGCCACAGCCAATAAATAGAAAGAAATGAAAAATAATCGCATTTGACCTTGGCCGATGAAGATGCTGCCCTATGCTTTATATTTCCAATATCTTAGCTCAGTAAAGTTTTTTCCCACAGTCACTTCTGCACACGACACCTATTAATTTTTCGCTGGCAACGTTCACCATCGCGGAAATATGATTAAATATATGGTAAACTGAAAAATATCTTGGAGAGAGAAAAAATACCGTTTATTCTTACAGAAAAAAAAATACTTCAAAGATCTTAACAAAATTTTGGATAATATAAATTGAGGGGTTCATTGGCACCAACACGCTAATATACATTTAAAACGTAATTTATTTCAAATTCGTTTGCATGGTTTACCTATGTGTCAATGCTATTGACAAAAACAAAATCCCGGTTTTTATCAACAAGTTGATAAACTGCTATGTTTTAAAGACTGATATATCTATGCTGGAATTTCATTAGTTTGCAAATGAAAAATGATAGATAACACAGAAGTTTTTTTCTATAGCACTTAATAAGATGAAGATAATGTCCTGTCATTGTACAAAGATGCGACCTGACAATCAAATAGTCTAAAATTAATAAATGTGGAAATAAAGTGTTTTTACCTATAAATACTAAGCAATGCAATCCCTAGATCTAGTTTTACTAACATCGTTGAAAGGTTTTTATTAGCGTTGCATCAAGAACAAATGCATTGACATATATTCGCAAACTACAATAGAAGATCGAGTGTGGTTCCTTTTAATCTGCTCAATTAAGGTAAGACCAAGTATAGAAGTAATAACAATATGAGAATGTTTGAATCATGTGTAATTGAAATCGGCGTTGATAATAATGCAGAAAAACTACTAAGAGAAATTAGGAAACTATAAGAATAAGGTAGTATCATACTTGATTTTGTTTTTCAAGAAGTAGATATTCTGAAAATTGGAATGAATTTCTCCACGAACTGTGATTGTAAGTTCTAATAAAACAAGTTAAAACTCTTTCTTATATGATGGAGAAGAAGAGAAACTAATGCAAATTTAAGTGTTTGAATACCATCGAATCATTAAAAAGGCTTTCTAAGAAATTCAAAAATAATCATTTAAATGTCTATGTAGAAGTTTATACATAAGCAACCCATGCTGTTAATAATTTGTTAACCATACAATAGATCATTGATTCCCAAAGTGGTCCAGGTGGACCCCCAGGGGTCCACGGGAGACTCGACGGGGGTCTACGTTGGCGTGACAAAAAAATGGGGGTTCACAATTCGTAAGCGGGGGTCCACGAAAATTTATCTGGTTTCGATAGTGAAGAACTAAAATGTTGGCTTGAGTTCACCTATCAATGTAGGCAGATAATATTATAAGAAGCTCAGCGACTGTTACTTGTAAAAACTTGCATATTCCATATTCAGTACAACGTGTCGAGACTTGCAAAGCGCTGCCGCCGTCCGCAATACTTGTTCAGACGTGCAAAGGGACGACTTGTGGTGTGTGTGCTTGCAATCTTGCATGAACTTGTTTGATTCTTCACCAATATAAATACGAATGCCACGGATAAACGTTACCCATTTGTTTCCCGAATTTCGAAAAGTAAAGTAAAGTGAATCGATGTTAGTGTTTGCCACTGTCGGAAAAGTAAGTACTTACCTGCCTATTTGTTATACATACTTTTATTTAACTTATTATTTATCTATTTATTTTACAATTTATTGTACACGTAAGTAAACAAAAAATGGACAAATTACAAAAAAATACGCAGATACAAAAGGTGAGGCTTATTCCTGAAAGAAATCTCTTCCAACCCACCTGCGATAGGAGATATATTTATGTTGTAATAAGTATATTTGTAATGTTTGCGTGTAGTAGGTACGTATTAAAAATTAAATACTGAACAGAGCCATTATTAGATACTTCCATAAAAGAACAGAAAGCCGAGAAAGGTTGAACTTCTTGTCCCTACTTTATTAGTAATTTTTTTTATTACCCGACTGTGGTGGTTCACTAATAATTAAATATATTTTCAGAAATTGTACGTGTCTTTATATACCTACTACATACTCGTAACGTGCATCAAAGTAATAAATAAATAATTAAAATCGCGAAGTTTTGATATCAAAATATTATTTACAAGTATTTTCAATCGAATTTACAGAAATATATCAAAATATAATTAATGCAAAAATGTTTTACATTACATTAAAATCGGTTCAGCCGTTTTCATAAAACTCAATTATTGATCTTAGCGATTTATTGCCTTTAATAATTAGAATCAGTTTGCCGCCGGTACTTTGTTTATTTCATTGCAATAATCAATTATTCCTGTTAAAATAGCCATATCCTGTTAAGTAAGACCGCCTTAAGATTACTAAAACAAAGTTTTTTTTTATTTACAGGTGGGTAACTGATACGAAACATGGCTGAATTTAAGAAGAAATGTCGACAGTACAGTGTTGATTCTTTAAAATCTCCATTTGACATACTCAAAAGAATTTCTTTGAGTAACAACACTGTACAAAGACGTATTGACGAAATGAGCTCTGATATTGAAGGTTTCTTGTGTAATTATCTGCAAACAACTGATTTTTCTATTCAACTGGACGAGTCAACTTTACCTGGTAATGAAGAATTATTATTGGCATATGTTCGATTTGTTATGGACGAAGAAATTCATGAAGAGCTACTATTCGCGAAAACTTTGGAGACGGACACTAAAGGTGAATCAATATTTAATGTCCTGAGTGATTTTTTTAAGGAAAAATCGATTCCATTCACAAACGTTATTTTGGTGGCAACAGATGGAGCTCCTGCCGTGGCCGGGCGATGTCGTGGGTTTATAAGCCATCTTAAAAGAATTATACCAGAGGTAACTGCAATTCACTGTGTCATCCATCGACAATACCTAGTAGCGAAAAATTTGAGTGCTAAATTGCACCAATCGCTTCAATTTGTGATTAATGCAGTTAAAAAAATAAGAAGCAATGCATTGAATACGCGTTTATTTGCACAATTGTGCGATGAAAATTATGAAGACTTCCAACGATTGCTCTTACATGCTGAAGTACGCTGGTTGTCGAAAGGTGCATGTTTATAAAGATTTTTCTCACTTTTTGAATCAGTTTTAGAGTTTCTGGAAAGAAAAGATCCAGATTTAAAAGAAAACCTGATCAATTTGAAAACAGACATCGCGTATTTTACAGATTTGTTCAAAAAATTTAATGACATTAACTTACAATTACAAGGGGACAGCCTCAATTTAATAAAAACAAAGGGTGTAATTTCAGCTTTTCTTGGAAAATTGAAATTTATGAAGCAAAATATTAGTCGGTGCGAATTTTCCCAGTCTTTAAACTTGTCACAGGAGAATGCCTTGATGAGGATATTCACACATACGTTCAACATTTAATTGCCCTGCATATGATGACTTTAAAATCAGATTTGAAGATATTCTGACGATGGAAATACCACCATGGATCATAAATCCACTTGATGAAACGGAAGTGGAGAATGTGATATTACAAGAGGAGCTACTCGAGCTTAGCACTAATGGGGAACTGATGGTGAAATTTAAAAGAGGGTATCAAACATTTTGGCTGCAGGCAGAAATACCCGAAAAATATCCTGGACTGTGGGGAATTGCGAGAAAGCTTTTCATAGCGTTTCCCTCGTCATATCTTGTCGAGAAAAGTTTTAGTGTCGTTACAAACCTTTTAACAAAAAAAAAGGAGCAGATTGAATATCACAGAACGGGTAGATTTGCGGTTATTCCTAACAAAACTGAAGCTAAATATTGATAATTTGCTGTCAATCCATCAAGTACATCCCTCCCACTAAAATTATAACTATTTTGTGATTGTCATTGTAGAAGTTACGTTACGTTATTAATATTTAATTTTAATTATATTACGACTGTTATCATATTACAATGTAATATGATAACAATAATAATTAATAGTGTAATCATTACATATTTGAATAAATACAACACAAGGAAATATACATACTAGTTTTCTTTTTATTTTTACCACTCCGAATGGGGAGTTTTCTAAATAAAATATGTGAGAATTGATTGGTTTCTTGTACTGTCAGTAGATGTCAAAGGAGTAAAGTTGGATGGAATCACTTTTTTGATTGGCTAACTTTACTTTTTTGACATCCACTCACAGCACAATCAATTAATAATAATTAATTAACCAATAACTCAGCCGCAACGCAAATTTCCATAGTTAGATCTAATCTTCACATTTTTTGCCGAGTTTTGGGAATATGGTAGAAATGGAGCTGCAGGGGGTCCACCGGAACCAGCAAAACTTTCAAAGTGGTCTATGAGAAAGAAAAGTTTGGGAGCCTCTGCAATAGATAGAAAAACAATTTTCTCAAGTTCACATCAGTCGCTATTTGTCGGACAACTGTTTTAGTATTTTACTTCGCTAAGTAATGCTGTGTCTTCTGACACTATTAAACTTATATTTGTTTTTCAGGTAGCCATTCTTAATTCTTAACTGATGTGACCTTTACTTGATGAAAATCCATTGCAAAATTAAATAAGAAATACAATTGTGTGATTTTCACAAATATTATATTAGCAATTGTTTCACCAATTAACTATTAACAACTATTTCTTCAGACTTCTAAAAAAAGCCACAGTGTTGGTGAAACAATTGTTACTACGAGTTTAATAAAATATTTGGGAAAGTCACAGAATTGTGTTTCTTATTTAATTGTTAATTGTATTTCTTCCTATACAAATTAATAATTGCTATATATTACTACATGATTTCAGTACCGAAGGTCTTCCGATTTGTAAAATATCTTACTGGCGGCGCAAAAGTAATTTTAGTTCAAGATAGTATTTTTCAAAAATTCTATCTTGAAACATTTTGCATATACTGCTCATGTTGATAAAACCTGGCATCTATCTTAAAAACAATAACTAAACTGAAACCTATTAAACATTTTCGGAAAGTTATTTCTACCTGGTTCTTATACGCCTTACATTTGCGAAACGTTAATCTTGGTTTCTTCTTACTTATTTATCTCATAGTGAATCACTACTTGAAAAAGAATATGCATTAAAATATAAATTTTTTTTTAAATATTTTAATACATAATGAAAAATCATTTAAATGTTATTTATTTTAAGCTGAGTTCATATATTTGTAATGCATTTGACGTTTATTCTGTTTTATTGTATATCTGCAGCATAATTGCATCTTAATTTTAGTTATTAAACTTAAAGTGTGGGAGGTATTTAAGATATGTATCCCACATCCACCCCCCAAATAGTCACTTATTATCTTTCAACTAGAAACGTAACAAACTTGTAGAATAAATATTTATATTAAAAACTATGGAAATATAACTTCTTTGTTCATATTTTACCGACAGAAAAATTAATTGTACAAAAATCATAAAAAACGAATAGCTTAAAGACCAGTGCAAAATTTGGAATGGTGAACGTTATTCTTAATTCTTTAATTTTGCTTTCTTTTTGTTACAGAAAAAGATGTGCCTACGCTAACCGCTTTTGAAAAGGATGGACTTAAAATTATATTTGCACTGGAGAAATTACCAGATACTAATAACACCTTATCAATAAATGTTACAGCTACAAATAATACTTTTTCAAATATGATTGATTTCTTATTCCAAGCAGCTATTCCTAAGGTGAGTTTACATTTATTGGTGTTTTTATATATTAATTTAATTATTTTGTGACATTTTAGACATTCCAAATACAAATGTTATCACCATCAGGTACCATACTTGTTCCTAATGGTGAAATAACGCAAGTTTTGAGAGTTATGAATCCAAATAAGGTATGTCCTGCTTATTTGAAATGCCTCAAATCTCTTGCAAAACCATTTTCGATACCATATTTGACTACTATTTATATACAATCTGTAATTTGCATATTTAAATTTTAAATGAAAAAATTGCGTGGTATATTATTTATTCAAAATGACTACCTTGATTCTTTAATCCCAAGGCGTAAACACTTCGGCTAATCATGAAACGTTTACTCACATTCTTCACTGAAATTTCTAATACTAATGAACAAATAAGTCCAAGTTTTAGGAATTACAAAATAATTTGACTCCAATAAATTTTGTCTCAAGAATATGCAACTCATAATCAAGGGTATTGAGAGCTTCAAGCCAAATATTAATTTAGAAAATACTATATTTACGATTCCGAACGAGGCACGCCGTAAATAGTATACTAAAAAACAAGTTTCATAAGGCACCATTTTGCCGCACGAGATCAGTTTAGAAAGCGAGTTTTCTAAAGAGCGAGTGCCGCAAAAGGCCTTATGAAACGAGTTTTTTATACTATTTTTTCTATTTTGCATTTTTTTGCATTAATAAATTGGAATTATTTAATTTGAAAGTTCAGAGGTTTATTTTTATATAATGTATGCAGTTGGTCACATTGATACTTGACATTTTTAAATTTAAATCTTGCTATCTGCGAAGTATATTATATTGCATATTATTTATTAATTTTCGTTAACATTACTTGATATTCTATTTAAAAATATAAACATGAGTGACATAGAAACTAATATATCTTGTTGTCAATTGTATACAATACCGCCTAATTCTGAGCAAACGCAACGATGCGAATGTATGAATATTTCTCCCGCTCCAAATAGAATTCCCCTGAATGCTGTAGGCGTGTCAACATCGATGTCATCCATACTTACATATTATGGAGCCGCGTAAGAAAAATTATCTGCTTACCAAATTACTATTAAAGGACTATAAATTGTTTAGTCCTGTGTTATTGTAATGATTTTATAATAAATAAATTGCAATACGTTATACTGACGATGGTCACACAAAGCGTAATAAAATTATTAATAAGCGGTTAAGAAAATTGCAAATAAGGCATCAAGAGATTTAATAAATTAAATTTTAATAATAAAGGTAACAAAAACTATTCATAGTAAACTAAATAAACTTCAGAAATAAATAAAAACTAAATTAAATTCTAGTAATGTAAAGAAAAATTTACTCTTACAGATAATAAAATAAATTGTTCATAATGAGAAATTAATTATATAATAACTGAAATTCATCCGTTTAAACTCATCACCGTAAAATAATTGATGATGTTTGCAATATTTATAATTACGAAAACCATTTAATTTTAGTATGCGGTTGACGGAAGAGCAGCCTAAATCCTAAATGCCTAAATCGTTGGAAATATCGCTATGTGTCAAATTTGAATTTAGTTCTATTGCAGCGCATACTAAAATGAACGTATCATTAGGAACTCCGGCAAATAAGTCACATATTCTTTGATAAGAATTATCAGCGTGGTACCGTTTCATCATTTCGGCTTTCTCTTCTAGTGTATAACGCGGCATTATCACTATTCAAACGCTTAAGAGACTCCGTATAGGGTGACAGTGGTGACACTAATTTGTGACATTAATTGTCAAATCGTTGCGCGTCAGACTGTTTTATGATTGGCTAAACGCGTTCAGGGGATTTGTATTCGAAGCGGGAGAACTATTCATACATTATCGTCACTCGCATCGTTGCGTTTGTTCAGAATTAGGCGGTATACGTTGTTTGTGTAGAGTATGTCCATATATCATATCTGTCAAATGTACTTAAATTCTTCAAATCAAATGTCAGCAATGATATTTACTTCTGTGTTCGAACAACGCCAACATTGAAAAATGAAAAAAAGCGTATCGAAATGAAGCTCATTTCGATACTGTTTTCGGTGTCATAATAAGTTCATTTCGAACGCAGAATACAAAAAATATGTTTTAATCGTGCCACATACGTTGCCAAGTCTTTTTCAACTGCTTTTTAGATTGTTGATAAATGTAGATGTTTGACAATTAACTCAGTTGTATACACATATTTGATTTTAACTTCCTTTTTACAATATATCGACATAATAAGATATTTAATGATAATAATTATTATAAAATATTTTGTTATAAATATTTAATATGTTTAATCGGTATATTTTTAAATTTGTTTAATAAACTATAAAGTTAATAATTACTAAGTATTTTGCTATTAAATTAAAACAGTAATGCATTGTAATATAATTTATTAGGATGGTACACACTTTCAATAATACAATAATGTATTTTTCCTGTAAGTTTCGCCTTACGTCACATAAACAAAAATTGTAATGTAATGTCACAGTAAGAACGGTAACCCAAATTATTGAAATAAAATATGCCCCGGCGGATGTGTTCTTTCCTTTATTAAATGTAAGTTGGAATTGAGGTAGGTAGTAATCAACTGGACGGCTTATTCAAAAGTCAAACAGTCTGTTATCACTTACGCTTACTGTAGCACATATTTAAGATAGAAGGAGAACATGCAGAAATACCTTTACGCATTACAGTTTCGTTTCAAAAGATCAAAAATGCCGACACGAAGTGATTTTACTGTTTAACGTTTATAATGTTCATGAGTCCTTGAATTTTGATTCGTGGTCGGAGATTGCCTCCATTTCCACTCCGTTGTTATGTATCTCCCAGGGTTGTGATGTGTTTGTGTCTGATTAATATCGTGCGTTGTTGTGTTTGTTTTTGTGCGGTCATGTGTTTTGTATGTGCAGTCTGTGCGTCAGTCGCGTTTTTGCGTTTAAGTCGTGTGTGTTTGTTTGTTGGTCATCATCACATTTTTTTGCGTTTCAGTTGTGTGTGTTTAATGTGTTTTGTTGTATAGTGTTATTATTGTCTGTGTCTGTGTAACGAAGTGTTGTATTTGTTCGTTTGTTGCGTTAGTCGAGTGTAGTGTTATTAGCATATTGCCTAAGGCAAGTGCTAATTCGTCAACTGTGTTAAGTTTTGTCTTGTTTTGTCTTTGTGTCCATGGATTACTTGTTGGGGGTGGTGCTGGTACGTATTTAGGTTGAGGTGTGGTTTTATTTGTAGGATTGTTTGGGTTATTGGGACAGTTTATGAAAGTGGATAGATGAGGACCACCGCAGTTTGCACACTCTGGTGGGGTTGTTTTTGTCTTAGTACATAGATGTGTCGAATGTCCGTCTCCGCATTTCATACATTTGTAGTTTATGTTGCAATTCCGTTGGTGATGTCCGAAAGTCTGGCACTTGTGGCATTGTATAATGTCAGTCCGTTTGTTTAGTTGTTCTATTTTGATTGCAAATCCGCAGCAGCCGCGTAAGTTGTAGATTGACTTGTATGGTCTCGTCAGTTCGATTAATACAAGTGGTGCTGGTATTCCGTGTTTGCCGTTCATGCGTTTAATTTTTAAAGTCGGGTATCCTTGGTCCGTCAAGTCGTCTGTGATGTCAGTGTCTGTTATAAAGGTGGGAATGCCACGCATCACCACCTTTAGTGTCTTTTCACTTCTCAATTGAAATGTGTAATAGTGAATTTGTTCGTTGTCTAGTGTGTGTTTCAGTTTTCGGTAGTCTTCGTCAGTTGTCGGTTCGATGTGTATTCCTGGTTTCACCATTTTGTTTTCTACCCTGTTGATGTTATTGGATTTAAGTAAATGTCGTATGTATGTCCATTTGTCTTTTTCGATTACAATGATTGGTGCAATTTTGTGTGTTTTTGTGTTATGTGTGGTGGTTTTGTCACTTACCCTGGGCGAGCTGGCTGATGTTGAAGGCTGTGGAGTGGATTCGGCAGTTTCTTCTTCCATCTTTTCTTCGGTTTTGTTATCGAGGGCGTCGTAAGAATTTTTAGTTTCGATCGGTGAGATTGTTTCGTCTGTTTTTGGTTTCTTCGTGAATTTCGGGTAGATGAAGTCTTCGGTTTTCTTTTCCGGCTGATTCATTTTCTGTTTTCTGTGGTGTTTTTCTTTTTTGGTCGGTTCGGGATCTGTTATTTCAACTTGTATTTTCGGTTGGTCTGAGTTTATAATAAATAAACTCGGTGAAGTCCGTAGTAGCTCTTGCACGCCACTTTCGCTGTGCGTTTCGTCGATTATCGCCTGCGTTTGTTGTAGTAATTCGGGTGGCCAGAGTTCAACGAAGTTGGGATTTAGTTTTAGGTTTGTTATCGTAATAACTCGCCCGGCCATTGCTTCCGGCTTCGTATGACAGTATTTAGTCGTATGTTCTCTCAGCTGGTGTACTGCTCGAACAGAGGACGCAGTGAGAATGACGTTTATAATGTTCTGCCATCCATATAAGTAACTTCACTTAAAATCACCAAATATGATCCCTGCGTCACTTACGTATAATTCTATCAACGACATTCTAATAATAATCTCCACATCTAAATAACGAACAGTGCCTACTTGTATGACAAGGATAGCTTGAACGAAAGTATGTATTTTAAAACTTCTCCTAGCACAGACATACGGTTCAGGCAATTTACATGAGTAAGACAAAGACGGGATTGTTACCTACTCCGTGATAAATACACATTTCCGCTTAGTAGTCATTACTCGTTAACACATCTATGCGTTGACATTTGACAATACATTTTCGTTGGTATTTGATCGAATTGTTACTTATTTTCTGTTTATAAATACATATTTTTGAAATTTATTTTTTTAAACTTTAACGGCAACACTTGGCAAAACATTACATTCACAATCGCGACAACTTGTTTTAAATTTGTTGCAATATTTTGAGAGAAAAACCATGGTGGTATTTTAATACCTATTATGTGTACAAGAGGTAGATAATGAATCATTTCACTTAACCCTTAAATATTTAAAATTGTCTTGAAATGTACTTGATGTAACTAAATTGTTTATTTAAAAAAAAAAAAATTTACGATATTTTTTATAAAATAATGTTTATGAAACTGTCGCAACTGTGAATATGTAATTATAGTTATACAAAGTAGATACTCTGGTCTATTGCATTGTTTCAATTCTAATAATAATGCTTTTACAACTAACTTGAAGCTGTTTGGTTTTGTCGTTCTTAATTCACTATGATAAATTATTGAAGAATTACATAATATTATATATTGACATAAATGTTGTAAATTCTTGAGAGTTCATTTTATTTTTCATGTGGTGTTATAGTTTAATTTGGTTTGCTTTGTTCAATTTATAGTAATTTGAAAATAATATAACTAAAGGCCGTTTGACACAGCATAAATTTTGTTATAAAATTTACAACAAAAAATATAAAATTTATTTGTAAAATTAATAGCGTGTCACACAATTATTTTATGTAAAATTTTATATAAAATATTATTAGAAAATTTATAGGATTGGCTCTATAAATTATAAAATAAAGAATAAAAAATGCGCAATAAAACTGCGCGTACGGGCGATGCCGGCGATGTGCCGAGGTTAGGTTAGGTATCACGTGGAAAGTTGGCATCAGAACATCAAAGAAATAATATATTATCGAAAACATGTCACGGAACTTAAAATGCGCATGCTTTTACTCACAAATTTTTCAATAAATTTTTCAAATCGTGTAAAACAGTTTTATTTTCTTCTTACAATTTTATTTTACAACTTTGAAGGTCAAATTGCATAGTATTTTATAATATTTTTTATTGTAAATTTTATAACAAAATTTATGCCGTGTCAAACGGCCTTAAGATGCAATTCGATTATTATGTATGTTCACATAACCTACAAATTCGACCGACTGTTTGGTCCGGAAACGAAATCGTAGTTTCCATATTCATTTTGCAATTTACAGTATTTAATATGATGTCGAAGTGCTGATTTGAATCATACAATGTTATATTGGTGACGCAGGGATCATCTTTCCTGACAAGTGTATATCCATCCTAATTTCGAAGTATTGCTTTTATGGAGGTGGCACTATAGTTGTCAAATTTCTAACAATAGGGTTATTTACTTAATAGGTTGGCTATACGTTAGATGGATTTTTTCAATTCGGCGTTTAAAATAGATGTTATTTCCCTTGTTAGGTTAGAAAACTATCGTAATTCTGTACTTACAAGATGTACAATTTCGTAGAAACTAAAAATATTAATGCAAAAAGAGATAAATATACATAAATAAAATAAACAAAACAAATTTTGTTTAAATCAATAACCTTGTTTTACTTTGGATTATTATATAAATATAAAAACATTTACAAATTGTACACGTTTTACATTAAGACAAAGTTGACAAATTAAAAATTATTTTCACAAATCAAACTCTAATAAATAAATCAATTAAGTGTTCCATGAGCTAGAATTAGAAGAAGAATCAGGTGACATATGAATAATAAATTAAATTAGGTATAGCTTCTTCATTACTTGTAGCAGCTAATATCATATCCAATATGGGTGGGATATTTGTGTAGAAAGAAATTGTGTACTTTAGGTCTCACAAGAATTTGTACATATGCATTGTATATTTTCAAGTGGGTATTCTTGAAAATAACACTGCTTTCTATACAGGTGCAGTGGGATGGTTTTCCTTTTCTTTACGAATAGAATACACAATTCCTTTGCCGCAGTCGAAAGCTTTAACCTTCCCTTCAACTACCTTGGAAACACTCATACTTTTCATAAAGTATGTGAAGCAATTGAAAACCATTTGTCTATCTCATATAGAAAATGCATCGCCCTGGTGCTTTCTCTTATAGACTTCCATCCTGATCATCTATAATTTTACATTTTATATGTCGTAATAATTAATTATTTCGAAAATCGCAGTAGTTTAAAAAAACTCATACAAAACTAAAAAAAATAAAGGGAAAAATAGAAAAATACTCAAAGCGCAATATACACAACAGATGACAGACCGAAGTTTTCAAGTGGCTTAAAAAAGTACAACGCAAAATAAAAATATTCCATAGATACGAAGGGCACCAAATGACTTGACAACATAACTGGTGTCAAAAAAGATAGTTATACGAATCGCTGGAAGCTTATAAGAGAGGTTTATACTCCATAAGCACAGTATATTAAACATACAGTAGGGACAGCTGCCGTCGGTACTTTGATGTTCATAGTGCAGACTTTATAATCAAAATGGTGGACGAATTGGCGGTCCTTCCTATTTATAATACTAGATGTAGCTATCTAAAAGTGGAAATTATCATATTTTTGATTTATACATATAATATTTATATCAAAATATGAAAAAATATATGTATATATTATTATTATATATATATATATATAAAAATATGCAGACAAATAGTTGGAAATATTAAGTGGTAGAACTACCTATATATTATATATTTAAACTAAAATGTATAACATTCCATTTAATCGAATTGAATAAAAAAGAGGCAATTTAGCTCTATATTTTTTATAACCGCTTTATCTTGGGATTTTTTATATAATTATAATGTATACGCCCAAGTAATGTTAAGAAGAATACTAATGTAATGAACAATTATATTTATAATGTGTTTTACGTTTTCATACAGGCATAATTTTAGCATCTCTAAATTAAGAAAATACCAAACCAATGTCTACAAAATAATAACACGTTACGCATATTTTTATTAATAACAAAGACCTTTCTTGTCCAAAAGACAAAAAACCTTTAAAATATACTACAATTATAGAATAAATATAATCACAATAAGATTAAAATACAGATCTATTATCTATCAATACCTATTGTTATGTATTCATTAATTTTATGGAAATATATATCACACAAGCATAATATGCATATATAACATAATATACATATTTACTATAGTCTATTTTTAAAGTAGAGAGACGAATTTCGGAACGTACGCCTGGCCCAAAGTACATGCACGAAAATCTTGAAAACAATTTGTACGCGGCAAAATTCAAATAATTTTTGCATTTGTGACACGCATATATTAAGTATAGACCTATGCAGAAATCAACAACAGGAATTTATCTAGGATGACAGAAGAGGAAAGAAATTAAGTAAATATTAGAAAGTGTAAACGGAGAATAGATAAGATACATAACATTTATTTATTATAATACAAAATATACATTAATAATACATTTATTGTAAACTTACTGGTTCAACAAAAATTACATTCAAATATTTATTTACAGAAATGCAAATGTAATAAAAATATTTATCATAAACTTATGAGCTGCTCATAATTATTAGAAGTAAATTAATATATCTCTAAATTATGATGATGATATCGAACTACAATCAAAATCTTCACTGTCACTATCCTCTTCAACTCTAATGATGAATGGTTCTACTACTTCGTCAATTATTGCATCAAGATCTTTCATACGGGATTCTTCTTTTATAACATAGTTTATGCATTTTAGCCAAGTAGTAGCTGTTACATTTCCCAAGGCGTCAAGTAATAATTGTCTCACTTCAGATAATTTAAAGGTTTTGTTTTTGGCAGCCACTTCATTCTTTATTTGGGCCCAAACAAGCTCGATATGGTTCAGTTTGCAGTGGTAATCGTAACACAGTTTTATTCTGCTCCTTTTTAAGTATCTAGAGGACATAGCACAATTATATACATGTATTTCTATATAATAAATATTTCTTACTTAAAATTCATTTGCTTTATTAGCAAATACAATGTTGATCGACTCATGTTTGGCAAATCTTCGTCATTTCTTACTTGCACCAGCACCTTATCTAATGTCGGAGGTTCATTTTGTCGAAACATATTGTGAACTATTTGGCGTATAGCAGTTTTCACAGTCTCATCAAAGGATTTCAGTAAAGAAGGCCTACCACTAATCTTTTTAGGATCTGCACATTTTCCAGAGGCTTTATACTCCTTAACCACCCGATACACTGTTGCTCTTGAAATTCCTGTAAGCATACTATGTAAAATATAGATCATATGTAATAAATTGTATTCACTTATCATGTCAAGTTTCTTGATATTGGGTGTATCGGCTATAATTTTCTTGTAATCATTGATCAGGGTCTGCTTTTCGGTACTACGCAAATGATTCGTATTTTCACGCTTTTTCGGAGGAGAACAAGCATGTTCACGGCCAGCGGCACTTGTACTTGGTTGTGCATCCATATTGGAGACCAACTATAAAACTCTTTTAATTGTATTTATTTCAAAACATTTCTTATAAATTACTTACGAGTGTATCTGATAACTATTACTGTCGAACTCCGAAAAGAACTGGTAAAGTATATAATGAAATAACGGAGAAATAATAGAAACAAGGCTTAATTATAAACAATGTCAGTTGATCAGAATCTGAGCAAGATTTGTACGGTGTCATTTGGCCTTGCTTTCAACCAATGAGATTTCACTGTCAAAGTGGTCTGTTCAGAAATTCGTCTCTCTACTTTAAAAATAGAGTATACCAATACTTCAAATAAAATCGAGGTTTTTGCGTGGAAAATAGACATAAGAATTAAAATGGCCCTCTTTCCAACAAAATATAGAAGTAAATCAAGTTTATATACACATCAAAAACAATATTTTACATACATAAATTTAAATGATTTAATTTGAAAGTTCGGTTTTATTTCTAAATAAAGTATACGGTTGGTCACATTGATACAGGACATTTTCAAATTTAAATGTTGCTATCCCCGAAATATTATTTATTAGTTTTCGTTAACATAACTTGATATCTTATTTAAAAATATAAATTTAAGTGACATAGAAACTAATATATATTGTTGTCAATTGTATGCAATATAAATACGTTTGTGTAGAATTTTTCTTTTCTATGTTCTGTCGACACCTGTTGGTCAACTGTTGAAGGACCGCCAATTTTACACATGCGCCCTCAGAAACTGTACACCAAAATAGGCTAGCTGTCCCTACTGTATGTTTAATATACTGTGCCATAAGACCCAATATTTCGAAGTAAGGGTGACATGGACTTATATATAAGTATACACATTATAATAGTAGTGTTTAGGAACTTTTACTATATTAGGTTACACAAGATTCCAATGTTGTCGTTTTCATTTATGAATATCACTAGTTTTATTTGTTGATATACTTCGTTCGTATTACCAATCTCGTTTAAAAACAGTAGAAGAAACAAACTTAGTGGCGTTTATTTGTTTGCGAAAGATGCCGACAAACGAAAGAATGTATTGCTTCTTTGATTCACTTTTGTGATCAAGAACGCAATACCGAAACGTTACTTATACCAATTATAGTTTATCCGGAAATATACCCTTGACTTTTAAGTAAAATTTTAATCATATTCATTGCACCGTAATTAACGCAGCATGAGGTCGAACCCTAGCAGAATCCTAGAAAAGGGATATTAATGTACCAGAGCCGGTCTTAGTTTAAATTTGATTGTATTAAGATGCCCTTAAGTAATAGCTTAAATTAATAACATTCTAATGCAGAGTTTACCTGCACAAAAAATTCCACGAATATTTTTGAAATGATTAGTGAATATCAAATTATATATTCCTATTTTTGTAGCCTTAATTTTTATAAAATAGTGGTAATATAATATAATAATAATAATAGTGGTAATATAATATAATAATAATAATAGTGGTAATGACGATAGGTGTAATGTGAATTAGATCCAATTCTACCTCTATTCCACCATATTTTAATTTCTGCTTCAATGTGTCTTACACTGCGACATTAGGTTCAACCAATCACTTGATTTACACAGCCTTTCTCTCATCTATCATATCTCCCAATATTATTATTATAAAATATTTTTGTATTGACTCATATTAGCTCCATTTGGTTGAAAATAGAATGGTATGGAGGAAGCAAAGAAGTAGAGGGTGATTTGTGCCTTCATAACGAAATTATGTATTTAGAATTTCTTCTAGTAGTTATCTATTATACTCTGTTCACTCTTCCGATTTTTTAAATGTCACTTCCACTCCACATTGTTGCCGGATAACTGACAATTACATAATAGATTATATCTGATGTCACTTAAGTGATATATGAGTTATGGTTTTGTATTGATCCATGCTGATCGCGTAGTGAAATAAAGAGCTATTCATGAAATTTAGAAGTTATTCAAGTAATTTATAACTACGTATATAATATATCAAATACAAAAGAGCTAATATTGCTTCCCATATCTTTCTGAACACGAAACAACAATTCTTAATCAATGGTGCTTGAAATAAATTTAATAGGGGAAAGATTGCATACTTTGCTTGAATGGTTTAGTGCATATAATTAAAGTGGATAAGAAACAGCACGAATATTATAGGAGTCAACAATAAATAATGTATGAACATAATCCAATAGCTTAAGTAAAAAAGTTTATAAAGGAACTATTTACTTAAATATTGAACTACAGAGTATCTATTTACAACAGTTAGAAAATATTTTGTAATATCAATGTACTATACTCTGTTTTTTAATTCGGAGGAGTAAATTGAAAAGACGATTTTACACCATGTAGGTAGTTGCTTATTTTGACAGTAGAATTGAAATATAGGTTAATGATGTTTATTAAAATATAATATTGTTATTAAAATTACTATTTACTTTATTTTAAAATCTACAATAATCAAAAGTGAGTTTTGATTTTATTTTTTGATTGTTTTATGAAATTATTAACACTAAACAGATTTTTGCATTACTACGTAATTCTTTTCTGATCGATATTAGAGAAATTAATACACTATGCAGCTATTATTTAATTTTATTGCTTTATTTATAAACAGAATACATTATAGTTCAAAGTATTTATTTATAAAATAATATAAATGACAAGCAGAACTTTATCACTGGACGACAGATTTTCATTTTCACTGCTATCATTACCAACGGATATAATAAAAGGTTCAATTATATTATCGATTAGACCATCCAATTCACTCATTCTTACTTCTTCCTTTACAACATGTTCTACACCACTTTTTCCATTTGTCTGCGGTAATATTTTGAATGGCTTGCAATAAAAGTTCTTTTACATGCCCCAGTTTAAACGTGGTATTTTTTACTGCAACCTCGTTTTTATTTGAGCCCACACTAACTCAATAGGGTTTAGTTCGCAGTGATAAGGAGGTAACCTTAACACAGTTTTATTTTGACTTTTAGCCATCTCATCTGTGACATATGTATTATATTTATCTATGTTAATACGGATCAAGTTAAGTAATTCAGATCGAACCATTGTTGGATCATAATGAATATTTTTGGATGTCAGCCAAGCTTGCATATCTTGTTTCTTTGATGTTGTTGTGGGGATTTTCTCAATTTTACGGCTGTGATATGTAGCATTATCCATGATTATAACAGCATTGTCTGGTAGTACTGTTAATATTTGACTAAACCACTCTTCAAACACATTAGCATTCATTTCTTCATGGTAATCTGCAGTTTTTTTAATTCAAAAAGTAAAAGACCATTCTCTACAAATCCAGCTTCAGAACCTATGTGTAAAATTATAAGTCGACTTCCTTTTCCTACAGGATTCCGCAGTCCTGTAGTTAAGCCTTCATTAAATGCCTGTCGTCGGTTCTGTATAGTATTATCTATCCAAACTTTTTGCTTCGTATGTCCTTCGTTTAACCATGTATCATCCAAGTAATAGATTGGACGAATTTGACATCTGTAGTTTTGTATGGTTATTAAATACCTGCGTCTCCTTCTAACTATATCATCACGTTCTATAAGAACACTTTTTCTATCTCTGGTCATATATCTGCAGCAATACATAATATTATTTCACTTATATTGTAATATGCATTTGCATGTAACAACATGAACAAGTAAAACTGTCTATATAATAATTAAAATACCCACTGACCTGAAATTTATGTGTTTCATGAATTTATACAGAGTTGAACGGCTCATCTGTGGCAAATCATCGCGTTGTATTATTTCATTTAGCGCTTTATTAAGCGTAGGAAGTTCATTTTTATAAAAAAAAAGCTGTTTACTATTTGCCGTACGGATTTCTTGACACCTTCGTCGTACTCGTCAATTAAAGAATGCCTTCCTGAACTTTGTTTTGGTGGAATAATTTGACCATTCTGTTTATAATCTTTGATTGTGCGATAAATTGTCGATTTTGCCACTCCTGAAAGTAAGTTAGCATATAGTACCTACATACGTACGAATACAGATTATTTACTAACCTAAAACGCATGCTATTTTTGCTACGATGACAGTCATCTTCATTTGAGGTTTATCGTTTCGAAGTTTCTTAAATATATTTAATATATTTTGTTTCTCAAACACAGACAAGTGCCCCAAGCCTAAATATTTTCGTTTTCGTGTTGGTGATATTTGCGTTTCAGAAGTGCTTTGTACTTGATCCATATCGAAAAATAACGTACGAAAAAAGTGTAACGTATGTAAAATATTAAGTTAGCTCTAAAAAGAACTTATTTTGGAAAATTTAATGAAAGAAAACAAACAGTAACGATAATTACACAAAATGTAAGTTTTGATCAGCTGATTCAACCTGTCAACCGTCAATACTCTAAATTTTAGTGTCGTTGTGGCCGATAATTGGCTAATAACTGGCCAATAACGAGACTTCTTTTTACCACGAGATTTTTAAAACGCTTCTCCGAGTTAAAAAACAGAGTATAATTCTATTGCAAACATATGAAACTCATATACATATTACACAAATACAGTAATGAAACTACTTGCTTTAAGATCTATTGATATAAAATACACAGCATTTTTAGAGACTGGATCGAAAAGTTATTTTTGAGGTCTTTACTTAAAATTAATCAGAATCTTCACTATCACTTGTATCAAAATAAATAATAAATTCCGCCATTTCATTTTTATCAATCACAATCTTCCTTTTCTACCAGTCTTCTATAATGTTTTCAGTATGGTTGAAACAATTCTTCCACATTTCTGGTGTTACATGTTGGAGTACATCTTGCCATAGTCTCAAAACCTCTGTTCTTTCCCCATATATTAATATTATCGTAATATTTTTTCGCAATTCCTCGTACATTTTCAATTTCATTGAATGTGCAATGATATGGGGGTAATCTAAGTACGTTGTATCCATACTTTTCAGCCAACTTATCTGCCACTTACACTTTTCTTGGCCTATGTCTTAAATTAAATAATTAAGTAGTACTAATTATAGATGTTAAAAAAACTAACCGTAACAAGTTGCAGGAGTTGTAGTTTCAAAGAGTTGTCATCATATTGTATTCTATTTTCATTTAACCAACCTGAATGATATCAATCTTTTTCCACATAGAAGTTGGGATACTTTTTTCAGTAACACTATGCTGTTCTTCAAACCACAGCAGAAAGTTACTTGAGTTCATTTACCCATGATGCATATATATCTAGAAAGCATAATATATTAACTGCTATACATTTGTAATACTAATCGTTCACTAACCTTAACCCATCAACTTTAGTCCTTTGATACTTCAAACAGTCTGATCTTGCCACGATCTACCTATAGTGCCATTTTGTAAAATCCATGTATCATCTAAAAAACAGGCTCCCACAAATAATTCTCATTTTTACTTTTTAATGTAACTCACCAGAAAATCTATTCGACCAAGAAAAATATGAGATTGTTGAATTAATGCTCTGCAGTGATCATCTTTTTCCAACGGAAATCAATGTTACGTAAAATTATTGATAAAGATAAGATAAAAGGTATCATGCAAGGTGTTAAGCGTAACATGTTGTTCTGAAGCATATACATATAATGTGATTATGATATATGATATAATGAGATACAAAAAATGGAACTACACTGTTGGAAAAAAGTGACGAGCACAGGCTGTATAATCTGAAGCAGTGGTTCTAACGCAATGAAATTTGGTATGGAAGTAGTACTAACGTAGCATAACTTACCCTCATCTGGAGAGCGGCGCAGCCCTGCTGGGAAGGGATGCAATAATAGCGGGAGTATCCCCCGCTAGCGGCGCGTACCATCGCTACACGACGAGGCATGGAGTCAATAAGTCGTTGTATGGTAGCGGGAGGGATGTCCAATCATGCTGCTTCAACTCGCCTCCATAGCTCCTTAACGTTACCCGGGGGAGCCACCTCATCTACGTAGCGGCGAGCCGTCATCGTATGCTGTATACGCAGCAGACGTGTACATCCACCATGTGTAATAGCACCCCGTACCATAATGCCTTGCGGTGGTTGGATGCACTCCTCGAGGTGACGCCGATGAACCAAAATTCGCGCGTCACCGGTGCTCAATTCGAATCTTGATTCGTCGGAAAATAAAATGTGCCTCCACTCGACAACCCACTGATGTCTAGCCTTCACCCACTGTACGGCGGTGCACGCGAGTCAGTGGAATCCGCTGCAACGTACAGCGCGCTCGCAGTCCACTTTCTACGTACAGTTCGCGTAGTGAGTACGCCTTCCCTTCCTGCTGGCCGAACGGCTCCAAGTTGCCTTGAGGATGACGTACGCGACGCTGAAACGCTGTGCACAAGAGCGCGATCCTCGCATGCTGTGCTCACGCGGGGCCGTCCCGCTCGCGGCTGAAGATGCGTACGTCCTTGCTCCATCCATTCTCGCCATGCCCGCTGCACTGCCGATAATGACCGCTCGAGACGGCGGATATCACGGAAGGATACTCCTGTCATGTGCATGCGCACAACCATTCCTCGCTCAAACTCGCTCAGATAACGCAAACGGCCTTCCATCACGCACAAAGTACGACTACAACTACCTGCTTCCACCACACTAACAATAACCGGTTTCCCCCTCCCCGCATCTGTCTCCATGGAGACAACAAATTGCAGCTGTCGGAGGCACTCAATAAAAAATGCAGCGATAGCAAAAGTCAAAACTCGCTGCGCAAACTCGTCTAGAGGAAACCTTAATGCTCCACTAAATCTACGCATTTATCTTGACACGTTCAGATTATACAGGGTGTGCTCGTTACTTTTTTCCATCAGTGTATTTCAATACATATATATTGTATTCCGAATAGCCATTTGATATGAGTAATCAGTATTAGTGACTGTTTTTTATAATTCCATAATTTTTTGGGACTGTTCGAGGATTTACCTCCCTTGATATCTTTCGATATAGCCGAAACATTCCTAGAATGAAGTAACAAAGCATCAGCAAGTAGCTGGGAATATTTGATTTTGTTTTAAAACAAATGTTCTTTTTAACGCATATATTTTATCTTTTGTATATCCCTTAGACCACCATTATCACATTCTTTCTCAAAATAGCAAATCAAAGAAGCAACAAGCTTCATTGATTTGAACTAAACATATACAGTAACGAAACCACTTGTCACTGTCACCCCTAAACGTCTAATGTCAGACAGTCGCATATCAGCTGTGCTTGAGAATGCGAACGAAGTACGCACACGTGTTTCTTTTATTTGTTTGTAATATGTTGCGATGTCTAAACCAAAAGGCAATTTGTAATATTCCTAATAAACTTAAATTCTATAAAACAAAATAAAATTCATTCTAGACATTACTTTTTTAATAAAATAAAATAAATTCTCAATTAAATTAAATGTTCAAAAGTTTGTCCTCCTTCCAACAAATAAAATCCAATTCTATCGAAAAAAGCTCTTCTAACGTGAAATAATAAACAAGTTATTGTTGCAGCTCTGGCAAAGTTGTTGGTCTGTTATTATAAATTTGCCTTTTAATATATCCCCAAAGGAAGAAATCAAAAGCTGACAAATCTAACAGTCACTGTCACGCTAAACGTCTACTGCAGCATTGGTGGGGGTATAACCCTCTTTGCCCCGTCGCCGCTTTAAATTTGCTACTTCTCGAATCTATCGATATACTAACTTCAGCAATTCTATTTTTAATGCTGAAATATTGTAATTTACGTAATTATTTGTTAAGCATTCCTTAATTGTACTTTTGTTTTATAGAGATGTTGAAGGCTTATTTATTATTGTGCTATGATACTGGCATTATCCATAACAATTACTGAAGGATTTTTCAAATTCATAAGTACCTGATTTTCAAACCACTTCAAGAAGATTTCTCTATTCATGCCTCCATGGTAATCCATATTTTTAGTAGTTGGTGATAATATTATAATCACAACTACCTTCACTCGACTACATCTTTTGTATTAACGGATTTTACATTACAGATTAACATTCTGCCAAGATTTTGAAGTGCTTTTATCCTGAAAAAAAACCCGGAAACACAAATTTAAATAAATTTTCATTTTTAATACACATGTATCAAAATATCGACTCTTGTTTTGTAATATTATCTACAAAGAAGACTACAACCATAGAAAGTATCTCTCTGAGAACTCTGTTTAATGAGGGAGGGGGAGAGTGGGTAGGTATGGGTCAGTTTTCAAATAATTCAAGAATTAACCAAAATAAAGAAAGATACAAAATTACAGTTGTAACATATTAACTAAGTAACATTTTCAGCCTTGATGTCTCACAATAACTTTATATAATTTCTACAAATAATCTTTAAATATAGGAAAATGTAATGGCGGAACGTTTGACCCATACCTCCTGTATCCAGGGAGACTTGGGTAACGCGATGGGGTAAATTGGGTCATGTGATGGTTGTGTAGTTTGCTGTCAAAATTGCTACAATTTTATCATAAATTTATTAGTTTTAAATGCAACAACAAACTTAAATACAAATTCTCAATAAAAAACATATATAAAACTCTAACGACCTCTGAATTAACGCATATTTTCAAAACTTCCTAAGTTTATGTCAAAGGTAAACAAACTCTGTGTTCTACTTGTACCAGATACATTATTAGGAGGACTTAAACGCAAAACTAAATCACAAAAATCTATGTCCGATCTGTCAGCTTCTTCCGGATAATAGTATGTGCAAGAATTTGATTTTTTTCGTAAGAAATTTATGGTGTAATTTCCTTTTTCACTTATTCCTTCGACTCTCCCAACATAATGCAGGCGTGTTCTTTTAGTTGAAAATTTAACTAACACATAATCTCCAACGACAGCAGAGTTAACAGAATTATCAAAATTTTCGGATATGTCATCTTCTACGTCATATTCCGAAAGATCTGAGTCCACCGGTATGTCGCTGAAGTCATCGGTGTCACTCTCTTGTGGTATGGTTAACTTTCGCTTTTTAATTTTTTTTGGGACTTTCTCTTCGCTTATATTTTTTTTACTATACCAACTTTTTTCATAAGTCTTTCATTATCTTGTCTCTGTATTTCGTTTTTTTCAGGGGTGCTAGTTAAAATTCTGGTGCGCCCCTTTTTTCGACCTCTCTTTGATTCAGTTCTTGCTTGTGCCTTGGGATATGGCAGTACTGATTCGGGAGTGATGATGGTAACTTTTTCTAAAGAAGTTATTGATTTGAATGGTGGTGGTGTCGAATTTGAACAATGTGCTACTGCAATATCATCATTTTCTGATGTGAGGACTTCATTTTCTTGATTCGCTAAGTTTTCTGGTAGCGTACGATCAGTCACCGCAGACATCAGGAAATCGTCAGCAGAAAATATATCTGCATCAAACGGGTGAATTCCAGTTTTTTCGAATCCAGCCAAAATATTCTGCCTTGACATCGAAGCATCGAATGCAACTTTATTTAGTCCAGCAATGTGATATAAGGTTATAGTTCTTCCAGGATTTGATGGCATCCATGCAGAAGCTGCTGTATTGTAGCGCGCCTTAAATGGTCCAAATATAGAAATATCTAGCGGTTGTAACCTGTGGCTACAATGCGGCGGAAAAGTTAGCAGATGTATACCGTGCTCCTTAGCTAAAGAGATGACGTCGACATTGACATGACTTTCGTGATTGTCTAATAACATCAAGCAGGGAATTTCTTTGGATACTTTCGAATATCTTATAAAATGCTTCAAAGTTAGCACGAAATTCTCTTTTGTCATCCACCCTGTTTTGTGTGTCAATCCCAAACTATTTTCTGGTCCATTCATAAGCATTGGCTCACTGAATTTGATTCTCGGAAATACAAAAGCAGGAGGTATTGTATTTCCACTGGCATTAATGAAGCAACACATTGTTACTAATGTTCCTCTTTCTGCGCTAGTAACTTGTCCTACCTGTTTTTGCCCTTTCTTAGCTAATACTCTTGGGGGTTTGTGGACAGTGGTAACACCTGTCTCGTCACAGTTGTATATGTTTTCCGGGCAGAATTTATGCGTGTCTAATAAGATTTTCAGATTGTCAAAGAAACTTTTAACATTATGGGTGTTAAAACTAGTTGACCTTCCCAAACTGGTTGCCTCGGGTTGTCGTATAGACAATTCAGGATGCCGATTCATGAAACATATCAACCAATCACGTTTCGGAGCCTTCGATTCGTCCCATTCCTTTGGATACTTGAATTCACATTTTACGGCATAGTCATATGCAAATTTGCGAGTTTCTTTGGTGGTTAAGCCATAATGCATTTTACTGCAGGTCTGTAGGTACTCCGACAACAACTTTTCATGTTGTTCTGAAAATACCCGTCTAGAATACGGATTTGCAACAAAGGTGTAGTTAGCTTGTTCCTCTGGTTGCATTTTTTTCGCATTCTGTACATGCCTCTGTAAAGCAGATCTAGAAAACCCTAAATCAGATGCTACTTGTCTAGCGGAAATATTATTTTGAAGTACAAATTGCACGGCGTGCGATATCTGCTCAGCAGTTTTTCTTTCACGATTGGTTCTTCTTTTATAATCTCGAGGCATTTTAAATCTGTAACCAACAACAAGTATAAAACATTCACCTAGTATATACAATGATAATGGGGAGGTTTGGGTCGACCCAAATATCCTCCTCATTTGTGACCCACACCTCCCGCATATGCATAGTAAACAAAATTTAATTCTGGTGTTAAAGGAATATCTTTCAGGCTAGAATTTATAATCAGCAAATACTTCTAAACTCTCCCTTTATCCATAACAAAAATTGCAAAAACGTATCATTCCTAATAAAGTAGTAACAGCTATTTCATTTAGAGATTAACTTTAACAAAACTTACCATGAAAGCACACTATTATTTGTAGAAAACGAATGCCACCATTAACAAACGCCACGTTTCGACCGGTAACATTACAGCTACTGAAGCAACTAACAATACACATGTGCACACTAGTTGCCTAATACAAAGGAATATATAAGCACTGACCCAAACCTCCCTCGACCCATACCTACCCACTCTCCCCTAGTCACCGTTAATTGTTCTAGAATAAATAATAGTAAAGAACATGTTAAGGTTAAAACATTAACACTTACAATTCTTATACATATAAATAGAATTTTTATTTGCACATTGAGCAAAACTATCAACATTTCTTGTAGATTTATTTTTGTCATAACTTTTGTTTTGGATTCCTCAGAGGTGTCTCTTGCTTGACTGTTGATGAAATTTTATGAACAGTTGAAACATTGATGTTTAACGCATTTACCATCTTCTAAAAAACAAATATACACATACAGCTTGTTGAAAATAAAATCTTAATTAATAATAAATTACCTCCTATACACATTTTAAAGATAGAGGATCATTATTATCGCATTATTATTATCGTAATTAGAAAAGAAACTAGCTCTTTTGACTGCTTACTGAAAGGTTTAGGCATGATTTTTGTAATTGTTAAAAGCATTATTGTAGTAATAAAACGCAACTAATAAGACAGAAAACAATTCGAAGAAAGCAGCACGAATAATGACAGCTCTGGGATATAACACTTACAACATTGTGGAGGACAGGTGACATAACATATTCCAATTGCCGCAATAACAGGGCCCATATGTTAGTCATTTGTGACTTATGTTACTGCGCCTGATATTACCGGCTATGACGTATCTCGTTTGCAATCGTTTATAGACTACACAAATCGTTTCCAATTTGTGTCTCAATTGCCTAATTAAAGGTCATGTACAGGTATAATATGTGGTAAAGCAACGATGGAGGCGTGTGCAATTCCCTACTGCACTTACTATATTTGTCAATCGATTCCCCCAGTCCAACGTTGACGTTTACTTGACGTTAGTATCACTCGAGTTGTAGTATACCGCCTAATTCTGAGCAAACGCAACGATCCGAATGTATGAATATTTCTCCCGCTTCGAATACAAATCCCCTGAACGCGTTTAGCCAATCACAAAACAGTCTGTCGCGCAACGATTTGACAATTAATGTCACAAATTAGTGTCACCACTGTCACCCTATACGGAGCCTCTTAAGCGTTTGAATAGTGATAATGCCGCGTTATACACTAGAAGAGAAAGCCGAAATGATGAAATGGTACCACGCTGATAATTCTTATCAAAGAATATGTGACTTATTTGCCGGAGTTCCTAATGATACGTTCATTTTAGTATGCGCTGCAATAGAACTAAATTCAAATTTTACACATAGCGATATTTCCAACGATTTAGGCATATGCTGCTCTTCCGTTAACCGCATACTAAAATTAAATGGTTTTCGTAATTATAAATATTCCAAACATCATCAATTATTTTACGGTGATGAGTTTAAACGGATGAATTTCCGTTATTATATAATTAATTTCTCATTATGAACAATTTATTTTATTATCTGTAAGAGTAAATTTTTCTTTACATTACTAGAATTTAATTTAGTTTTTATTTATTTCTGAAGTTTATTTAGTTTACTATGAATAGTTTTTGTTACCTTTATTATTAAAATTTAATTTATTAAATCTCTTGATGCCTTATTTGCAATTTTCTTAACCGCTTATTAATAATTTTATTACGCTTTGTGTGACCATCGTCAGTATAACGTATTGCAATTTATTTATTATAAAATCATTACAATAACACAGGACTAAACAATTTATAGTCCTTTAATAGTAATTTGGTAATCAGATAATTTTTCTTACGCGGCTCCATAATATGTAAGTATATATGACATCGATCTTGACACGCCTACAGCATTCAGGGGAATTCTATTTGGAGCGGGAGAAATATTCATACATTCGCATCGTTGTGTTTGCTCAGAATTAGGCGGTATAATAGCGCATAATACATATACGCAGATGGCCGAATTATACAAAGGAAGAAAAAATAGACATGTTAAACTTGTATCACATGGGTAATAGTCTACAACAAGTATGCGATATCTTTAGTGTCAAATATCCAAACAAGACAACGATAATTAGAATTGAAAAGAAATTTAATGAAACCGGTTCTATTGATAACTGAACAAAGTTGTATCCCAGCCGCAAAATTTCAGAAAATACTTGTCAACTGGTATGTGCCTCAGAAGAGGCAAAGTTTCCATCAAAACGTATTGCTACTAATTTAGACATAGGTATCTATCACCTTCGTATATGCAGCGGATATTAAAGCAGATTGGCTACAAAAGTTACAAAATAACAAAATATCAAGAGTTATTTAATAATGATACCTTTAGCAGGATGTTTTTTTGCGAGAATATGATAGACAAAATTCAAGCAGACGACGGTTTTCTAAAAATATTTTATTTACTGATGCGTCTTCTTTTTTCCTGGTCGGAAAGCATAATCCATCGGCGGTTAGATATTGGTCTTACGAAAACCAATATCGTCATTTCAAGTAGTCAAGTGCGGCAAAAATTAAATGTTTGGGCAGGGTTGTTAGGTGATCATATTATAGGACCTTGTGACGAGGTTTTTTACTTGCCCTGATTGGGCACGACAAATTGTAACGCAGTCCGATTTCTAACTTTCGGTTAATTATAATTAAAATATCTTACTAACTACTTAATAAATCAACATGATTTATTTATCAGTTGCCTTTCACTTTAATCGAAATCGGCATAATTAAATATATTAATTATAATATTAACTTTCACTTCTTAGTAAGTGAATTAAAATACAAAGACAAACATTTATGTCAGTGAGTGTACATAAATCGCTAATTCAAAATAATATCGTGGCGGCGCTGTTGATCTTTTGAATTTAATAGTTAGATACAGAAACCAAAAGTCACAATTAAATTTGAAACTAACGATTGTCGAAAGTAGACAAGAAAAATCGTGAATTTCGGCTTTAATTTACGGGTAGTTCCAGTCGGTAAAGGTTCGGTAAATCTTTATTAACTTATATCAGATATGTTTTAAAATATCTAATTTTTCTTATTAACACATGGGTGTTATTCTCAAGTTGTGGGATCGTTTTTCTTTTGTTTGTGAGCTTTCGTGCATTTTTTTATATAAAGAAACAGCTGTATGGTAATAGCAAAAACGTAAGTTTTATTTTCTTTTTTTTTTGGAATATTTTTACATACATAAATAAAATCCAAAATTAATACATCATGAAAATGAAACAAGATATATAAGGTAATAGTATTCGAATACATTCGTCGATAATTTAAATACATACAGAGCCTTCATTATTTGTTGTAACATGATACATATGCAACCAACATTACAGATTAGTACTACTCCTATACAAATATTCCTAGTTCAAAATAGTTTGACAGACGTTTTTTAATTTTATTTTAATTGAAACGTAAGTAATTTCTTGGAATAATAAAAATAAATTTTAGTTGTATGTTTATTCAATAAAACACTAGTGTTTATTATCATTTTAATAGCATAAATTTTATTTACAGTTAATAATGAAAAAATTGTCAATTTTGCCTCTGTACAAACACATTTTATGAGGAGCTAACGTACTGAAAGCTTTTTCACAATAACATATTTATAATAAATGTTGGAAATGATGACCATTTTGTTGCAAACAAATATTCACCCTACGTTTTAAATTTTCAAAAACATTATGTAAATCATTCTGCCTAATGTTATTTATTTCATGCACAATTGCTGCTTCTAGTTCTTGTAAATTATGTAGTCTATTTCTATATATCCTATTTTTCAAATGTCCAAATAAGTAAAAATCAAGCGGAGTAAGATCGGGAGAACGGGGTGGCCATAAATTAAACAGTCTATCGTCGTAAAATTCTGTCAAATAGTGGTGTGTGTCTCTGGCCGTGTGAGCAGATGCATTATCTTGTTGAAACCAGCCATTTTATAATTCATCGTCATGCAGCTGATTAATAAATTCATTTAATATTCCTCGATATCTTGCTGCAGTAATGGTATCGTAAAAGAAAATTGGCCCAATAATTCTTCTTCTCGACATTCCCACCCATATTCCTACTTTTAAAGGATGTAATGATGTTTCTACTAGTTGGTGTGGATTTTCTGTAGCCCAAGATCTATAATTTTGTGAATTTACGTATCCTGTAAGATGTACCCATGCTTCGTCACTAAAAAAAGTTAAATCTAGGAGATCATCGTTCATTCGATTATTAAACCATTCACAAAATCTAATTCGCCTATCGTAATCGACTGGATGTAACTGATGAACAACAGTAACTTTATAAGGATGCATATGTATCTTTTTTGTTAATGCTTTGTGACATGTTCCAACTGAGAGACCTACAAGAACATTTTTTTGAATGTTAACTTTGTACAATTAAAAATAAATATGAAATACCTGTTTGCTGAGATAGTTTTTTAACTGATTTATGAGGGCTATGTTCTACTCGCTGCCGAATATCATCTACAACAGCTTCAGTTAATTTGGTGGGCCTCCCAGTCGATTACCCTTTACAAATACAATGTTTATCCTCAAAACGATGTGTTATAATATGTCTACGATGTCGAAATGAATCATAATCAAAGTCAAAATCTGGGAAGCGTTGTATAAATTGATCTATACAACTTGGAATTGAATAACTCCAATTGCCTTCGTGATCTTGTGTAGCACTTCTATAATGGGCCACTAAAATGAATGCATCTTGTTCGACGGTAAATGCCATTTTTTTAGGTTATAACCTAAAATGAAATTATTTTATTTATACATACATTCAATGTTATTAATAGATAACTAACCTTCACAAAAGTTAGAATATCTTCAATAGCTCTTCAAAGAACTTACTTTTTTAACGCGAAATAAATATAAAATTAATGCAAAGAAAATCTAATTGACACAATACACAAAACGTACAAAACTGTCATAACAAAACATTTGAGTTTAGGAACTTATTATGCAGGATTGCCAATCCTAATGTATGCAACCAATATTGCAACACGTCACGTGGGTTACAACCTATTATGAAGGCACGGTACAGTGTTTTCGGCGGTATACATATATTTATTCAAAATAAAAACGAGTACATATATTATGATCTATATAAAACAAAATAACGATTCGTGAATAATATCAATTTAATAAAAATATGAATGCGGGACTCGGTTCTAAATATTGCGGAGAAAAATTCTCTTAATCCAATTAAAATATATATAAGAATTCGGCGGACGGTGGGATGCTAAATATATCGGTGATAATAACTTTATTACCTTCTAATTAAGAGTAATTCGGGAATGTTACTTACGAAATGAAATACGGATTATAAAATATACGGGACGGTTATAATAAATTTAATGCAGGTTAATTGTTAGTAACGCGGAATTTTAAATGAATATATCGGCTAACATCGTTGCTAACAATTCGGAAATTTTATTATAAAACAATGTGGATTTCGGTTTTAATATAATTTTAGTAAATCTGGTACTTTGAATCATTCAGCTTTAATCTAATATTTTGTATATTTGATTCGGCGACGGTAATACTAGAGATATTTTATGCTTACGGATATTTCCTCTTTTTCCCTCGACCTTCCTTTCGTAGTAACAGACAGGGGTTTGTCTTGTATATCTCGGTCACTACTTCGAATGCGGAAGACATCTGAATATAACAAATGTCGCGTTTTGTACAGAAAAATTAACGAGGTCGGTTCGTGCAAACGTGACATAAAATGGAGTCAGAATCTTTTATATAGAAGTAGGTTGTGAATGGTTTAAGACAAATAATATTTTCTATTCGATTGCATATCTGTCAAATATTATCGATGCCTAAGCAACAAAAAGCGGTGCCTTAACTCTTTACCAAACTATATCGACTCTTAGTCAAGGGCGGTGGAAAGGTCGAGGGTATTAGTTAGAAAGTCTCGAGTGACTAGCTGAATAATTCAAATTTACTGTGCCTTTCAAATGAAAATTTTGAGTAAAAACGGTCCTTGTTGGAAGGGGTTCCACTTCTACAAATCTATAGTGGAATATCTCCACGCCGGCGTGAACATTAAGAAGGGGATCCGGATATTTTCGTGTAGCACACGAAGCGAGTGTATGAACGAAATTGCAATTACATAACATTCTCAACAAATATATTTACAAAAATATACACTGCTCCGCAAAACTTAAGAATATTTTGTGCTTTTAATTCTGATTGAATTAAAGAAGTTGCATTCCTAATAATCTTAAGTTTGCGGACGAGGTTCGTTACAATCTTTCTCAATTGATGCCAATTTAAGCTCTGAAAAATATGTACAACTTTTACAAAACCAGGTTCATCCTTACATTTTACATCTGCCAAATATTAATATCAACAAATTTTACTTGCACCAAGATGGGTGTCGAGCGCACAATTCTTTGGGAGCGAAGAATTTTTTAAATGAACAATTTCCTAACCGCTGGATTGGAACACGTTCCGAAACTCTTTCTTGGCCTCCCCGTTCCCCTGATCTATCACCTTTAGATTTCTTTTATTGGGGTTATTTAAAAGAATCTAAACATGAAAAAAGTATCACTCCCAAAATATTTAGTACATTTCGAAATAGTTTTTACAGCAGATTAGGATACTGTTTTTGTAAACTTAGAGACATTTTTGCGCCGTTTATTTAAATCATCTATCTGCATAAAAAAATAAGAAGATTTTCATCTATGCATAAGAAAAGAAATATGGTTTACTTTTACGAAGAATTTTATTTTCTATTGTTTATAACAAGGAATTTATCCGTGTTGTTTTCCTTACAAGAAAGCGTTTTATTTTACTTAACATATTTTTCAATAAATTATACTTCGTTAGATTTATAGAAATTAATTACTAATTTGTTTTTATTTACAAGAATATGTTTTCAGTTTGTAACGGAAATAAATTCGTGGTTCGATAGCTGCTCATTTGCGTGCATATGTATTTTATTTTAATTATATTTTGCTCTGAAATCTATTCGCATATGATACCAACAAGCACTCGCACTACACTGTGTATTGTATAATTAGCGTACGGGAATACGTATAAGTAGGCAAGAAGTGGTGGGGGAGCGGTGCATGCGCTATATAATCGTTGCGTCTACACAGACCATTGTTTTTGCTCCAAAGTTGTGTTACGTCCTCGTTATAAGATTTGTATACAGCTATTAGTATCAAAACTCCAATAAATTTCTTCAATTCTTGGACATTTTTATCAAATTTTTGCCACAAACAATATCTTCTTCATTCGTCCACTTTAGGATAATTTCAAGAAAAGGTTTACGAAAATAAATAAAAAAGAAGAAGCAGGTGTATCGATCTCGCGATTTCCAAAACGTGTTGGGCTTGAACGTTCTAGTAAAATATTGTGTCGTTGTTGTCTTCCGTGATGAGGTAAAATAGGATCTTGGTACCAAACAACTTATTTGTTCTTTGATATAAAAGAATTAGCTCCAGCCGGATTTCTGTTGTGGTCATCATCGCTGCTCTCAGCAGATTCTTCGCTATCTGATTCTTCTGCTGTGCTTGTATCACCTCCATCGATGAGGCCTTCGACTGCATCTACCTCTCCATCGTCGTCTGAAGCTTCATATCCGCTATTGTATTCAACGTCACTCATTTCGGCTACTATCGCCTCTAGCTGTTCTTGTGTAAGGTATTCCTTATTTATACGATCCATTTTCCGTGATGAGTAAAACGCAAAGTAGGAAATAGCCGCAATAAAAGATTCAGAAATAACTACCTGACAATTGATAAAAAATTATGCTAAAATATCAAATCGCACATCCCAACTGAACAAAATATAAATTTTGTCTTATTCACAGTAACAAAGTAACACTACATAGATTCGGAAAGCACTAATGCATTGTTTACGACGTGCGGCTATAAATAAGCTGAAACAAGTCCCCAAAATCCGCATGATAAAGGAATTTCCCCTTTCTGTATACATCGGCGAAGGCCAAGAAAGATTTATTAGCAGCGGAGAAGTCCGGAATTTATAAGCGAACCACTATGATTGTAAAACACACTAGCTTTAACTACACTTATACAGTAAACAACATATGGGTCCAACGCACCCGGTTGGTAAATCGCGAAAGTATTTTTATACCGTCAAAACCATTCCTTCTAAAATAATTTTTTTGTCAAAATTTTAAAGCTATAACTCGTACTTAAAAAGTCTATTAATACCAGTAAATTAGCCCAACCATAAATACGATGAAACAATGGTTAGAAATCGTTTCGGGTCCATTGGACCCGCTCGGTAGTCCTAGGGTAAAATAAAACTAGTTGAAATCACGCCAAATTTATAATTTTTAATTAATATTATTCATCGAAATAATCTTACAATTACTATTAAATAAATATAATATATTCCAGATTAGTCAAGTTATAAATTTAGTAATATATAAAACAAATATTTTCGTTGTTATAAGAGTGACAATACAAACGTCATTGTTTTTGGTTGATGACGAAAGTGGATTGATTAGTGCGTTTTTCTATACTAATCACCTATTAAGTCCGTAACCTTTTATTTTGTTTGCTACGATCATGTATAGTAAAATCCTTTCTATGTACAAAAAAGGTTTAAGTATATCAATACGTTAAGCACGTATTACGCATTTGTTACAAATGAAACAGACATGCAATATACATATCTGTAACTGTACAGGTGGACATGTTCTGTTTTATTTAAATTTGAAGGTGTTTTTTTAACAAGAATATAATCACTTGAAAAAGGAAATAGACACCATCAAAGTTTTTTAGTTTTATTATTGGACTGCAAGTTTAACAAAGTATTTTGACAATGTGTAAAATCACCAAACTTGTGTCATTTAAATTATAATATGATTAAATATTAAATTTGAAATATATTTTTTAGAATGTTTTAAAAATGAGGGTTCGAATATCGTATACAATAGATGGAACAACAGTTCAAGAACAAACAGAAGTCAATAATTTTCCAAATACAATCTGGGATTGACGAGAGTTTGGTTAGGAGAGAGGTGTGTATAGAACCGAAATATTTCTAAGAGTGCCCGCTCTTGAACTGGAATAAAAGTAAAGAAGAGTTTTTTCTATTTTTAGATTTAGTTTTTTTTTAGTAATATATTGTACATATAAAATGATACTTATTATTATATGAGGCCTTTTGTAATGTAATCTTACCTTTATTTAATTTTACTTATTATTCCTTTCCACCTTTCAAGTATTACCTATATCTTTTGATTAAAGTATTGATTTCCGTCTGGACTTCGCGACAAAAATATTTATTTTCTAAGTATCGGCGATTTCCTTTTGTTAATTTCCAATAATTATTAATTTAATATATGTAGTTGCTTATTTTAATATATTTATCATGTTATTTGCGTCCATCATTAGATCAAATAAACAATGTAAATAATTATTTTGTATTTGTTTAATATGACCTACTTCCACTATATATTCGTGTTTTATAACTAAAACTAAAGCTGTTATTTAAAAGTTGGTTTAAGTTCTTTAATGCATAGTTATTATTATTTTTGTTAAATACTTTTTAAATTCGATAATAAAAATATATTATGGATTTTAAAATTCATAATTTGCTGGGTTGTTAAATACGCTTGTTCTCCATAGTGTCTAAAATAGAGAGATCGACCTTAGCAAACATACTTAAAAAGCAATAGTTTTCTATTTAGGAAACAGTTAGGCTCTATTTTTTTGATGAGTTGAAAAATGAAAAAGGAAGCATGAATTGACAATAGTGTAACGCGTTTCAAAAAGAACTTCATCTCAGTAGCCACTGAGTAACTAGTACTTTCAAATTATTATAAGCCACTTGCCTTTTATTTGTAACTATTTATCTAATGTCATTTTATGACTAGCAATATAATTTTTTCTTACAAATATTTTTTTTTACTTAATAAACTACTATTAAATAATGTACACATTGCAAGAAAATATTTTTATTGTTGAAGCATACTTCCGAATTGCATAATTTCTTAACGGATAATAGCAATATTCATAGAATTTTAAAGCGTCGTTTACATATTGCTATGAACTGTGCCTTAGCTTATGGGTACCGTTCACAACGAATGTCCGGTTGCTCAGTCGCTCAATCTCCAAGCTGGAATCTTCTAGTCTCAGGTCTTGCTCTCGAGCAAGCAAGATACGTGTAAATAAAAGCAATATAGCATTAAATAAAATTCACACTTTCATCATTTTCGTTTATTAAAAAAAATAAAAATAAAAAAAAAATCCCTTTACCGAGTGTATAGGGAGCTAAAGCAAAATTAACAGTAGCGAGGAGGAAAGAGTCCTTGCGATAAATGACACGCGCAAGGAGAAAAACCTCCTGTGACTCTCGAGCAAACATATAATTAATAAATAATTAAGAAATTTGTCAAGTTTGACCTCTAACTGTAACCCCAACAAATCAAATGTCAACAACCACCAAGTTATCGAGTACGCGTGACAGCTTTACAGTCATGCGCAACAAAACATGACAAAATCAAACCCAGCAAAAAAAACCAACCTGAATATAAAACGATCTAGAATATCTTGACTTAAAAAAAAAACTTCATTACCAAAAACAAGACAATTTTCTTGAATATTCATATACTAATTTTTTTATATCAAAATTTATGCAAATTATAAACTAAAATTACAAACATAAGCAAATTATCGTAGTAGCAATTATATAAATTAACTGTTCTATGTACTTACATCGATCTAACCACATTTAACACTAAACTACGCGAGAGATACCATTATTTAATTAAATATCAAAAGAGAACGAGATCACAATCACTCGTAAAAATCGTAATTAAATTGAAATGCACAAATTAAAGCACCAAAATAAAAAAACCCGACTTTACTCAAAAACAGAAGAATAAAAATTAAGTTTTTATTCTCTCTGACCACCTGGTTTGCAAGTCCTGGTATCTCTAAATAAAATATCGCGAAAATCTCATACATCGAACTCAATAGTACAAAATTTTGCCGAACCCATCGGTCTAATATAATATACATATAGGGCCGGTCAAAAATATAATTTCAAACATAATAAATATAAATATACGTAAAAATTCAAAATTGCGTTTTAAATCCATATTATTCAAATAATGTTCAATATATAATTCTTTTTTCTATGGGGAAAAAACCACGACACATCCCCAAATTTATCCGAGGACAAAGTCAGGACATTTCTAATCTTTGTTCAAGGATAATTTTCCGCACTATCACTTACGACAGTGTCGCACTCTGTCTACGTTCCCCGCACTAACATGTTGCATAGCTGTGCAGCAGGGTCATCGTCCTCCTGGTGCAGTAGTGATGCAGCGAACAATTACAGCATCTCCATATACAGTCTGTATAAAATTTTTAAATAGCAATGTCTTATTTAACTTTAGACATTTTATTTGTTATGTCATTTTGCTTGACATAATTTGTTTATGTCATTTTGACTGGACATAATTGAATTAATGTCATTTTACTTGACATTATTGAATAGGCTTCGTTACATGCATCGTAGACGAAGGAACACGCCGAAGTAACAGTCATCATCGTAGAATATTCGAGCACTTCCTCGATTTCCTGGACATGGACATCTCCAATGAATTTTCATAGATAAAAGAAAAACATAGTATTACCATCTCATATACCAAATCATCATAACAATCAAATTCATAAAACCATTAATCCTCAATCAACAACAATAATAATAATAATAATCCCATATCATAAGCTTAATTTCTTCTTCTATAGTATAATTTTAATTTTTTCTTACAAATCAATTCCCATAATTAATAAAATTTATACACGCAGATAATTTACTTCATAAATTTTTTATTCGCAGATAATTTAATTTCTTTCTAATTTCTTCAACAATAATTTTATTATAACTCATCCTGTATATATCAACTTGCTTAATCCTGATCATTACCATGTCAATTAAATCCGAAATTCATACACCATCATAATCAAATATCATATTCATTTTCCTTTAAACATGTCAACAATTCTTTTTTATAAATTCATAATCACCATAATTTTATTTTCAATATATATATATATATATATATATATATATATATATATATATATATATATATATATATATATATATATATATATATCTATTTATCATAATAACTGTTTCTATGCATAGCTACTGCTACCACATACTTTTTTCATATACCGACGAATTTTTATAAACTTTTTCATATTCAAAACATCATATAACTTTTTATCTCGACGAAATTTTGTAAACACCTTTTTATTTTTTACATAATTCCTCTTATAATAATTTAATTTCCATATACATCCAACGTTTAAATTTATTTCTTTATCATAAATCAAATCCTATAACATTTCCAAATTTTTAATATATATATACTCTGGTTCATCAAGTTCCAATAAATTTAACAAAGGCAATAATCATTATTTCTCGCATATTTATCTTAATAGTATACAACAAATCTACTTTTTTTTTTGTTGGGCCTATCTAAAATATCCGACTGTAAATAACTTCTGATTTCATTTTTACTTTTATTCTAATGTTAAATGTGGGTCTATTTAGCTTAAATTTAGTACCCTGATATTTCATAATTTTCAGAGTATTGTATTTTATAAAATTATTGTTGACATGAATTTGATTTTCATAATTTGACAAGCAATTGTATTTTAAAATATAATTACAGGAATCATTGCGTTTATTTTCTATATGTTTATTCAAATTATAATTATAAATTTCGTTTGTAGAAACCAATTTCATTTTAATTTTAGTTTGCTTATCATTAATGGTATTAATGACAACTGCCTGTTTATTTAATTCATTAACCATTTTCTCATGATTACTTTTATCCATCTTACATTCTAAATTTGCATTTGTTTTAATTATATTAAATTCTCTTATCTCCTTAGTTTTAAAATTAATTTTATTTAATATAATTTCTTTTCTTACCCTAATTTGACTGTTTTTTCTTCCAACTTCTCTATCCAAATCATTTCCATTGTCCTGTGGCTTAGATTCTTCCCCAGGCACATTTTCCCAATTATTCTTTGTAATTGTTGATTCCTTTTCTTTTGTTATGTTATTTACTCCCTCCTTTCCTTCTTGTTCCATTATTATTGATTCCTTTTCTTTTATTGCTTGTTTTTCCTCGACGTGTACTATTTTACTTTTACTTATTATGTTTTCTTTATTTATTTGATTGTTACTGTTTCTTGGTGCCATTTGATCCATTATCTTTATTATTTCCTCCATTCCTCTTTCCATATCATTATAGTTTTGTTTTATCGTCTCCACATCATCTAATCTTTTCATTATTATTTGTTGTTGTTTCATCATCATTTGCTGTTGTTTCATCATAATTTGCATCATGTCCATCATCTCTTGACTGCTTCCTCCGTCGCCTCCTCCTTCATGCATGTAACTAGCATTACCCATTCTTTGTTTTAAAGTTTCCATTTTAAAATTATGTTATTTATTTATAATTTTATTTTTGTAAATTTTCTTCGTTCGCTATCACGTTGATTTCCAAATTGTATTATTTGCTTATAATTTCATTACTAATTCCTTTCTTCATTCGCCGACACGTTGGGCTGCCATATAATTATTCTCGCCTCACGTTGGGTTAGCCAAATATAATTTGCTATATCGGTCCCAGGTTGGATTGCGCCAATATATTTGTGCTATGAACTGTGCCTTAGCTTATGGGTACAGTTCACAACGAATGTCCGGTTGCTCAGTCGCTCAATCTCCAAGCTGGAATCTTCTAGTCTCAGGTCTTGCTCTCGAGCAAGCAAGATACGTGTAAATAAAAACAATATAGCATTAAATAAAATTCACACTTTCATCATTTTCGTTTATTAAAAAAAAGAAAAAAGAAATCCATTTACCGAGTGTATAGGGAGCTAAAGCAAAATTAACAGTAGCGAGGAGGAAAGAGTCCTTGCGATAAATGACACGCGCAAGGAGAAAAACCCCCTGTGACTCTCGAGCAAACATATAATTAATAAATAATTAAGAAATTTGTCAAGTTTGACCTCTAACTGTAACCCCAACAAATCAAATGTCAACAACCACCAAGTTATCGAGTACGCGTGACAGCTTTACAGTCATGCGCAATAAAACATGACAAAATCAAACCCAGCAAAAAAAAAACAACCTGAATATAAAACGATCTAGAATATCTTGACTTAAAAAAAAAACTCCATTACCAAAAACATGACAATAATCTTGAATATTCATATACTAATTTTTTTATATCAAAATTTATGCAAATTATAAACTAAAATTACAAACATAAGCAAATTATCGTAGTAGCAATTATATAAATTAACTGTTCTATGTACTTACATCGATCTAACCACATTTAACACTAAACTACGCGAGAGATACCATTATTTAATTAAATATCAAAAAAGAACGAGATCACAATCACTCGTAAAAATCGTAATTAAATTGAAATGCACAAATTAAAGCACCAAAATCAAAAAACCCGACTTTACTCAAAAACAGAAAAATAAAAATGAAGTTTTTATTCTCTCTGACCACCTGGTTTGCAAGTCCTGGTATCTCTAAATAAAATATCGCGAAAATCTCATACATCGAACTCATAGTACAAAATTTTGCCGAACCCATCGGTCTAATATAATATACATATAGGGCCGGTCAAAAATATAATTTCAAACATAATAAATATAAATATACATAAAAATTCAAAATTGCGTTTTAAATCCATATTATTCAAATAATGTTCAATATATAATTCTTCTTTTTTCTATGGGGAAAAAACCACGACAATATGTATGCATAGAAAGTACCGGTTGTTTAAAAGATCTTGCCTAGAGATCACGCTAGTAGCCTTAATTATTGCAACTTATTTCAAGAAAATTTAAATAATGACGAAATTCTTGATCTAGGTTTTTTACTGATGAAGCATGGTTTCATTTAAGCGGGTTTCTAAATAAACAAAGTCATAGAACATGGTCTATAAACAATCCAAACAATCGCATCGAAGTTTCTTTACATCCTGTTAAAGTTGGCGTATTGTTAGCTGTATCGTCGTAGAAAAATAAGACCAATATTTTTTCACAATAACATCAATAGCGACGATACCGAGAACAGTTATTAACGCCATTATTAATTCAAGTGCAACGAGACGAATTCAAGGGGAGTTACTTCCAGCAAGATGGGGTACTGTACAGCGCGGTCACCAGATCTTACTCCGTTAGATTTTTCTATTTTCGAATTGCTAAAAAATGAAGTATGTATATAAGACGAGAATGAATAATTTAAATGACTTGATGAATACAATTACAATTAAATGTAACGAAATAACACCAAATGTATTTCAGAATATTTTTGGCAACATGAAACGTCGTATTGCATTATGCCAACAGAATGGCGACCATTTTGAACGCTTGTTATAAAATATAATAATTAAAATTTCTAAAAATTAGTTATTTACCTTGGTTGTTTGATTAATATCCCATCTTTAAAGTTTTCTTATTAAATAAATTAATAATCTAATTGTACTTGTTATTAATTTCATCACCATATATATCAATGATAAATTTTGATAGTGACAGGTGGATAACCTGCATACCATTTAATGTATATCCGCATTTTAGGAATACAGAATATCATAATTTAGAGGAGAAATTCATGGACAACTACATGTAATTCTTTTTGAAACACGTATGTTGCACATTCCGCAAAAATCAAAGCTTGGTTCAGTTTATAGTGCAAGATTAAACAATCGTCTCAGTTAGTCATTCACATTTTGCGTCAAATCAAAATAAAGTGGAAGAAAAGAATGATAATTTCAATTGAAGAATTGTCGGCCTTATTTTTGTGAACTGCAAAATGCATACTTTGGATCCCGAAGCGAACATGGCACGTCATTTCAGACTCTAGAGTTGCTAGAACATCAAGTATATAAGTTTAGCAGGTCAATATTTCTGAATTTAGAGACATTCAATAAGGCTTGGTACCAAGACAACTACACAAAAAATCAACGGCTGCATTTGATTTGGATTACATCAACATAGATTCCGAATTAAGCCAGAAAACAACCGATAAACTACCAAAACCAAGGAGTACCTTAAAGACCAATACTCTTGTAATTTCTCTAGATCACTTAGAAATATGCTACTAAACGTAGGAGAGCGTTTTCTATTCATGAAAAAGGTTCTATTTCTTTGATGTGTTAGGAAAAAAGGAAACATGGATTGACAATACTCTTCAAATCAAATATTTAAACTTTACTTGGATACATACTAAACCTTTAGCTCGTACATGTTACCTCCTAGAAATTATATGTAATATTATACTAGGTCTATAAAATTCGGTGAATGATATTATAGAAACAAAAACTTAATGCACATTGGAAATACATACCTTTATTGGCCTTCGAAGTAGTCCCAGACACAACAGACTTTTGACAACGTCCGTATAGCGTCTGGAAATTGTCTAAAAAGTCTTTTCTTGGAACCATTTTCAGAATAGCTGTCACACGATCCTAAATCTCCTTGACGTCAGCAAATCATGATCCCTTCAAGGTCCCCTTAAAACGAAGGAACAAAAAAAGTCAGCAGGAACAAGATCTGGAGAGTAGGGTGGGTGTTTCCGGTCTCAATCATTCTTATATTTTTAAATCAATCACTCTCGCATGAGGGAATGGAATGCGAGGGATGCACGTATATTCCTATCACAAGATCGTTTTCGACCAATCGTCTTACCCGAAAACGACGCTAAAAGTTTCTCTCCAAAACTTGTTTGTGTGCGCATTGAAAGCGTCTATCTTGCAATTTGAATATTGTAAGGTCGAGGTGTGTGGAGAAGGGATGGCCACTTTGTTTAGTGTTGAGTTATTGTGAAATTTTCGCGAAAAACACCTGTAAAATATTTAATAGGCCAAACTTTTCTGTTGAGTTCTTAGCACCGATTATTGTCAGATTTATTCGATATACGTTGATGCCCGTTAACATCTAAAAACGGTAAGTGGCGCCATCTTCTTTTGCAATGATACAGGTATAATCTGAGGATACCGAAAGATGTTAAAACGCACCACCATTTAGTTCTCCGCCAGCATTAGATGTAGAGTTAGAGGAAGATCATTCAGAGCATTGAAAAGGCAACGAACAGTATAGATCTATATAGCATTAGATTAAACGAATTTTGTTCAAAGCATGTCATGTGTTAATCGACGATACATGTACGCTTCTTAAATTAATTAAAGTAGTTAATATTGTACTTAATTTTTAGAAAGAAAAAAAGATGAAGCTAGAGCAAAGTTATACCATTCAAAGCAAAGGTTACAATACGACTGATTATTAAAATACATTCCAAAAGTAATTTCTACTTGACTAATTTTCTCTATTTCATTTATCTCGTCATTGAGATAAAACACGTACGTTCTTAGTACTGCGTCGTATCACTCGTATCGTTGATTCAAGGAATATATAAAGATGCGCAATGATTATGCACTCTAGCTAGCCAAAATTGGTTTCAACATCTAGGCGTTGCATTCTACTGTTGGTTTCCAGATTATTTCAGTTTACCGCACACTGTCGGGTAGTTAATATCGTTCGCGAAATCTTGTATTTCACCCTCACGTGCGCGCTCGAATTTATTGATAACAAATTACACATCAGTGTGATTACGTTTTACCCTAGTAAAAATGAGCAGTACGGTCAGACATATATGTGTTTATAAGAATTGATTGAAAAATGACAGGCAGGATAAAATGAGGTTTATTTTAGTTTCCTGTAAAAGACACTAAGAGAACAGAAGAATGGAAGAAAACTTGTAGAAATATCGACATTGCTCTTGCGGATAATTTACGCTATAAATTAAATTTTTCGAAAACTATTCTCAGTTCAGTGGAGAGTGTGGAGATTTAGAAATGTGGTATTTGATTTGTTTATTGGTAATCGGCAAGCGGGAAGATAAGTAAATTCGATTTAATTTATAATACCTATCTGCAATTGCAGAAAGCGACATTTCTGTAGAAACTCATAACATCGATGAACACCGTAATACATATGAACAGAAACGGCAAAGATCCACTCCAAGATCAAGCGATGAAGATGAGCTTGCAATATTAAAAGCAAAACAATCTCAAGCCTATAGATTAGAAAAGAAGAAATCATTTTCTGTTAGGGCGCTACTCCGCAATCTATTAATATATAAAAGTAAACCGCTAAAAACTTTTATGAATATTGCAGCTATTTCATAAAAGAAGAGGAAAGTGGCTAAAATCAGAAAGAGAATTAGTTGTTTCTTTGTATTATAAATCACCCGGAGCTTATAAATTTATGTTACGTAATCTGAAATTCACGTTACCATCTGTGAGAACAATTCAAAGTTGGTTAAAAGTGTTGAATTTAAGAACAGGCTTAAATAATAATTTAAAGAAAATTTCGTTGAAAGCAAAGTGCATGACTGAAAGAGAAAATATGCGTTGTAATGTTCGATGAAAAAAGATTGAAGGAACAGGTAGAATTTAATCAGCACCAAGACATAATCGAAGGCTATCAGGATTTGGCATTTTTAGGCAGAGAAAATAAACTAGCAAACACAGCTTTGGTATTTATGATGCGTGAGCTCTGCGTAATTGGAAAATACCGTTATGTTATTTTGTATCTGCGGGCCCCGTTCGATTCAGTTGCAGAAAATTATGTCTACGGTAATAAAGAAAGTGCAAGAATTGTCATTGAAACCAAATAGTTTTGTTTTGTGACCAAGGTACAAATAATCGTGCGACAATTAGTTTATTGGGTGCGCCAGAGGCCAAAAATTATTTACGTGTTTTGATACACCTCATTTATTGAAGTCTCTCCGTAATAATTTCATGAATATCAAATTGCAATTTATAAAGAATAAGATGAAGGTGTGCTGAAGTGACATCCGAAAAAACTTATGATGCTGATCAACATAGCGGCACCACTAGAACACTTAAAAATTACTTCCAAACATATTTCCCCTACAAGCTGCAGTAATTAAAACAGCTTCTGCAATAAAAGTGTTTGATAGCAGCCTGTCTTAAGATACAACACAGTTTATCGAAAATATAAACAATATATTTGATGGTTTAAATCAGAGGCTCCCAAACTTTTTTTTCTCACAGATCACTTTGAAAGTTTTGCTGGTTCCGGTGGACCCCCTGCAGCCACATTTCTACCATATTCCCAAAACTCGACAAAAAATGTGAAGATTAAATCTTACTATGGAAATTTGCGTTGCGGCTGAGTTATTGGTTAATTAATTATTATTAATTGATTGTGCTGTGAGTGGATGTCAAAAAAGCAAAGTTAGCCAATCAAAAAAGTGATTCCATCCAACTTTACTCCTTTGACATCTACTCACAGCACAAGAAACCAATCAATTCTCACAGAAAACTCCCCATTCGGAGTGGTAAAAATAAAAAGAAAAATAGTATATTTCCTTGTGTTGTATTTATTCAAATATGTAATTATTACACTATTAATTATTATTGTTATCATATTACATTGTAATATGATAACAGTCGTAATATAATAAAAATTAAATATTAATAACATAACGTAACTTCTACAATGACAATCACAAAATAGTCATAATTTTAGTGGGAGGGATGTACTTGATGAATTGACAGCAAATTATCAATATTTGGCTTCAGTTTTGTTAGGAATAACCGCAAATCTCCCCGTTCTGTGATATTCAATCTGCTCCTTTTTTTTGTTAAAAGGTTTGTAACGACACTAAAACTTTTCTTCGACAAGATATGACGAGGGAAACGCTATCAAAAGCTTTCTCGCAATTCCCCACAGTCTAGGATATTTTTCGGGTACTTCTGCCTGCAGCCAAAATGTTTGATACCCTCGCTTTCTAAACTGATCTCGTGCGGCAAAATGGTGCCGTATGAAACTTGTTTTTTAATATACTATTTACGGCGTGCCTCGTTCGGAATCGTAAATATAGTATTTTCTAAATTAATATTTGGCTTGAAGCTCTCAATACCCTTGATTATGAGTTGCATATTCTTGAGACATAATTGATTGAAGTCAAATTATTTTGTAATTCCTAAAACTTGGACTTATTTGTTCATTAGTATTAGAAATTTCAGTGAAGAATGTGAGTAAACGTTTCATGATTAGCCGAAGTGTTTACGCCTTGGCATTAAAGAATCAAGGTAGTCATTTTGAATAAATAATATACCACGCAATTTTTTCATTTAAAATTTAAATATGCAAATTACAGATTGTATATAAATGGTAGTCAAATATGGTATCGAAAATGGTTTTGCAAGAGATTTGAGGCATTTCAAATAAGCAGGACATACCTTATTTGGATTCATAACTCTCAAAACTTGCGTTGTTTCACCATTAGGAATAAGTATGGTACCTGATGGTGATAACATTTGTATTTGGAATGTCTAAAATGTCACAAAATAATTAAATTAATATATAAAAACACCAATAAATGTAAACTCACCTTAGGAATAGCTGCTTGGAATAAGAAATCAATCATATTTGAAAAAGTATTATTTGTAGCTGTAACATTTATTGATAAGGTGTTATTAGTATCTGGTAATTTCTCCAGTGCAAATATAATTTTAAGTCCATCCTTTTCAAAAGCGGTTAGCGTAGGCACATCTTTTTCTGTAACAAAAAGAAAGCAAAATTAAAGAATTAAGAATATCGTTCACCATTCCAAATTTTGCACTGGTCTTTAAGCTATTCGTTTTTTATGATTTTTGTACAATTAATTTTTCTGTCGGTAAAATATGAACAAAGAAGTTATATTTCCATAGTTTTTAATATAAATATTTATTCTACAAGTTTGTTACGTTTCTAGTTGAAAGATAATAAGTGACTATTTGGGGTGGATGTGGGATACATATCTTAAATACCTCCAACACTTTAAGTTTAATAACTAAAATTAAGATGCAATTATGCTGCAGATATACAATAAAACAGAATAAACGTCAAATGCATTACAAATATATGAACTCAGCTTAAAATAAATAACATTTAAATGATTTTTCATTATGTATTAAAATATTTAAAAAAAAATTATATTTTAATGCATATTCTTTTTCAAGTAGTGATTCACTATGAGATAAATAAGTAAGAAGAAACCAAGATTAACGTTTCGCAAATGTAAGGCGTATAAGAACCAGGTAGAAATAACTTTCCGAAAATGTTTAATAGGTTTCAGTTTAGTTAATGTTTTTAAGATAGATGCCAGGTTTTATCAACATGAACAGTATATGCAAAATGTTTCAAGATAGAATTTTTGAAAAATACTATCTTGAACTAAAATTACTTTTGCGCCGCCAGTAAGATATTTTACAAATCGAAAGACCTTCGGTACTGAAATCATGTGGTAATATATAGCAATTATTAATTTGTATAGGAAGAAATACAATTAACAATTAAATAAGAAACACAATTCTGTGACTTTCCCAAATATTATTAAACTCGTAGTAACAATTGTTTCACCAACACTGTGGCTTTTTGTAGAAGTCTGAAGAAATAGTTGTTAATAGTTAATTGGTGAAACAATTGTTAATATAATATTTGTGAAAATCACACAATTGTATTTCTTATTTAATTTTGCAATGGATTTTCATCAAGTAAAGGTCACATCAGTTAAGAATTAAGAATGGCTACCTGAAAAACAAATATAAGTTTAATAGTGTCAGAAGACACAGCATTACTTAGCGAAGTAAAATACTAAAACAGTTGTTGTCCGACAAATAGCGACTGATGTGAACTTGAGAAAATTGTTTTTCTATCTATTGCAGAGGCTCCCAAACTTTTCTTTCTCATAGACCACTTTGAAAGTTTTGCTGGTTCCGGTGGACCCCCTGCAGCTACATTTCTACCATATTCCCAAAACTCGACAAAAAATGTGAAGATTAGATCTAACTATGGAAATTTGCGTTGCGGCTGAGTTATTGGTTAATTAATTATTATTAATTGATTGTGCTGTGAGTGGATGTCAAAAAAGTAAAGTTAGCCAATCAAAAAAGTGATTCCATCCAACTTTACTCCTTTGACATCTACTGACAGTACAAGAAACCAATCAATTCTCACATATTTTATTTAGAAAACTCCCCATTCGGAGTGGTAAAAATAAAAAGAAAAATAGTATGTATATTTCCTTGTGTTGTATTTATTCAAATATGTAATGAGTACACTATTAATTATTATTGTTATCATATTACATTGTAATATGATAACAGTCGTAATATAATTAAAATTAAATATTAATAACGTAACGTAACTTCTACAATGACAATCACAAAATAGTTATAATTTTAGTGGGAGGGATGTACTTGATGGATTGACAGCAAATTATCAATATTTAGCTTCAGTTTTGTTAGGAATAACCGCAAATCTACCCGTTCTGTGATATTCAATCTGCTCCTTTTTTTTTGTTAAAAGGATTGTAACGACACTAAAACTTTTCTCGACAAGATATGACGAGGGAAACGCTATCAAAAGCTTTCTCGCAATTCCCCACAGTCCAGGATATTTTTCGGGTATTTCTGCCTGCAGCCAAAATGTTTGATACCCTCTTTTAAATTTCACCTTCAGTTCCTCATTAGTGCTAAGCTCGAGTAGCTCCTCTTGTAATATCACATTCTCCACTTCCGTTTCATCAAGTGGATTTATGATTCATGGTAGTATTTCCATCGTCAGAATATCTTCAAATCTGATTTTAAAGTCATCATATGCAGGGCAATTAAATGTTGAACGTATGTGTGAATATCCTCATCAAGGCATTCTCCTGTGACAAGTTTAAAGACTGGGAAAATTCGCGCCGACTAATATTTTGCTTCATAAATTTCAATTTTCCAAGAAAAGCTGAAATTACACTCTTTGTTTTTATTAAATTGAGGCTGTCCCCTTGTAATTGTAAGTTAATGTCATTAAATTTGTTGAACAAATCTGTAAAATACTGCTTTCAAATTGATCAGGTTTTCTTTTAAATCTGGATCTTTACTTTCCAGAAACTCTAAAACTGATTCAAAAAGTGGGAAAAATCTTGTTAAACATGCACCTTTCGACAACCAGCGTACTTCAGTATGTAAGAGCAATCGTTGGAAGTCTTCATCATTTTCATCGCACAATTGTGCAAATAAACGCGTATTCAATGCATTGCTTCTTATTTTGTTAACTGCATTAATCACAAATTGAAGCGATTGATGCAATTTAGCACTCCGCAAATCCGTAGTCGTATCGCACAATAGTCTGGGAGCTTCTATTTATCGTGTATGCCCTTAGTCAGTGGAGACGGATATGGGTGACTAAAATAAAAGATGGAAGGTACCGCCACTCAGTTCTCGTACGGAAGCTCAGCCTGAGAACGGAGACAAGAGATTGCGCAATTCTAGGCACATGTGCATACAGACTACTAAAATTACAAACGTTATTTACCAAAAACGAAACGACAAAATGCTGCACAGGATAACTGCAACCTGAAAATAAATGTGCTAACACTAACTTGCTAAAGTTAGAATAAAACAAAATGAACGAAGACAGAGAGAAGAAAAAAACTTGGAAATAATTAACTCGTATATTAAAACATATATGTATATATATATATATATATATATATATATATATATATATATATATAACAATTGATAAATTATTGGAGTTTTTCAGCTTTTATATGAAATATTTACAAATATCAAGTTAGTATGTATGTAATTGCAAAGTAAGGGGGGATGTAAACATTGCTGTTTACAAATTACAAAGCAAATCATACGAAATTTTTTAATTGAAAAATATTGTCTATGTTGGGTCTCGAACCCAAGTCTACAGTTATCCGGACTGTCGGTTTTACTACTCACCCACAATAGACCTAGGTTCAAGCTATTTAGAAATGCATTATAAAGTAACAGTGTTAATGAATCAGATGTCAGTAATTAAATGTAGATGTCAAGTTGAAAGCAGAAGTCAGTTTTGAAAGTTGATGTCAGTTTTGATAGGAGAAAGCAAATGTCAGTAATTGAAAGCAGATGTCTGTTTTGAAAGCAGGTGTCAGTTATGAAAGCAAATGTCAGATTTGAAAGCAGATGCCTATTTTGAAATTAGATGTCAGTTATTGAAAGCAGATGTCAGTATTTTGAGCGCAGATGTCAGACTTGGGTTCGAGTCCCAACATAGACAATATTTCCCAACATAGACAATATCCCAACATAGACAATATTTAAAAAATTTCGTATGATTTGCTTTGTAATTTGTAGACAGCAATGTTTACATCCCCCCTTACTTTGCAATTACATACATACTAACTTGATATTTGTAAATATTTCATATAAAAGCCGAAAAACTCCAATAATTTATCAATTGTTATATTTAATAAACGGCTAAGAAATTATCTAAACACTTATATACATATATAAAACAAAGAAAATAAATTTGAAATTTTGAACAGGACAAAAAGAGGTGATTATAATGAAATTAAGCTATAATTTCTATATATGGCTTCAAAATAAAAATGTAATTTAATTTCAACAGTTTTAAGAATTTTACGCTAATAGAGGGAAAAAAAATAAGAGACGTCAATAGTCTTGATTACAGATAATTAAGAGAAATGAATAGACTTCCTTACTGTATACCATACGAAACCTTTTACAAGATAAACAATAATTAAAGCTAATAATAAGTGAAACGTAGTACGTATATCAGAATAATTTTTAAATTTTATACAAAAGGTTTTTTAAATCAAACAAAATTTTACATAAATACATCTGCACAAATTGCGGACGGTTTTTTGCTTATGCTCTGTGACGGCCAAGATGCCAGATGTTCCCAGATACACAAAAAATATAGAGCAGAAACTCTCACGTTACAAACTAAATTTAAAATATATCTATATGAAAATAAATTTATATAAAAGACGGTAAATGAATAGAATAATATTATTACGCTAGAATTTGATATGTAAATTACCAAGGAATTAAATTGCAACTAATTAGAATTTAGATTAACGCGATTACTATAAAAGAACATATAAGTAAAGAACATATAATAATATAAAGTTATGTACGCTACAATGGTTCTAATTTGAACAGAAAACAAAATAATCTCGAAAGTTAATAGATATATGATTGATAAATATTCAGAACGGTAATTTAAAAGTAAAATAGATACCGAGAGAATTAAATTTATACGATTTCCCGTTGTCCTAGATGGGTTCGCTGAACCAGTGGATGACGGTAACTATCGGAAATCCGCCGGTATGGTACTCGCAGCTGGGGTGAAGATGTTCGGAGTTGCTTCAAGCGTCCGTATTAACGAACCAAAATTGCTGGTCAAAAGGTCTTGGCAAGAAAAGAGCTTCCCTTATTTTTCTGCCACCAAATCGAAAGAAATAACGATAGTCGGCAATTCGACACTCAGGACACTCTGCGTCTTTTATCCGTAAGGATGCGACATTAATCAGATTACGCCGAATGACGTAATTTATTGTACCTTCAAGATGCAATCGAAGGAACTTAATACACTCAACCGTACTGGCTTATTGTCTGTCAACCAGTGACCAATCTATCGCCCGAAGGCGAGTCGAAGCGATCGCAGGGATCGCGGGGTACCGTGAGAAAACCCACACACACATGGTCACAAACGTGCTCGTGAGAATATATAAAAGAGGAATAGAAGGAACTCGTGAAAATATAAAGATGATGAAATTTATCGCAAATCGAGTATAGCAAAGCAAATATAAACGGGAATTTAAAACGTAACAAGTTTTATTTTCACTATTTTGGCTTAACCATCAAATATCAAGATAAACCATGGGCTCCAGCTTTTGCAGCGCACGCTGTGCTGTTACTCGGAGAGACTAGTTTTCGCTACTAGGTGTTGTCGGTGGATGACACAGTGAATTGCAGTTACCTCTGGTATAATTCTTTTAATATGGCTTATAAACCCACGACATCGTCCGGCCACGGCAGGAGCTCCATTTGTTGCCACCGAAATAACGTTTGTGAATGGAATCGATTTTTCCTTAAAAAAATCACTCAGGACATTAAATATTGATTCACCTTTAGTGTCCGTCTCCAAAGTTTTCGCGAATAGTAGCTCTTAATGAATTTCTTCGCCCATAACAAATCGCCATATATGCCAATAATAATGCTTCATTACCAGGTAAAGTTGACTCGTCCAGTTGAATAGAAAAATGAGTTGTTTGCAGATAATTACACAAAAAACTTTCAATATCAGAGCTCATTTCATCAATACGTCTTTGTACAATGTTGTTACTCAAAGGAATTCTTTTGAGTATGTCAAATGGAGATTTGTGCAGAACAGTTTTTAAAACCTCTTCAACAGCGGGTAAAATTAACTGCTCTCCAATGGTGTGCGACTTTCCAGATTTCGCTATAAGTAATGCGATATTGTAAGATGCCCGCAAGCCATCATCGTTACTTTCCGACGTTGAACCGATCAAGCACGGTGGGTCTCTTTTCATATTTTTCCTTCAATGTTTGAAAATATTTCAAATCTTTACCTATTTTATCAGGATGACACCTTCTTAGATGATCTTCGAGCTTCGATGGTTTCATAGAGTCATTGCTCAAAACTTTGTTGCATAAAAGGCATATGGGCAATCTCTTGTCTGCCTTTGATGGAAGAAAACCAAATTTTAAATAATCAACACTGTACTGTCGACATTTCTTCTTAGATTCAGCCATGTTTCGTATCAGTTACCTATCTGTAAATAAAAAAAAACTTTGTTGTAGTAATCTTCAGGCGGTCTTACTTAACAGGATATGGCTATTTTAACAGGATTAAGTGATTATTGCAATTAAATAAACAAAGTACCGGCGGCAAACTGATTCTAATTATTAAAAGCAATAAATCGCTAAGATCAATAATTGAGTTTTATGAAAACGGCTGCACCGATTTTAATGTAATGTAAAATATTTTTTCATTAATTATATTTGATATGTTTCTGTAAATTCGATAGAAAATACTTGTAAATAATATTTTGATATCAAAACTTCGCGATTTTAATTATTTATTTATTACTTTGATGCACGTTACGAGTATGTAGTAGGTATATAAAGACACGTACAATTTATGAAAATATATTTAATTATTAGTGAACCACCACACAGTTGGATAATAAAAAAATTACTAATAAACTAGGGACAAGAAGTTCTACCTTTCTCGGCTTTCTGTTCTTTTATGGAAGTATCTAATAATGGCTCTGTTCAGTATTTAATTTTTAATACGTACCTACTACGCGCAAACATTACAAATGTACTTATTACAACATAAATATATCTCCTATCGCAGGTGGGTTGGAAGAGATTTCTTTTAGGAATAAGCCTCACCTTTTGTACCTGCGTATTTTTTTGTAATTTGTCCATTTTTTGTTTACTTACGTGTACAATAAATTGTAAAATAAATAGATAAATAATAAGTTAAATAAAAGTATGTATAACAAATAGGCAGGTAAGTACTTACTTTTCCGACAGTGGCAAACACTAACATCGATTCACTTTACTTTACTTTTCTTTTCGAAATTCGGGAAACAAATGAGTAACGTTTATCCGTGGCATTCGTATTTATATTGGTGAAGAATCAAACAAGTTCATGCAAGATTGCAAGCACACACACCACAAGTCGTACTTCGTCCCTTTGCACGTCTGAACAAGCATTGCGGACGGCGGCAGCGGCAGCGCTTTGCAAGTCTCGACACGTTGTACTGAATATGGAATATGCAAGTTTTTACAAGTAACAGTCGCTGAGCTTCTTAAAATATTATCTGCCTACATTGATAGGTGAACTCAAGCCAACATTTTAGTTCTTCACTATCGAAACCAGATAAATTATCGTGGACCCCCGCTTACGAATTGTGAACCCCTATTTTTTTGTCACGCCAACGTAGACCCCCGTCGAGTCTCCCGTGGACCCCTGGGGGTCCACCTGGACCACTTTGGGAATCAATGGTTTAAATAGTAGGGTCTTACATGATCGAAATCCCGCTAGACGACAGTTGTCTATTTATAACACCCGTATTGCAGAAAGCGGTACAATATTTCAATAATATTGAAGTTTTTGAAGGTAGAAGCAGACGAAATAATATCTATTGCATACATGGTTTTTAGTGGACATTGCAATCAATTCTTTTATTTTGGGACCATTTAAAGAAAATGGGAATAAAATATCTTGTAACCGGATTTTTAAATCAGGATTTCTTCAATTAAAGTGGAAAGAAAAAAAAACAAAGTAATCTCATTACTTGGCAAAATATGTAATACAAACAATGCAGGTGTAAAAAAGTATTCTAATTAAAATTAGCAAAAATTTGAAATACCAACACTTAAGGTGTTGAAATAAATTTTGTATATTTAAACGCAAGGTTAAAATTTGAAGCTACAAAAAGAAAGTTCGTGAGGCGAACGCAAATGTAAAAAAAAAGTAATCTACAAAAAGTAAGATCAGGCGACACAGATTTTTCGTTAGAAAACACCTGGGACTATTTCACTAATGAATAATGACTATAATTTTTAAATGTAACGAAATAGGAAATTTACGAATGATAATTAATTATTAACAATTAGAATTAGTGTAACAAGCTTATCTGATGAGTCCAACTGCGTTCGGCGATCCCTTTTCCCTTCAGGAAAGAAATTCGTCACTAGCGGAACAGGTGATGTACGTGTTTTTTTTTGGTTTTGTTTAGCCCGTTGGAAACACCATCTACATAAGGGAATACGACAATAAGAGAAAAGAAAGTTACAGAGATAGCTCTATACATACCAACTATTACGTTTGATGGCGGTTAAAAATTAAAACGAAGATTGTTTAACGAGTTACAAGTGTATGTTTTATTCCCAACACTTTAAATCCTTCCAAGGAGATATCGCATTAAGCGAATAATTTTCAGATATCTTTGATCGATTAATATCCCTACGGGGCCGTAATTACAATACGGTTACATCGATCGATATCCGGGTTAGGTACAGTACGTAACTTCGTTCAAAGATCGATAGCGAATAAAAAATGTAAAGAGCGAGTCGTCGTACTTTTCTTAACAAGGAAAAAAAAGCTTAAAGAAATTGAATATATATTTAAATAACGAATAACGATACCTATACAGGTAGGTTCGTTGGAAATTAAACGAAATATATTGAAGATATTAATTAATTATAATACGAAATAAAGTAATAAAACGTTGCGCGTCACGGACACGTATCAATTCCCCTAACACTCCCTATAAAAAAAAGGAAAAGAAGTTTCCTTTTTTTTTTTTTTGAAGAAATTTTTATACTAATGTTATACTAATTTTTTTCTGGAAGATTTTTAAATTAAATACAAGAGCCCTTTTTATCGAGGGTGAAGTAGGCCCGAACTGACAAAAGGACTACAACCAGCTGCGACGGAGGAATGCCCCGACTGAGACCAAGCAAACCTTTCCGGACGGAAAAAAAAGTAAAGAGGAAAATAGAAGTAGAGATTAGAAAAGCTAGAGTAAGAAGATAGAAAGCATGGAAAAGTGAAACAGGTATACACGAGAAGAAAGCTAGGTGAAGGGAACCGAGAGGTGCGGCAATGCGGAAACGGCAAGGCCCTCATGCTCTCAATTCGTGGGTGGGAAAAAGACAGGTAGTAAGAAAAGAAATCCGGAAACGTAACCCACGACACGGCATCAGCGCAAGCGGACCCCCGACTCAGCAGGTGCAGCCTTTAACTACAAAAAAAAACAAAAATAATCCGATCCATGTCTGGAACAAAAAGAAATTAACGTTACGCAACCACAAAGCTGCCGGACTCGGCGAGACCAGGCAAAGACAAACTTAAGAAGAAACCTATATTGTCCAAAGTAAGATAAAAAGTCAAAATCGAGAAAAATGTCAAATCCGGTAAATAAGTATCATAGGCGTAAACGCCAAGTAACCCACCAAGTTCCTGCTTGGCATAAGAACTCAAACAAAACTCGAGATAAGATATACTCGAGAGAAATAAAAGAGAGAACGGTAACGAGCTATACCTTATCTCAGAGTAAATGTCAAAAGATAGATATATTGTTCACAAAAAGATATACGGTAAGAAAAGAAAATCTAAATGTTTCTAGAGAAAATAAAATAAAATTATTCCACACGAGTCCCAACAATGTGAAACTCCCAACCAAAAGAGATATCCTCCAAAAAGGAAAAGAAAACGAAATTCCAAAAAAAAACTAAAAGAAAAAGGAATGAGATACTATTCGTCGACGATATCGGGACGAAGGAACACACTAATAATGACTTCTTTTAGTCCCCTCTTTCGACATGGCAGATGTACCAGACTGAGTATTCGTCTAGCCCCTAGACAGGCCAAAAAAAACAGTGTTCAAGACGGAAGGAAACAAACGAACAAACGGACTCCGTTTAGTCGCCTTCTACGACATGGTGGATTACACCAGACTGGGTATTCGTGAGCCCCCAGACAGGCCATAAACACAAGGTTCAGGATGGTAAGAACAAACCGAACATGACTCCTTTTTGTCGCCTCTTACGACATGGTGGATTATGCCAGACTGGGTATTCTTCTGACCCCCAGACAGGCCGTAAAACACAAAGAAGTGCGGAAACGAACAGAAGAGAAGGCAAACTAGAGTAATGAAGGTCAAAATATCAGGAAACAAAGGTCGTCAACAGAACACAACCGGAACGTCACTCCACGTCGGGAGGATGATCCTTTAAGTCCTTGATGTTCCAAATCGACGTCCGACCGACATCATCAGACAGTTGGTAAGTCCAAGGCGAGACAATACGAGTGATGGTAAAGGGACCGACAAATTTAGGAGCTAACTTCGCTGCAAATTGTTTGGATGCGTCAGACAAGACATAATTGCGCCTCCAGACTCGTTGATTTAATTGCAGTGGTTCAATTCTCCTGCGTAGATTATACTGATGTGCACTTCGGGTATGAGCTTTCAGAATTCGAGCTTGAATGTCTCGATAGAGCTTAGCGAAGGCACGTTTTCTCTCATCGGCAATAACCTCAAGATCTCGTTCGTCAGGTGGTACGAAAGTTTCCTCTCGACCATCGATGGAGACTTCTCTACCGAAAGTAACGAAATTAGGTGTTACACTGGTAACTTCATACTTAGACGACCGAATAGAAGCCAATCTTAGACAAGAAATTATCCCAAAGACGATGATTGTCTTTGACGTAGGCGGAGAGCATGGTTTTGATAACCCTATCGACTCTCTATGTCGGATTGCCTTGGGGATGATAGTTCGCGGTAAATGCCAAATGGACGTGATAAGTTTCGGCAAGATCCTGCATAAGCTTGCTACGAAACTGTACTCCATTGTCTACAATCAAGGAGGAAGGAGCTCCGAACATTAAAAAGACATCATTCTCCAAAATCTGCGTAATCACTTTCGCAGTGGCGGTACGTAACGGGAATAATAAAACAAATTTACTGAAGGTATCACAAACAACTAGGATATAAGAGAAACCTTTGCTTGATCGAGGTAAGGGACCAATAAGATCAGCGCATGCAATCTGCCAAGGCCGAGTGGCAGTAACCACTTTACTCAAGAGATGTCCAGCGGGAGCACGTTGTTCGGGCTTGGTGCTGACGCACACCGCACAATGTCGAACGAAATCGGTGACATCGGCACGCATTTTTTGCCAATAATACTTTTGTGCAACACGGGCCAAAGTCTTAGTCACGCCTCCATGACCACAAGTGGGACGATCATGACACTGTCGAATGATTTCGGCGCGTTCAGTTTTGGGAGGTACAAGCCTCCATTCGCTCGCGGGATAACCAAAAGCGGGATAGCGAGACATGACATGTTTATACAGGCGACCTTGTTCAACACGCCAAAGAGGGAAATGTCGCGGTCGACGTTGCACTCTGTCAACCATTCTACTCAACCAATTGTCCTGGACCTCTACAGGACAAATCTCAACATCATCAGCAGCTGGAACGCTGCGAGGCAAAAAATCAGGAACGGCATGCTCAGAACCTTTCCTATGTATTACCTCATAATACAAGGGCATCAACCTTAATTGCCAGCGTGCTAATCGTCCTTGCGGATCTTTCAGACGATGTAGCCACAAAAGAGAGTGACAATCGGTGATGACCTTAAAGTGAAAACCTTCAAGATAGGGACGTAATTTCTCTACAGACCAAATGATAGCGAGTAATTCTCTTTCGGTAGCACTATACTTGCGTTCCGATGGAGTAAGGGAACGAGAAATATAACAAATGACCTTTTCTCCATCGTCGAAATGTGGCGAGATAAAACGTACGTGTAAAGTCGGGACAAGTTAGAATGGGTGCGGTCACTAGACTTTCCTTCAAAGAATGGAAGGCCTTGTCGCACTGTTCGCTACAACACCAACGTGCATTCTTCTTAGTTAAAGCGGTGAGTGGCGAAACCACAGAAGCGAAATCCTTACACCACTTACGATACCAACTACACGTACCCACAAAACACGTACTTCTTTGACTGTGCGCGGAGGTGGAATTCGCACGATAGACTCAACCTTATCGGGATCTGGTCTCAAACCTAATTCGTCAACTACGAAACCTAAATATTTCAGCTGCGGCCTACAAAATGACACTTGTCAAAACTAACCACTAAACCAGCAGCATGAAGACGATCAAACACTAAACTCAAGGTGTTAACATGTGACTCAAAATCTTTGCTAACGACCACAATGTCATCAAGGTAGACAAAAACAGAGGGCTGAAGTTCAGGGCCCAAGATAGAATCCATTAACCGTTGCCAAGTACCAGGGGCATTGGTTAATCCAAAACTCATGACTTTAAAACGATATAATCCTTTGGGGACAACAAAGGCAGTAAAATCCCTAGATTCTTCGGCGATAGGCACTTGATGGTAAGCGCTCTAATGTCAAGGGAACTGAGAAATTTGGCATCGCGTAACTGATGCATAATAGCAGAAATAAGAGGTACGGGGTACGCATCTTTACTAGTGACAGCATTGAGCTGGCGATAATCAACGCAAAAGCGATGGGTGCCATCCTTTTTCGGAACCATACAGACTGGCGAAGACCAAGGGCTACGACAGGGTTCGATGATGTCTGCAGCTAACATTTTTTGTATCTCCGCATCGATGATTTGCTGTTTTGCTGGAGAAACGGGGTAATAACGCTGCTTAATGGGCTTAGTGCCAGGAAGCACTTCAATAGTATGAGACACCAAATACGTACGACCAAGACTACTACTCATCAGCGACTGCTTGTCGGCAATAAGGTGATCCAAAGTAAGGCGTTGAGCCTCAGACAAGGAAGGACTACTACAAATACTCTGAACAGAAACGGTGGGGTCAGAACTCGAGAAATGCCAACAGTCATTTCGAAGATCAGGGACGATATCAAAAGAAATCCAAAAGTCAACTCCGAGAATGAGTTTGTGCGGTAATTCGGGGACAACGAGAAAATCAATGAAACGAGTCTTGCCTTCTAACGAAACAGGCGCAGATATGACTCCAATACTAAAACATTTCTGGCCATTCGCTACGGTACACTCGACAACCTGATGCCGTAACGATAAGCCTAAACGAGACAACAGGGAATATCCTTCACCTCCCAGTAAGGATTTATTAGCGCCAGAATCCAAAAGACCGGAAATCGTACAACCAGAAATAGAGACAGTAAGATAAGGACGCTGATCGACCCGGGACATTACAAAATCTAGATAAATTAGACTTCGGTCGATGTTTTCCGTGACAGTATTTTCAGGAGTGGCCACTCGACCGTCTAGCGACTCCCGGAAGCGTTTCCCGAACATCGGGGACAAGTGCGAACTGTAACATTCTGTTCACCACACCGAAAACAGAAGAGTCGTCGAGGCGCAGAACAGGAGCCATACAAATGACCAGCCTGACCACAATTAAAAGCATTTTACAGTGTTAGACGTGCCGGCCTGGACGGCGCTGACTGCAGCTTCGCGAGGACGCGAGCGATTCCTAGGCGAGTCAGTAACAGATGTGCTAACACAAGCCAAATCGGGCTTAACATAATTGGCACGACGACGAGAAGGCGGTTTATAGTGATCCGCTCGATGCTTCTTTAACTCGAGCTTGAGGCACTCATCCTCAAGTTCAACCAAACTGCGAACGGTCGGTAATTGCATTGTATAAAATGGGGCTTGATTTCGAACAAGTAAGCCTAGCTGCATGTTTTCGGTTAGGTCACCATAACGCCTAAACATAGCGGACATACTGGAATAATATTCCACAAAACTTTCATTCGGATCCTGGGTGCGATTCTGAATGTCTTCGAAGAGACGTGCCTTATAATCGGGAGGTTCAAAATGTTTAATCTTATTCTATCAAAATTCCAAAGTAACCTAGATTGACTTTTCATATGAACACACGTAATATTAGTATGTGTTTGTTGTTCCGTAAACGTAAATCCAAATGACATTTGATAATGTCAATCACATTTATTTATTTGTATGTATCAAACTGTCAAAATATACGACTTCGTAGGTTAAGTAGTAAATTTTAATTTACGACATACTTCAAAATGTTCTCAGTAAATCACATGGTACTAGATTGACTTTTCAAATGAACACCCGTTAGTTATGTCTTATGTCATGTCAATAAAACACAGTTTGACAGAAAATTATTTATTTAAATATTGGAATTGGAACTATTGTGAAATATATTAAAAGTACAATTATTCAAATTTGAAAACCTACGTCTATACGTCTCTTTTTGGTTTTGGTATCATGTAAAGTTATAACTAACATTTTCCCCGTATCTTCTATATCGTTTACAGTTAAGTTGCACAGTTCTGCACGCCGAGATGCCACATTTATCAGTACCACTTTCATTAATAGAAATTTGTCATCTGAAGCTTCTTTCAAAAATTTCATAACGTCTCCCATACTCAACACTTTTGACTTCTTTGGTTTGTACCCGTCATTTTGACGTTTCAAGAATGCAGTTAGTTTTTTATATTGTGATATATCTATATTATCGTTAATTTGTATGGTACTTTTCAACATTGAATATGTAGACCACAAACTGGATGCCTTAAGGAGTTTTGCCTAAAATAATGAAAGACATTGTATGAATAACACTAAAATATATAGAAACAAATAGCTTACCTTCTCAAAAAATACGCTAGCATTACACTTTCATCAATTATTAGTTCTTTTTTTGCTATCTTCCAATTACAAAATATTTCATATGTCTTTTCGTATTTTTCTTTTGGTTTCAAAGGAACTAAACCCGAAGACGCTTCTCGAGCGGCATTTAAAATATCTTCAGAATAATGTTCTAAAGTATATTTAGTAGTAGTTTTAACTAAAACTCAAATCGACTTACAAAAAATGAAGTTTGTTTACTGTTACTGTGTCGTTACTATGTAAATAAACAAAGCCGAATCAGATTTTAAATTTTTATGTTTATAATGCTTATTCTTGCAAAATGCGAAAAAATAGTGTAAACAAACTCGTAAGAAAAGCAGTTTTACTAAACTCGTACAGCTTTAAGTTACTCGCTCGCTCCGCTATATTCGTTTAGTAAAACATTGCTTTTCTATTCTTGTTGTTTAATATACTATTATAATTTGAAGTTTCTTCATGTATTCGACAAAAGAAAAAAGATTTGAACTATGTATATATTTTCTAAACAATTGTGCAGGAAAATAATACAAATATAAGCAATATTTTTTTATTATAAAACATTAATAATACATACCGTATGTCCCCGGATTGAGTTTACAAGAGGAAAAAAAATTTTATTTTTGATTTTACCAAAAAGTGCTAAAGGAATAAAATTTTTTGCTTAATTTAAAATGACCAAATCTGTAATTAGAATTTCAGTACCACTTATCTATGTTCTAAAAATTTTTTTTTAATTTTTTTCATCGCAGTACATCTATTATTTTTTAATGGTAGAAGCCTTTGACTTGAAAATGTCATACACTAATTTATTTGTCAAAAATAACTTCAAACTGTAATTCTGTAAGTTTTGGTGAAAATGTTAACGTTATCACAAAAAATAGATTTAATACAATGTTATGGTATTGGGGAAAAGAGCTATCGTCGTATTGCTGAAGAATTTAATACAAAATTTCCCGAAGTAACTGTTTCCCGTATGGGTATAATGAAGTTGGTGAAAAAATTTTTGGAAACTGGTTCTGTTCTGAATTTAAAGAAAAAGAAAATAGTACGTGATGAAGATGATGCTACTACAGTTTTAATTTTGGATTCGGTGCAAGATAATCCTAAACTTTCATTGCGGAGACGGGCGCTTCAACTGAATATGAGCAAATCCCATATTCAAAGAGTTTTGAAGGAACGTAAATTATACCCCTATAAACCGATTTTTAATCATACGTTAGAACCGGGAGATGATGAGAAGCGTCTTTATTTTTGCATGTGGATGGGAGATGAAATAATGGAGAACCAAAATTTTCACAAAAGCATTGTATTTTCCGATGAAGCAACTTTTTCTAGCAATGGTACCGTTTCGTCACAACATGTTCGTTATTGGAGTGATACTAATCCTCACTTTAGAATTGCATCAAAACGTCAATACTTTGTTAAGGTAAACGTGTGGTGTGCTGTTTCTTATCATGGAATAATAGGGCCATATTTTTTTGATGCTAATGTAAATCAGCATAATTATTTGGAAATGTTGAGCAATTTTTTCTGGGATGGTTTAAGTGAACTCCCACTTGCTTATCGGCAGAGGATGTATTTTCAACAGGATGGTTGTCCGGCCCACCGTTCGCGCATCGTAGCTGCCTGGCTCAATCAAAAATTCGAAAATAATTGGATTGGCTGGAATGGTCCTGTTTTGTGGCCTCCAAGAAGCCCTGACTTAACTATTTTAGATTTTTATTTTTGGGGACGGTTAAAGCAACTAGTCTACATGGACAACTTGCCTAACAATGTGGATGTATTAAAAAATCGCATTAGAGATGCTGTTGCATCCTTGACGCTTGAAGAAATTCGCAACAGTTACAAGGAACTGCGGCTTAGAGTCGAATTGTGTGCTGAAAGGGGTGGCGAATTAATAGAATAGTTTTAAACATTATTGTTTCTAGCCTAATTATTTTTTATTGTTGTGATTGAAAATAAAAAATAAAAATTTGTAATTCTAAATAGGGGTTTGACAGTTTCGTAATTCTAATTACAGATTTGGTCATTTGAAATTAAGCAAAAAATTTTATTCCTTCAGCACTTTTTTGTAAAATCAAAAATAAAATTTTTTTTCCTCATGTAAACTCAATCCGGGGACATATGGTATAACGAGCAATCGAAAAAATTCATAATTGGAGTAGACTGTGAAATTGGGTTGGTACTTTAGCCACTTCCACATAATGACACATTACTTGATGCTTGACAGTTTCATTTGGTTTCATTGTAAAAAAAGGTTATGGCATTGAAATGATACTACAACAAAAAAGAAAACAAATAATTTATTTAATATCGAAATCATAATCAAAATTTACATATAGCTACAGAAGTTGTTGAAAATGTTGTCCATTTACATCTAAACAAATTTAATTTTCGTAATAAGAGTTTTGAAAAATTTGACACAAACTTATAGTTTCAATATTCTCGGCTGTTGTTGCAGATACTTCTTGGTGAAACATTTTAACTTCATACAGTAAATAATAAAGAATTAAAACACTTGGCTTGTTTCACTATGAGATTTATTTAAATTCTCATAGTGAACAAACTTTGAGATAACTGTGTAACTTTTGCTGAAAAGTAACTTAATTGTTACAAAAGTTAGAATTCAGGTGTGTGTATTTAAATGAAATGTAAATAATTTTAGCAATAATCAATAAGAAATGAATAGTTTATACAATTTGCTTTAACAAAGTGTGTCTTTTACGTGAATGTACATATTTCACATTTTATATCCAAATAACTGTGCTTTTTATAACGAGCCATCGAAAAAATTCATAATTGGAGTAGACTGTGAAATTGAGCCACTTCCACATAATGACATTTATTATTTGACATTGAAACTATAATACAGTAAATAATAAAGAATTAAAACACTTGGCTTGTTTCACTATGAGATTTATTTAAATTCTCTAACATCTGTTTCGGCTGGTATGCCATTCTCAAAGAGATCTATAAATCTAACTTAAAGACTATCGCACTTGTTCTTATATGTTGTCTGTTCTTGTGTGTAGTGGTGGTGGTACTATGTTGTGTATTACGGTGTCTGTAAAGGGTGTATTGGCATATTCTATCTGTGTGTTGGTGATTGATAGATTTTGTTTTTCGCTAGTTTTATTTCTAATATTTCTAGTAGGTCCAATCTCTTGCTTTTTGTGATATTGTGTATTAAGTCGCAGTTATCTATATCGGGGAAGTGGTTGAGTTCTATACAGTGTTCGGCAAAGCCTGTGTTTTTCTCACTATATAAAATTGACTTTTTGTGTTCTTTAACTCTGTTTTTAATGGCTCGTCCACTTTGGCCGATATAGATAGCCTCACAGTCTTTACATTTTAATTTATAAACACCTGATTGGTCCATTTTATCTCTTTTATCTTTGTTGTTGCTAATCATTTTTCCCAAATTTGTTTTATTTACCCAGCTTATTTTGATATCTAATACTTTTACTATTCTGTTTATTTTATTAGTGAGTTGGGGTATGTATGTAATTTTGTGCCATCTTTGTATATTTTCTGTTATTTTCGGGTATAGGTATTTGTTCTTATTATTTTGTATTTCTTTACGTTTTAACAGTTTATCTACGATTTTAGGGTCATATCCATTATTTCTTGCGATTAATTTAATTGTGTTTATTTCTGTATTAAAATCTGTCTTGTTTAATGGTGTGTTTAATACAGAAATAAACACAATTAAATTAATCGCAAGAAATAATGGATATGACCCTAAAATCGTAGATAAACTGTTAAAACGTAAAGAAATACAAAATAATAATAACAAATACCTATACCCGAAAATAACAGAAAATATACAAAGATGACACAAAATTACATACATACCCCAACTCACTAATAAAATAAACAGAATAGTAAAAGGATTAGATATCAAAATAAGCTGGGTAAATAAAACAAATTTGGGAACAATGATTAGCAACAACAAAGATAAAAGAGATAAAATGGACCAATCAGGTGTTTATAAATTAAAATGTAAAGACTGTGAGGCTATCTATATCGGCCAAAGTGGACGAGCCATTAAAAACAGAGTTAAAGAACACAAAAAGTCAATTTTATATAGTGAGAAAAACACAGGCTTTGCCGAACACTGTATAGAACTCAACCACTTCCCCGATATAGATAACTGCGACTTAATACACAATATCACAAAAAGCAAGAGATTGGACCTACTAGAAATATTAGAAATAAAACTAGCGAAAAAACAAAATCTATCAATCACCAACACACAGATAGAATATGCCAATACACCCTTTATAGACACCGTAATACACAACATAGTACCACCCCCACTACACACAAGAACAGACAACATATAAAACAAGTGCGATAGTCTTTAAGTTAGATTTATAGATCTCTTTGAGAATGGCATAACAGCCGAAACAGATGTTAGAGAATTTAAATAAATCTCATAGTGAAACAAGCCAAGTGTTTTAATTCTTTATTATTTACTGTATTATAGTTTCAATGTCAAATAATAAATGTCATTATGTGGAAGTGGCTCAATTTCACAGTCTACTCCAATTATGAATTTTTTCGATGGCTCGTTATAAAAAGCACAGTTATTTGGATATAAAATGTGAAATATGTACATTCACGTAAAAGACACACTTTGTTAAAGCAAATTGTATAAACTATTCATTTCTTATTGATTATTGCTAAAATTATTTACATTTCATTTAAATACACACACCTGAATTCTAACTTTTGTAACAATTAAGTTACTTTTCAGCAAAAGTTACACAGTTATCTCAAAGTTTGTTCAAAATTCCTTGTGCTGTAGGTTTTTGCTTTGCAGTAACATTGAAATTATATATTGTATGTTGAATTACTTACTCTGCAAATTCATCCACTGTGAATTTTGGAGAACCTTTTTGAATTGTTGTGTTGGAGACAGAAATGCATCTTTTTCCCCTGTTTCAATTTATCGAACTTCACCAACAATTCGTACTACTGTGCTCTTTGAAATTCCAGTTGTTTCAACAACTTTTACGAGAATGCCATATTGGTCACCTAAATATGGCAGTATTATAAAAAGTAAATATAATTAGGTTGAAATAAATAATGCGCCTGGTGTAGACTGTTTTAAAATAATAGATTATTTCTCGAGTATCTTGAGAGAAATACTTTTTTTTCTTAATCCCACCAGAACCTTTGATAGAAAGAGTAGATGTTGACAGTTCCAACATTATAACCCCTAAAAATATTAAATTGTACAATTTAATACGTGAAATTCCTATAACGCATTATAACGTGTGTTCATTAGAAAAGTCAATCTAGGTTACTTTGAAATTTTGATAAAATGAGACGCATATATATTAGTATGTGTTTGTTGTTCCGTAAACGTAAATCCAAATGACATTTGATAATGTCAATCACATTTGTTATTTATTTGTAACGGGTGTTCAGAAACATTCGAAGTCAAAGTAGTCCTTGAAAATATGAAGTCATGTCTGAGATAGATTGATACATTAACTTAATACAATTTTATAGGTTATCAAATTAGTATCAGATACTTAAGTAAAGATATACGATTTTTTGTTCAGAGCCCACTTGACTTCGAATGTTTCTGAACACCCGTTATGTATGAAACTGTCAAAATATACGGCTTCGTAGGTTAAGCAGTAAATTTTAATTTACGACATACTTCAAAATGTTCTCAGTAAATCACATGCTACTAGATTGACTTTTGATTGAATTTTTTTGCACATATAAGAATTTAGTTTGTTTTTATTCTTCTTGTTATAAGATTCATAACCATAACAATACGGTGTAGTTATGGAAAAACTTGTATATAATAAAAGAAAATAATGACGTAAATATAAAAAAATTACACAACAAATATAAACAATATAAAACGGCTGACGGACAAGTGATAAATAGCGCGAAATATTCGAAAAATAATCACGTGATCCGGTCGATATTTTTACAGCGACTAATTCATATCTTCATCTCTTCTCAATCATATATACCTCTTTATTTTTGGTCAAAACGCATATCTGCGCAAGAATAGCAAGCGCCAATTAAGTTGGCGCGAGGAGGGGGTGCGCAGAAGCCGTTTTTAAAAACGTCCGCCCCCACTGCTCAAGTAATTGTCAGAATACATTTGTCATTGAGGACTGACGGAACATAATGTCTTTGCTAGGGGATCATAAAGTGATACACGCTCAGAGGTTAGAATTATCTGACATTTGATGTAAAACCAAATACAAATCTCCCCACTACTTCTAATCCTGGGCGAACTTACCCCTCCTCGCGCCAACTTAATTGGCGTTTGCTATATCAATGGAAAACGTGTGGACCAGAGGTAAGGAGGAAAAGAGAAACTTAACATTAAAAAGTGGTACCGTGTTTATTTATAGTTCCTGCTAAAACTGTAGTTAGAGCCACTGTCAATTGGAAAAAAAAGCGCGTTTTTTAAATTTAGTAATATATTAATTATAGTAACGAGCCATCGAAAAAATTCATAATTGGAGTAGACTGTGAAATTGGGTTGGTAGGTACTTTGGCCACTTCCACATAATGACATTTATTATTTGACATTGAAACTATAAGTTTGTGTCAAATTTTTCAAAACTCTTATTAAGAAAATTAAATTTATTTAAAAAATGGTATTCAATATACAACAACATTTTCAACAACTTCTGTAGCTATATGTAAATTTTGATTATGATTTCGATATTAAATAAATTATTTGTTTTCTTTTTTGTTTTAGTATCATTTGAATGCCATAACCTTTTTTTTACAATGAAACCAAATGAAACTGTCAAGCATCAAGTAATGTGTCATTATGTGGTACCAACCCAATTTCACAGTCTACTCCAATTATGAATTTTTTCGATGGCTCGTTATTTTAAGCCTCTACAGTCTACACTATTCTACACCGTTGTAATATGTATAGCATAAGTTTGACGGTACACATACTATAACGGTGTGGAATAATGTAGAACCTGTAGACGTCTCGAACAAACCTTTAAACAAGTTTTTCTATTTTGCGTTCGAAATGAACTCATTATGAAACCCAAAACAGTATCGAAATGAGCTCCATTTCGATACGCTTTTTTTCATTTTTCAATGTTGGCGTTATTCGAATACATAAATAAACAGCATTGCTGTCATTTGATTTTAAGAATTTATGTACATTTGACATATATGATATATGTCCGTATTTTACACAAACAACGTATTTTGTATACAATTGACAACAACATATATATGTTTCTATGTCCCTCATGTTTATATTTTTAAATGAAGTATCAAGTAATGTCAACGAAAATTAGTAAATAATATGTAATATAATATACTTCGCGGATAGCAAGATTTAAATTTGAAAATGTCAAGTATCAATGTGACCAACTGCATGCTTTATATAAAAATTAAACTCTGAACTTTCAAATTAAATAATTCCAATTTAAGCAATTTATTAATGTAAAAAACGCAAAATAGAAAAAATAGTATAAAAAACTCGTTTCATAAGGCCTTTTGCCGCACTCCCTCTTTAGAAAACTCGCCGCAAGCGGCTCGTTTTCTAAACTGATCTCGTGCGGCAAAATGGTGCCTTATGAAACTCGTTTTTTAATATACTATTTTATCACTTTTAATTCATGTATACCTTAAAAAAAAGAACAAAAAAGCAAAGCTCGGAAATAGAGACACGTACAGCCGAAATTTATTTTTATGCTTTGCAAATTACATCACCTGTATGATAATTTAGAAAATAAATTTAATGGAAAGTATATATCATTTTTGTCTTTCATTGAATTTCTTAAAATACAATTAAATATGTTTATAGATTTATTGATATTTTCATAAATACATACATGGATCAAACTTTTAGTACAGATATTAACAGGTATTAAAAAATACTCATATATAATGAACTAAAAGTTTTTATAATGATAAATTAACTCCTATATAAAAATGTCCATATGCGGGTGACATTTTTGTCACTTTGACAGCGATAAAAACCTACATAGCTTTTTATCACCGATAAAAATGCTTCTTCCTCCGATAAAAATGCTTCTTCCTGTTGCATATCTAGTAGCCCTGCATCACTTAATTTATTTTGGCAGCTGACAGGTAATAACTATTAAGTATCGTTGAACGTAAAATGTACGAGTCGGTTTGGGGAAATTTCAACAAATATCAAAAGATCAATACCGCAATACACAAGAAATACAAAATAGTCAATATGGAGACAATTTAAAAAGTTTTATTCATGTCGTTAATTTATCTTGCCAAAAAACACTCGAGCTTTTCTTTCTCGGATAAATTTCTTTTTAACTCAATATTTTTCCAATCAGTAATTTCGCTCGAAAAACTTACATTAGAAAAAATCGCTCGACTATCGTCTCGCGATTTTTTCATGTAAGTTTTTCTCGTCAAATTACTGATTGGCAAAATAATTTCGTTACAAAGAGAAATTTATCCGATAAAAAAAAAGCTCTTGTGTTTTTACTTATGATAAAATACATGATTGTAATTAAAAAACAATAATCTTTCTTTAAATTAAAATCAAAAATTTAAAAATTCAGGCATTGTCACAAAATATATATCACAAATAAAAATAATTTTCTTAAGTAATTGTTTGTACAATATGAGTTTTAATTTTATTAACAGATTGCTTAAGCTAACAAGAACTGAGAAAAGCCTACATTACTGTTGTAAATAAATTTTTAACAAATTAAAAATCGAATCGAATCAAACATCTGAATACATAAATACATAGAGTGAAAACAGTTAGTTTTCAATGAATAGTACAAATATTTATTACATTAAGGACCGATTTTATAATAAATTATCAAATATTAATGTGAAATTATTTCTTTTTTGATTTTAAATATTTATTCTTACACTTTGTTACGTGTCCGTAACGCTCAACGCTTCATCGCGTTATTTTATAATAAAATTAATGATTCCTTTAGTATATTTTGCTCCATTTGACAAGTGTTAATTTTGTAGGCCGCAGCTGAAGTATCTAGGTTTCGTAGTTGATGAGTTAGGTTTGAGACCAGATCCCGATAAGGTTGAGTCTATCGTGCGAATTCCACCTCCGCACACAGTAGAGAAGTATGCCGTTTTGTGGGTACGTGTAGTTGGTATCGTAAATGTTGTTTGATTTCGCTTCTGTGGTTTCGCCACTCACCGCTTTAACTAAGAAGAACGCACGTTTGTGTTGGAGCGAACAGTGCGAAAAGGCCTTCCAGTCTTTGAAAGAAAGTTTAGTGACAGCACCCATTCTAACTTGTCCCGACTTTACACGTACGTTTCATCTCGCCACAGACGCGTCTGCAGTCGGTATCGGCTGTGTCCTATCGCAACACTTCGACGATGGAGAAAAGGTTATTTGTTATCTTTCTCGTTCCCTAACTCCATCGGAACGCAAGAATCGTGCAACCGAAAGGGAACTACTATTATTTGGTCTGTAGAGAAATTACGTGCCTATCTCGAAGGTTTTCACTTTAAGGTCATCACCGATTGTCACCCTCTTTTGTGGCTACATCGTCTGAAAGATCCGCAAGGACGATTAGCTCGCTGGCAATTAAGGTTGATGCCATTTGATTATGTGGTATTACATAGGAAAGGTTCTGAGCATGCCGTTCCTGACTTTTTGTCTCGCAGCGTTCCAGCTGCTGATGATGTGGAGATCTGTCCTGTTGAGGTCCAGGACAATTGGTTGATCAGAATGGTTGACAGAGCGCAACGTCGACCGTGAAATTTTCCTCTTTGGCGTGTTGAACAAGGTCGCCTGTATAAACATGTAATGTCCCGTTATCCCGCCTTTGGTTATCCCGCGAGCGAATGGAGGCTTGTACCTCTCAAAACTGAACGCGCTGAAATTATTCGACAGTATCATGATCGTCCTACTTGTGGTTATGGAGGCGTGACTATGACTGTGGCCCGTGTTGCACAAAAATATTATTGGCCAAAAATGCGTGCCGATGTCGCCAATTTCGTTCGACATTGTGCGGTGTGCGTCAGCACCAAGCCTGAACAACGTTCTCCCGCTGGACATCTCTTGAGTAAAGTGGTTACTGCCACTCGGCCTTGGCAGATTGCATGCGCTGATCTTATTGGTCCCTTACCTCGATCTAGTAAAGGGTTTTCCTATATCTTAGTTGTCTGTGATACCTTTAGTAAATTTGTTTTATTATTCCCGTTACGTACCTTCCTTCTTCCTTGATTGTAGACAATGGAGTACAGTTTCGTAGCAAGCTTATGCAGGATCTTGCCGAAACTTATCACAGCCATTTGGCTTTTACCGCGAATTATCATCCCCAAGGCAATCCGACAGAGAGAGTCAATAGGGTTATCAAAACCATGCTTTCCGCTTACGTCAAAGACAATCATCGTCTGTGGGATAATTTCTTGCCTAAGATTGGCTTTTGCCATCCGGTCGTCTAAGTATGAAGTTACCAGTGTAACACCTAACTTTGTTACCTTCGGACGAGAAGTCTCCATCGATGGTCGAGAGGAAACTTTCGTACCACCCGGCGAACGAGGTCTTGAGGTTATTGTCGATGAGAGAAAACCTGTCTTCGCTAAGCTCTATCGAGACATTCAAGCTCGAATTCTGAAAGCTCATACACGAAGTGCACATCAGTATAATCTACGCAGGAGAATTGAACCACTGCAATTAAATCAACGAGTCTGGTGGCGCAATTATGTCTTGTCTGACGCTTCCAAACAATTTGCAGCGAAGTTAGTTCCTAAATTTGTCGGTCCCTTTACCATAACTCGTATTGTCTCGCCTTGGATCTACCAACTGACTGATAATGCCGGTCGGACTTCTATCTGGAATATAAAGGACTTAAAGGCTCATCCTCCCGACGTGGAGTGACGTTCCGGTTGTGTATTGTTGACGACCCTTGTCCCCTGATCTTGACCTTGATTACGTTAGTCTGTCGTTTCTTTTATTCGTTTATGAGTTTACCGCACTTCCGTTTCCCTTACCTGTATTTCTGATCTTTTTTACGGCCTGTCTGGGGCTCACGAATACCCAGTCTGGTGTAATCCACCATGTCGTAAAAGGCGACTAAACGGAGACCTGGTTAGTTTGTTCTGTTCATTCCATCTTGAACACTGATCTTTTTTCCGGCCTGTCTGGGGGCTCACGAATACTCAATCTGGTGTAATCCACCATGTCGCAAAAGGCGACTAAACGGAGACCTGGTTAGTTTGTTCTGTTCATTCCATCTTGAACACTGTTTTTACGGCCTGTCTGGGGGCTCACGAATACTCAGTCTGCTGTAATCCACCATGTCGTAAAAGGCGACTAAACGGAGACCTGGTTAGTTTGTTCTGTTAATTCCATCTTGAACACTGATCTTTTTTTGGCCAGTCTGGGGGCCAGACGAATACTCAGTCTGGTACATCTGCCATGTCGTAAGAGGCGACTAAAAGGAGTCATAATTAGTTCGTTCCTTCGTCGCGAACATCGTCGACGAATTGTATCTCATTCTTTTTTTTCTTTCTCTTTATAAGTTTCGGACTCTCGTTTTCTTTTCCTTTTGGAGGTTGTTTCTTTTGTTTGGAAGTTTCACATTGTTGGGACTCTTGTGGAATAATATTATTTTATTTTGAAACATTTAGACTTTCTTTCCTTACTTTGAACTATCTATCTTTTGACATTTACTTTGAGATAAGGTATAGCTCGTTGCCTTACCGTTACCGTTCTCTCTTTTCCTTCTCTTAAGTATATCTTGTCTCGAGTTTTGTTTGAGTTCCTATGCCAAGCAGGAACTTGGTGGGTTACTTGGTATTAACGCCTACTATAACTTTATTTACCGGATTTGACATTTTCTCGATTTTAACATTATATCTTACTTTGGACCTTATAGGTTTCTTCCCAAGCTTGTCTTTGCCTGATCTCGCTGAGTCCGGCAGTTTTGTGGTTGCTTAACGTTAATTCTTTTTGTTCCGGACATTGATTGGATTTTTTTTTTTGTGGTTAAAGGCTGCACCTGCTGGGTAGGGGTTTGCTTGCGCTGTCGCCCTGTCGTGGGTTGCGTTTCCGGATGTCTTTTCTTACTGCCTCTCTTTTTCCCACCCACGAATTGAGAGCATGAGGGCCTTGCTGTTTCCGCATTGCCGCACCTCTCGGTTCCCTTCACCTAGCTTTCTTCTCTTGTTTACCTGCTTCACTTTTCCATCCTTTCTATTTTCTTACTCAAGCTTTTCTATACTCTACTCTTATTTTCCTCTTTACTTATTTTACGTCCGGAAAGGTATACTCTCGACTTGGTCTCAGTTGGGGCATTCCTCCCTCACAGCTGGATGTAGTCCTTTTATTAGTTTGGGCCTACTTGACCATCGATAAAAAGGGCTCCTGTACTTAGATTTAAAAATCCTTAAAAAAAATTAGTAAAACACAAAAAATTCTTAAAAACAAAGTAAACTTCTTTTCCTTTTTTTTATAGGGAGTGTTAGGGGAATTGTTACGTATCCGTAACGCTCAACGCTTCATCACGTTATTTTGTAATAAAATTAATGATATCTTTAGTATATTTGGTCCATTTCCAACGAACCTACCTGTATAGGTAGCGTTGTTCGTTATTTGTCAATATATTTGATTTCTATCAAGTTTTTTTCTTTTTTCTCGTACCTCAGTACTTGCTTTTTTCAAAGGAAAAGTATGAAACTCGCTCTCTACACTCCGTCGTTAGTTGCCGATCGTAAAACGTGGTTACGTTCACCCTCATCACCGATATTGATCAATGTAGGCTTAATGTAATTTGGTATAATTACGGCCCCGTGAGGGATTTGGTTGATATTAATATCGAAATTAATCGCTAATGCTATATCTCCATTTGAGGCTTTTTGTGATGAGATAACAAAAGACATAATAGCACGTTAAACAGCACCTAATCAATTTACATTGCCATCGACGCTTTCTTCGATGGTGTAACCGACGGGCGAGGAAAAACAAAACCACCTGATTTTTTCCCGTACGTGATGCTTTCCTTGAAGGGAGAAGGGACACCGTAGCCGTCCAACCCGACAGATAAGCTTTCGTTTTTTTTCGTTATTCTCATTTTCTTATTTTTATAATTATTGCAATTAACTTGTAGACAGTTTTAATAATTCCCAGGTGTTTTCAAACAAAATAACATGTGTCGCCTGACCGGTTTTTTTTTGGGTCTTTTCTTAATACTTTTTTTTTCATTAGCTTCACGAACAAATGTAAATATTCAATATTAGCTTGCTTTTATTCATGTATATTATTTGATTACTTTAGTTTTATGCATTACATATTTTTGCCAACTTAAATTAAAAACTTCCTAGATTAAGATTGATTTATTTCAATGAATTGTTGAAATTGTAAAATACATTGTGAACCAACAAAAAAAGAAAGGAATACGTATTGGTTTTTTTTTTTTAGGGCGAACTAAGGCCATCAGCCGCATTGTAGTAAATTCACTATATCTATTTATTTATTTTTAATATATATTACACATTGTTTCTAATTAAATTTTTAAATTAATCATATAAGTTCACCATTTCAAGATTTGAAAATTGTTCATTTCATGTACCGAGTGTGTCAATAAATTGGATTTGTTTGGTTGGAATCAACGCCTTTTCTTTCTCGTTACTCGATCCTCGAGTGTGGGGGCGGGTCTCGGTCGGGGAACCGGCCTTCTGCCCAACGCTACTTGCCTTTTTTTATTATATTATTGCCATTGTTTCCGAGTTTGCGACGTCCAGCGGCATAAATTCGGTGACGCCCTTGACCATCGTTTTAGGTTGTTTTACTTACCTCTGGGTCTCCCCACCCCTGGGCTAAGGCAGCCTCAGAAGCCGGGTGGGCCGTTGGACGTTGGCAGGAACGGGCAGGGGGCGGTTTCAGTCGCCCGAGACCGGGTCTGCTCCGGGGTGCATATAAAATTTTTCTTTTTTTTTAAGCGCGACGTACTGCTCGTAGCAACTTTTGAAAAAATACCAAAAAACGGGAAGCTCTCCCTTCAAATAATTGAAAATAATTAATTTAATAAACTCTTTTCTTATAGAGGCACAAAGTTGCTCCTTGTGGCTATCGCACTTGAGTAAGTATTCAAAACGTATTTCATTTGAAATTGTTGCATACAATATTTTGTAAATGTCTTTTTTAAAACAAATTTCTGGCAATATCATACACAAATTGTACATTAATTCCATACTGCAAAAAAACTCATACTTGGAATACTGTAGCTTTCCTTGTTTTGAAAATTCTAGTAATTCTGTAAAACTGTGGTGTTCTTCAAATTGTCCGACAACAATGCTTTAACCTAAATGCACTTTTCCTGTAAATATACATATATAAACAAAAGTCTGCTAAATAAAATACTCTGAATATAAACACACTATACAGGTTGATTCATTTTCGGCCCTTACCATGGGGATCTCGCTTATTATTGAAGATAGAGTATAGGTTTAAATTTGGCAAAGTTGTTAAATTTTGTGTTTGTTATAAATCCGTAAAGAAAATAGACCTGTGACAAATGACCTTCGTTATTAAAAAAAAAAACGCGAAAACCCCATTTTCTTCTTTTACCTGTAGCACCGACATTTGGCCTTGTAGAGAAAAAATAAAAACACATCCTTTTGGCCATTTCTAAACCTCTATCCAGTGGTGTACTCTAAATTTTTATACGACGTTTCGTTTCTTTCTGGCCATCATCAACTATCTAATTTCTTATAGGCGCCATATTGGATTTAGACATCTTCAGAGGGAGTTTTTTTTTATGATTCAACCGTGTACCACATGCTGACTAAAGTTTTTGACATTAGGTTTTATTTGAAAGAATAAATTATAAGATTAAATAAGGTAGCCATGGAATTTCAATCTGTCAAACATTTCATTTATTGTTCATTAATAATACAAAAATGTCATACACTAACGAAGAGAAACGAGATATGATAAGTATTTTTTATTCTTCGAACCGAAATTCAACAGTAGGGAGTACAAGATATCTACAATTATATCCAGAACGACAACAGCCTCATCGTACCATTTTTCTAGATCTCGACAGAAATTTGGTCGAGAATGGATCGTTTACTAAGCTGCGTAATGGTCAAGCCAACAGGAATTTAAATGAAAATCGACAAGATATTTTACAAATGGTAAATTAAAAGCGTGTTTTCAAATTTCATGTTAATCTTGTATTTTTATAGATAAATAATAATCCATCAATTTCTACCCGCGAAGTAGCGTCAGAATTAAATTTGTGCCAGTCCAGAGTTTGGAGAACTTTACATAAAAGTAGGTTTAAACCATACAGGATCCATGTTAGTCACTCTTTCCTGCCTGGAGATAATTTGAGAAGGCTAGAATATTGTAATTGGTTAATGGGAAGGATAGAAAATGACGAAAATTTTTTAAGCAAAATCATCTGGTCAGATGAAACAAAATTTACAAATTCTGGAATGTTCAACAGAAATACAAAATCCCCGACAAAACAGGGCTAGAAGACCACAACATCGTTTTGGAATAAACGTTTGGATGGGTATTTTGGCAAATCGTCTCTTAGGACCAGTTATGTACGAAGAACATTTAAACGGAGAAAGATATTTAAACATTTAACGTACATACGTATCTGACTATATTGATGACAATATCCCATTAAATCAATTACAATATTTATGGTGGCAACAAGATGGCGCACCAGCACACAATGCAGCTGTTGTTAGAAATTTCTTAAATCAAGAGTTTGCAAACCGTTGGATTGGAAATATGGGAGTTGTTGAATGGCCTGCGAGATCAGCTGATTTAAGACCGCTAGATTTGCTTTTATGGGGACATGTTAAAAATAATATTTATAAAGTAGATGCGCCACAAAACATTGAAGAATTACGAGACATACTTCAGAATGCCTTCGATGCAGTTCCTAGAAGAACTATACAAAGGGCAGTACAAAATGCCAGAAGGCGTGCCCAATAGTGCATTACCGAAGATGGCCAGATAATTGAACATTTACTGTAATTGTTTATTGTTTACTTTTCTATGTATTTTTATTAATGTTTTTGTTATCTTGTACTCGCTACTGTTGAATTTCGTTTCGAAGAATAAAAAATACTTATCATATCTCGTTTCTCTTCGTTAGTGTATGACATTTTTGTATTATTAATGAACAATAAATTAAATGTTTAACAGATTGAAATTCCAAAGGCTACCTTATTTAATCTTAGAATTTATTCTTTCAAATAAAACCTAATGTCAAAAAGTATAGTCAGCATGTGGTACATGGTTGAAATCAGAAAAAAAACTCTTTCTGAAGATGTCTAAATCCAATATGGTGCCTATAAGAAATTAGATAGTTGATGATGGCTAGAAAGAAACGAAACACCGTATAAAAATTTAGAGTACACCACTGGATAGAGGTTTAGAAATGGCCACAAGGATGTGTTTTTATTTTTGCTCTACAAGGCCAAATGTCGGTGCTACAGGTAAAAGAAGAAAATGGGGTTTTCGCGTTTTTTTTTTTAATAACGAAGGTCATTTGTCACAGGTCTATTTTCTTTACGGATTTATAACAAACACAAAATTTAACAACTTTGCCAAATTTAAACCTATACTCTATCTTAAATAATAAGAGAGATCCCCATGCTGAGGGCCGAAAATGAATCAGCCTGTATATATAAAAATTATATGTTTTTCACACAAAATGCTGTATCTGGCACATTACAACATACAAAAACAATTGCAATACAGGATAGGTTAATAACACTACCAACAAAATTTGGGATTAAGGCACGTAACATACACTTTCTGAATTTCTAAAGTCACTAGATATATATATCGAAACGAGCGCCACTTATATTTTTATCAGGAACTAAAAAATTTTAGGAACCATAATTCCTATCTAAACGCGCATCTTGTGGTGCGGATACTATCTCGCACGATTAATGTCGTTAAGACAGGGCCACTGCAAACCATATTTGGCCTATATCCTAGAAAACAGTGTCGCCGGTTTCAAATACTTTTGGCAAGTTTTTGTTGTAGAAATTAGAAAGACTGGATCCATAGATCCTCTTCTGTTTGCAGAGTTCCTGGAGCCTGCTCCTTTACCTCTTCCGTCTTCAATTATGTTCGTCCTGGTTCGGACAAACTTTGCTTCTTTCTTCGTTGTTGTTGATTCCCACCACGGTCGATGGATGACTTCTTCTTGCTCCGTCGAAACTGCAGTTGAGTATCATCCTCGGTCTCCTGTATTGCCATGGGATCCTGGGGTCGTAGTCGGCGGCTTCTGCGATGAGAGCATGATCCAGTACTCTCGCGAATGTTTTCTCGGAGTTCTTCTTGATTTCCTCCTGGATTGTCATCATGTTGGTGTCGCGGTGGACGGTGGTGTTCCTCACGAACCATGGAGAATCGAGGGCCATCCGAAGCACCCGGTTCTGCACGACTTGCAACTTCTTCATGTGGCAGTTCGCAGCGGTCGCCCAAGCGACAGAAGCGTACAGCATCGACGGTCTGATCACGGTCTTGTAGAGCTTGATCTTGCAAGCAGGATCAAGCTTACTTCGCCGGTTCAACATTGCGTAGAACGCCACAAGCATCTGCTTCGAGCGATCCGCTGCGGACGTCACATGCGAGCCAAACGTCAGCCGAGTGTCCAGAATAACCTCCAAGTACTTGACTTCGGTCCGCCATGGAACCTCATCCCCGTCCATGGTTAGCGCTCTCGCCGGTCTCTCCCACGCTTTCCTAAGTCCACTCCGCGAGAAAAGTATGGCCGTACTTTTATCGGGCTGAATCCGAAGCCTCCATTTGCTGTACCAGTCTTCCAGTTGATCCAGTGATTCTTGAAGTCGGGCTTCAACAATCCTGGCGCTCCTGGAGCGGGTGAAGATGCACACGTCGACCGCGTACATCGCTATCTTGACTCTCGGCACGGTCGGAATGTCACTGGCGAAGATCGTGAAGAGAAGTGGTGAGAGCGCCGAGCCCTGCGGTACCCCTGCTGTCGCTAACCTGACATCAGAACGATGGCCCGTTAGTAATACTCTGAATGTTCGTTTGATTAGGAACGTCCTGAGTAATTTCAGGAGTCCATTGAGATGCCGGCTTGATGCATCTTGTACAGCAAGCCCTGGTGCCAGACCTTATCGAATGCCTTGGCAACGTCCAGGAACACAGCTCCCGTGTATTCCCTTACGTTGAAACCTTCCTTGATATTCTCTACGAGTCGTAGCACCTGCAAAACTGTGTCGTGGTCGCGTCGGAATCCGAATTGGGCATCTGGGATGATGCCCAACTCCTCGACTTCGTCTTCCAGTCGACGCAGTATTAGCTTCTAGCTGTCTTCCCTAATACAGGGAGCAAACTGATTGGCCTGTAGTTTTGTGGGAAACTCAGGGACTTTCCCGGCTTCGGCAACATTACTACGTTCGCGCACTTCCAGAGGGTTGGAAAATGACGCAGTCGTAGCATTGCATTGAAGATGTTTGTCATCGCGGCGATACCCTTTCTTGGCATGAGCTTGAGTGCGTGGTATGAGATTCCATCATATCCAGGTAATTTTCGTGGCCGGAACTTTCTCACTACCCCTCTCACTTCCTCAGGCGTGATCAGTGTCAGCTCGTCGTTCTCGTCTTCCTCCAGGATGCGCCTCACTCTTCGAAGGATGCGGCCGATGTCGTCCATGTCTGCATTCTCGTAGTCGGAACTGCATTGCCTCTCGAGCGTTTCTGCGAACGCTTCTGCCTTGACGTCGATTGTGAGAGCCATGCCATGTGGGCCATGGATGGGGGTATGGGAGCTCGTCGGTTCTTCAGCACCTTGATGGTCTTCCAAAACGCGTTGGTCGATCCGGAGGCCCGATCGATGATGTCGTTCCACCTTGCATCTCTTAGTTCTGCCAGGGCATCCTTTACCTGCTGCGAAAGACGGTTATGTTCCCTCTTGGACGCGGGATCCAGCGTTCTCTGCCAGCGTCTCCTCGTCCGATTTCTCTCCCGTATCAAGTCCCTGATCGCCCTGGGAGTGTGCGTTCTGACGTCTTGAACGGGAATCCAGTTCGTGGCGTGTCGGATGCTGTCCGCTATGCTGTCGGAGAGTCGCTGCATCGCTTCTTCCATCTGCTCCTCGGTGTCAATCATCGTGATGTCTTCCAGGTGTTCTGTCATATGGACCTTGAAGGCGGGCCACGAGACAATCCGTCGAACCGGTGGGTCCTCTGGTTCTCTCGCCGCATTCCCAAGTTCCAACATCACCGGATTGTGGTCAGACGATAGCTCATTGAGGTTGGTTAGCTCATGAGCCATCACGATGTTCTTCATCACGATGATGTCCAGCACGTCAGGTCGGCCTCTGGTCGGGAAGTGCGTCGGCTCTTCCGGGCCATCCACCTCCAACTCGAACTCATTGGCAAACTCTCGCAAGCGAATGGAATCGAATGGGCCCCGTTCTTGTCTGGATCGTGACGCTGGTCACCTCCGCACGTTGTAGGTTCGGAGTAACGTTGACGTGATGTTCAATCGACAGTTTGACAAAGATCGCCGGGCCTCCTCCTCGGCCTCTCAAGCGATCCGTTCTGTACGCAACGTAGTTTGGCAGCGTCATCCTGTCTGCCAGACGGAGATGAGTTTCATTGACGAACATTACGTCCAGGTGGTGCCGCTGAACGAACTCCGTCAATTCCTCCCTTCTTGCTTTTACTCCGTTAGCGTTCCAGAACGCAGATCTCAGAGATTCCGGGCGCCTTCTAGCCATTGAAGTTGATGACACCAAGAAATTCTTGCAAATTACCGGCTAGCACCATGCCGGCTTCTCCTAGCGATTTGCATTTCGCTAAGACAGGAAGTAATCTTGTCACCAGTTCCAATAACTTGACCCAGTTGACCTTGGCGATCCAGGCGGAGATGCTGTCAACGCCGATGTTGGCTGCTGGCTCTGTGGAGCGGATTTCGGTTGTGGTCGTGGTGGTTTCTGCAGGTGGAGATGGCTACGTTTTCTTCGGTTTGGGTGGGGCCTGGGCGGGGGCGACAGGCTTCTTGTCCCGCTTCTTGGACGGTTTTCCCTCCACCTTCTGGGCGTATGACACCTTTCCAGATGTCGAAGGCGTCGGGACGCTTGACGTCGAGGCGGCCACCGTCGGGACGGCGGACGCCGCGTCGATCTCCATCAGGGCGGTGGATGCCGCTGCGATAGGCGTCAAGACGCCGGACGCCGCCGCGACGCTGGTGAACACTGTCCTTGCAGTCGGAACTGCCTGGACTGGAGAACCCGCGGTCTCTCCAGCTTTCGCCTTTGTTCATTTAATACCTTCTCGTGACACGATCAGCTCCTGAGTAAGTTTCAGTATCATTTTAGATGCTGAGGCACCGGACAAACGCTACTGACGAACGTGACATCTCGAACATAAATTTCTCCGAACGAACAAAACATTTAACCTGTCAGAAAGATCGCAAGTGAAACTTAAGAGATATTACTTTCCCCATATGTGTGTAACATTTATGTGTAAAGAACTTACAAACTGTAATCAAAGAGCTAAGCTGTCGTAAGCCATCGAGGGATTGTTACATTTAAACAAACATCGAATAAATAAATAAAGAACTGTATTTTGTTTACCCTTTTGTACCTCAAGTAATATCTCTTGCCATCATAAATTAACTAGACGTCTTCAACGTAAGTTCTACGATTTTAAATAAAATCATTAGCGTTATCTATTCCTTCAGAATAGAAATTGTTGCTTACAGGTATTCTGCATGAGAGCAAATACCTAGAAATCATCGCTGAGCTAAGTCAAAGCACAGAATAACCAGAATGGACAACAGCTGATTTTTCTATTGTTATCGATGTAGCGTCGTTTGGGACCTTGATTCAATTGTATTCGTATCGCCATGTTGTAAATAGCGTTTGTTTATATTTTGAAATTTGACGTTTAACGTAATACAACTGATAGGTTAGGCAAATACACGAAACTAGTTTTAAATTTCCAAATGCCCAAGTGGATTGTATCTTATTGCTTTTAATGTGAAAATTAAGAAGAAACGAAGGAAATATTCAAAATACGAATTACTAAATTGTAAAATTTACCCATATCCCATATCCGACGATAACATTTACCTGGTTAAAAATTAGTTTCCTGGTTATCAGAAGAAGAGAGTGCAAAACAAACAAAGCTAACAGCATTACGATCCACATAAACGTCTGTTAAACCTCTTCTATATGATGTTGATACGATTGATATTGTCTCAGCATATTTAATACCTAATCCTTACACAGCGACAACTAACAATAATATATATGTTTATGGAGCCAGTTTGATAGTCAGAAAACCATGCTCAGATAAAATGTAATATACGTACAAATAGCTATCTCATCGACAATTTTTTTGGTATTTGGTTTTTATGTTTGGAAACATCTGGGTCTATGAACAACCCTATCATGTTTTTGTTAAATTAGTCTTTAGAATCATTTCATATAGTATATACACATTATTACTGTATTAATATAATTTAAGGACTTAAGAACTGGTACACTTTGAAAATAATGTATACCTGGGAATTTATGTAATATATTTATTATTTTTATTAAGAGATGCTTTTTCTATTACAATTTTAAGTGTAACAAAACTGTAATGGTGATAACTAAGTGGTAACCCGATTTTCTTCAGTTATTTGTAATGGTGATGTGGCCTTCAACGTTCCAATATTTTGTTGATAAACTATTAAAAGATAAAATAATATCTTGTGGGTTTAATTAAACATAAATATTATTCAAAGTAATTTGTTATACAATTAGTACTTATGCTACAATTTATTGATATTTTTATGCAAATACAATTGACATCTGATTCTATTGTTGTTTAACATATCTTCATCTCCTCCATTATTTTCTCAGGTATATTTTCTGTATCTGCTTCTGATGGCACACGTCTAATACATTATAGCCTATAATGTATTAAAGAATTAATAGAAAGACATACAATTGACATTCATTCTGTTGACATTGAAGGAACCTCGATCGCTTTCTTCATTACCTTGGGTATATCCTCTATAATATATAACACTGTAGATGGTGAATCTAGTGCAATATTTTAAAATAAATTAAGTCCATTTCATTATTCATCAATATTATTCAAATGCATAACTTGCTAAGTTTTTGTATAAATATTTATAATTCCTACCTAATTTTGTGGATGTTGATGATTTTGCTGAATCACAAAAGTATACAACGCATACTATAAAAACTAAGTGATTCTTAACTAAAACTATATAAAGTATACTAAAAAAATTATTCAAATTTTCAAAATCAGTATAACCTATAACCACAACACTAATAAATAACATCTATAAAACGTAAACATAAACAAACGCTATTTACAACATGGCGATTTTTCATTTTGCGCATAAATTCCACGATCCGCTCTTGTCCATTCTGGTTATTCTGTGGTCAAAGGGGCAAGGACCGCCCACTTTATTTTCAAAATTAAATATTAGTTTTTTTTCAAACAAAGTAAACGACATTTTAGGTTACATGTGTGTTACACTGGGAGTTAGGGAAACAGATAAATTAAATTATTGGATGGCCTGCGTCATCTCTTCTGTTTAAATTCCCCGTCATTTTTCTATTTCTATTACTTCTCGTGTTATGCATGTGTAGTAATGTCCCGATTTCGCGATGATTTTTGTTTTCTCGAAGTTGATTGTGTGTACTGTGTTTGTTACGTGTTGAGTTAGGGACGATGCTGTGTCTTTTCGTAGTACTGCATTTCTGTGTTCTTTTTTTCGTACGCTAATGCGTCTATTCGTTTGGCCCACGTAAGTTTTGTCGCAAGAACTGCATGGTCTTCTAACTGTATTCTGTCCTTGGGGCTGCCGATAGCTTGTGTGATCTTCCTGTCTGTTGTGTAGATAGTTTTTATGTTGTATTTGTTTAGAATACGCCCGATTCGATCTGTTGCTCCTTTGATATAAGGAAGAAATGCCTTGCCTATGTATTTTGTTTCGCTTTCCGTTCCATTTGTTTTTTTCCTGTAGAGTGTGCGATTAATATGACTATTTTGTATTAGAGTGGCGTGGTCTTTATTTCACCTTACAGTCTGTAAGTTTCCGCAACCGGGCTGCTAAGGTTCTTATTATGGAGTCCAATTGTGCTCTTCTAACTGTATTCTGTCCTTGGGGCTGCCGATAGCTTGAGTGATCTTCCTGTCTGTTGTGTAGATAGTTTTTATGTTGTATTTGTTTAGAATACGCCCGATTCAATCTGTTGCTCCTTTGATATAAGGAAGAAATGCCTTGCCTATGTATTTTGTTTCGCTTTCCGTTCCATTTGTTTTTTTCGCGATTTTTTTTGTTGTGCGATTAATATGACTATAGGTGTTCTGTGTCTGTAAGTTTCCGCAACCGGGCTGCTAAGGTTCTTATTATGGAGTCCAATTGTGCTGGATGATGATGTGACTGTGCGTTTAGATATCTGTTTGTGTGTGTTTTCTTGCGGTAAAAAGTGTTGCTCAAATTTCCATTGTCCCTTTTGGTTATTAAAACATCTTGGAACCGTAACTGGTCCCTTTTCTTCTATTTCCATAGTGAACCGACTGAACTCATATATATATATATATATATATATATATATATATATATATATATACCGATAGGGCCAGCTCGGAACGGGCCATAGTCAGCAATGAGTGGCAACAGCGAATTCCCTCTACGTGCAGCATATTCAATTGCAGCACATTGCAGTTAATAATTTAGTAAGACTTAAACCGCACAAGGATATAGTCGTTTGCATATTCGTTCTGTATACGTAATTTGCCCATTTGTTTCAGACATAATAAGGTCCAATTTATTATTATTATTGTATTCTTAGCTGCTACAGAAAAGTAATTTTAAGTAATAAAAAAACAATAACGTTTTCTAAAAGATAAAAGTAAAAAAATCAATAAATCTGCAAAATAAATTTAAATTTTAAGAAAGTCACTCAATATAGGAATCGAAAATACCGCCCTCTCTTCCTAAACAATAGCCGAGCCTATTGTAAAACTCCCGCCTCACTCCCTCGAGATTTCTAGGGGTTATTGCCTCGAAAATTCTAAACAGTTTAACTTGCAACTGTTGCAAGTTCGGTATTGTTAGAAGACCGTAAAGATGTACTTCTACTAACACTGATTTCGTCTGCAATTTTCCGTGTACACTTAAGGTCGCCCATTTCAACTAACGAATAAACCCTCACGTCTCTCTCCTCCCGATCGGCAGGTATTAGAGGGATATGAGGCTGTTCGCCAATTTGTTGGCATTTGCGGCAATTTCCGACTACACAGCCATATTTCCTAAACGCATTTACGATCCTTTAAATCGTCGAATGCGAAGGAATAGGCCGATTTACGTACTCTACAGCAAATAAATCAGCGGTTGTTCGACAGGAATTGCCGGCAAGATACCACGACACTATTTGTACCTTCTCTGCGGTTGTATACACTGACATGATAACTACCTTTACGTATGCACAGCTAAATACGAATGACGGGCAACCTGTTGCCCTCGACCATCGTTGCGCACGCAGAGTGGCATCGTACACACGTTGCCACATCGCATTACGTTCCATACGTATATTGTTGCCTATGGCCCGTAGCGGGCTGGACCTATCGGTATATATAATTAGACCAGGAGTCTGCCGTTAAAACATGTATGGAAGGGATAGTCGTTTTTTTGGGGGAATCCAGCAAAATTAAACTCTATTAATTAAGTCAGTTCTATATTTTTTAGCCCAATATTTCGCATCGAATTCGTATGCTTCCTCAGGGGATCAAAATGTGAACTTGTTTTTTTTTTGGAGAAATTACTCATATGTTTATAATATTCTAAATTAATAAAACTAATGTCAACGGACGTACACTTAGTTATTTCGAAATTACATTTTAAAAACAGGAACAATCACATCTAAAAAGAAAGCCACATGTGCAATATTGACGAACAAAAGAAATAATCGTACACACACATGTTCTTGTCACAAAGTTAATACTTCAAAAAAAAAATAAAAAAATTTATTTTTTTCAGGATAAGAAAGCAAAAAAACAAATTGTCAAATGATATTAGATTATACAAAAATATTATCATGCGAATTACTTGGTTTTATAAATTAAAATAAATATATTATCGCCCTTTTGAGAGGAATATTCGCTACGATTCGGTGTTTTCTTGCCTGGCTTAGTGTGACCAGATAATTAGGTAATTATTCACGTGACTGACCCAGGCTGTAGCGCATGCATGAAATCTTCGTCAGAGAACCTATTTCTTTCAGTAGATCGGAACGGAACGCCGTACAAAAACCCCCATTATATTATTTATACTTTAAATTCTTTGAAAAAGGCATCATATGCCGAAACATGTAAAATTGTTTTAAATATATACATTTTGAAGTAAAACCAGACCTTAAATCGCCAACTAATTAAATCTACCATAACATACAAAGGTCACGAAATAATTATAATTATATATACATATATATATATAGTAAATTCAATTTGTTGGCGATTTAAGGTCTGGTTTTACTTAAAAATGTATATATTTAAAACAATCCTACATGTTTCGGCAAATGATGCCTTTTTCAAGGAATATAAAATATAAATGACAGTATATTCATGTCATACTTATACATTTGTAGTTGCCATGGATAAAATTATTCAAAGATATATTCCAGTTTAATAATAATAAATCATGCCTTAGTATTCTTAAATAAATAGACAACAAAAACAGGGAAAAGCAAGACATGAGTTATTATTATGTATGCGCCCTTGGAGCGACTTAAGATGTTAAGCTGTCGGCATTCGCCTTAAACGAGAAGGAAAACCACGAAAACCTACTCGGACAGCCAGTCAGGGATCAAAACACGGAACTGTCAGCATGATAAGCAAATGTATAGATATTTAAATAACATAAGATATATAATTATATAACAGCAACATATATTATGATGGTAAATTGCAGATCGTTACATATTTAAGTTATAATATATACTGCTTAAATTTGTTATATCACTTCTGTTGTTAATTGATTTTTTTTCCTGTTTAATACTAATCATTTCTTTTAAACAGTATGACATTAATATACTGTCATTTATATTTTATATTCCTTGAAAAAGGCATCATTTGCCGAAACATGTAGGATTGGTTTAAATATATACATTTTGAAGTAAAACCAGACCTTAAATCGCCAACAAATTGAATCTACCATAACATACAAAGGTCACGAAATAATTATCTTTATATATATATATATATATTGAAAAGAGGATGAGAAGACAGTTATTTTTAATGTTCTTCGGTATAATAATAAGTAAATAATAGTACTTCAACTGATAGATTATGTATGTATTGCGCGCCGTAATTTGAACTTTTAATATTTTGGTCTACCAGCTGATAGGACGCAGTATCTTCGATTACAAATAAATGTTGTTAGAGCATGAGAAAGATACTGAATTTATTAGACACTTATCCCTGGATCATCGCAAGTAATTACACTCTTATAAAGCTGATAAATAATAAATTAACAATATAATTGAGATAGATTAGCCACGCATAGATAAACAAAAAAAACTTCTTTAAAATAACAAGTATAAAATATTGATTTATATTTTTTTATATTTATTTGCACTTAAATGTGCAACTTAGCTAAACGGCAAAGTAAGGTATTATAAATTCGTTTGTAATAAGTTATTACAAACGAATTTATAATACCTTACTTTGCCGTAACCACAATTATTCACATATGTTATTACTAATAACATATGTGAATAATTGTGGTTTTGTTTACCAGTTGTTGTTTTAAAAGCAAAGACTATTATAATATAAATAACTTAACAATGTTAAATGGTAAGTACTATAGGAATCTCATTAGAAAATATTCTTTACGTTAATTAATCAAGATAGTTATTCTTTTAAAGCAAAATCAAGATATTTTAAGTAAATTTCGAATTGATAATAAAAAATTATTTGTTATGCTTTTACAAGACAATAAACCTGCAATCTACGGCAAATCAGGATATTCGGCCAGGCAGGGAAGGAAAATATATTCTTGAATGGTTCAGGTATTTTCTGTGTAAGGCTCGATGTTGGATATGATACAATAAGAATAATGCAGGTATGTAAAATTTTATTACGTTCAGTAGTTTCGATGTTCGGTGACCAACACCAAATGATGCTATCGTTTTCTAGCAGGTAACCGATTTTTATCTGGTAAAAATTGTGTCAAACGTTGCTTTAGTACTATGGGCACCTTTTGTATGTATTTTTGAATTTATATCACTAATATTTCTGTATTTAACAAATTTTAAAATCGGATATATATTTTCGATACAACGCTATGTAATTTCTAATACCGACGCAACCTTAATTTGTTTTACCAAAGCCTTTTTAGAAAGCAAATATTTGAATTTACATGCATATATGAATTGCTTTTAGATGTTAGGTTAGGTTACAAATTTGAATATAAATATAACCTGTCCGCGGGTTTTCTATGTTTGAAAAATGGGCGTGTTCAATTAGTATCGACATAAAATTCAAATTTAAATAAATTAAATATCGTTTTTTTAATTTCGCGTAATTGACTTGTATGACGAAAATGAAAATTAAAAATATAAAAAGTAAATTTTGAAATAAATATAATTTAATCTGAAATATACAAAGTTGTCGTGATATTAATTTATTAACATTTCGACACTAATTGTACAAGTTGTGTTCACCAAATGCTGTTATTCAATATAATGTTTCCCTTATCTTAATTTCTACCTTCTCAGTTACAGTTAGCTGGAATAACTAAGCTGTACGTATCGCAACAATATATATATATATATATATATATATACATATACATATATATATATATATATATATATATATATATATATATATATAAACATAGCAACTTAATTATTTGACATTTATATTCTGTCATTTATATTTTGTATTCTCTTGACAAAGGCATCATTGCCGAAACATGTAGAGTTATTTTAAATATATATACTTTGAAGTAATAAACCAGACCTTTAATCGCCGACTTATTAAGTTTACCTTATATATATATATATATATATATATATATATATATATACATATACATATATATATATATATGGGTACATATATATATATATATATATATATATATATATATATATAAGGTAAACTTAATAACTCGGCGATTAAAGGTCTGGTTTATTACTTCAAAGTATATATATTTAAAATAACTCTACATGTTTCGGCAATGATGCCTTTGTCAAGAGAATACAAAATATAAATGACAGAATATAAATGTCAAATAATTAAGTTGCTATGGTTTAAATTATTCAAAGATACATTCCAATAATAATAATAGATCATGCCTTAGTATTCCAAAAAATAGACACCAATAAAAATTTGAACAATGGCACAACATATATCACAATTCCATATGTTCCACAACTATCGGAAAAAATTAAATACACTTTAAAAAAATATGATATAGCTACAACATATAAACTTAGTAATACTAATAAACATTTATTTTCAAAACTTAAACCTAAAATAGAAAAAAATCGAGAAACACATGTCATATATAAAATACCATGTCGCGATTGCGATAGTTACTACATAGGCCAAACGAAACAATATTTATACAAAAGAATACAAGCCCACAAATACTCTAGAACAGACAAAACTGCTTTGCCTACACACAAACTACAACGCGATCACCATTTTCAATTTTGAGAACACACAGATAATTGATAAAGAACAACACACAATGAAAAGACAAATTAAAGAAATGATTAGTATTAAACAGGAAAAAAATTCAATTAACAACAGAAATGATATAAAAAATTTAAGCAGTATATACTATAACTTAATTTTGTAACGATCTACAATTTACCATCATATTATATTTTTTTTGTTATATACCTTATGTTATTTAAATATCAATTACATTTAAATATCATATACTTTTGCTTATCATGCTGACTGTTCCGTATTTTGATTCCTGTCTAGTTGTCCGAGCAGGTTTTCGTGGTTTTCCTTCTCGTTTTGAGCGAATGCCGACAACTTTGCATCTTAAGTCGCTCCACGGGCGCATACGTAATAATAACTCATGTCTTGCTTTTCCCTGCTTTTCCCTGTTTTCTGTTTTGTGCTGATGTGGTCCTCTACTGGGTTGTAGCCTAGCATATGCGCTACCAAACTCTAGGGGGGTCTGCCCGATGGGCAGTCAGGTGCCATTCCGCCTTTCCAGCAGGAGTGAGGAACCAAGCTACGCGGCGCAAATCACGGCGCCGCGCAATGCACACACCACTATATATATTATATATATATATATATATATATATATATATATATATATATATCGGCTCGTGATGACGTATTTGGGAGTGCAAGTACAATGATGCAAGTGCTTCGTGTACTAACTGTAACGTTTTCTTAGTAAACACCGAAAACACACGAGGCACTCGCATCATTGTACTTGTACTCCCAAATACGTCACCACGAGCCGCGCCTTATATAGTACCACCCCCACTACACACAAGAACAGACAACGTATAAGAACAAGTGCGATAGTCTTTAAGTTAGATTTAAAGGGTTTTCCAATAAGGACTTGACAACTTTGAATTTAAATAAAACGCAAACCATTTGAGATTTTTCCAAAACTTTATAATCGACTTGAAGTACAATCAAAACATTTATGAATGGAACTCGACTTCGTTCATATGGCCACCGCGGACACGTCGGCAGCGGTCGATTCGTTGGACCCAATTTTTGATGACTCGGTCACACATTTCGGGCGTAACGACCGCTATTTCGCGTTCAATGTTAGCTCTGAGCTCTTCCAACGTCGTCGGCTTGTTGGCATACACCAATGATTTGACGTAGCCCCAAAGAAAAAAGTCTAGAGGCGTTAAATCGCACGAACGAGGCGGCCAATTGACTGTTCCATTTCTTGAGATAACACGCTCACCAAACTTATTCATCAATAAATGGATTGTAACGCGTGCTGTGTGGCTTGTGGCACCGTCCTGTTGAAACCACATATCGTCCAAGTCCATGTTTTCCAATTCGGGCCAAAAATAATCGGTAATCATGGCGCGATAACGATCGCCATTCACAGTAACGTGACGATCGTTATTGTCGACGAAAAAATATGGCCCAATGACGCCGCCGGCATGCAAACCGCACCAAACATTTATTTTTTGTGGATGAAGTGATGATTCATGAAGCACATGTTGATTTTCACCAAACCAATAACGCATATTTTGCTTATTGACGAACCCATTGAGCCAAAAATGAGCTTCGTCACTGAAGATGATTTTGCGATGAAATTCATCATCTTGCCGCATCTTCTCCAGAGCCCAATCGGAGAACGTACGTCGCGTCAAATGGTCCATCGGCTTCAATTCTTGAGTCAGCTTGATCTTGTATGGGTGTAAAGCAAGATCCTTACGCAAAATTCGCCATAAAGTTGTCTTGGCGATGTCCAGTTCTTGAGAACGCCGCGGAATCGACTGATTTGGATCGTTTGCTACGGCCGCCTGAACGGCAGCGATATTTTCGTCACTTCGACCAACCCTTTGTCTCACTGGCACGGCAGCATCACACAATGAATATGTAGACTCAAATTTTTGCACTAAACTTGTTATAGCTTGTCTGCTACGGCGAGAATAACGACCGAAAATTGGAGTTAACGCTCTTAAAGTTGCGGTCACCGACTCTGAATTTCGGTAGTACATTTTTATAATTTGCATACGTTGTTCCTTCGTGTACTTTACCATGATGAAAATGTTGAGTTTACTGAAAAAAAGGAAGGTAACAGTTAGATGATCAGTGAAATAGTGCGTTCACAAATTAAATTCAAAGTTGTCAAGTACCTATTGGAAAACCCCTTATATATACAGTGTGTATAAGCCAAATGGAATAAATTCATTATTTCGGTTACTGTACATATTTATAAAAAATCCCGAAACATGTCATATTTAATTTATAAATTAACATTCTTCAACGTGAAAATGCGATCCCTACTTTCAACCCCCTTCGAATGACAGGTACAACCCCCATTTTTTTAAATAGGAAGTATAGGCTTGTGATATATCGTTGTAAAGGTCTCTTTATTCTCTATTCAAAAATCTTATAATTTTCATGTTTGTTGCAACAATTAAGATAGAATAAAATAAAATCATGTTGTTATCGAAATTCGCTACAATATACTCAAAAAATAAAATTTAATGCAAAATGTAAAGAACAATTTAAAACGCCAAAAAAAAATATGAATGTCAATGAAGTAGATGTTCAAAATGTTCACCATGAACATCTTGGCAACATCCTAATCTTAAATAAAACTGTCTTCTAACATTATTTAACATATCAGGCGTGATCGACCTAATCGCAAGCGTTATTCGTTCTCTTAAGTCATTTAAATCCAAAGGTTTAGTTTTGTACACAATGCTCTTCAAATATCCCCATAAAAAAAATCAAGTAAGGTCAGATCAGGTGATCGCGCTGGCCATTCTATCGATCCTCGCCTTCCTATCCACCGATTGGGAAATATTGCATCGAGGTACTGCCGAACATTGCGTTGGTAATGTGGTGGTGCTCCATCCTGCTGAAACCATATCGTATTCATTGGAACTTGAGGGTTTCCTGGATCTGGATATAAATTTGCCAAAGTTGGAATGACATCATTTTGAAGTAGTGCCAAATAACGATCGCCATTCAAATTGCCCTCAATGAAAAAGGGACCAGTGATATGGTTTCCAACATTACCTGCCCAAACATTAACTTTTACTGGGTATTGTGTGTGTTCTTCCCTCATCCAGTGAGGATTTTCCGTAGACCAGTAGCGGCAATTTTGCCGATTAGCATGACCGCTAAGAGAAAAAGTGCACTCATCAGAAAACATAACGTCTTCTAAATTGATAATATTGTTATCCAGCATGTCCATCATTCGCTCACAAAAATAAGTTCTTCTATCAAAATCGTCTTCCATAAGCTCCTGAGTAGATATCATTTTATAGGGATGCATTTTATTTTCTTTTAATATATTTACTATCGATGTATGGCTAACATTTAATGTAGTGGATGCATGTCTACTCGATGTATGTGGGTTTTCCATAAACTCAAGCATCACATCTACTTTGATTTCATCACTCAGTGCATTGGCAGCTGGTTTTTTTATCTGCCTTACATAACCAAACTCTCGAAACTGCTTCTCTATCTTACTTATTGTTCCTTGAGCTATAGGCGGCAAATCAGGAAATTTCTCATGAAATAGGCGGGTTACTTCTTGTTGTGTTCGGGTTCTATCTCCGTAACCAATCATTTGTATGACTGTTATTTTATGCATTTCCGTTATTCTAACCATTTCCCAGAATTGTATTTTACGAAATTCAAACTAAAATTATCAAACTGTCAATTTAAATGACAACTTTTAAATACAATACAATTTACTAAGGCGTTTTAAACAAACTAATGTTGCCACGGAAACTTTTTAAAGTATTTTTAATGGATACCATCTAAAAAGCACATTGGTATGGTTTTTACTCACTGTCTTATTATGAAGACCTAAACGGGAAGTAAGTAATGCAATGATGCCTTTGATGTATGTATTAAATCTTTATAAACGCAAATGAGCATCTACTTCATTGACATTCATATTTTTTTCTGGCGTTTTAAATTTTTCTTTACATTTTGCATTAAATTTTATTTTTTGAGTATAGGTATTGTAGCGAATTTCGATAACAACATGATTTTATTTTATTCTATCTTAATTGTTGCAACAAACATGAAAATTATAACATTTTTGAATAGAGAATAAAGAGACCTTTACAACAATATATCACAAGCCTATACTTCCCATTTAAAAAAATGGGGGTTGTACCTGTCATTCGAAGGGGGTTGAAGGTAGGGATCGCATTTTCACGTTGAAGAATGTTAATTTATAAATTAAATATGACATGTTTCGGGATTTTTTATAAATATGTACAGTAACCGAAATAATGAATTTATTCCATTTGGCTTATACACACTGTATATATATATATATATATATATATATATATATATATATTGATATATAACACCCAACCACTTTAGTTTGTAGATGAAAATGTACTAGCTCAGGCTAGTTATATAATTGATTGGTGTCGGTTCTGTACAAATACTTGATAACTAAATAAATAAACAACGAGTTTTTCAATGGAACACAAATTTAATCGCAAACACAGAAGTTAAACAATATGATAATACTAACAAGTTTGATATGTGGACATACAATCAACAAATTGGTGATACAGAAGAAGGTAAATATAGATTTGTCTCTATGAAGTTCCAATTGACGTTATTAATTATTATAACTAAATCAATTCTACCAAGCATACATTTATCGCTATAGCAACTAATATTGCTTAACTTCGTTAAGGAATACTCACTGTGATTTTCTAGTATTGTTCTAATACTTCTTGTTCTACATGTATCCGTAGCTTGAATATACAGGACTCAACAACTGGATTATTGGAAGTACAGGTAAACAATTTATTGGAAAAAGACAGGTGGCACGATCCGGACACTCAAACCAAAAACACCGTCTCAGTAATGGTCTTTTCTTCCAAGATTACTCCAGCTTGGCATTCAAACCAACTTCTATCAATGTTATTTCTAATTTTTTATAATTGACACCAATTTTTATAATGACTTTTTTTCAAAACTGTTTATATCTCTCGGCTCCATGTAAGTTGTTCAAATTCATATTTCATAGCCTCGCTGTTGTGTTGTTTTCTCACATTAACAATTTTACCAATTTTATCATAACATATCCTTCCAAAACATTTACAAACATACTTAAAATTAAAAAAATTATAATATATGTATATATATATATATATATATATATATATATATATATATATATAACATTTGATAAATTATTGGAGTTTTTCGGCTTTTATATATATATATATATATATATATATATATATATATATATATATCTATATATATATAAACTAATTCTCAAATAACAAATATAAAATTCTTAACCAACATGCAATCAGTGTGCTTTCCTTGTTCATTTACAAGCTCGTGAGGCTTGTACCACTACAATACCCCGTTGAATAGAAAATAAAATTCAGATGTAGCAGAAGAAAGAATTTTATTTTCAAGAAATACATATACAAGGAACAGGAATTGTAATTTTGCACAAAGTATTTAACGACATGTAACTAATTAATATTGAAATTGTAACGATTATGTAAATATAAACAAATATAACATTATTTTCTTCCTTTTTGATATTCATATTAATTGCAAATAGTTTTTGTACTTTGTTGGTTCTTTATATATGCTTCTTTAATAATCTTTTGCGTGTTTATGCTTTTCCATTTGATTTCATATGCTCTTTTATTTGATTATATAATATATATGTTGAGATATTTCCATTTAAATAATCTTTTTGGATTCTTTCTCTTCAATAAATAATTCCTTCTGCATTAACTAACCATTCTTTACATTTCTTTCTTCCATTTATCCATTCCTTTATATATACCGGGTGTATTATGAAAAACCTTTGGGGCTGTAGCTTCCTTATATTTTATCTGATTTTAATGAATGATATGTCAAACTAAATCGTTTTTAAAACACTGTAACCTGTTTTAAAAAAAAAAAATTTGACATTTCGTTTTTGACAGACAGTAGTAAATTTTTTTTTTAAATTGTACTACATATTTTTTTTTACTTATTCTAATAAACATTTATTTCTTGAAGACACCTCCATTAAATTGAGTGACAAATTTATTATTATTAAAAAAAATACGAAATTTACAGAAATCAAGCTATCATATATTTTAATGAATCAAATGTTCGAAATTGGCCCCATTTTGTTCCAGACACATGTGACACCTTCTATTAACTCCAACTGCTGCGTTTAATATAAGATTTGGTGGTATTTCATGACATACTTGTACTATCCTTCTTACTAAATCATCTCTGGTATCAGGTGGAGTCAAATAGACATGATCTTGAATGTAAGACCACAGAAAGAAATCCAGTGGATTCAGATCTGGCGATCTAGCAGGCCATCGAATAGGTCCGTAAGTGTCCATCCATCTGACGCCAAAATAATTATTTAGAAAATCAGTATTCATTCGTGCATTATGGGGCGTGGCACCGTCCTGTTGGAACACCACCCTGTTTAACTCAGCAAGTGGCAACTCATCTAAATAATCGCCTAATTCATTGCGTAACAAATTATTATACTTTTCTTGGTTTAGATTACCCTCCACAAAAAGAGGCCCTACTACTCTATCGCCTAAAATGCCGCACCATACATTTACACTGAACCGATTTTGAAAATTGTGTTGCATCACAACATGGTTATTTTCAGTGCTCCAATGGCGATGATTATTTCTGTTGAATACACCATTTTTCCCAAAAGTGCATTCATCTGACCACAACACACGACGATAAAAAATTGGATCTTCCCTTAGTTTATTCATAACCGTGCAGAATTGAACCCTTCGTTGAGGGTCGTTATCACCGAGAGCATGCACCTTCCGTGGTTTATAAGGAAAGAACGTTTGCTTCTTCAGAATGTACTGAACTGTAGAATGTGATACCTGCATGTAGTGAGCAATTTCTCGCGTAGACGTATTAGGGTTTTCTTCCACATAGAGCAAGACACTTAATTCTAAATTTTGATCTTGAATTACACGTGCGTTTATTTTCGGTTTTTTGAATGATCCAAAATTTCGTAAATTTCGCACGAGCCTTCCAAACTTATCGGCACTTGGACGCAGTCTGTCAGGAAAACGATTTCCATAAAGTCGCAAAGCAGCTGCAGAATTTGTTCCGCATTAAAAATATGCTTGAATCGCATCCACACATTCGCGATTATCCATGTCAATAACAAAATTTAGAAATAAATCGTTGAAAATGTTATAATTAATGTGTGACTGACAGATGTCAAAGCTCTCTTCGAAAATTTGGAATGCAGTTTTATCGTTCAATATGACTGCTTGATTTTTAAATTTTTAAAATAAACGCTGTAAATGTTGTTGTTGACCCACCGCTCACTGATAGTGATAACATTGGTTTGTAATCCTTTATGGGCTATATAGTATTGAATGTAAGTGATTTTAAAAGGTACACACATTTGCTGGTAATAAAATGAAATAGAGTATTTAAAATGCATTTAAGAGATCTCTGTTCGGAAAAACCAGAATAAATCGAACTAAAAAAAAAAACCTACAATTTCTCGTTTTTTTTCATACAAGGATATCGTTGTTTACAGTTTCATATTCAGAAAAAGTAATATATTTGAATAAGGAAAAAAAAATATAGTGCAATTTAAAAAAACACAGTTTGCAGCTGTCTGTCAAAAACAAAGTGTAAAAAAAAATTCAAAGCGGATCACGTTACAGTGTTTTTAAAACGATTTAGTTCGACCTATAATTTATTACATTCGGATAAAAAATAAAAAAGTTACAGCACGAAAGGTTTTTCATAATACACCCGGTATATATAAAATTCATTATTATTTCCTTCCTACCTTTTAAACTCTATCCAGTTTTTCTTATTTAACCATTTAATCATACCTACCTTCATTCTTTTTTTGACATTACATTTAACATTGCATATAAACTTATTTATATTTCCTATTCGATTATATGTTTCCTTACACGTTATTATTAATTATACAGCATATTGTAATAATATTAAAGCATCTATTCTTGTTTTCTCCAATAAATATTTTATTTTTACTTACCAATATGTTTAAAATTATTTTTCTTTTGATTGTTAAGCATATTTTTAATATATTCTGTCTATTTGTTGGTATTTTAGTTTATAAGAATATTTTGCATATTTATTCTATATTTGTGAAAGTCTATTATTTTTTAATGAATGAGCTCCAGTTTGCTTATTGTTTAGGTCGTTACTAACTATCATCCTGGTATATTAATTCATTAGTATATCAAATCAGATCCCCGTTGACGCACATTAGTCGTTATAGTTATTTTTGAAAAATCCGAGATTCCATTAAATTGTTAGTAAATTCTTCTTCGGTATGCCTTAAGTTTTTCAGCAATGTTACCTGGATATAAAAACATCATACTACCTCTGCCTCGAGTATTATGTATGTTTTTAATAATCATTTTAAACATAATTTGAAATTCTGTGTAAAAATGGATGTTAATTTGGAGATAGAAATTGTAAATAATTGAATAATTGTGTATGATGGGAGTAGTTAATTCACTTTCTGGTTAAGATGTTATCCCTGTCGCTGCTTGTGAAGAAATTTTTAAAGTTTTGTCTACATTTGACTAAATTTTGATAGGACGCTCGTTTCTTATTATGGTACATGTTATTCTTATAGAAACTTTTATCATCAAAAATGTTAATTTGATTTTCCTCCCTATATTGTATACTTAATTTGTTATAATTTTGTTCATTTAATTTTAGGAAACTTAGATATGATTTATCAGTAAATTAATTTATATTGAGTGAGCTTCTTGTTATTATACGTCGATGCAGCCTATCGATATTATAAGTATTTTTGAAATTAATTAAGTTTTTGTTGTTATGAGTAATTGTTGTGGATGTAGTTAACTGCTTTTGTGGAAATTTTGGAATTGAATGGGTATCTTTATTTGTGATATTTATATTTAAGTTATCAGTTAAGTTTTGTTTGAAGTTCTCGTTATTTACTATGTTTTGTTCTGTGTACTTATTTATTTTGTCTTCTAATGAATTATGTTTGTCTGTAATTATTTGATTAAAACTTTTCTTTATTTCTGAACTAGCGTTGTTAATCTTTATATCTGTGTTTGTGTAAATTTCCTGAAATGTTGTGTTTAATTGTTTAGTCTACTGTGAATTTTGATAGCGTATCGTCTCATCCAATTTCAATAAATATTTTATTTCATTCTCTTCTATCTTCTGTTTTATAGCTTTTTGAGTTTCTGTCAAGTCCTTTATTTCCTGTTTTATATTCTCTTCTAGCTTCTGTTGACTGTCCACAAGATCCTTTTTTATTTCTACCTTTGTGTGTTGATTAACCGCAAAATCCTTTTTTAATTCTTCTTTCATAGTTTGTTGATTTTCTGTTAAATTTTTCAGATCTTGCTTTAATTCTCCTATTTGACTCATTTCTTGAATTATCCTTTCTAGAAGCGAATTCGTTTTACTGCTTTCAGCAATAACCACATCTTCCGCAGCAGGAGGCACAGTAATGGCAGATATATCCCCTTCAATCCTTTGTTTTTCGTCTCCTCCGTCTTTTCTTAAGTTAATGCGAGATCGAGTATCCATTTTGTTGTAATCGACAAGTAAATATATAAATAAATGTGTGATTAGTTGTTATTTAATTTGGAAATGTGTTAGATTGCTTGGTAATTATTAAAACAATAAGTATTTTTGTTGATTTAAGTTTTAAGATGTAATTTAAGTTATATTTTTCCTTTTGCAAACTTACAATTACCTATTGCCTAACACTTACTTTTCCTCCTCTGAAACAATCTAGACGTAGAAAATAACACCCCTAATATACACAATATCAAGGGACAAGAAATACACACCAATGCACAAAAAAAAAACTTATGCTAATCAATATGTAAATTTTTTAAAGTTGTAATAACTCGTTATTTCGATAATAACAATGTTTGTACATTTTCGAGCCCTCACGTTGATGCGCCAATTAATATATAACACCCAACCACTTTAGTTTGTAGATAAAAATGTACTAGCTCAGGCTAGTTATATAATTGATTGGTGTCGGTTCTGTACAAATACTTGATAACTAAATAATTAAACAACGAGTTTTTCAATGAAACACATAAATTTAATCGCAAAAACAGTAGCTAACAAGTTTGATATGTGGACATACAATCAACAAATTGGTGATACAAAAGAAGGTAAATATAGATTTGTCACTATGAAGTTTCAATTGACGTTATTAATTATTATAACTAAATCAATTCTAGGCAATCTCTATAGCAACTAATATTGCTTGACTTCGTTAAGGAACACTCACTGTGATTTTCCAGTATTATTCTAATACTTCGTGTTCTACATGTATCCGTAGCTTGAGTATGCAGGACTCAGCAACTGGATTATTGGAAGTACAGGTAAACAATTTATTGGAAAAAGACAGGTGGCAAGATCCGGACACTCAAACCAAAAACACCGCCTTAGCAATGGTCTTTTCTTCCAAGATTACTCCAGCTTGGCATTTAAACCAACTTCTATCAATGTTATTTCTAATTTTTTATAATTGACACCAATTTCTATAATGACTTTTTTTTAAAAATTGTTTATATCTCTCGTCTCCATGTCAATTGTTCAAATTCATATTTCCTAGCCTCACTGTTGTATTCTCACATTAACAATTTATACCAATTTTATCATAACTAGAGAACGGACACGCTTACCACATGACGCAAAGCCCAGTGCAGTACTGGCGAAAGGCTATATTTCTAAAATATTTAATTTTATTTATATAATTGGAAAACGAACGGGTGGTGATCTATAAAATTAATAATTAATAATAAATGAAAAGAAAAGGAATGTACGTGCTATTTCTCTTACGAAATACGATAGACTTATTTATTTTATCTACGTACACGACACCACTGACAAACACTATATTCTCCGAATACAATAGCTGGGCGGAGTAAGTCAAACAAATACTTCATTGAATTACGCCGGGATGTACTGAGCGACGTTATACACAATTCCAAATGCCGATTGCGTTTTATGGAAATTGCATCCGTTCTCTAATCATAACATATCCTTCCAAAACATTTAAAAACATACTTAAAATTAGATTACAATATATATATTGAAGTATAGCCAAAAGGCTTTACAGATAAATCCAAAATTTAATGTTTAAATAACATGAAGCTGATAAGGTGATTTTTTTAAATGAATTACAAATCTCTATTTAAATAAGGTATCAAATGTTACATATAGATGGAGTTGTTTTAAAATATTATATCTGTTACTTGCGTATAATTCAACTGATACATAATCGTTTAATAACAAAGTATACTTAACCTCCACAGCTTACATGTGTATAACTTCTTATTTATTGTCGGGTGGGCTTAAATTTGTGTTATATATCCAGCGATATAAGAACAATGAGACTCTTTTGTTGTGCTTTCAAAATACACATAAATGCAGGTTCGGTGACTACAATAGAATACTTACAAAATCAGATGGTGAAAAACATAATAAATAATGGTATTTTCTTAAATGCAAATTCTACTAAATGAAACGAGTGAGTTAAGGAATAATGTAAAGGCTTTAATGAAAGTGTTAAATAACAGGTAAGTGATCGATATTATTAAATTAGTCTAAATCAAAATGAATCATGTCACGTGATAACATCAACATAAATAAATTTAAGGTTAAGCATATACAATAAATGAAATAGAATTTAAATAAACTAGATAAATAAATGTTACCATTAAAATTGAATAATTGTAAATAGGGAACTGTATTCTTCTACCTTTAAATTAAATACTACAAATACTAAATGTACCCATAAGGTATATCTATTCAAAAAACCTTTAATAGAGGTTATATTTTGTGAAATGAATTAATTCAACATTTTCAAAATTTGTAGGAGATTGGAATAATACTTATGTGAAAATAGACGGGATTTGGTTAATCTGGAGTCTTCTGTGTATTCGAACAGGCAGGATACAGGTTTATGCGGTTTCTCGGACGGCGTCACCTATTAGCTTCCCTTTAGCGGCATGCTATTCCCGGTGAAATGGAATTTTCGATTTATGCGGCACTGGTTGAGGTCTGGACACGCAAAATGCGTCAAAATGGAGCTGGATAAACAGGTAATATTTTACTAGGTTCGTTGTATAGGTTTTCTAATTTAATTTATGATTTTTCTTTTAATTTCCAGAGAGGCACTTAAATACGTCGAGGTGTTTTATGGAATTTTTTTACCTAGTGACGCTAACTCTCGTTTGTTCCGAATGCTAGCTTCTTATTCGTCGAATTTGCATGTATTACTATAATCTCGTTACTTATTTATAATGAAAATGATAATTTAATCACCCAAAATATACATATGCTTAATAAAAATTACATATTTTATTTTAGTAAATAAATAATTGTCATGTGAATATTAATAATTTTTGGTTGGGATATTTCCCGCTGTAGTTATTTCAAATAAGTACAGTTTTCCCTAAGAAATACGCATCAATTATTATTTATCAATTAAGTTGAAATATCTTCGGAAATCCAAAATATAGAAATGAAATGACTAAGACAAATGAAAAGATAAAAATAAATAAATATGAGAATTAATTTTAAACAATTAAAAACGCGAAATCAACTTTATTGATTTGACATATGAAGAATTCAGTTCCAATAATTTCCTATTTTTCTAATAATTACATATCAACGTTAAAGATCTGTTTCTTGCAAACTAAGGCATTCCTATGTGTAGGCTTGACCTACATCAACTTCCCCAATAATTTGGATAAGACGTTATTGACTTGGCAAGGAGGCTTGTCCAAATTATTCATCAAGTCTCAATGAAATGAAAATTCTGCCATTCAAAATAATATGCATGTATTACATAGAATTGTCAAATATTATAAATTCTTCATAATAAGTGTCTTTATTAATTTTTTTGTTTTATGTCTGGGCTCGTATATTAACTTTGCTTTCGTGTATATATATTTGTTTAATAGTAACATTATAAGTCATATAATCATAATTGTTGTATTTGTGTACATATAGTTTTTCTTTTTATTTCCTCTAGTGTTATATTTTTCGAACTGTTAACTACCCCTTTGTTGTTTAAATGTAAATGTGTATTATAGTTTTAGTATTTTGAAATGATCAGTTATAATTTATTAGTATTTAATTTCTTAGTGTTTAATTTCTTTTTAATAATGATTTTATATTATATAATCCTGAAGCATGGATATGTGATATCTCCCTTTTATAAATTCGGTATTAGGCTCGATTAGTTCTAGGTATTGTATCCTAATTTCTGGTTAATAACATACGGACCTTGATAAGCTTTCAATAGCTTTCCCATGATTTTCTGTTTTAAATTTGACACTCTTAAACTTTTTACTATTACTTGATCTCCTATTTCATACGTTTTATATTTCTTATTATTGTTGTTTTGTTTCTTTTCCCATTTTCTTTTACGTTTAATCAATTTTTGTCTAACCTCATCTGTACGTTCTGATAAATTAATTAAGTCTTGATCAACCCATGGTCTATGTGGTGCTTCTCCTGTAAATATTGTTATAGGACAATGGTTGTGCACTGTGCTTGGGGTATTATTCATTATGAATTCTATGTGCGATAGATGTCTGGCCCAACGATTGTGATTTTCATCTAGTAAGATTCTTAAAAACTTTAAAGTTTCCCGAATATATCTTTCCGTGGGGTTTCCTTGTGGGTAGCGGATAGATGTATAATAAGTTTTGATGTTTCTAGAGTGTAAAAATTCTTTGTACCGGTCGTTAGTAAAATAAGTTGCATGGTCTGAGAGTATGGCTAGCGGAGTACCATATTGTGCGAAATAATCTATGAGTGCCTGTAAAACAGTATCGGTGTTGCACTTCTGTGTCGGTATTAATTTGATGTATTTCGAAAAAATGGTGGGGTTTCCTTGTGGGTAGCGGATAGATGTATAATAAGTTTTGATGTTTCTAGAGTGTAAAAATTCTTTGTACCGGTCGTTAGTAAAATAAGTTGCATGGTCTGAGAGTATGGCTAGCGGAGTACCATATTGTGCGAAATAATCTATGAGTGCCTGTAAAACAGTATCGGTGTTGCACTTCTGTGTCGGTATTAATTTGATGTATTTCGAAAAAATATCACAAATGACTAAAATATTTTTGTCTCCCTTAGTGCTGGGAATAAGATTCGACAAGAAATCTATTGTTATGAGCTCTAATCTGTCATAAGCGATTATGTTGCTACTCCAATTAGTGTTGGTGCGATTCTTTTCTTTCGCGAGCAAGCATGTTTGACATTGTTTAATGACACTTTTGAAGATTCTTTCATCGTTGGTACAAAAATATGCTTCTCTATAAACTAACCAACATTTCCTCGCTCCAATATGAGTATAATTTATATGTAGGTATCTAGCTATTTCTCTAGTGTGCTCCTCGTTTATTACATACACCTCATTTTTACCTATGTTCTTAATTATTACTCCATTTTTAATTGACATCCCTTTAAATTGGTTTTCCTTGCTTAGTAAAGTTCGTAGGTGATCAAATTCCTGAGCTGATTGTGTCTGTTTCACTTTATTTAATGAGAATAGTCCTTCTTTTTGTAATGTTACAAGATTAATACATATGTTTTGTTTTTTAACCTCCCCATCTTTTCTTGTAAGCACGTCTGCTGTGATCATCTCTTTCCCTGGCTTGTATTTTATCTCGAATTCATATTGTTGGATCAATAAAGTCCAGCGATAAATACGATTATTATTTAACTTGGAACTCATGATGTTGATTAGCGCTTTGTGGTCAGTTTCCAAAATAAATGATTTACCAATTAAATAAAATCTTAGTTTGGTTAAAGCGTACACTATCGCTAGCATTTCTTTCTCGGATATGGTGTAACGAATTTCACAAGCACTCAATGTTCGAGAGACGAAATTTGTCGGGATTTCCAGTTCTCCTCTAAGTTGGACTAATTCAGCGGCAATAGTCTGGTGCGACGCATCTGTTCTTACAATGAACGGTAAAGTAAAATTTGGGTGGTGCAATTTCAAATTCTCTACGAAATTCTCTCTTAAGTCAATGAAACACTTTTCACACTCCGGTGACCAATTCCACTTTGTATTTTTCTTTAACAGTTGAAGCAAAGGTAACGTTTTCTCACTGTAGTTGGTGATGAATTTACGGTAATAATTCAAAACTCCTAAAAATCCTCGTAATGTTCTTAAGTTCTTAGGACGGGTGAAGTTTTTAATCTCATCCAAGCGAGTTGGGTCAAGTAAAATGTTGTCTTTGTTGATGATGTAACCTAGGTAATCGATTTCGGTTTTAAAAAATTGGCATTTGTTTAAATTTAATTTTAAACCTTCGGTACGTAAAGTAGTTAATATTATTTCTAAGTGTTCTAGATGTTGTTCTAAAGTTTCGGAGAAAATTATTATATCATCTAAGTAATGCAAGGCAAAATTATCGTATTTGTCTAAGATGCGGTGTAAAAATCTTATCAGTGCAGCAGGTGAAGTTTTCAATCCGAACGGACAGACTCTAAATTGGTATACGACTCCATTGATTAAAAATCCACAATATTTCCTTGAATTGGGTTCTAAATTTATCAACCAAAAAGCGTTTTTTAAATCTAGTTTGCTGTAAAATTTCTTGTGTCCACATTTGGTTAACAGAATATCAACGTTCTGGGGCATTTCGAATTCAGGCTTGATGCGTTTGTTTAGCGATCTCGCATCTAAACATATTCTTAGCGTTGAATCTTTTTCTGTACGATAACTATTGGATTAATAAAATACGTGTTGGATTTCTCAATAATACCTGATTTTTCTAATCTATTGAGTTCTATATTTACTTTTTCTTGGTAATGGAACGGTATGGGATAATTTTTACTCGATCAAGGACTATCGTTATCTATTTTAATTGAGTGTTGATAATTTCGGGCGAATACTATTACATCATTTATTAACATTATGTTGTCAAATAATATTTTAATTAATTTCGGTGGGATCATTTGATATGGTATGTTTTGTTGTCTTATAACTTCTTCTATATCTTCTATCTTATTTACTGGTCTGAGGGTATTTAATTCCTTCCTAACTTCCATTTCTTCATCTATCTGCATTCCTAATCTATCTTCCATTTTCTCCATTCCATATATATAATTATTATTCAATTCAATATTCATGCCATCTTCCTTATTAATCCATTCATTTTCATTACTATTTATATCAACCTTATCTTGTAATATATAATTTATTTCCTTTTGTAAATGCTTTTCTTTAAAATTATTGTAATTGTTTACTTCTTCCTCAGACAATTGTTTTTCCATCGTAATCTCTACGTCATCTATCTTTATTACTTTCCTTTTAAAATCTAGTATCATTCTCAAGCTTTTAATATTATCAATCCCAATAATGGAATCATATTGCAGTTTTCCAATGATGTAGCATTGTATATAGTATTCTTTATCTTTTAACATTATCTCGGTGCATATTCTCTTTTGTATTTTCCCCATTCTTTTTCCATTTGCAGCAATTAAATCGGTTCCTTTAGTTTTAATAATTTTCTTTTCGTAATTATCAATTAGAATAGCCTTCTTTTCTTCTATTAATGTTATTTCTGCCCCGGTGTCAATTAAACAGTTTAATTCTATGTTTGTAAATTTGATTTTTATAACAGGAAGTGAGTGTGTATCGCTATAATGGGTTCCAGTGTCTTCAATATGTATAAATTCTTCAGGAGGTTGGTAAAATGTTATGTTGTGTAATTTAAAAGGGTAGTCAGTCGAATTCTTTTAATTTCTTTGAGAAGAGGTGCCCGGTGTTGGATCGGTGTACAAGTCCGTTTACAAAATCGGCGTTTTTTTTGTACGTCATCTGGCTCAATTAAAGAGGGTGGAGGCGACGAAGGTCTCCTGCTGTAGTTGTTTACTCGTCCTTGGTTTTTGTTTTAATAATTGTTCATACCTCTTCTGGCAGGCTGGTTATTGTAATTATTATAGTTATTCTGGCGGGTGGAATCATATGAACGCTGATTATTAGTATAGTTATTTCTTGGGGGTGAACTATTCGAAACATTAGGTCTATTATTGTAATTTGTAAAATGGTTTGAAGGGTGGTTACTGTAATTTGGACGATTATTATAATTTATGGGAGGGCTTGGGGTGTTGTTATAATTCATGTGATTGTTATTATTTATATGATTCGCCGGAGGATAATTATAATTCAATCTGTTATTGTTATAAGGGACTGTTTGTTGTGAGTATTGCGGACGGTTGTTTTGATATTGGTGCGATTTAGATGACTGATTTTGAGTTGGATAGGTATTATAATTATTAGGGCGGATATTAGGTGAGTTGTGCTGACTATTGTTGGCGTTTCGTTGCGATAGAGGGAAGGATCCACGATTGCTTTCAGCGAAGTCGTCCAATCTTCGTAATATCTCTATCAATGAGTCCATATCACTAACTCGCTGACAGATAATTGCTTGTGTATCGGAATATATAAAATGGCTCAGTAATTAGCGGGCTATCACCGATTCTTCCATGTCCGCGATGTGTTTGCAGAGATTATATATTATTGAGGCATATATTTCTCTGGAGACAGAGCCTATTCGATATTTTCCTGTCAATACCCTAATTTTCGCTCGGTTTTGTTGAGCTTCGTCCCAGAAGTTTCTTCTGAAAAGTATCTCGAATTGTTCAATATCCTCGCAATGGTCCTCTATTCGTAAAAACCACTCTTGTGCGCTATCTTTGAGAGTTACTCTTATTATCAGAATAATTGAAACATACATGAGTAGGTAAACCCCACCAGTTTTGTATAATACAAAGGTATTTTTAATAATATAAAATATTATTAAAAATCTGGTGTGAAGAACACAAATGCAGGTTCACTATTAATATTTTCTGTGAACGTGTCCGAATATATCCTATCCCCAGAGACGTAGATACGTATTTCGCTTTTCTACAAGCTCATCGGTACGCCCCTGCTGGAGAAAGGATATTTCCAGACACATTCACAGAAAAGAACCACCTCGCCCTATCACCGTAATTATCCAGACCGAGCGCAGAAGTAAATTCGGCGCTACCTGTTGTCAGACAGCCGAAGTACCTCGCACCCCGTCCACATAATTAATGTGAAGTAACGACGCCCTTCCAAAGGTTAGCACAGCCAAACTCTCTAGAAAACTGCATTTTGTTTGTGCCTTCACTCATACTACGGCTTAACCGCATGTGTAATGTATCAGAATAATTGAAACATACATGAGTAGGTAAACCCCACCAGTATTGTATAATACAAAGGTATTTTTAATAATATAAAATATTATTAAAAATCTGATGTGAAGAACACAAATGCAGGTTCACTATTAATATTTTCTGTGAACGTGTCCGAATATATCCTATCCCCAGAGACGTAGATACGTATTTCGCTTTTCTACAAGCTCATCGGTACGCCCCTGCTGGAGAAAGGATATTTCCAGACACATGCACAGAAAAGAACCACCTCGCCCTATCACCGTAATTATCCAGGGGCGTACCGATGAGCTTGTAGAAAAGCGAAATACGTATCTACGTCTCTGGGGATAAATATTAATAGTGAACCTGCATTTATGTTCTTTACACCAGATTTTTAATAATATTTTATATTATTAAAAAATTTGTGTTCTTCACACCAGATTTTTAATAATATTTTATATTATTAAAAATACCTTTGTATTATACAAAACTGGTGGGGTTTACCTACTCATGTATGTTTCAATTATTCTGATACATTACACATGCGGTTAAGCCGTAGTATGAGTGAAGGCACAAACAAAATGCAGTTTTCTAGAGAGTTTGGCTGTGCTAACCTTTGGAAGGGCGTCGTTACTTCACATTAATTATGTGGACGGGGTGCGAGGTACTTCGGCTGTCTGACAACAGGTAGCGCCGAATTTACTTCTGCGCTCGGTCTGGATAATTACGGTGATAGGGCGAGGTGGTTCTTTTCTGTGAATGTGTCTGGAAATATCCTTTCTCCAGCAGGGGCGTACCGATGAGCTTGTAGAAAAGCGAAATACGTATCTACGTCTCTGGGGATAGGATATATTCGGACACGTTCACAGAAAATATTAATAGTGAACCTGCATTTGTGTTCTTCACACCAGATTTTTAATAATATTTTATATTATTAAAAATACCTTTGTATTATACAAAACTGGTGGGGTTTACTACTCATGTATGTTTCAATTATTCTGATACATTACACATGCGGTTAAGCCGTAGTATGAGTGAAGGCACAAACAAAATGCAGTCTTCTAGAGAGTTTGGCTGTGCTAACCTTTGGAAGGGCGTCGTTACTTCACATTAATTATGTGGACGGGGTGCGAGGTACTTCGGCTGTCTGACAACAGGTAGCGTCGAATTTACTTCTGCGCTCGGTCTGGATAATTACGGTGATAGGGCGAGGTGGTTCTTTTCTGTGAATGTGTCTGGAAATATCCTTTCTCCAGCAGGGGCGTACCGATGAGCTTGTAGAAAAGCGAAATACGTATCTACGTCTCTGGGGATAGGATATATTCGGACACGTTCACAGAAAATATTAATAGTGAACCTGCATTTGTGTTCTTCACACCAGATTTTTAATAATACTCTTATTATGTCCATTTTTTGTTTAATATCAGGTACATCAGTTAAGTATCGCAGAATACCATTCAAGTATAACATGGGGTGTACATGTGTTATGTCCCCATCAAAATGTGTGAGATTCTCTATTTTAATAGTTGGACCTCCAGTATTTATATAACTGGCAGAAGCGGCATAACTTTTGAACTTAGTTTCTATAGTTCTTAGTTCAGATTCGTATTTTCGGTTGTTTTTGTCCTGGTTAATTTTTATTGTGTCAAGGTTGTTTTTAACTGCGTTGAACTCTTGTTCACAACATGTTCGGTGTTCCCCAATCTTGGTATTAATACTGTCGGAAAGGTTCTGCTTTAAATTTAACGACGTAATTTCGTTGCTTAAATTGTAGTCAATTAATTTTCTTTCTAATTTAGCGTGTGTTTCGTTGAAGGACTTTGTCAGCTCTGTTTTTATCTCATTGTTCGAGGAAATAATCTTATTATTAGTTATTTCGTATATTTCATTAGATGTAGTTTCCAATTGTTTGGCCCATTGTAATGTTTGGATATTAAGAGCTTCATCCATTTTTAATAAACCTTTTATTTCACTTTCCTCTAAGGTTTGTTGAATTCTTTCTTCCAATTTCGTCTGGCTCTCCTTTAATCCCTTTATTTCCCTTTTAATTTCCTCTTTATCCTGCCTAAGTTGGTCTAATTTACTATTAATATTAGTTTCTATTTGACCTATATTTGTTTCTAATCTTATGTTATTGTGTGTTATAAATTGTTTTAAATTTGTTTCGTGTTTTTCGTTATTGTTTCGATATTTTTGTTAGTGTCTTCTATAAATTGTTTAAAATTTGTTTCTTGTTTTACGTTATTTTCTGTTATGATTTGTTTTAAATTTTCATTATTTTCTGTCATGGTTTGTTTAAAATTTGTTTCTTGCTTTTGTTGCATATTTTCTAATAGAGCTATTAAAGTGTTAAAATACATAGGCATCTCTTCTTTTGGAGGTTCTGATTGTACCGTGATTGTGGAAGTATCACCTTGATCAGCCTGGTCTTCTCTACTTGCACTATTTTCCCTTGATTTGCTTCTGGTGCGTTTATCCATTTTGTTATAGTAATTATAAATATTTAGATTTAAGTTATAATATTATGTTTTAAATTTATGTTGTGTAAATAAATTGTTATTTGGAAAAAATTGTATTCGTTTTAATTCTTGACTTATTATTTCAGAATTAATTATAAAAATAATTACCCTTTAAACAAATTGACTTACAAATCCCTGTTCCTGAGTATAAATAAGCGTCCTGGCACATAAGAAAAACCACAGAATAGCAAAATACAGACTCACAAGTATATACAAAAATGTTATATATCTTAAATAAATATAAATTGAATACAGTTCTCCTTGTTTTTTATTTTTTTTATATCCTCTCTCGTTTTATTTTTCAAAATTGTATTCTATTGAGCACGTTTTCTAATTGGGCCCCACGTTGGTTCGTCAAATTGAAGTATAGCCAAAAGGCTTTACAGATAAATCCAAAATTTTATGTTTAAATAACATGAAGCTGGTGATTTTTTTAAATGAATTACAAATCTCTATTTAAATAAGGTATCAAATGTTACATATAGATGGAGTTGTTTTAAAATATTATCTGTTACTTGCGTATAATTCAACTGATACATAATCGTTTAATAACAAAGTATACTTAACCTCCACAGCTTACATGTGTATAACTTCTTATTTATTGTCGGGTGGGCTTAAATTTGTGTTATATGTCCAGCGATATAAGAACAATGAGACTCTTTTGTTGTGCTTTCAAAATACACATAAATGCAGGTTCGGTGACTACAATAGAATACTTACAAAATCAGATGGTGAAAAACATAATAAATAATGGTATTTTCTTAAATGCAAATTCTACTAAATGAAACGAGTGAGTTAAGGAATAATGTAAAGGCTTTAATGAAAGTGTTAAATAACAGGTAAGTGATCGATATTATTAAATTAGTCTAAATCAAAATGAATCATGTCACGTGATAACATCAACATAAATAAATTTAATTGAATAATTGTAAATAGGGAACTGTATTCTTCTACCTTTAAATTAAATACTACAAATACTAAATGTACCCATAAGGTATATCTATTCAAAAAATCTTTAATAGAGGTTATATTTTGTGAAATGAATTAATTCAACATTTTCAAAATTTGTAGGAGATTGGAATAATACTTATGTGAAAATAGACGGGATTTGGTTAATCTGGAGTCTTCTGTGTATTCGAACAGGCAGGATACAGGTTTATGCGGTTTCTCGGACGGCGTCACCTATTAGCTTCCCTTTAGCGGCATGCTATTCACGGTGAAATGGAATTTTCGATTTATGCGGCACTGGTTGAGGTCTGGGCACGCAAAATGCGTCAAAATGGAGCTGGATAAACAGGTAATGTTTTACTAGGTTCGTTGTATAGGTTTTCTAATTTAATTCATGATTTTTCTTTTAATTTCCAGAGAGGCACTTAAATACGTCGAGGTGTTTTATGGAATTTTTTTACCTAGTGACGCTAACTCTCGTTTGTTCCGAATGCTAGCTTCTTATTCGTCGAATTTGTATGTATTACTATAATCTCGTTACTTATTTATAATGAGAATGATAATTTAATCACCCAAAATATACATATGCTTAATAAAAATTACATATTTTATTTTAGTAAATAAATAATTGTCATGTGAATGTTAATAATTTTTGGTTGGGATATTTCCCGCTGTAGTTATTTCAAATAAGTACAGTTTTCCCTAAGAAATACGCATCAATTATTATTTATCAATTAAGTTGAAATATCTTCGGAAATCCAAAATATAGAAATGAAATGACTAAGACAAATGAAAAGATAAAAATAAATAAATATGAGAATTAATTTTAAACAATTGAAAACGCGAAATCAACTTTATTGATTTGACATATGAAGAATTCAGTTCCAATAATTTGTTATTTTTCTAATAATTACATATCAACGTTAAAGATCTGTTTCTTGCAAACTAAGGCATTCCTATGTGTAGGCTTGACCTACATCAATATATATATATATATATATATATATATATATATATATATATATATATATAATAACTTCGTGACCTTGGTATGATATGGTAAACCTAATCAGTAGGCGATAATTTAATCACCCAAAATATACATATGCTTAATAAAAATTACATATTTTATTTTAGTAAATAAATAATTGTCATGTGAATGTTAATAATTTTTGGTTGGGATATTTCCCGCTTGTCATTTATATTTTGTGTACTCTTGATAAAAGCGTGCCGCCGAGGCATGTAGAGTTTTTTGAATACATGTGTTTTGGGGTAATATACAGACCTTTAATCGCCTACTGATTAGGTTTACTAAATATATATATATATAATAACTTCGTGACCTTGGTATGATATGGTAAACCTAATCAGTAGGCGATTAAAGGTCTGTATATTACTCCAAAATATATGTATTTAAAAAACTCTACATGTTTCGGCTGTATACGCCTTTTTCAAGAGAATACAAAATATGAATGACAGGATATAAATGTCAAGTAATTAAGTTGCTATGGTTTAAATTATTCAAAGATACATTCTAGTAATAATAATAAATCATGCCTTAGTATTCCAAAAAATAGATAACAAGGTGTGAAAATATGTGTTGTTCGCTGCTAGCAATTTGTGTCTCCTTCTGGGTATGAACTTGTGTGTTGGTTGCTGCTGGCAGCTTGCGTCTCTCTATGGGTGTGTGGTTTTGTGTGAGAGCGTAAGTGTAGGGTTTTGTATGTCGGTGCGTTCGTGCGTGTGTTTAGTGATCGGTCGCATGAATTTAGAGAGGTCGGATAACCAGCCGTTGCGTAGGGCCGCTAACCCTTTCCCGACAACTGCTTTACAATTCCGTGCAGTACTTCGACGGTCTGACCCCCGCCCCAACGAGGCAAGGCGCAGACAGGCGAAGCGCACCCTGTACGGGGTTGCTCATCGCAACTAAGGGAACACTCTTAGTGGCTACCTCGGTCGACGATGGTCACACTTATGCCATCTTAACGTTTTCCGCCGAAGCGGGGGCATAGCACACACGTCGAACGTGTGTGTGCTGTTAACGGCAGCCTAGCCAGGTTGTCGCCCAGGACCGGTCCTAGTGGTGTGTGCATTGCGCGGCGACGAGATAGCGCCGCGTAGCATGGTTCCTCACTCTTGCTGGAAAGGCGGAATGGCACCTGACTGCCCAACGGGCAGACCCCCCTAGAGTTTTGTAGCGCATATGCTAGGCTGCAACCCAGTAGAGGACCACATCAGCAAAAAACAGAGAACAGGCCTGCCTTTCCCTGTTCTCTGTTTTTTGCTGATGTGGTCCTCTACTGGGTTGCAGCCTAGCATATGCGCTACAAAACTCTAGGGGGGTCTGCCCGTTGGGCAGTCAGGTGCCATTCCGCCTTTCCAGCAAGAGTGAGGAACCATGCTACGCGGCGCTATCTCGTCGCCGCGCAATGCACACACCACTAGGACCGGTCCTGGGCGACAACCTGGCTAGGCTGCCGTTAACAGCACACACACGTTCGACGTGTGTGCTATGCCCCCGCTTCGGCGGAAAACGTTAAGATGGCATAAGTGTGACCATCGTCGACCGAGGTAGCCACTAAGAGTGTTCCCTTAGTTGCGATGAGCAACCCCGTACAGGGTGCGCTTCGCCTGTCTGCGCCTTGCCTCGTTGGGGCGGGGGTCAGACCGTCGAAGTACTGCACGGAATTGTAAAGAAGTTGTCGGGAAAGGGTTAGCGGCCCTACGCAACGGCTGGTTATCCGACCTCTCTAAATTCATGCGACCGATCACTAAACACACGCACGAACGCACCGACATACAAAACCCTACACTTACGCTCTCACACAAAACCACACACCCATAGAGAGACGCAAGCTGCCAGCAGCAACCAACACACAAGTTCATACCCAGAAGGAGACACAAATTGCTAGCAGCGAACAACACATATTTTCACACCTTGTTATCTATTTTTTGGAATACTAAGGCATGATTTATTATTATTACTAGAATGTATCTTTGAATAATTTAAACCATAGCAACTTAATTACTTGACATTTATATCCTGTCATTCATATTTTGTATTCTCTTGAAAAAGGCGTATACAGCCGAAACATGTAGAGTTTTTTAAATACATATATTTTGGAGTAATATACAGACCTTTAATCGCCTACTGATTAGGTTTACTATATATATATATATATATATATATATACATATTGTAATGGTACGCATTTACGACCATCATATTTTTCAAATTAAATATCAGTTTGATATAATTTTATTAATATCTAAAGTCAATTTATATAAAATAAGTAAGAAAATTATAACTATATTAATTCTTTTCCCGCTATTAGATATTATTGCGAAACACATTTCGCAATGTATATTAAATTCACATTTCAATCAGAGATCTTTTCATACAAATTACATAATAGAATAACATCATTTTCTGTATTTGTAATTCTATAGTTAGTCATGTGTAAACTCGAATAGATATAACATTGTATTTAGGATAAATGCAAGGCATTTATCATATATGCGATTCAATAGCGTTACTATATTACGTCATCCGAATTCCGAGAACGGTCGAAAACATCCGAAGAAAGCTAGGGACTCACCGACATCGGAAGACGCTGGAACGTTGCTAAAAGGAGGGAACAAGGGACTTCGCTTTGAGTAGTGAAGCAAGTAGCTCATGCGGACGCCATAAAGTGATAATAAAGATAGGGTTTACCGCAATATAAGTATATACGTACTTAAGTAATAAGAAGTACAAAGCGTGGCAAAGTTATTTCACAGATATAAGTGAAATAATTCGTTCGACCCATAAAATTCCACGTTTACTACATCAAGGCCTTTGTTTGGGGTTCCAGGCACCTTGAGGCGTGAGGAAAAGGTCGGACTTAGGGTTAAAGTGCGTTAACTACAAAGAAAGCGATTTTTGTGAAGTGATATGGCCATTGCGTCTTGATATCAAGGTTAGTTATTACTATTACTGTTTATAAAGATCTGATCAGACAAAACAGTTTAAAATATATATAGAATTCATCTTATTTTGTCCTATATGTATGTATAGTTTCTAATTACCATTTCAAAGTAACGATTAAGAATATTATTGTAGATTATATGTAGTAAATAATATGCTTTTTGTCAATATATTGGTATACGTTTTATAACATATTTTATGTTTTATTCAAATCATATAAAGTAAATTTCATTATAAATTAGCATATTAATCAAAGGAGATTTGATTGAAATAATTAATAAAAAGAGGGATTCCATCATTTCACCCTACGATTTCATACACTCCTTGAGATAAGAAGCCGAAAGTACAATTTTAACTTACAAACCTAATATAGAGTTCTCAGCTTAATCTATACGCAGATTTTAGCTAACCGGCAATTAGTATTAATTACTATTATATAATACCTTAGAAGGGGTAAATCTTCTTGACACTCAACTAAACAGAAATTAGATAAATTAATTACTTGTCATTCAACTTTATAAATCTATTTCTCAGTATTCAGGATAATTGCGGTATTTTAGTGTGGATTTACCCCTTGTGGTATACCCTGAGCATCGTTTAGCTAGTTCAATGGCAAAAAATCCATACGCTTAGAGAAGCAATATTTAACGATATTGATTACTTTATCTAGCTATAATATGACGCCGTTATAATGGCCAATTGACTAGACAACTTGATCCGCCATTAAAAATATTTTAACTAAATGTGGAAAGTCTTTGTAGACCCAAATACGACTATATACGTCGCTTGGCAATTGACAAAGAAATGGATGTGCTCTGCTTGTAGGAAACCCACGTTTCCAAAGGGGATCAATGGAGACTATATGAAATCGAGGGATACCAATTGGTCACTTATACAGCTTCTCGACAATATGAATCAGCTATCCTTATAAAGGGAGGAATAAATAATATACATAGACTTGAGTGTAACTCTTAATAATAGAAATATCATCTCCGTTTACAAAGCTCCTATACTAGAGTAACCTCTGCATGTCCTATCTGCCCTGACTCATCTCACTGTATATACAGGCAATTTTAATAGCCACCACAACTCCTAGGGATATCTAACAAAAATCAGAATGGAGTGGAAATTCTTAACTGGGCTGTGAGCTAGCTGTGAACTTGAGCTTATTGTATGATGCTAAGGATCATAAGACTTTTCGTTCTGCTCGCTGTAATACAAACACTAATCCTGGTCTCATTTTCGTGACTTGTGACAAACACGGAAAGCCCCTTGCTGCATCGTGTAGGGTGTAGATCACTCTAGAAACGAATATACCACATATTGAATCCGCACAGGTACCGAGATGGAACTTCCAAAAGGCAAACTGGACCTTTAAGCAAAAGTTCAATCAGCGTATACCGGATCTCCCTCCGACAATTAAAAGCTATTCTAAACTCGTATCGATACTGATTGATGCTGCTAAAAACTCGATTCCTCGTGGCTATAGAAAACTGTACATCCTGGGGTGGTCAAATGAACTCGAAAAACTTTGCAAATGATATTCTGAGAGTGGCGATAATGAACTAGCCGAGCAAATTCTTAGTCAACTAGATGAGACTCGGAAAAGTAAATGGAGGGAAATGATTGAAAACATGAGTTTTACTCACTCTAGTAAGAAAAGCTGGTCGCTGCTTAGAAAACTAGCTTCGTCAGCATTTCGCCTCAAACAAACTTCGCCAATGGATCCCACCCAACTTTATAGCTGAACCACTACGAAATATTTAAAATAATGTGCCTGTCGATAGAGGTTTTGCTAGATATATTAAAACACAAAATTAAGGATACCTCAGAATTCGCAATGGTCATCTCATTTTTCTACTGAAAAAATTAATTCAGCCATTGCTCGGTTCAAGGTAAGAAAGGCTCCTGGTGTTAACGATATCTTTCTTGAATTCATCAAATTATTTCGGAATGGTTGCCCGAGAATGGTTCAGAAACTTTTATAATATCTTAGATTCTGGAGACATTCCTAAAAATTCCGGAAAGCAAAAATTCTGGCAATATTAAAACCAGGTAAGTCCCCAGAAGGTACTGGAAACTATAAACCTATAGCTCCCTTATCTGTTTGCTATAAACTTCTAGAACGGCTTATCTATAATAGAATAGCGCCCTCCGTCGACGAGATTGTTAATAAGGACCAAGCCGGATTCAGAACGGGAAGGAACTGCAGTGACCAAGTCTTGGCGTTAACAACGCACATTGAAACTGGTTTTCAGAAGGGTCTGAAAACATCCGCTATCCTTGTTGATCTTTCCAGTGCCTATGCCACAGTTTGAAAAAATAAAATGATTTTTAAATTCCAAAAAATCATCCTATGTGCTAAATTAGACAAATTATCCAGAATATGCTGAGTAATCACCGAATCGTAGTCTGGCTAAACAATCGAACTAGTAATGGCAAATCCTTGAAAAATGGCTTTCCTCAAGAATCGTTTCTGGCCCCTCCAATGTTCGACGTTTACACCAATGATCTCCCGCAAAATCATGAAAGTTTCTATATGCAGATGACTTGGTTTTGTGCTTCCAAACCTAGAATTTAGAGAATGGAGAATTACAACTTGTTAAATATCTGCAAGTTTTAGGTTCACGGAAACCAACAGAGAGCTGAACGTTGAATTTCAAGCAACACCTCTATAAAAGTAGGTAAATGGTGAAGACCCGCAATAATATACTACATGAACTTTCCAGAAATTCATGGGGAGACTTTGCGAACGGCAGCCATTGCATTGGCTTACTCTCCTGCTGAATACTGTGCTGCTGTTTGGTATAGAAGCTCTCACACCAAACTAGTAGATATTCAACTTAACGATACAATGAGGATCGTTACTGGTACTGTTAAATCCACTCCTAGTCTCTGGTTACCGATTCTTTCTAACATTGTCCCGCCGGATATCAGACGTCTCGCTGCAGCACAGAATAAATGGGCTAAGATATCCAGCGACATTGATCTTCCCATACATGATGATTTAGAAAGCATCTCTAAGACCCAGTTAAAATCTAGGGGACCGATTAGGCTGAATACTGAAGTTCAGCATCCCATCAATATGAACGATTGCTGGATAGCCCTCCTCGAATAGCACCCTGAATTGAGGAATAGGGATTTAATATCTAATCCTTCAGAACCTCTACCGGGCTTAGTCCCCCCACGTAGGCCTTGGTCTCAATTATATAGGTTCCACATAGGCCACGGAAGGTGCAACTCAATGTTGTATAAATGGAAACTAGCATATACTACTAGCCTTTGCGACTGCAGAAATGTTGAACAAACTATGGCCCACATAGTAAATTACTGTTCCAGAAGCAGTGGCGTAGATAAAAAAATGTTTAAGGGGCCCTTCCAAAATGCCTGTTTCGAATAAGTAGCACAAATCGCGTAATTCAATTTCTTTTGCAGACATTAAGTTTTAAAGTGATGTAAGTTAATAAATAATTTTATTTTATAACAAAAGAAATCTAAATGAGTTATTTATTTTATATTACAATACAATAACAAAATTAATTAGAGCACAAAACACAGAAATGTATTTTTTTCAATAGTTTAAAATTTTCAACCCTTTCAAATTGAGGGACCCACCTTGTTTATTTTCAATACATATAACAGCAAAGGCATTTAATCGAACTTGTTTAATGGTGCTGCGTAAATAGGTTTTAATTAATTTTAATTTCGAAAACGATCTTTTTGCTGTTGCTGATGTTACCGGTAACGTTAAATATAATTGAAATAGTGTACATAGAACTGAAAGGCTAATTGCTAAGTATGCATTTACTACTATTAATAAATTGGCTACATCCTTAATAGATGAGTTTTGTTTAATGTCTTAAAATTAATTAGCTGAATTGGTAAATCTTCTGAAAAATCCATTCCATATTTGTTCAGAATATATTTTCCACTATTTCTTCCTTCGTTAAATTCACAAATTTTGAGAGATTAAGAAATGAGAAAAGTTTTATACAACTTCATTTAAGGAGTACAATCTTCTAGATATTTGGTTGATAATAATATCAAGTGATGCATTAACAACTTCGATTTGAATTTTTTTTAATTGGATATGAATTATACACTCGTCTTGACATTCATCAAAGAATTTTTAAATTCTTTTGTGGCGTTTATGTTTCAGCATAGGTTAAATATTCCAAGATTCTGCTAGATTTAGCATCTGCTTCTAATTAATCAAAACTATGTCGCAGTTTTGTTAAGTTTCTTGCCCATTATTGAGCGATTTGCATGCCTCTTCCAACTCACAAGAAGGGCAATGTAGTTGTAAAATTAGGTTAACAATTTCAAGGATTTTACTTTGGAAAACTAGCAATAGAAGGAATTCATAATTATCCTTTTTGTTTTTTCAGGACTTTGCTTCATTTTTGTCAATATACATATCTTTAACAGTACACATGGACAATACACCTCGTATTTTCAGCATTTACTTCTGCTTAAGACACGTGTTTCTGACATCTATAGGCGTCGTCAGTCAAGCTAGTGAAGCAATGTAATACAAATGATACAAATCTTTTTAAGAACAGATTTGTATCTGTATATACATTTACGCTGAAATCGCCTACAAGATATAGCAAATTTCGTCCTATAAGGTGGCACTATTTAATAAGTGACATCTGACGGACGAAAGAGACTATGCCGAAAAAGGCGACCTTTCGCTTGACCAGCTATGCTGGTACATAAACGAAAAAATACGTATAGGTTTAGTCCATTAAAACGAGCCAGATGGCGGTAAATATACAAAAAGTTTTAAGTATATCAATACGTTATGTACGTATTACGCATTTGTTACAAATGAAACAGACATGCAATATACATATCTGTAACTGTACATATGGACAGATTTGTATCATTTGTATGACATTGCTTCACTAGCTTGACTGACGACGCCTATAGATGGCAGAAACACGTGTCTTAAGCAGAAGTAAATGCTGAAAATACGAGGTGTATTGTCCATGTTTACAGTTACAGATATGTATATTGCATGTCTGTTTCATTTGTAACAAATGCGTAATACGTGCATAACGTATTGATATACTTAAAACCTTTTTGTATATTTACCGCCATCTGGCTCGTGTTAATGGACTACACCTATACGTATTTTTTCGTTTATGTACCAGCATAGCTGGTCAAGCGAAAGGTCGCCTTTTTCGGCATAGTCTCTTTCGTCCGTCAGATGTCACTTATTAAATAGTGCCACCTTATACGACGAAATTTGCTATATATTGTAGGCGAATTCAGCGTAAATGTATATTCAGATACAAATCTGTTCTTAAAAAGATTTGTATCATTTGTATTACATTGCTTCACTAGCTTGACTGACGACGCCTATAGATGGCAGAAACACGTGTCTTAAGCAGATGTAAATGCTGAAAATACGAGGTGTATTGTCCATGTGTACAGTTACAGATATGTATATTGCATGTCTGTTTCATTTGTAACAAATGCGTAATACGTGCATAACGTATTGATATACTTCAAACCTTTTTGTATAGCTCTGGACTGGTTGAAAAATTTGGATATTATAATAAAACACGTTTATACGTTTGTTTCAAATACGTTTTAATAACACTACAATTGTTTCGCCAAACATTGGCTTCATCAGGTGCTGATAGTCTGATAATACCATATATGGATATGGATATTAGTGTATAAATTAAAATTATGACCTTTTCTGTCATAAAGGTGATTTATACACTAATATCTAAATTTCTATCTGAATTTCCAATTCGCTTCTCATACGAAATAATAATAACCCAAATCTTCATGGATGATGGTTACTATTGTATCTTTGCTAATACATACCACTTCCTTTGCTATTAATCACAGAGTCAATCGCCGATTTTTTGCTAGCAGCACACGCACGCGTTCATGTTTTCCGATGTCATGTTTGTGGATGGCAGGCCCGAACGCGGTTCATCCTCCACCGATTCCTTGCCAGCGCCAGTGCAAACCAATCGTACACACATTTTCTACTCACAGCATCCTGACCGTAAACTTGCACCAATATTTCATGGGTTTGCGTCGCCGTTTTACCCAATTTGAAGCAGAACTTAATGTTGTGTCGCTGCTCTACGCGTATTGATCGAAACACTGTTGAAATGAATGCAATAGCATTGCCTTTTACACACCTTGCCTTTTACACACCAGAATAAAATTTGATAAACATTTCATTACAGACTGATAATTATATTTTATTGAGAGTATGCAATCAAATCTTGAAGATCATCTTGATACGCACAGCTTTTTCAGTGTGTATTTAATTTTACTTGTATGTAATGTCGTTTGTTGAAGGGCTTGGCAACGTGGCAAACTTTCACTAAAAACACATAAATGCTTTGTAAAAGATCATAAAAATTTCGTAGTTTAATGATGTTTCTAACAGAATCATTTAAAACTAGATTCACATTATGAGTTGAGCAATGAATATAATCGGCAGTCGAAACTCGATTCTTAATTATAGCTTGTAAACCATTATATTTTCCAGACATATTCACTGCCCCATTGTATCCTTGCCCTCGACACTTTTCCATTTTAATTTGAACAGCTTCTAAACTCTGAGTTTTGTTCAGTTAGCTCTATAAATCCAATAAATGATTCTTTTATTTCCCGAGTGTTTTGTTTATTTGGATTTTGCTTCATGTTTGTGTACCTTACAACAATACTTAATTAATCTTTCTTGGATATGTCTTGCGTAGTATCAATTATAAGAGAAAAAAGGGACTTTAATGATATTTTCCGTTATTTTTTCAAATGTACAATTATTTCATTTTGAATATCGGGGCTTGAGTATTTGTTTCGAATATTAATGATTGGCAAGTGAGCCTTTAGTACAGGGTCATAACCTGCTATCAAACCAATAATATTTAAAAAATTACCACTTGTTACTCCAATTTCTTAACATTTTCTTGATGTCCTCGAAACGGCAAATAGATAAGTTTCTTATCACATCACAAATTCTTACTAAAACTTCTTAAATTTTTTCGTGACCACTAATTTGACTATCGATAGTTTTTGTTCTTTCCCAACTACTGTAAATTATGCATGCTTGCAAATGAGCATCACTTCCCTCGTGAATCTTAACTTTCTTACTTAAGCCCCTCCAGTCATTAATTGTGAACTTATACCAATTTACTGATGCTTCATTACTAGAGAATAGCCAAAACACGGTTGACAATAAACACCATTCAACTTTTGGGAGTAACATAACCAAAAGCGATCGATTTTTTAACCAGTTTTTGTTTTCATGGTATAATAATCACTACTGAGCGCTCTATTATCTCCTGTATTCTTTGGAAACTGTCCCATAGGCTTATTTGGCCCTGCTGTAATAATTTTCTTTTTAAATCGTCGGAAAGCAATTCTGAAAATAACGCTGTCTGGCTAAAATATGTTGAATCCTCCTGTTTACAATTGATTTTATTTTTTCCAAAACAATATTTGATTTCTGCTCGATTATAACATTTTCGTAAGATACAATATTTTCAGCTGGTGCAGATGTACTAGTTTCTGGAGCCTTTTCAAAAAAAAAACTGCTAATCTTCGGTAAATTACGTAATTTTTCATCATTTTCTTGTTTCAGTTTCCCTTTTTTCGCACCACTCATATATTTTCTTTCGCTCATCTTATTTTGAATATTTCAAACTATAACTTCAGTACATGTTAATTTATTAGTTAAAATTTGATGAAATTAAATCACTATACATACACTCACTACTTCGTTACAAAAGTCAATGTACATATATAACTATCCATATAGAATTTATGATATTTTTTGAAATAGTCTTTCAGTTGAACCTATCTTCATTTTTGTATTTATTCAATAAAATTATTTTTTTTATAACTAAGTCATTAAAACAAATATGCAAATACAGCTTTATAAAAGAAACGTGCCTTTTCGTAATTTCTAGTTTTATTTATTAGTTTATAACATAGTCATATTATTCATATCACTTCAAGTTAACGAAAAAATACAAACCTTTCATTATTTGAATCTGTGTTACGCATAGATGTTGAAATATGCTGATTGAAACTTAGTAGAGATTTATTTCCATTGATGAAAGAGCCTATGGTCAGTCACCAGATGTGATACTATTTTCTTGGAACTGAGAAAGATACGGACAATAAAAGAATAAAACGAGACAAAAGTTTTCATAGTACAAAACGTAAATGGTATATGTATACTGTTATAATTTTTAAAACTAGAAGGCCATACAAATTTTGTTTTAATGATACAAAGGAAAACATACACTTTTTTATATATAAGGATAAACCAGGAATATTCTCGTAAATTTCTTTACTAGTGCGGGGTCTCTACCAGCGCCTTATCTACGCTACTGCCCAGAAGAAGTTTCCCTGGGGCATCCTCGAGCTGAGCAAGACCTCTTCTACAGCTCTGGACTGGTACAAATGAAACAGACATGCAATATACATATCTGTAACTGTACACATGGACAATACACCTCGTAATTTCAGCATTTACTTCTGCTCAAGACACGTGTTTCTGCCATCTATAGGCGTCGTCAGTCAAGCTAGTGAAGCAATGTAATACAAATGATACAAATCTTTTTAAGAACAGATTTGTATCTGTATATACATTTACGCTGAAATCGCCTCTAAGATATAGCAAATTTCGTCTTATAAGGTGGCACTATTTAATAAGTGACATCTGACGGACGAAAGAGACTATGCCGAAAAAGGCGACCTTTCGCTTGACCAGCTATGCTGGTACATAAACGAAAAAATACGTATAGGTGTAGTCCATTAACACGAGCCAGATGGCGGAAAATATACAAAAAGGTTTTAAGTATATCAATACGTTATGCACGTATTACGCATTTGTTACAAATGAAACAGACATGCAATATACATATCTGTAACAGTACACATGGACAATACACCTCGTATTTTCAGCATTTACTTCTGCTTAAGACACGTGTTTCTGCCATCTATAGGCGTCGTCAGTCAAGCTAGTGAAGCAATGTAATACAAATGATACAAATCTTTTTAAGAACAGATTTGTATCTGTATATACATTTACGCTGAAATCGCCTACAAGATATAGCAAATTTCGTCCTATAAGGTGGCACTATTTAATAAGTGACATCTGACGGACGAAAGAGACTATCCCGAAAAAGGCGACCTTTCGCTTGACCAGCTATGCTGGTACATAAACGAAAAAATACGTATAGGTTTAGTCCATTAAAACGAGCCAGATGGCGGTAAATATACAAAAAGTTTTAAGTATATCAATACGTTATGTACGTATTACGCATTTGTTACAAATGAAACAGACATGCAATATACATATCTGTAACTGTACATATGGACAGATTTGTATCATTTGTATGACATTGCTTCACTAGCTTGACTGACGACGCCTATAGATGGCAGAAACACGTGTCTTAAGCAGAAGTAAATGCTGAAAATACGAGGTGTATTGTCCATGTTTACAGTTACAGATATGTATATTGCATGTCTGTTTCATTTGTAACAAATGCGTAATACGTGCATAACGTATTGATATACTTAAAACCTTTTTGTATATTTACCGCCATCTGGCTCGTGTTAATGGACTACACCTATACGTATTTTTTCGTTTATGTACCAGCATAGCTGGTCAAGCGAAAGGTCGCCTTTTTCGGCATAGTCTCTTTCGTCCGTCAGATGTCACTTATTAAATAGTGCCACCTTATACGACGAAATTTGCTATATATTGTAGGCGAATTCAGCGTAAATGTATATTCAGATACAAATCTGTTCTTAAAAAGATTTGTATCATTTGTATTACATTGCTTCACTAGCTTGACTGACGACGCCTATAGATGGCAGAAACACGTGTCTTAAGCAGATGTAAATTCTGAAAATACGAGGTGTATTGTCCATGTGTACAGTTACAGATATGTATATTGCATGTCTGTTTCATTTGTAACAAATGCGTAATACGTGCATAACGTATTGATATACTTCAAACCTTTTTGTATAGCTCTGGACTGGTTGAAAAATTTGGATATTATAATAAAACACGTTTATACGTTTGTTTCAAATACGTTTTAATAACACTACAATTGTTTCGCCAAACATTGGCTTCATCAGGTGCTGATAGTCTGATAATACCATATATGGATATGGATATTAGTGTATAAATTAAAATTATGACCTTTTTTGTCATAAAGTTGATTTATACACTAATATCTAAATTTCTATCTGAATTTCCAATTCGCTTCTCATACGAAATAATAATAACCCAAATCTTCATGGATGATGGTTACTATTGTATCTTTGCTAATACATACCACTTCCTTTGCTATTAATCACAGAGTCAATCGCCGATTTTTTGCTAGCAGCACACGCACGCGTTCATGTTTTCCGATGTCATGTTTGTGGATGGCAGGCCCGAACGCGGTTCATCCTCCACCGATTCCTTGCCAGCGCCAGTGCAAACCAATCGTACACACATTTTCTACTCACAGCATCCTGACCGTAAACTTGCACCAATATTTCATGGGTTTGCGTCGCCGTTTTACCCAATTTGAAGCAGAACTTAATGTTGTGTCGCTGCTCTACGCGTACTGATCGAAACACTGTTGAAATGAATGCAATAGCATTGTTTTAGTAGCCTTGGGCAATCTGCGGGGGAGGACAGGTCCAGGCATGTCCATGCAGTGACGCGCCGTCCATATGGGCAAGGTCGTGCAGCGCACAACGGCACCAAGGCCTTAAAGGCGCCTACGGCCACTTATGATAAGTTAAATTTTAAAAATATTAAAAACATTTTTTGAAAGTTTACAACAAATCAACAAATTTACATAAAACAATTATTACAATTATTTTAGCATTGACAGCAATAATTTTATTGTTACTTCAAAGAGTGTACTTGATATTTGCATCTACACTGTTTTTTGTATAAATTTAACTTAATTAATATTATTTAATAATTAAAAAAGGTGAAAGGGGTATCTTAAGCATTTTAATAGAAGCTAATAATCATACTGTAATAATTTTATTAAATGAATACAGACTTTTTTCGGCTTCATTCAAGAACCATTGCATATATAACAAGTGCGCCGTGTATTAGTAGGTATTATGTATATGGTCGATATCGAGCTTACAGAATCTGGCTGCAGGTTTAAACTTGCAAAATTTTGGGTGTATTTAAACGCTTTCGCAGTCGGTGCAGGTTTATTAACTTATCGTTGTCGTAGGCGCGTGAGCCGTATGAGCGTACCAAATATATGTATGTAGTAAGTCCTGATTTGATAATATAGTGATTGTGAAAAATAATTAAAAAATAAGGTAAGTGATTAAGTGAATTCAGCTTTATATAGTAATAATAATTATAATAATGCTTTATTCAACTTTAAAAAACTTTCATAGTTTTAACTATACATTCAGTTTACCTAATTTCGATAAATATTTAACTTAACGAAATTTGGCATTACGATACTTAATTACAAAATTTAAAATTTCGAATTTTTTTGAACAATTTTTTATATAAAACAAATAAAACTTTGTGTTTCCTAATTCTTAGTGATTTTATTTAGATGGCCAGAGAAGAAAAAAAGAAATTATCTGGTTATCAAAATTTGCTTAACAAGCGAAAACGGGAGGAAGACTTGGAGAAGAGCAATTTAAAAGTTACCAACTTTTTTCGGAAGCTCACACATTTTCAAGACAGTACTTCTACTGATAACAGTGGTTTTCCATTTCCATCAATATCAAAGTTGCCATCAGAATTAGAGAAGCAAGCCAATGAGGATGAGGATCCGATAGATTCAGATTCTGATACGTTTCAGTCGGTACCATCATGTTCGAGTAAGCAAGACGAATCATCCGAAGACGCGTATTCGCCCCTCTCTAACGATCCAGGTCTTTGGCCGAGTATATTATCTCCAACCCAGGTGCAAGAACTAGTCGAAAAAGGTCCTATGTATTATCAAAATAAAACTATGTATCCTAAAGACAAAAATGAACGTAAGTTTTCTGATATATATTTCACTCGAATTTTGTCAAATGGTGAAAAGGTTCAGCAAGATTGGTTACTATATTCTATTAAGAAAAATGTAGTTTTTTGTTTTTGTTGTAAAATATTCAGTGACACCAATAATCCATTGACTAAAAATACTAAACTAAGTAACCAAGACGGTTTCAATGATTGGCATCACTTAAGCGAACATTTGAAAAATCACAAAAAAGTAAATCTCACTTTCAAAATTTACGTTCTTGGTCAGATTTATTAGAAAGATTAAAAACTAATCGAACCGTAGATTCCGAAATGCAAAATTTATTAAAATGTGAAACTAAACACTGGCGCAGTGTCATTGAAAGAATAATTTATACAATTCAATTTTTGGCTGAACAAAACTTGGCTTTTCGTGGTCCTAATAATAAATTATTTCAAAGAAATAATGGAAATTTTTTGAAATGTATAGAAATGATAGCAAAATTTGACCCAGTGATGTCTGTACATATTAATAGATCTCAAAGAAATATGCCATTTTATCTTGGAGATAAAATTCAAAACGAAACGATTAAATTAATAGGTGATAATATAAGAAACAAAATTTTAAATGAAGTTAAAAAAGCAAAGTATTTTTCTATATTACTTGATTGTACTCCCGATGTGAGCCACCAGGAGCAAATTTCTGTTTGCATAAGATGCGTTCATTTAAAAAACAATGAATTTAGTGTCGAAGAACGGTCTAGCAGAATTGATGCAGTAACCCCTCTAAGATTCCAGTTAGGCGAAATTTACGATGCTTTTTATGAAGTTTTGTCTGGAAATAATTTTGATAACACTACAAAACATCTGGCTATTTCTATAGTTAAAAAAATTAAAAATTATGAGTTGGTATGTATGTTAGTGTTGTGGTACAAGATACTAAGTAAAGTTAATGTTGTTACCAAGATCCTGCAAACTAAAAAATTCAATATTTCACAGGCTTGCGAAAGTTTGAACAACCTAAATACCTTTTTAAAGGAATATCGATCAGATAAAGGCTTCAGTGACTTGCTCGTAGATGCCAAAGAATTAGCATCTTGCTTGGAAGTAGATGCGATATTCAAATGTTCAGAAATTTTAAGGCCACGAAAAATAAAAAACCAATTTTCCTACGAAAGTGAAGATCAGCCAATTGAAAACCAAGAATTAAAATTCAAAGTCAATTGTTTTTTTGGAATGCTAGACATTACTCTTTCATCTGTAAATGAAAGATTTGAACTGCTATCCTCTCATTCTGATGTTTTAAAATTTTTGTGGAATATTGAGGATTTTGGCAAGTATTCTGACCAAGAACAATTTAATTTTTGTAAAAACTTGAAGAAGCTTTAACTGACAAAAATCGAAACGAAAAAGATATAGACGGAAGAGAACTTTTACATGAATTGCAATTTCTGCAAAATTGCGACAAAAATGTGACCTCTGTAGTAGAAACACTCAATTACATTACAATAAATAACTTAACCCACTCATTCCCAAACATTACAATTGCATTACGTATATTGTTAACTATACCAATTTCTGTAGCTACAGCCGAAAGATCATTTTCTAAATTAAAGTTAATTAAGGATTACTTACGATCTAGAATGGGCCAGGAGCGGCTAGAAAATCTTGCTATCATTTCTATAGAGTCTGACTTTTTAAAGCAGCTGAATATTGAAAATCTTATTAATGAATTTGCCAAAAGTAAAGCTAGAAAAGTCCAATTTCTATAAGACATTTCCGTTGTTTTCCTTCACGTTAATCTATTTAAAAACACGGGCACTCTAAAAATATTTTATTTGACCTTTTGCTTTTTAATAATTTGGAATACTGTTTTTTATTTTGTTGCTGTTGTTTCAGTCTGCAATAAAAATTTTAATAATATTTTTTTGTATGTGAACCTATTGTTTGCCTCAAATAAAAAATACCTACCAGTACTAACAAGTCTAAAGAGTTCGTCATAAATTTCAATGTTGAACTGTGGGAGAGTGGCTGGTAATTTTGGCTCAATACATATAGGGTAAAGGCGCCTATCAGAATTTCGCACGACGGCGCCGAAGATACTTGGCGCGTTACTGTGTCCATGTATGCCTACGCAACGAGCGACGTTGTTTCAAGCGTTGAATAGCGATATTAGACCATTCATCGAATTTAATAGATAAATTTCGTATATGTATTCTACTACTAATAATAATAACAATTCAAATTTCTCCAATAAGAGGATAATACAGTAATGAGGTTCAATGAGAAAATTAAACTATAATCTATAAAAAAAAACAAATTCAAATAAAAGAAAACGATATAGAATACCAAAATTGACCATGTAAAACAACTTTTGTTTTTTACATTGTCAATAAGTGCAAACGTGGGTAATTTAGGTTCAGTAATGGTTAATTGTGACGGAAGTATAAAAAGAATACGAAAATTTTTATGTTTAATCATTCGTAATAGGTACTTTGGCAAAGATGTTTGTTCTAGGTCTGGCTGCGGCGAATGATTCACATGGTCTATTTAAGTGCGATAAGAAAGTCAAGTAAAAATTGTGTTCCCGTAGCAATTCTTGATACTCGACACCCTCGGCAGGTTAGTTACCAGATGATTTGTAGGTTAACTATTTCAAAAAACTTCTTTGCATTTTCTCAATCAATAAATTCTGGTAGACAAAAAAATACGGCCAAATAATTGACGCATGTTCGAGTCTTGGACGAACCATAGTGTCTTTAGCATATCTAAATTTGCAGGATCGAATAACAGAACTGAGACTGCCTGAAGCGGAATTGCAAATAGGTAAAATGTGGTCGGTAAACTGCTAGCGTTGGTCGAATACAACGTCTGGGTCTTTGACTTGATCATGGGATATTAAAAAAATATAAAATCATCAAGTGAATAAGAATATATCAATGAATTCGCCTTGTAGTATATGACGACTCCGCATTTATTTATGCTGATTTTTATTTTGTTCTTGTTACACCAATGGTACACAATAGTGTTTAAGTCTTTTTACAAAGCTTCACAATCAGTTGAAAAAATGTTCTCGAAAATTAATGAATTAAGTCGTCGAGGTAGGTAAAGATGCGATAGTTAAGCAATGACAAAATATCATTAATATAAACATTAAACAGTGGCTGATTAAGGTTTGACCCTTGACAATTATAGAAATAAGAAGTCAGATTAGCTTTGGATAAAGTAAAGCCAAATGAAGTTTGATTATAATGTGATGACTCATCCAACAATACGTCACGTATAATACCTCTGGCGCGTTCTCGGCAGATCTAGAAACGGAAAGACCGAGAAAAATTGAGAGGCTCGGCGGCCCATATATATAAGCCGTCGAAGAAGGGATGGGGCATTCGATACCAAGTTATCCCCGAACGAACTTACATAAATATAAATACATATATGTGCTTATTGTTAGTAATTAGTTTTTATATTGTTATTCTTTTTTATTATTAATATAGTGTGTGTCTAAAGTTACCGTTAGTTTTATTTAAGAATCCGAAAAAATAAACTTTACAGTGGTGCAGGTGTGTGGTTTAATAAATAACGGACTAAGTAGACAATTAAGTGTGAATTAATCTGTTTAAATAAATATACAGTGCGAAAAGACGTTATTTTAAATATCGTGATGGCCAATAGAATGAAACTCACGGAATTAAAAGTAACTGATTTAAAACGAGAATTAGAGGAGAGGGATAAGGATACAACTGGCAAAAAGGCAATTCTCCAGCAACGGCTTCGAAATGTGTTGATCCAAGAAGGCGAGGATCCAGAGAATTATGTCTTTCAAGTTCCAGGGGGAGATGCTGACGTGAATTCGCTGTTAATGAAAATGGAACAACGTCTGATAGACAATTCACAAACCTTGGAACAGCGTCTAATAGATTCACAAACTAAAATGGAGCAGAAGAGCCTGGAAACTTCTGGAAATTTAGCAAAAACTCTAGAACAAATGGAACAGAAGAATCTGGATAGTGCGAAAAATATGGAACAATGGTTAATAGAGAATGTGCAAATTCAAATGCAACAAATGGAACAGAAGAATCTGGACAGTGTGAAAAGTTTGGAACGACTAATACACAATTCGCAAACCTTGGAACAGCGTCTAATAGATTCACAAACTCAAATGGAACAAAGAAACCGCTAGAATCCTCGAGAAAAATCTGGAAAACAAATTACTAGAAAATTCTAGAAACTTCGAAAAAAGTCTGGAACAAGTGGAGAAAGTTCTAGAACAGCGATTAGCGGAAATATCAGAAGCATTAAAGGAAGAGGTTTTCATAGATGTAGAAGAGAAAATTGGAGAACATTCTAGACTTTTAGAGGCAATAATGACTCAGATGAAATTACCCGTTACCACGAGTCATTCTGATCCCAAGCAGGTCAACGAAGAAGTTATGCCGCGGCCCATCGAAATAAAAGAAGAACCTGTGACTATCTCGAAGACCAGAATCAAGCCACCAACCTTTGATGGAAAGACGTCATGGACGACTTAACTGACGCAATTCGAAGCGGCCGCAGAAGCAAACGCATGGTCTTCTGTCGAGAAGGCGACTGCTTTAATCATAGCATTGAGGGGTGATGCTAGTGATATTTTGCAGACATTGCCTCCTGAGGAACGTAAAGATTATTCTCAACTCATTAAACGCTTGGAGATGAGATATGGCCATGCACATTTGGAGCAAGTATACCATACCCAACTGAAGAATCGATCACAGAAGAAATGTGAGAATCTTCAAGAATTTGAGGCAGATGTTACTCGTCTGGTACGACTGGCATATCCGATGGTGCCAGATAATTTCATGGAACACCTAGCTGTCCAGACGTTCATAGATGGTCTACGGGATATTGATACGCAGCAAGCATTAAGGTGGGCAAGACCGAAAACCTTGATCGATTCTTTGGCGCACGCGATTGAGTTTGAGACTGCAAAGCAAGCCTCTCGGAACCATGCTCGTGTCTGAATGTTGACAAACAGGAAAATGAGGAGTTCATGGAGCAGGTGGTTAGAGTAGTGTCAATTTGGGAAGACACTGACGCAGAAACCAATTTGGAACTTATAAAGAAAAGTGTACCCCAAACGAGAGAGAAAGACATAGTTCTTGCATGTATAGACAGGCCGAATAACATTGACTGTAATATTCTTCAGTTGTCTTCTAGCGTCCGTAAGGTGTCGATCGTGTTCTTTGAGTTAATTTTATTACAAAATCAGTTGTTTGAGTTTATTTTATTACAAAATCAGTTGTTTGAGTTTATTTTATTACAAAATCAGTTGTTTGAGTTTATTTTATTACAAAATCAGTTGTTTTCACAGCTATTTGGAATAGAAGGCCTTTATATCTGTAGGTATTACATTATTTTTCATGAATTTTTAATAGGATTTGTTGAAACATGTACTTTATTTGTTATAGATTATTATGTCTAGTTTACCGTCCACATCTGGATGTCGTGATCCAGCAGATGTTGAAATGCCAGTGAAAAAAAGACAAATAATAGCAGAACAATCGCGGGAAATCATTCATAACGTGTACAATTTTATCAAAAAGAGAAATATGAATGGTAAATTATGTTTTACTCTTTAAACAGTCATAATGTAATTTTTGTCGTATATTGCAAGCAATGATAAACGATAGCAAGAAATAAATATTGTTTGTAGGGAATATTTTTAATGGTAAATTAAGTTTTACTCTTTAAACTGTCAAAATGTAATTTTTGTCGTATATTGCAAGCAATGATAAACGATAGCAAGAAATAAATATTGTTTGTAGGGAATATTTTTAATGGAAAATTAAGTTTTACTCTTTAAACTGTCATAATGTAATTTTTGTCGTATATTGCAAGCAATGATAAACGATAGCAAGAAATAAATATTGTGTGTAGGGAATATTTTGGACATGGTTGCAGAGGCAACTGGAATTAGTAAAAGCACTATATGTCGTATTATCCGCAAAGGAAAAGCCAGCGACGAAGAAGAGAAATCTACGGTGAGTAATCCAAGAAGCTCCCCAAAATCTACTGTGGATTAGAGATGGTTGCTCTGAACCGAACCTGTTCCTTTGAACCTAGTTCGCGTGCCGGAGCAGGTGCACCTAATTCGCATTTTCCAAAAGAGTAGATCCGATTGAAACGATTCCGAGTCGTACAATTCTGATTCCGATCGTTCAAGTCGGAGCGTCCGAGAGTTGATCTCGCAGTTGCACCTACATATTCGCATCGTATTATGTAAAAGAGTAGGTCCGCCTGGAACGAGTCCGACTAAGCGAAGCGAAATATGAGAAATAAACGACGAACTACTCCTATATGTATAAATAAATACAACTGGCAATTGTAGTTGCTGCGATTCTGAATAATTGTATATAGCAATTGTGCAACCAAATATATTTATTTTTTAATAATTAGTATGATTTCTAGTCATAAGAAAAACTAAATTTTTAGCTACACAAAAAATATATAATAAAAAGTAAAAATAATAAGAACTAATACATAAAAAATAGTTTTAATTTTTGCATTTAAATCTAAATGAAGTCATCGTTCATATTCAGGAAAACTAGTTTTTCTACTTTACTCGCACTTAACCGTGTTCCTCTTTCATTTAAAATATACTCCGCTTTAGAAAAAAAGTCTCTCGCATGGAACTGAAGTAGCCATTGCACAACAAATTTCCTTTACAACGATACTTAGGTTCGGGAATAAATATTCACTGTCCTTCCACCACTGAAATGGATCCTGATTTCGATCAGCCATTTCACACAACTTTTGTAACACATTCTTTGGCCACATAAATTACATTTAGCTACTACAGAAAAAAAAATTCCATACAATACTGGTTTGCCTATTAGAACTCATTCTTAAATATTTATAAAATTTAAATTAAATTCCACAAAACTACAACCTCCAACGACAATACTTATTATGCAACTAATCGAAATATATCCTATTTAGTAAAGGAAGGTAGAGAAAATACAAAGTGATGTGTTTATTTTAATACATCATACATATATAGTCTTCACTTTTTTTAACAGTAACATTATGTCTCTCGACTAGATATTATATTTTTTGTATAAGAAATAGGCGATAATACTATATTTATTGTATTATTTTTGTGATTATTTTTTTGTGTATATCGTATGCACTTTAATTTTAAAAAAATCTATAAATTGCAATCTGACACCTCATTTAAAATGTAATAAGTTAACTGCTATTTGTATATCCAAGCTGTGTGCCTAAGTAAACATAAAGATTACCCTGACTGATCGGACGCAAAATATGACTCATAATCGGTCGGTGTCGGAATTGATTTGTGCACCTAGTTTGCCGCACCTAGTTCGGAACTGGAATCCGGGTAGGTGCACCTACTCCGCTCAAGGAGTAGGTGCACCTACTCCGCTCAAGGAGTAGGTTATATCATCTCTACTGTGGATCAATGTGGGGTAGAAACAATCCATCGCACCATCCATAACTTTCATGTGACCGATAAAGTAAGGCCCACAATAAGGTCTGGGTATAATAGAATAAAAGGCGACGAAGCAATCGGTTTTATGGGCAAACGCACATCTTTTAGAAAATTATTACTACAAATGGGTTTCAGGTTAATATCACAATAACTTCTTATTGAATTTTTATTATAATATTTTTTCTATTTAATAGATGGGAAGAAAACCAATGACAACAGGAAGCTTTTGATGGAACGTAACGATATACGCGAGTTGAGAGCTACTTACATCAGAAAGGTTACGAATTATAGTCGCCAAAATCGTCCCATTATTTATACAGGTAAAGCATAGATTCTTTTTTTTTATAAATTTATTAAATATTATATTTGTAGATGAGACGTATCTCCATGCTGGACACACGACTCCTTATGCATGGACTGATAATTCCAATAGTGGTCTTAAGTGCCCGATATCAAAGGGAAACCGCCTCATTATATCACATGCCGGTATGTCTAAAGTTTATAATATAAAAATCGTATTGACATAATTAATGTTGAAGGTAGCGCACAAGGTTTTGTGGATAATGCCCTGCTAATATACCCATCTGGGAAAAAAACTGGCGATTATCACGACGACATGTACTACGAAAATTTCAAGAAATGGGTTACAAGTAAGCTCATACCAAATTTACCTAAAAATTCGGTCTTGATGTTAGATAACGCCAGTTATCACAATGTGACTGCGATCAAGCATCCAACTTCCAATACCGTAAAATCAGAGATGATAAAATGGCTTAACGAGAGAGGCATACAATACGAAGATAATTTTACGAAACCGGAGCTGTACAATTTAATTAAAATGTACAAACCCTGTCATACATTATATCGCATAGATGCTATATTGGCAGAGAACGGACACACTGTTTTAAGGTTGCCACCCTATCACCCCGAATTGAACCCCATAGAAAAGATATGGGGTATTGTGAAAAACAGAGTGGCAACTAGAAATATAACGTTTAAGTTAGATGACGTGGAAAAAATTGCTATCGAAGAATTTACCAAAATTACACCAGACGATTGGTCCAGTGTTTGTAGACATGCAGAAAATATTGAAAAGGAATACATCACAAGGGAACATATTCTGGACCAATATTGCGAGGAATTCATAATTAATTTGGATAGTGATTCTGAACACGATGTTTTTGATTATTTTTCTGATTAAGTTGATGAATAATTGTTGAAATATAACTTATTTATATGTGTAGTTATCTTTGTATTTATGTCATTAGTAACTAAGGGTATTTATGTATAATTATGTAGTAATAAAAGACGACGTGTAAACAACAAATTATTTTTACTCCGAATGAATATTCATAAATTTACAAATATAATGAATAAAATCTTGGTAAAAGAAGAAAAAATGTGATATATGTAAATGTTTAAATTATAATGAAAATAAATAATTGAACCAGAAATTGTTGGTTGTATCTCTGTTAAAAATCCCACTTGAAAATAAATAAAATAATAACGCTTTATTATTCATTCAGACAATAGAATGTGTTTATGAAATTATGTTTCATGGCAAACGAACATAATAAATGAAATATGTTGTTTCCGTTGCACACGAAATAAAAATACAAAACGTTTTATGTAAAATTCGAATTTTAAATTGCGCGCTAATTTAGACCCAGCCCGACCTATGTTTTTGAGGGCGTTAATACTCAGGTTGCGCGATTCGCTCGCGCAGATTGGTGTCTTCCCAAAGCGATTTTACTCTAGTAGAGTTCTAAACCAGATCAAACCAAATAAAAGAGTACTGCGATGCTGGAATTGTGGAGAAATTGGTCACATTCGAAGTAAATGTGGTAAGGTGGCCAAGAAAACATCGTCTGAGCAGCAGGAAAACTAAAGCGGGTCGATGAGTGGGGGCAATCATCGATCCAGCATTAGGAAGCCCCAAGGACTGCCCAAATCGCATCCTTGCAACATCAAACCAATGGCCTGTATGTGGACGCTATTATGGAAAGAAGGACCTATGCTTCCTTGCTAGATACTGGATCAACGAAAACCATCGTGCGACCCGATTTGATTTCCAGGAATAAAAAATTACTTTCTAGCAAATGGAGACTTAGGACAGCTACTGGAGAAGCAGCGTCTGTGGCAGGTGAAGTAGATGTCAACTTTATCATAGGCACATCAATCTGACATTGTGTTCTCGTGGCCGACATAGAAGAAGAAATAATCTTGGGATTAGACATCATGGAAACCTACGGCTTCCAGTTAAACATGAAAGAAGGCACTTTAAAAATAAATAATGAAGGATTGTTTATTCATAGGAAAAATTCTGGGAATGTAGAAGTAATTACAGCAGAGAATGTTGTTCTGGATGCAAGAAGTGAAGACATATTTGACGACGTGTTTGGAAGGTGATTATTTGGACAGAAATGTTACAATGTTGGAACCAAAAGCTGATGATGACGAGGTGGGCCGAGGAATAGTAATTGCCAAAATGCTGGTTAAGACTCAGAAGACTGTACCGATAAGAGTAATGAATGTGAACTATTACCCTGTTTCATTGAAGAAGGGTACTATTTTGGGGTGGTGTTCGCCAGTGTCGGCCGTCGAGACGAAGAATGGATTCGTGCAGGTTCCTGAGAAATTGTCCAAGATAATCGACTCAGCTTGTCAAGGATTGAGCAAGAAAAACAAAGCCAAGTTAAGGATCTAATCAAACATTATGAAGACGTCTTTGAAACCGAAAGTGGTACGAAAGGAAGAACCAATATCATGTCATGCACAAAATAAATACCGGCGATGCAAGTCCAATACGACAAGGACCAAGAAGGTTACCAATGGCAAAGCGTGAGGAAGCCAAGCAGATTATACAAGATATGGAAAGCCAAGGAGTAATTGAACCGTCGAATAGTCCATGGGCTTCACCAGTGGTCCTTGACAAGAAGAAGGATGGATCTACCAGATTCTGCGTGGACTATCGTCGTCTGAATAGTGTGACGAAAAAGGACAGCTATCCTCTCCCAAGAATAGACGATACGCTAGACACCTTGGCAGGAGCAAAATGGTTCTCCACTCTTGATTTGAAGAGCGGTTATTGGCAAGTGGGAATGGACCCCAATGACAAACAGAAGACTGCCTTCAGTTTAGATACAGGACTCTGGCAATTTACAGTCATGCCATTTGGACTGTGTAACGCCCCAGCTACTTTTGAACGACTCATGGACACTGTACTGAGGGGACTGTCCTGGAATACCTGCCTGGTATATCTCGATGATGTGATTGTGGTAGGGTAGACCTTTGAAGATCACATGAAAAATTTGGAAGTAGTATTCCAGAGGTTGCGAGATGCCAACCTGAGATTAAGTCCAAAGAAGTGTCACCTTTACCGCAAGGAGGTAAATTACCTTGGACATGTGGTTTCCGGGAAAGGAATTGCTGTGGATCCAGAAAAAGTAAAAGCTGTGGAAAAATGGCCGGTACCCAAAGACAAACATCAGCTAAGAAGCTTTTTGGGATTATGCACATATTATCTACGCTACGTTCCTGGATTCACCAACATTTCAAAACCACTTACTCGCCTAACAGAAAATCGAGCATTCATTTGGAACAACCAATGCCAAGCGGCCTTTGAGTTGTTAAAAGGTACGTTGATCAGTGCACCTGTTTTAAACTATCCACTGCCATCTGGGAGGTTTGTTCTGGATACGGATGCCAGTAACGTCGGGATTGGTGGTGTGCTCTCTCAAATCCAAGATGGACAAGAAAAGGTCATTGGATACTTTACCAAGACCCTGTCCAAACCGGAGAGGAACTACTGCGTAACCAGGAGAGAATTATTGGCAGTAGTTAAGACTATTGAGCATTTTTACATGTACCTGTATGGGCAGAAGTTCCTGATCCGCACTGAACATGCCGCCTTAAAGTGGTTCTTACAATTTAAGAATCCCGAGGGTCAAGTAGCTAGATGGATTGAGAGGCTACAGGAGTATGACTTCGACATTGAACACAGAGCAGGCCTCAAACATCGAAATGCAGATGCTCTTTCCAGAAGGCCCTGTCCAGAAGACTGCCGACATTAAAACCGAATCGAAGACAAATCGGTCAACGCTCATCGAACTAATGACCAATGGCAATATGACAATTTGCGCGCAAATCAAGAAGCTGATCCGGATCTTGCAGTCTTCAGGTCTTAGAAGAGAAATGGGCAAAGACCGACCTGGCAAGAAATTGCTCCTCATTCACGAGAATTGAAGTCATACTGGGCACAAGCAAACATGCTATTCGGGAGGGAACTGCGACTGCCCTGTGACCTAAAGTTTGGGAGCAAGCCTGGTGAAGATCTTGCCGGAGAGGATTATGTCAGCACGCTCAGACGACGACAAAGATAATATCCACGGACAAGTAAGACATAATATCCAAGATGCGAGTGACAGAATGAAGGAGAGCTACGACATCAACGCCGAGAAGGGTGGTTACCATGAAGGCGATCGGGTTTGGTTATATAATCCATAACGCCGACGGGGCCTATCTCCAAAACTTCAAAAGAATTGGGTGGGGCCATACGAGGTGTTGAAGCGGATCAACGATGTAATATACCGCATCAGGCGAACACCTCATACTAAGCCAAGAGTCGTACATTTTAATCGATTAGCCCCATACTCTGGAGACAATAATGAAGAAACCGCTGACTTGCGCCGATTGGATAGCCAATACCAGGAACTAACCTTCGAAGACTTTATGGAAGAGTATTCTGGTTCGAGAAAAGCTCGATTTGGGGTAACCATCGAGAAACAGCAAGATTTGTTTACGGTGTCGCCAGACTACGCGCTTGCCCATTGCGTAGCCCGAGATCTGCGAATGGCCAAAGGAATTGCCATAGAATTTAAGGAGAGATTTGGCAGAATCGAAAAATTAAGGCAGCAAGGACCAGCAATTGGGAAGAGTCTCCAAATAACAAATGAAGAACAGTCCATATTTTATTTGGTCACGAAAGAAGTGTCAAGCCTGAAGCCAACCTATAGTGCCTTGGAAGGCCCTGGTTCACTTACGCGAACAAATGTTACAACAAGACGTTTTGAAATTAGCAGTTCCAAAATTGGGTTGTGGATTGGAGCGCCTGGACTGAAGAATTGTAAGGAGCATGTTAGAAGTAATCTTCCGACATACTGGTATGAAAATGCTGGTATGCAGTTACCGGCTTGAATATTCCTGTCCATCCAGGCAAGACAAGACCGTGGACTGTTATTTCGATATGACGTCACAATGTAACAAAGGCCCTACCTGTCGATTTCGCCATCGTTTGAGGAAACCAAAGCATGACATGTTTCGGGACGAAACTTCATTTTTAAGAAGGAGGCACGGTGATGACTTATCCAACAATACGTCACGTATAATACATCTGCCGCGTTCTCGAGAGATCTAGAAACGGAAAGACCGAGACTAAGAAAAATCGAGAGGCTCATCGGCCGATATATATAAGCCGTCGAAGAAGGGATTAGGCATTCGAACCAAGTTATTCCTGAGCGAACTTACATAAATATAAATACATAAATGTGCTTATTGTTAGTAATTAGTTTTTATATTGTTATTCGTTTTTATTATTAATATAGTGTGTATCTAAAGCTACCGTTAGTTTTATTTAAGAACCCGAAAAAACAAACTTTACAATAATATGGTATGGTCAATAGTGTCGAAGGCCTTCACGAAATCGGTATAAAGAACACCGAATTGATCTTTTAAGTCAATACTGGGTAGTCTCAGACAAACTAATTATGATTGAACCTTATGATCTAAAATTCCTTAATTCGAGATAAAACATCTAATGGAGCTTATCATAAAGCAAGTGTCCAAATCTTTTAGCAACTGGACCAAATATTAATGGGTCTGTAGTTTGAAATACCTGGAAACGTAAATGTGCGAAAGAGCAAAATTAAAAATTTTGCAATAGAAGCATAATCATTGATTATCAAGTTAGTTAGTCTATCATGACCTGATGTTGAGTATGTTTTGCGTGATTTATAATTGTCAACCTGTCACTCTCTGAAATGTAAAAATTGTTCACTTTGCTCGAGGGTCGACGAAGGTTGACATCTCTATATAACTCTGGAAAATTATCTCTACGAAAATTATATCAGTCTTAGAAGAAACATTTTTGATAGGATATCTGTATAAATTCCTATTAAAATTTAATGCCGGATGAAAGGTATCCTCAGAAACTAAAGCAATGTTCGATAACAATTGAGCAACTAAAATTAGCTAAAACTAAATCCAGTAGTCTGCTGTCTATTTACTACAGTATTAAGTTGAAAGTTATAATTTTGTAAAACTATAAATCTAAAGTCATTAGCGTTATCAAAAATATTTAATTTACGGCAAATAAAATCCCCTCAAGTTACAATATTTTTATCAATGAAAAATTTTCAAAAAACAATTTAAATTCGTTACTAATATTCGGTGAAAACATACAACATTAAGTTCTCTGAGATTGTTATTATATATAATTTGAGTTAGGTAAAGAGTTTTAAGTTGAGCCTGGTGTTTCCATTTTGATCTCCGCGCATGAGTAGGCCTTTGAACCTTTCTATAACCTAACACTCAAATCGAGACCTGAACCACAGAAGAAAAGCCATTTCCAATAAGAAATCCAATTAGACAATCTAAAATTACCTTAAAACCCTCGTAACGTCACAAAATCAGGTTTATATTGTATAAGCACTACCCGCTTATAAGTCCATGGTAAAACTCTTACATGTTAAGCTTAACCACAATCATTCTTATCTTCGCCGTCGCTTGTTGCTGATACTACCATAAATTAGTGCTAGCTCCTCTCTGAAACAATATGTAGTCCGCCACCAAGCGTAAGCAGGGAAAGAAGTTAAGCCTATATGTCGCCTTTATCTAAATCTATTTGCCGTCCACCAAACCAATGACAGTTTTCGCCCACCTCATCATAAGCTCTCATACAACATATATGAAATGTTGCGGAAGAAACACAGGGAGAAAATTCTCCACTCCACACTTTAATCTTATAACGACCTCCTCATCAAAATACCCGTCGTCGAATATCACCTTAAGGAAACCGACGAGATTTCGGATAGGGTCCAGCTTCACTCATTGCTATATCTCGTAGCGACTATATACTTCGCAACGTGCCTTGCCCACCTTAGATCTTCCAAAAGCACGGATCCTCCATGTTGCAATTGACATAGCTCTTTACAACATTAAAGAACTGTATCTACACCCTGATGAATGAGAGAATCTGGAACCGCTGTAACGCATCCAAATGAACCTATTAATCCGGCAGTAATCTATCTTCCGAACTACGAGTGTCTCGACTCCCTATTCCGCTCAAAGTATTGATACAGGGAACTATCCTCCCATCTCACAATCACCATACTTAATGACACTTGAACGACGCCAAGCTCTTTACACTCATTTCCTGCAACTGCTAACGTCCTCGAAAAATGCCACGGTACATAGACCGCATCTGTTGTACAGGTATCAAAATTTACTGGAGATATCCATTGCTGTGTAGATTGTCTTGTTTAAACGCCATCACAACTTCCGATATTTATACCCTTGAGTGAAGATTTGCTTCAGTCATTAGGTTAACGAAACTACATATATAGCTGCCGTGGAACTTAAGGTTGGCTATTATCAAATCCAAGTTCAGGAAGAGAATCAAGATAAAACTGGTTTCAACGTCTCTTCCTTGAATTGAGGAACACTCGTGTCATCTTTTAAAACCTAGTTAACCCCTTTAAATCATGACTCCGCACCACATCTAGATTTGCTTAACAAAGTAACAAAGATTCTGATTTTCTCCACCTTCGATCAGTTTCTCAATCACCTAGCCATCCTTTCTAATATGACCATTTATAAATTGTGGTTAATGCTTCCGAAATACTGACTTGTTTACACTTACACGTCAAACTATAGCTAATAACTAAGGCTTCTTAACGACTCAGTCATCAGCGTGATCCCCAGAAGTCTTCACCATTCTAAATATCCCTGAACCCAAGAGTTTCCGCAAATCTGCAGCTAGTACAGAAAATTTATAAAAACTTCAACAGTAGTGATTCTTCAGCACACTAACACGGAAAAGCTACGCCTTGGATATGGTCATAAGCCTAACGAGACGGATTCAAAAATCTGTGTAACATTGACAGAAGCACTCATTTTACGTTAAACCGACCACATGCAATCATTCTTGTTGCGCGTGAACCTTACCGCATACGCTACCGTAGCTGTCCTTTTGCAGGGACTCTTAAATTTAACCATCGTTTCCTCACCGCCCCAAAGTGGGACTATTCCACAACTAAACGAGAAGTCGTAGTATACACATATAGATGTTTCTTAGACTCCAAAGAAAAAACGTCCGTAGTAATAATCACAAACCACCGGCCTATACGATGGCTGATGACTGATGACTCTATGCTCACCTACCGGCTGGCTTCTTCGTTAGGCCTTGTAAGTACTAGAGTATAGTACATATACCGAATGCACATGGAAAAGCCAATGTCATTACAGACTCTGTCTGGTCTACCGATTGCTGAAAAGGAAACGCATTACATCTCGATTGACGTTCCTACCAGAATCAATAAAATCATCCGAGAATAACTGATGTACAGAAGATCCTGGAGGCACTTCACAAAGGAAACAACAAACTAGATCCATGGAGTACCCGCGGAGACTTGATCTCTCAAGGTCTTACACCAACGTATTACGACAACGATGAAGCTTAAGTATAGGGTTTTCCAATAGGGGCGCTCGAACTTTGACAGTGTATAGCGGCCATGTTAGTGAAGATACAGCTGTCAAATTTGGGCGTTATAGTAAATAATGTTGGAAAAATCCTCATGGAAATATACAGTTTTGGACGACGCGTGCAAATCATTAAACTTTACTATCAAAATGAGTGCTCAGTTCGAGCTAAGTGATTCTTACGGTGCACTAAATCGTCCTGTGAAGTCGACTATTCGTCATTTGGTGAACATATTCAAATCAATTGGTTCAATAAATAATCAAACATACGTACGTCGTCGAAATGTGAGGTCTACAGAAAACATTGCTGCAGTGAACGAGTGTGCAGAATAACGCGAGGCTGTCAATTCCTCGCCACGGTCAAGAACTTGGTCTTTCGCAGACCTCATCTTGACGAATTTTGCGTCGAGACTTAGGCCTGCACCCGTACAAAATTCAATTGACCTAGGAGCCGAAGGTAAACGACCATAGGCATCTTCGAGCATTCGCTGACTGGGCTCTACAGTAGTTGAAAGTGGACCCCGATTTCGGACGAAAAATCGTATTCAGGAACGAGGCCAATTTTTCGATGAATGGCTATGCCAATAAACAAAATTGTCGCATTTGGGGATATAACAATTCATATGGGATCCATCAGTTGCAAACGCATCCAGAAAAAGTCACTGGTGTGGATTTTGAAACGACGGGACCATTGGCCCGTACTTCTTCCAAAATGAAGCTGGCTCCGCCATAACTGTTAACGATGAGAGGTACAGGTCGATGATATCCAATTTTTGGTGGCCTAAATTGGAAGATATGGATCTCAACAACATGTGGTTCCAATAAGACTTGTCACACAGAGCATGCAAAAATGGATCTTCTGCACGACAAATTCAACGGCATGGTTATCTCTCGCTTCGGCGACGTCAACTGGCAACCAAGATCGTGTGGTTTAATGCCATTAGACTTTTTCTTGTGGGGCTACGTTAAATCACGGGTCTATGCGAATAAGCCGTAAACGATTGATGCCTTATAAGTCAACATAACCAATTCCATCAATGATATCTAGTCAAATTTATGCGGTCGTCACCTCTCGGATACGCGCCGTCCAGTGAAGCCGTGACGGACATTTGGACGATATTGTATTCCATACATAATGTATTCGAATACCCTTTCAAGTAAAAAAACTAAAATAAATGATTACATACACAACTTGTTTTATTTAACTTTAAAGTTGGAGCGCCCTTAATGGAAAACCCTTTAGTACCTCCACAAAAATAAGAACATATCCTAAAAGAACCTCACGACTCCCCAAGAACCGGACACTACGGTGTTGACAGAAGGTATCATCGAATAACTCACTGATATTAGTAGCCAAAACTTCTAATTTGAGGATCGCCGGTCTCTTACGGACGCCAGCCATGTATCAGCGATTTGAAACAATAGCTCTCCACTTCTTCGGACCTTTACCAGTCAGTCAAAACTATCAATGGATTTTAGTTGTTGAAATCCACTTTGAAACAAGTCGCCGATGCGCAATACGCCAGTACCCTTATCCGAGAAGTATTCTTTCTGTATGGTATCCCTCGCCGGATTATTAGTAACAATTGGACCCAATTTATTAGTGACGCTACTACAAGTCACCTTTGTATTAAACAGCACTCCAGTCAATTGTATCATGCGTTTACCAACCCAGTCGAATAGAGGAACCGAGATTCGAAGTTTCAATTGGCCACGCTAGTAGGAACGTACTATGAAGATTGGTCCCAAAAGCTGTTAGCTCTTCAATTCCATGAACAATACCTGAAATGGAAGAAGTACAACGTGACGTGCCAACGATATTTCAGGATTAAAACCTTATTTCTGCCGCGATTCCACTACGTCGTATGACCGACATATTTGTTCAAGCATGAGACACACGTGAGCAAAACATAAGCAGTTTCAAGTTTCTTAGTCATCACTAGAGCTGAGAAATTACCACGCGCCAGTGGCTCGTGCTCGACACAAATTAGTACGGCGCCGCAACCGTTACAGCCTTCGGTACAGCTTCAGCTGACTGCTAGGCTGATGTATGTGGAGCGTGCTTTGTATTAATTCGTACATGTAACTATTACTTTATTGTTGTACGTTTGCTCTAAAAATGTCGCAGTTACATATTTCGCGGAAGCGCCCAATGTCAGACACAGTTAAAAACTTGATGGCAGATATACCGGATTTAGTTTATGATGACACAAAAATTCAATGTGTAGTTTGTTTAATTTGCCTCTGTGTTCTCGCTATAGTGCAAAGCATTCTTTAAAAAAAAAAGTGCTGGACGATCCAATGAAACATTTCAATTTGATTTGTGTTATCCTTATTGTACGTAATCTACCGTTTACTTTACTAGACAACGAAGCATTTGTCTCCTTGTGGAATAAATACACGTACTGTAAATTACCAAGTGGGAAAACGTTACGAAATTTACTGCCAAAAAATAATTAAATCTAAGATCAAAAACTGTGTTTATTTGTGGACGAAATAACAAATCGCAAAAAAACATTATGTGGTTAATATAATGGTACAGACAATGGAACTACATCATCCGTCATCTGCAAAGCAACTTTTATTGGTCATGAGTGATTGTGCCGCAAACATGCTTTCCTTAGGCCAATCCTTTAAAAAACACAGTGGTACCTTCTTACATGTAACGTGTAAAAATCCTGCTAGTAAAAAGGCACTATTTCTAAAGTCCCCAAAATGTATTCAGGAATTTCACACTCTTTCCAAATATCCTGAATCACCACAACCGATTATGACACGTGGGGGAAAATGGCTACAGGTTGCGTTTTACTAAAACAAATATTTTGATGATCTAAAGAAGGTACTTTTAAAATTCGATCCAAAAGAAGCTGTAGCAGCTCTCAAGAAAACCCATGTAAACTTTCAAGATGGTCATGTTAAAACACATTTACAAACTATTCAGAACAATTACTTCGGAATTGTGGAGGGAATAGAAAATGTTTCGATGTCGTTAGCGGATTCTATTAAAATTGTGAATGATGTTCACGCAGTTATGCGCTGTAGAAGGCGAAAAAATGAGTGCGTAAGAGAAAAATTTGAAAGTGTTTTAGAGATTTCGATTTTCTCATATTAAGACAAATCTGTGAAGGTGCGTCGAAAGATCCGTTTTTAAAGATTATTTTAAATATGCAAATATAACACCACCAGATGTAGAACGGTCGTTTTAGGCATTAAAAAACACTTATTCCGCACGTCGTACTAGCTTGGCTGAAACAATTGTGGAAACGTATCTAATGATTGAAATATTTAACATACATTATCCCGTTTGTAACTTCACAGAAGACTCTTAAAACGGTAAGTGTTTAAGCACGTTTTATAATTTACTTCTTACTATTTATTTTGTGTCAACTTTTAAACGTCTAGAATTTTAAAAATCATAATTGAGATTGACTTTAGACTAAAAGATGTTCCAGGTTATTAGTCGAAGCTTCTGCAAACCTTTTCTCGGTGATTTCTTCTTCCTGCACCGGCTTCAGTTTCGTATTCAGACACGTACAATAATTTTCGTATTGGAACTTTCTCAGCTACTAATGTTATAAACTATAACTCGTATGAAACATCTAAAACCTGATATGACATCGGCGCACGATAGGATACCTGGTGATAATGTTCTCGCTGTACCTGCCAAACATGTTGCTTCAAAGCTCTTTGGAAGATTGGCAGAAATTTCCAATTTATAATAGCATTCTTGATGACATTTCGTTCGTTTTAAATCGAAAACTTACCAGAACGATAATTTGCTAAAGATACACTTATTTAAGTGAATATATAGATATAAAGGAAACTGGCATTAGTATAAATGAAGAATACTATACAATACCAAAAAAAGGATGTTTGATGTATATTTGGACGTTTTCGTAACGTACCTAAGAGGTTAGTAGTCATTTTGAACGTATTTAATTGTTGAAGCGTAACGGTGCCTTTCCCCCTAAAACTGTATTAGGATAAATTACTTCTTTAAAGATCCTCTAAACACCTCAATAACTATTTTTTGGCAAATCGGTGGTACACGTATTCTCCACCTTAGCGTACTTTTTTATATTCGAAATGATTACGTTGCACAGTTCAATCTGCCAGATTCAGCACTTATCGATACCTCGCTAGACGATAGAAATCATTTTTACATTTAATTATAGCAGTTGATCGCCAGATCGTTTCACCAGGCGAATAGGAGTTACGTGTCGACATAATAGTATTTCGCAAGCAAAAATATAAATTGCGTCAAGCTCTAATGATTAAATTCAAGATTATGACTAAGTATATCCATAGTACTATTAATCCTAAAACTTAATACACACATTTCAAGAAAGAAACGCTTCCAAGAAAGACCAAAAACTATGAGACCAATTTATATTTCGTCATAATACTTTAATAACGATATTGTTAAGCTGAGTGACATAATTGTAAAGATTGAATACCATATGAATATCTATTAACAGTGATTGTAATTTTATGGCAAATAATACAAAAATATAAAATGTTTCACGTTTGAATAATAAGATGGTCTATATTACATTATAATTGAAGCCGGGTCAAACTGCGAGCCATTGCTTACTTAGCTACTTTTAATAAACATGTTTATTTCCGCCTTTATATGCAGAAAATATTTTTTTTTGTCTATTTTGCAAATTTAAATCATGAACATGCAACATTTTTCCTGTATGCATTAATTTACATGCACAAAGATAAATATGAAACTAGAATTTCCCTTGAATAATAAATAACAAACTTAAAAACTGATCTCACTTGTGTCACTATCAACAATGCAATCTATACATAAGAATATAACATAAATGAATAAGAGTAGAGAAAACACTTTATTTTATTAGATGTAAAGTATTTATTAATTTAGATATATAAGAAATGGGAAACTTTAATTAAATATAACAATATTAAATTAGGAAATAGGCTTAGGGCAAATACCATTAAATAATCGGTCCTTTATCATTTGAGCCATTAAACCATGAATAATTTCTATGGTTGTTTTACAACTATCTTTTGTAGCTTTCATGAGTTTATCTTCTGTTCTCTTCTCATGAGGGTCAGTACCACCAACCATGAATCCCCCACGACCTAGAAATAATATTTACAAATGACAAAAAGTTATCAATATTCTAAAATTGCAAATAGTTGTTTTAATAATGGATAGTATGAACATATCTTTTGGAATAACACATCAATATCCTTAATTATTTACCTAAAGCAGCTTCAGACTGCTCCAGTTTCTCTGACAGGTCAACCATTTGACCTGTTGTATAATCAGCATTTGTAAGCAAACTAGAGGAACTAAGAGTATTTACCCAATACTTATTCCATAAAGAATCTAAAAGCCTCCTGTCTAGTGTTGATTTAAAATATGAAACCTCTAATGAATAATACTGTTTGCAGTGAACTCCAAAATCTTCAATTTTGTTAAGCGGAATTGTTTGATATTCAGATGGTTCTTCATTAGCTGGCTTGTAACCCTATAGATTAACAAAAAAATAACCATTTTCTACTAATTTTAATTTTTACCTTTGGATAAGTTCTAAATGCACCTAAGCAAACTTTACCAGATGATATTGTTCTTACTGGATCAATAACAATAGCAACAAATGGCTCTTGATAACTTTGATTAGTCATTTGAGTAGTAACGTCAATTCCCGATAACCAGCATCCATAACCAGGATGACTATGATACCATCCTATTGCATTTTCTTCTCTACCAACCTATACAGAATATGTGAACATAAAATAATTTACAGTAATTAAATGTTCAAAATACCATTTTTGCTGCTTCCATATAGGAGCTCATATATTCATAAGCTTGCGCTTGAGCATTAACTCTTGTTTCGGTACCTTCTACAGGCAAAGCAAATGAATCCATTACGAACATTGCATTTCCATCAATTTTACCTAATATTAAACCCATAACTTCTAAATTTCCGCCAGATCTAGCATGCATTACCATTTTCAATAATGCCAGAGCAGATATTTTTATATCTTTGAAAAAATGGGGACTGAAATTTAAATTCCACATTATTTTTTAAGTTCTATGATATTTACAAACATACTCCTTTTCCCATGGTTTAGCAGTTAAAATATCTTGCTGTTGTTGTTTATCATAACGATATATTTCGTCTATGGTATTTATAGTTTCAATTTTATTAGCCATTTCCCATGTTTTAAATGCAATTGATGACTGTGGTTGAGAATCTGAAGATCCACTAGGTTGCGACATAGTGCTGTCAAAGTTAAGGATATAGGTTAGAACAAATTATCATAAAGCTATTTAAAAAATACTTTTTGTTATTAAATTAAGTAATAAAATATTTCAATTACTTACTGATAACACTTGTAGATTGTATCACCAAATTATATCATTTGTTGGTCAATTTGGTCATTAATGTAAGTTTACCTTATTCAATTCTCATATAAATTAAAATTGAAGGCCTGTTCACTTTTTTTTACCAAGAAATGAAATACAATGACGTATGATTGGCTAATTTTTTTATTCAAGCCAATTGAATAACAGGGCTTATATTTTTGCCAATTATATCAAAGGAAGTGAATGCGTCTTTTCTGATTAGACAACTTTGTTCATGCGATTGATGCGATTTTATTCGTAATAATTTGCATATCTGACGTATAAATTACAACCGCAGATTAATGAATTTAAATCAATTGTCAAGACTTCACACCAGAAGTAATATTATACATATACAATAAATCAGGTACGCATAAATGTGATGAAATATATCATTAAACGTAAAATATATTATTTTTTTAACATTTAGTACCTACTTGCTCAAATCAAATTTCATAATTTTTGTATTTCATACCTTGAATTTTTGTATATTAAGCATAAGGTGGTACCTACTCGCTTTCTCCTTGAAAAATCCACACCTACTTTTTTGTCTTTTCATATTTTTTGTATAAAATTCTTTTATATTTATTCTGTTAGCTAAAATGGAGGCAATTTCAAATAGTTTACAACCATATAAAGATGCAGTAGGATCTATAGCAAGTATAGTAACAATAGCTCAATTCTTCTCTGGAGCACTAATTTGTTTTGATATTTACAAGAAAAAAAGAACAGATGGAATATCTGCAGTGCCATTTATTGGAGGTACTGTTATGTACGTTCAAAATATATCTATATTTTAGTTTATAGAAACAGAATTTTTTGTAGTGGGATTTTGGTCTTGAAATATGCAATAATGTTACAAGATAAAGCAATGTTTCAAGTAAACATGGCTGCAATTATATTAAATATGATATATTTAATATGTTACTATATTTACTGCAAATATAAATGGAATGATTTCTATAAGCCATGTTTACGAGGAGTTGGTCTTATTGTTGCTGTATATATGTATTTGAGATGGGAAGAGCCAAGTAAACTTGAATTCCGTTATGGCCTACTGGTCACAATTTTAATGCTACTTCTAATGGGAAGCCCTTTAATAGAAATCGTAGGTTAAGTTTTCCTAATTAAGTATGTAAATGTATAGATTTAGATTTTTTAGAAAGAAATTTTGAGAAAAAAAGATGCTTCTAGTATTCCATTTCCCATAACTTTTATGGGTTTCTTCGTATCAATTCTATGGTTTATGTATGGAATTATTTTATTCAACGAATTTATGATGGTAAGTGGATATTATCAATTTGTAGTTGTTCAAATAAAGTAAAATTACTTTTCAGGTACAAAATTTCATTGGTACATTGTTATGCGCAATGCAATTAGTGTTATGTTTTAAATATTCTATTAAAGAAAAAGATCGCAAAGAATAAAGGTCTATGTCTAAAAAATGCATTTTGAAAATGGGTAATTAATTAAATTAATTCATGTCCTAGTTGAAATAAAAAGTATTATGTAAATTGTTGCCAAATTAATTTTTTAGTATTTGATAATGCACTATGTTTAACAAATCATTAGATTCATATCATATTTGAGTGGCCACGTGTTAAGCACTCTATTAATACTAATATTGATATCAATATCAATATTCAAATCCAATTGACAAATGTCTTGTTTATACTGAATGTAATTTGAGAGAGCAGTATTGATTTGTTTAATAATGGGTAAAAATAGATGATGTGTGTCAAATCTTTTAATAAACAAAGTGTGTCTTTTTATTAAAATGTTTCTACATTAGTGCAAATTACTATATATATATATATGTGTGGGATTCAAATTACGCCCGACTCGTGAAAGGCGTGCACGAAAATGCGTAAGTTGTATGGTGTTGGTAGAAAAAGGACATAGCGTTGTAAAGTAGTGAAGTGTTTGACGTATTATTATTATTATTTTGTAAGAATAGCCGTTTTATTTAAGCATTAAAGCAAACTAAAATGAACATGGGTTTTTAGTCCACACCAAATCCCACACACACATATATATATATATATATATATATATATATATATATATATATATATATATATATATACAGTAGAACTCGGTTATATCGAACGCGCAAAAGGAAAAAAAATTGTTCGTTCAAAGCAAGTGTTCGTTATAAACGTTTTTTAGTATTTTTCATACTTTGTATTTAAAATAATATTCACTAGAGTTTAATTCATATAAACATATAATTTTCACATAGAACTAAATAAACATAGTAAATACATACTTACATTAAGAAAATATAGCTGTAGTATTAAAAAACATCATTCAGACAAAAAATAATTCGTGATTTTTAATTGAGTAGATTTTTTTGTTAACATATCTTTTTCAATCTTACTTTGTAACAGATTAAACATGTCTTTTATACTATGATCTACATCTGTAAAGGTAATATAAATTGATAAAACATTCAAGGCATTATACACTTCTCCAATGGTAGGTAGTCTCGCTGCGTTTTCTTCCATATCTGAATCTTCCATGACCTCTTGTAAATCATCTTCAAAAGAAGTTGTTATAAGTTCTGCATCAGATGGAGCTTCAGTAGTTATTAATTCGCTGTCAACATTTGTATATCTGGTCAAATCTTCATTGTTAAATGAATTATTAATGTTATTTATATCTATCCACGTTGAAAGAGGAACGTTATCATCATCTTCATCACTAGCATATTTTAAAATCCATTGTGATAACGGAAGATCATCATCCTCATCAAACAACGCATTACGCAGAAAACCAGCATGGCGGAAACAGTTTTCAATAGTTTTTGAAGTTACTCGTGTCCAAGCAGTATTGATCATTACTATAGCGTCTAGTAATGAAATGTTTAAATTCTCTTTATTTTCAAGGCAGTTAAATAACCGAGTCAAAAGAATTCTTTTGTAATGTGATTTCAGGCAGTAAATTACTCCTTGATCCATCGGTTGTAGTATTGCTGTAGTACAAGTACATTAATAAGATTTTTCTATTTTTGTTTTTTAATTCCTTGTCCCATTGTCTTAGCTCATTTTCAAACAATACAGACGTCATCCACGCACTTTTGTTTGATGCATAAGAAACGGGTAATTGATTACAATTTTTAAAACATCTAGGAGTCCTCGACTTTCCCACAACTAATAGCTTTCGCTTTTCCGATCCGGTCATGTTTGCACACACTAATACGGTTATGCGTTCTTTACTATGCGTACCGCCAACACATTTTTCCCCTTGATATTTTAAAGTTTTATCAGGTGTTACTCTCTAAAATAGTCCTGTTTCGTATGCGTTAAAGATATCAACATCTTCATATCCTCTTCTTAAATTCGGCCAAATGTCTTTAATCCAGGAGCTAACAGTTTGCTTTGACACACTTGCGGCTTCGCCATGTATTTTTCCTGCAACGATATTATATCGTTTTTTAATCTGTCTATCCAGCCTCTGCTACATGTAAAATTAGTATTCTGGAGTTTTCCTAACTTTTCTGCTTTAAATTTTAACATTTCTCCAGTAATCGATGCACGTTGATTTCTTTGGTAGCTAAACCATCTTATTAAACCATTATCCACGTCTTTTCTTATAGGTTTTCTAATTCTTCTTAATTTACTAACATTTAAATTGATTGCTCCTTTTAACTTTTCTTTATTTTTTTAAATTGTGGACACTGTTGATTTTGGTAAATTAAATTGCCGGCTTATATCTGAATTTGTACGCCCTGCTTCTAATTCCGAAATAATAGATAATTTTTCTTTTATCGTTAACACTTTTCGTTTCACCATTATTATTTATGTATGTATAAACGTTAGCATCTATGTATGTATATCACATCACAGTTAGACTACAACTAAAGCAAGAATAACATCTCGATCCTACGATGTACCTATACATATACAACGGGGAATTACCGAAGAATAACCGTCGCGATAAGGGTATGGTTCGTTATATCCAAGCGTCATTGCAGATATTTCTCTTAACAACTTGAACTTTAAAAGCGAGAGTTCGCTACAAACGAGTTCGTTATAAGCAAGCGCAAAATATATTGCGAGCATAGGATATTTGATCGGGGAAATTGTTTTTGTTCGTTATCACCGAGCGTTCGCTATATCTAGGGTACGTTATATCCGAGTTTGACTGTATATATATTTAGTGTTTATAAGAATTATATTTTTCTTTTTTATTTTATTGGCCGTGTCTTAATATTAAAAATAATAGGGTAATAATAAAAAGTCTATTATTTTTAATATAAATATATATATATATATATATATATATATATATATATATACATATATACATATATATATATTATAGCGACAATCGCATGTAAAATGAGATTTAATAATTATTAATTCTCATACACATGAAGTTCATAACAGTTCGTATATATACACGTAGTATAGAAGTGAATATCATGTCTGTCTTCGGTAAGGTGCACTGATGATCTGTAAAAAACAGTGAAATATCGATATATGCACATTCCGCGCAGATAAGTTTTTCACAAAATTTTTCATATATACATATACATATATATATTTTTATACAAAATACCATTTAAAATAAAGATATACAATTAACTGACAAATTTATTTGAGGCTGTCTATTCATATCATGAAATATAGCAAATATTTTATATTTTAATTAATTTTAATAAAAGGTCTCGGATAGCTCCGATGACACATGTTGCACAGAATGAGTGTTTTTGAAACAAAAAAAACGTTACTTGAAAAAGACTGAATAATAAAAAAGTCGAAACGTCGTCGAATAAAACATCAAAATTAAATAAAGGTCGCTAAACCAATAAAAAGTCTATTATTTTTAATATATACATATATATATATATATATATATATATATATATATATACATTTTTTAGTGTTTATAAGAATTTTATTTTTCTTATTTATTTTATTGGCCGTGTCTTAATATTAAAAATAATAGATTTTTTATTGGTTTTAGCGACCTTTTATTGAATTTGGATGTTTTTACGACGATTCGACTTTTATTAATTCAGTCTTTTTCAAGTAACTGGAAACAAGAGATATTACAATGAAAACATGAGAACTGTGTTGGTTTCGTGTGATAGACATAACAATTAAATTAACAATTTTAAATTTAAAATTAGATTAAAAAATGAATTACAAATTAAGTTAACATTTAACGTTGAAAATTAAATTAAAATTAAATTAAAAATAGCTTAAATGAATAGGTAGGGAGACATTAAAGTGATTAACATCTGTATGAATAAATTGGAAATTTGAATTACACTACAAATATAGTAAAGAGAACAAAGAAATGACAAATAAACTCACCGTTATTGTTTGTTTGGTTTTCAAGGGTACGCATTTTGTGCAAACATGTGTTTTTATGGACATCCGAGACCCTATTTATCTTAAGAAACGAACCGTACTTGTGCGGATATTGTAAGTGACTTAAGTCTTTAGTTTGAGGGGTTTAATTTCTGTTCTTTGGAATTAGCAACGTGGTCAGGACCGTATTTAGGGGTATATAGTTAAAGTTCTTTTTTCTAATGGGAGTTATTTTTATTTCAGTTGTGTCTTGTGCGTGCAGGGGTTTTTTTTGATTTAATCTATTGTTTTATGAGTGGGTAATAGAGTTTTGAAAGTCCATCGATTTCGTTTCTGTCGTTGATTGTTTTGCTGTTTTTGAAAATATGTATCATTTCTTAGACTTCTCTAGCTTTTGTGTTCTTTTTTGTGTTATTACTTTGGTGTTTTCAAAATCAAAATTATGTTTAAGTGTCAATTGGTGTTTTTTGAAAGCAGTTTGATTTTTTGCGTATTTGTGACCTTTCAATCTTTCTTGTAGTAACTGTTTTGTTTGGCCTATGTATATTTTGTCACAGTCTTTGCAGGGTATGTTGTATATTGTGTGTGATTGTTTTAGTGTAGGTGTTGAGTCTTTAAGTTTGGTGTGTAGGAATTTAAGGTTTTTACCGCTTTGGTGTGCTATTTTAAAATTAAATGGTTTAAATATATTGTCTAATTTTTCGGATAATCCAGTTATATAGGGTGTGGGGATATATGTTACTTCATTGGTTTTTTTGTTATTGTTTTGGTTGTTTGTTTTGTTATAGATTTTATTGAGTCTAAGTTTTATAATTTTTTGTATGAATTGTGGTGGATAATTGTTTTCTGACAAAATTGTTTTAACTTTATTTAGTACTGTTGGTCTGAAAATTGGATTAGTGATTTAAGGCTCTGTCTACTAACGCTGTTACTACATTTTTTTTGTGGGCTAGGGGTTGGTTAGAAAAAAAGTTTACATATCTGCCGGATGCGGTTGGTTTAGTGTACCATTTTGTTTGTATGATGTTGTTTTTTCTTATCAGTGTTAGGTCTAGGTAGTTTATGGAGTTGTTTTTTTTTCTATTTCAATGGTAAAATTTAAATTTGGGTGGAAATTGTTGAAAATATTTTGTACATTGTTTATTTCATTTTCTGGTAGTAACATTATGCAATCATCGACATATCTTTTGAAAAAGGTTGGTTTTGTTTTTAGGGATTTTATAACATTTTCTTCGACATGCTCTAGTACTAATTGGGCTACTACGCTGGATATAGGTGCTCCCATTGCTAGTCCTTCAATTTGTTTGAAAAATTTGTTGTCGAATTGAAAATATGTGGAAGTTAAAGTTAGTTCTATTGCTTCTAGGAAATCTATTAATGGTAAGTCTGTGAAATTTTTGATGGAGTTCCATTTTTCTGTGATTACTTTTTTGGCCAGTGTTAAAGGTATATTGGTGTACATTGATTCTACGTCTAGGGAAACTAGTTTTTCGTTTTTATTGTATCGATATGTTTTTTGAATTCAAAAGTATTTTTAATATAATATTGGTTTTGACCTATGACATTTGTTAGTGTTTTTGTTAAATATTTTGATAGTTCATAAAACGGGCTTTGTATGCATGATACGATTGGTCTTAATGGGATGTTCTTTTTATGTAATTTTGGTAAGCCATATATTTTGGGTGGTTGTGCATTATGTATTTTTAATCTGTTTGCTGTTTTTGGTGAGATGATCTGTTTTGTTTTCCCAGTTTTTAATTAGTGTGTTGTTTATTTTTTGATATTTTGTTGTGGGGTCGTTCTTTAATTTTGTATAAGTTTTGTCGTCATTTAGGAGTTTTTCCATGTTATCCATGTATTGTCTTTTTTCCATTATTAGTGTTTTATTAGATTTGTCTGATTGTAGTACTATTAAATGACTGTTGTTTTTTAGGAAGGTTTTGGTTTCTTTTATGTGTTTATTTAATGCTTTTTCTGTTTCGTTATTATCGACTGTTTTGTTTGATTGTTTGTAATTTAGGAGGCTGTTACAGATTTTAGATCTTATACTTATATGATTTTTGTCATTTTCCTTGATGTTATCTATTGAAGATTCTATGTTTGCAATAATTACGTCTGTAGGTAATATCCTTTGGTTTTTATTGTCAGTTTTGTATTGTATTGTGAATTTTGGTCCTAGACTTAAAATTTTCATAACGTTGTTTGGTATATTGTCATTGGTTAGGTTTGTTATCCAATTTTTGTTATATGGGTCATTTTTTAGGAAGTTTGGTGTGTTTTTGTTTTGGTTTGTATTTTGTTTTAGTGTTTCTAGTTTCTGTTTTTGTTTTGTTTTTATATTATTGAAGAAATTAATATGTTTATGCTTGATCCATTCTATTAATCTGTTGTATGTTTTAAGGTTTATTAGTTTTTTGAGTTCTGTGTATTGTATGTTTATTTCTTTCTGTAGGATGTTTATGTTTTTTACAGTGTCTGTGATTAAGTAATTCAAAATGGTGTGTGTAAAGCTACTTACTTTAGTATCGAACATGTTGGTGAGTTTTTTATCATTAAACAAAATGTGTGTTAGTTTGAGTTTTAGAAAAGTAGGTGTTCGTTTGTTGGTTTTGCATGCTACTAAAAATATTCTGCGGTTTTTCATTCTTGCTATTTTATTCTCTAATTTCGTTATTTTTTTAGTTCTCGTATACGTTTCTTGTCCGAGGTGTTTTTTTATTTTGGTGTAACTCCATTCTTCTTGTTTCATTACCATATTCTCAACCATGGTTTCCAATATTTAGTGTTTATAAGAATTTTATTTTTCTTATTTATTTTATTGGCCGTGTCTTAATATTAAAAATAATAGATTTTTTATTGGTTTTAGCGACCTTTTATTGAATTTGGATGTTTTTACGACGTTTCGACTTTTATTAATTCAGTCTTTTTCAAGTAACTGGAAACAAGAGATATTACAATGAAAACATGAGAACTGTGTTGGTTTCGTGTGATAGACATAACAATTAAATTAACAATTTTAAATTTAAAATTAGATTAAAAAATGAATTACAAATTAAGTTAACATTTAACGTTGAAAATTAAATTAAAATTAAATTAAAAATAGCTTAAATGAATAGGTAGGGAGACATTAAAGTGATTAACATCTGTATGAATAAATTGGAAATTTGAATTACACTACAAATATAGTAAAGAGAACAAAGAAATGACAAATAAACTCACCGTTATTGTTTGTTTGGTTTTCAAGGGTACGCATTTTGTGCAAACATGTGTTTTTATGGACATCCGAGACCCTATTTATCTTAAGGAACGAACCGTACTTGTGCGGATATTGTAAGTGACTAAGTCTTTAGTTTGAGGGGTTTAATTTCTGTTCTTTGGAATTAGCAACGTGGTCAGGACCGTATTTAGGGGTATATAGTTAAAGTTGTTTTTTCTAATGGGAGCTATTTTTATTTCAGTTGTGTCTTGTGCGTGCAGGGGGGTTTTTTGATTTAATCTATTGTTTTATGAGTAGGTAATAGAGTTTAGAAAGTCCATCGATTTCGTTTCTGTCGTTGATTGTTTTGCTGTTTTTGAAAATATGTATCATTTCTAAGACTTCTCTAGCTTTTGTGTTCTTTTTTTGTGTTATTACTTTGATGTTTTCAAAATCAAAATTATGTTTAAGTGTCAATTGGTGTTTTTTGAAAGCAGTTTGATTTTTTGCGTATTTGTGACCTTTCAATCTTTCTTGTAGTAACTGTTTTGTTTGGCCTATGTATATTTTGTCACAGTCTTTGCAGGGTATGTTGTATATTGTGTGTGATTGTTTTAGTGTAGGTGTTGAGTCTTTAAGTTTGGTGTGTAGGAATTTAAGGTTTTTACCGCTTTGGTGTGCTATTTTAAAATTAAATGGTTTAAATATATTGTCTAATTTTTCGGATAATCCAGTTATATAGGGTGTGGGGATATATGTTACTTCATTGGTTTTTTTGTTATTGTTTTGGTTGTTTGTTTTGTTATAGATTTTATTGAGTCTAAGTTTTATAATTTTTTGTATGAATTGTGGTGGATAATTGTTTTCTGATAAAATTGTTTTAACTTTATTTAGTACTGTTGGTCTGAAAATTGGATTAGTGAGATTTAAGGCTCTGTCTACTAACGCTGTTACTACATTTTTTTTGTGGGCTAGGGGTTGGTTAGAAAAAAAGTTTACATATCTGCCGGATGCGGTTGGTTTAGTGTACCATTTTGTTTGTATGATGTTGTTTTTTCTTATCAGTGTTAGGTCTAGGTAGTTTATGGAGTTGTTTTTTTCTATTTCAATGGTAAAATTTAAATTTGGGTGGAAATTGTTGAAACTATTTTGTACATTGTTTATTTCATTTTCTGGTAGTAACATTATGCAATCATCGACATATATTTTGAAAAAGGTTGGTTTTGTTTTTAGGGATTTTATAACATTTTCTTCGACGTGCTCTAGTACTAATTGGGCTACTACGCTGGATATAGGTGCTCCCATTGCTAGTCCTTCAATTTGTTTGAAAAATTTGTTGTCGAATTGAAAATATGTGGATGTTAAAGTTAGTTCTATTGCTTCTAGGAAATCTATTAATGGTAAGTCTGTGAACATCAAAATTCAATAAAAGGTCGCTAAAACCTATAAAAAATCTATTATTTTTAATATATATATACATATATATATATATATATATATATATATATATATATATTTTTATACAAAATACCATTTAAAATAAAGATATACAATTAACTGACAAATTTATTTGAGGCTGTCTATTCATATCATGAAATATAGCAAATATTTTATATTTTAATTCGTTATGTTAAATAACTGGTAAATACATGACTAAATTTAATAATAACAAAATTAATCTTGCATAACAGTATTTCGAAGTAATAGATTCCGCTAAAAGTGTAGCCAATTAAATCTTAAGTTGAATTTATTAAACCATAAAAATATAATATATATTTTAATCCAAACGGTTCACGTTAAACATTCAATTGTAAGTAATATTAATATATCTCCGTTTATATATCTATAGCAAGCGCCAATGAAGTTGGCGCGAGGAGGGTGATCGCAGGTTTTTAAAAAGTCCACCCCCACTATTCAAGTAATTGTCAGAATACATTTGTCATTGACGTTTGACGGAACATAATGTCTTTGCTAGGTGATCATAAAGTGATACACGCTCAGAGGATAGAATTATCTGACATTTGATGTAAAACCAAATACAAATCTCCCCACTACTTCTAATCCTGCGCGAACTCACCCGTCCTCGCGCCAACTTCATTGGCGTTTGCTATACATATGACTGATAATTTTTTTTTCCCATTACACTAAAAACAAAATCGATGAGTTTGTTAAAAAACCCCAATATAAAGTGGATAAATATTTTTTCAGCTTGATTATATGATAAATAATTTTATTAAACAATATATTTAAATTAGTGTTACAAACTTTATTTTTAGTTTTAAATCGTCTTTTTGCTTAAGTAAATCTTCTTGTTCTTTTTCTTGTTCACACACACATTGAAAACAAATACACTCCATTACCTTCTATCGTTCTATTTATTATGCACATAAGCACAGATATAGGTTTGATATATTTAAAGTTAAAGTACAGTGTTTGACAAAATAATGTCTTCTCTTATGAAGAAGCCTGTGTTGAAATGACTTTCGTTTCGCGGGTATCGACTACGGATACGACGGATACCAGCGAAAGGAGGGGCACAACACTAACAGGCAGAAATCAGTATTCAATATCTGATTAAATTTAAAATTGCCTCCCACCCAGTTGCATTAAAGTATGTAATTTGCTATGGTGCTAAATACCGAGGGAAAAAAAACGAAGTTTCGGGCGACGTGGATTGCCTCACCTACCCGCTCCTGCTAACGTCAAGCGGCCCACCCGGCTCCTAAGTCAGCCTCAGCCTAGGAGTGGAAGATCCAGAGGTACTAAGAAGAGAAAAAAAGAGGTGGAAAAGGGGCGCAACCAAATTTAGTGCCGCAAATTCGGAAATTAAGATACAAAATAATGGCAAGCCACGCGGCGGGTAAATGTCGCAACCAAGCCGTCCGAAACGAAATCAAGAGAAAAGAGAAGTTTCGAATTCGACTAAGACTACGCTTTATTTAAATTGCAATTAGCGACAAAAACAAAAAAAAAACAAAATAACAAAAGAAATATCTAATATATCTTTAAATCTTATAAGACGATGTCTAAAAAAATGCAAATATGTAGAAAATAAATCACAAGTTGAATACTATACCCAGAAAATTATTAAACCCCGTCAAAATACGTATTTTCTGGTTCACATTTATAAATACAAAATTCTAAGCCAGATCTAATTGAGCAGACCTGGTATATGTCTGGAGATATATTGTTATATTTTAAAAATACACCAAGTTAAAATTTACAAAGTTGAAATAAATTAAACAAATGTTTGCGGTTTTAGAATATTTAGAAAAAAAAAGAATGAATGATTATAATTAATTAAAGTGACAAATAATAGAGAAAATGTAAATCATAATTCAAAGTCACAAATTAAAAAAATTAGAAAACTAAATTTTATTTTAACGTGTTCGACTTTGCACAAAACCACAAAGAAAAACTCCACGAAAAGATCTTTATATATTTAATGCAAAAATTGTTTTTTGTTAAAGAGTAACATGTACTCTTGAAATAAATTTAATCGTTTAAATATCGCAAACCAAATGAAAAGGAATAATCAGTGATGCTTTTAAATTAATTAAATAAAATTGATATGATGCTTAGAATTACGTAGTAACAAAAGATAAAGAAAAATTGAATATGTATAGAGAAAGACTAAATCTGAATATTTCAACACGTATAAATTGATTGAATATCAGTTACTAGCTAAATTATGATTTTGATCTTATAAATTACCTACGTAATTTATAAGAAGCGTGTAAAAAAAGAACTTAAATTAACTTAAAGTGATATAGATAAATAAGAGAATTATAAATCAATTCATACAAAATAGGAAAAGCTCTTAGCTTGATTGCCCGTCTCTGTAGTGGGTAATTGGCCTTGATTGCTCTGTTTCATTATCCTTGGTTTCAAGTCCATGCAGAATCTCCTACGGTAGGCCGGGAAAAGAGCAACGTAGATATTTCAACGAACTGGGTTATGACAGTCGTCCATACCAAAAAAACATCAGAATAGTCCTAACAAGTTTTAACACAACGAAAATATATCGTTAGTGAAAAATAAATTCCGCTCTCTACACCGTAAAAAATCCCCTGTTCGGGTAATTGATACTTCCAATTAAATTCGTGATACTAAAATCCCTGTAGGCAGGAGGCCTGCAAAAAAAACGATACTCTTCATTAAGAGATAATTAAAGCCCTATAAATAAGCGAGCACGATGATGAGCGAAAGCGGTAACACAACTGATCGCTATCTGTGTCAGTCTACATCTCCTCGAAAGATATCTCCACTCGATAATCGAGGTGGGAATAAAGCCACGAAAAAAAAACTAATACGCAATCATTTTTGCAGATACATATATGAACGCAAGCAGATGCACTTACAGGTAGGTTGGAACAGAATTAAATAAAGAAAGACGCTAATTTTCGACAAATAAATGAGTGTTTACGAACACCTAACAAATTGCAAAGTCGCATGGAAAATATATGTGCATGTTTAATATTCATTTTCATTATAATTGGTGTCGAATATAGCGATAAGTATATATTATTAATAGTGACTAAGTGAAAACGTTGTTGTATATATTACAAAATATATTCGGAAAATAAAATAAAAAATAGAAAATGTTTAATATAGAGTTACTTTTTCTATTTGCTGTAACGTATAGTATTATCAAATTATTGACATTCCCTAAACCAAAAACATATTTTAATTGAAGCTAAATTAATAGAAGAGATTGTAATACAAAATTCAATTATAATAACAAATAAAACTAAAACTATTCAAAAAATAAATACATTAAAAAAATCTTGCTCTCGAAAGATTATCGTTTTTGCAAAAATAAAAAAGGACAGCAATATTTTGTATAATAACTACTAATATCATCTGACCGAATTTACCAATATTTGGTAAAATTACTAATCAATCCTACACGTTCCACATTTCCGTTTAAATTTTCTATTGTTCTAATGTTATTTATCTATCGTTCCAGCTGCCAACCATGAAAAACCTCAAATTCTCTTTTCTGTATTAGATTTGGAAATACAAGTACTCCTCGTGTGTGGAATGAAACTTGCTCTCTTGAAGCCGAGGTTCTGGGACTTATGCCCATTTTCTTCACCTCGAGATAAAGTTCCTGATAGCTATCCTCACAGTATTTATATTCATTTATATACACATTTGTGTTTGCGATGATCACTTGACGGCGATTACTGGTTGAATGAATCATCCCTGTAGTTCTCGAACGTTTGCTTTCTAGAGGATCCGGGAGTCCAAAGGCGTGCACAGTCGGTAACGTCACCGTCGCTCGACGCACATTACATTGCTCCCTCCTCAAAAGAAAAATATTTATCAAGTGATGACAAAATCTACAGGTAGATAAGGACCTACACGCAATGCAACAAAGAGTTGCATTGCGACTAGTGATATGTCGATTCGGATAGATTCGGTACAAAGGAACGAATCCATCCATGGAACGAATCAAAAATTGTAACTGTATGTCGTTCCTCTATTTAATTCCATCGAGATTATTCAATCTATAACCACGATAAAACGGCACATCGTCAAGCATTTGTTGTCGGTCTTTCCACATACTTGCTTACTGAGATATAAATTATAAATGTATATATTGTCCACGTATTTTTTCATCATGTAAACAAATCACTAATGCATGAGTCTCTATGTTTATTTTAATTTTTGGCTCTTATCTACTCCATCAATTGTTGCTTGTTTCAATAGTAAAGACTAGTAATGAAATATATGTTACGTTTATATATTTTGGATTTTGAATTTATAGGTTTGTAGTGTCTGCACTTATTAGAATTTAAAGACAAAGATATACAACAATTAATGGTTTTGGTCTAAAATGAGTAGAGGCTTCTATGTTTTTGTTTTAATAGTTTAATTTCAGTAGTATCAAGTTCATATTATTATTCAAGCTTGTAAAAAGTATCGCGATGGATAAAAAAAGCGCAGTGAAGTATGGAAATTTTTTACTATCGTGAATGATCATTCAGCTAAATGCAATTCCTGCAATTCAATATTTTCACATAAAGGAGGGGCAATCGCAAATCTAACTTGACATTTGAAAAGGAAGCATCTATTTTCCCTACTAGAAGAACCTGAAAAATATACATCGCATACGCATATCGATCTTTTACCCGATGTAAACGAACCTTCTACATCCAAGGCCGGTAAAAGTGTTGCTTCTGTTACTGAAGTGAATACTGAGCTTATAAAGAAAAGGAATAAATAAACTTTGACAAGTTTTGAAGAAAGGCCATTACCCGTACAAATTTCAAAAAAGCTAGACCAACAACTGTGTACCATGATTGTGGCTGAATACTAGCCACTTACTTTTGTAGAAGATGCTAATTCCGAAAATTTGTTAAAATGCTAAATCCAAACTACAATCTTCCATCAAGAAAGAATATTTCTAATATAATTTTACCCCAACTGCTTACAAAAGTACATGAAATTGTGATAAAGTGTTTGTCATTGACGGATTATGTTGCTATCACCCCTGATGGATGGACTTCTATTAGTAACCAGTCATTAGGCGCTAACTGCACATTTCTTCAGCGATGATGGTAAATGGACATCAGTTTTATTAGAATGCTGCTGTATCGAACGAAATCATACAGCTCAATATTTGTCTGATAATATGAAGGGCGTTTTAGAGACATGGAAAGTGTTACACAAAGTTTGTGCTGTTATTGATAATGCAGCAAATATACAGCAGCAGTTCGCATTTCAGGGTGGCTGTACCAGCATATATCATGTTTTTCCCATACTCTTAACTTAATAGTACAGAAAGGGTTATATGAAATTCGGGACATTCAGCATAAAGTGAAAACCGTTGTCGAATTTTTCAAACGGAATCCACTTGCAACAGCAAAATTTCAAAATCTACAGAAACAAATTGATTTTCCTCAATTTAAGTTGAAACAAGATGTAAGCACAAGGTGGAATTCTACTTATGATATGTTTGTTAGAATTATTAAAATTAAAGAACCTTTGCAATCAGCGTTAGCTATTTTATATTATATAGCAATATAACTTTGTTTGATCACGATTTCGAAATTCTTTCTATGTGCTGTAAAATCTTAAAACCTTTCGAAGATGCAACAAAAGAACTAAGTGGTGAAATAGTGGTGACAATTTTAAAAACTTTAGTGTTTCATAAAATGTTAGTAAATTATATTTCCAAAATAAAAACGCAGTTGGTCATAATCGAAGCAGGTGAGGCACATAAGATGGGCGAAATTGTATTAGCTGAATTACTTAAAAGATTTGAACACACAGAAGATAATCATATTTACAACGAGTCCACATTTTTCGATCCGCGATTTAAAAAGTATGGTTTCAATAGTTAGCATATAATAAAACCCAGGCGCGGCTCGTGATGACGTATTTTGGTTTGCAGTACAATGATCCGAGTGCTTCGTGTATTCTCGTGTACTAAATGTAACGTTTGCTTAGTAAACACCGAAAATACACGAAGCACTCGTATCATTGTACTGCAAACCAAAATACGTCATCACGAGCCGCGCCTGATAAAACCTATGAAACAATCATACAGAAAATAGCCGCTTTAATTGAAAAGAAAAATACAAACAGGAGTGAGCCTATAACAACAGAAAAAAGTGTAGATACATCAGGTGATAACATATGGAGTAACTTTGATAATGAGATTTCGAAAATAAAAACAACATTCAACCCTACTGTAGAAGCAATTAGTGAAATTGATAAATATGTACTGTGATTAGTCATCCGACGATGCGTCAGGCCTGGCATCGTCTCGAAAGATGTCGATGCATCGGGAACATCGAATATGCGAGAAGTTTTCCCGTGGACATGAATAGCACTCAAGAGGGATTTAATTCATTCAACAAATAAATGTCGTTGTGTGATATACAAATAAATACTTGTGAAAATAAATGTTCTTATTAGTTTTAAGTTCTTATTTAGTGTATTCTGTTTTTATTGTTAATATAGTGTGTTTAAATTACCGTTAGTTTTATTTAAGAACCCAGAAAGACACATTTTACAGTGGTGTCGGAGTCAAGTTAATTAATAAATAACGGACTAAGTGAACCATCAAATCTTAATTAAATACTCGTTTAAATAAATATACACTGCGAAAAGAAGTTTATTTTAAATATCGTGATGACGAATAAAGTGAAACTCGTTGAATTAAAAGTGACTGATTTAAAACGAGAATTAGAGGAGAAGGATGAAGATACAACCGGCAAAAAGGCAATCCTATATAAAAATAGTTTTAATAAACTAAATGTACATTTCGTCTGCTCTGCACACATCATCAGTAGTACTCAATAGTACTACTGATGATGTATGCAGAGCACACGAAATGTATATTTAATTTATTAAAACTATTTTTGTAAAAAAGTGCCTCCCTCTCCAGCAATAACTAGATGGGGAACATGGTTGGAAGCTACTAGTTTTTATGCAGAGAATTTCGATAGTTTACAAAATTTCGAAATATTTCTGAGTGCAAGAAACTAATACAAATTCCAATTTTAAAAAATCAGTTGTATTTTCTTTAGGAACACTTTGCAAATTTGCCAAAACTTATCACTTATTTTGAAAACCAAAATCTCAAATTAAATGATGGATTAATAATTTGAAAAATATTCAAAGTGACTTTGTGACAAATTTCACAGAAAAGAACCTTGAGAAAGTATTGCTAGTTAAAATTAATACTCCTTTACTCAAAACTAAAAAATGAACAAATAAAAATGTATTTCGTATTTCATAGATCACCACCCGTTTGTTTTCCAATTAATAGTTAAAAGAATGAAAAAAAGAAACTAACTCACCGTACTTTATTTATCTTACGAAATATAAACTAATAAATTATTAGAACTCCTCACCCTTCTATCTACGCCCATGAAGAAAAGAATTTAACTATAATATTGAAGTAGTTACGTGACAATTCAACAACAAAATGAATGAATAGTGCTATTCAATAACTGCGTATTGTACTTAGCCATGTTATTTATATGGTCCATCGTAATTTCGGCCTGATGCGTCCATTCTCTAATTATTACACGTCGTTGACATTTGATGCATTACCATCACCACCAATTATTCAATTTAAACAATTTCCTTTATTGTTAGCACACCGCCACAATCGAACCAGCGCTTTAGTAACACTAGTAAAGTTTTGTTTACCACAAATTCTGAATCTGAATGAATAGCAGTTTAGATTCCATAACGTCGAACAAGAAAGAGAAAGCTATTTTATTAGTAGCTGATGGTGCAGCTTACATTATCAGGGCAGGGACAAATTTACAAACTTTTTTGCCAGGTATGGTTCATGTTACTTGTTTTACACATTCTTTACATCGCGTGTGTGAATTTGTGCGAGAAGAATTCGCAGATATAATTTTCTTAAAAGCTACCAGTAAAATACAAAAACTATAACAATATTTATTTACACGGAATTTATATCAATGTTTATTTATTACAATATCAACTCGACCCGGTGACTACCCGTTGAATGCCTTAATATCCCTCTCGAGTGTTATTTATATTCACGGGAAAACTTCTAGCATATTCGGGAACCTCTGTCTAGATTCTTCCCGATGCATCGACATCTTTCGTGATGAGCCTGACGCATCGTCGGATGATCACATCCGCCCCTTTCTTGAAAATGAAGTTTCGTCCCGAAACATGTCATGCTTTGGTTCCCCCAAACAATGACGAAATCGACATGTAGGGCCTTTGTTACATTGCGACGTCATATCGAAATAACAGCCCACGGTCTTATCATGCCGGGGTATAAAGGAATATTCAATCCGATAACTGCATAACAGCATTTCCATACCAGTATGTTGGAATATTACTTTTAACATGCTTCTTACAATTCTCCAGTCCAGGCGGTCCAATCCACAACCAAATTTTGGAACTGCTAATTTCAAAATGTCTTGTAACATTTGTTCACGTAAGTGGACCAGGGCCTCCCATAACGCGCGATAGGTTGGCTTCAGGCTTGACAGTTCTTTCGTGATCAAACAAAGTATGGGCTATGCTTCATTTAAAGACTCTTCCCAATTGCTGGTCCCTGCTGCCTTAGTTTTTCGATTCTACCAAATCTCTCTTTAAATTCACTGGCGATCCCTTTGGCCATTAGCAGATCTCGGGCTACGCAATGAGCAAGTGCGTAGTCTGGCGGCACCGTGAACAAATCCTGCTGTTTCTCGATGGTCACCCGAAATCGAGATTTTCTCGACCCAGAATACTCCTTCATAAAATCTTCGAAAGTTAGTTCCTGGTAGTGGCTATCCAATCGGCGCAAGTCAGCGGCTTCGTCATTATTGTCTCCAGAGTATGGGGTTAATCTATTAAAATGTACGACTCTTGGCTTAGTATGAGGTGTTCGCCTTATGCGGTATATTACATCGTTAATCCGCTTCAACACCTCGTATGGCCCCTCCCAATTCTTTTGAAGTTTTGAAGATAGGCCCTGCCGACGTTGTGGATTATATAACCAAACCCGGTCGCCTTCATGGTAACCACCCTTCTCGGCGTTGATGTCGTAGCTCTCCTTCATTCTGTCACTGGCATCTTGGATATTATGTCTTACTCGATCATGGATATTATCCAGTCTTCGTCTGAGAGTGTTGACATAATATTCTCCAGCAATATCTTCACCAGGCTTGCTCCCAAACTTTAAATCACAGGGCAGTCGCAGTTCCCTCCCGAATAGCATGTTTGCTGGTGAGTGTCCAGTTGTCTCTTGAACAGAGGCCCAATACGCCATTAGGAATAATGGTAAATGTTCGTCCCTATTCTGGTGTTCGGAGACCACTTTGGATAAATGTCTGATCATAGTCTTGTTCATTCGCTCTACCTTTCCATCTGAGTGTAGATGCAATGGAGTCATTCTTGTCTTTCGAATGCCCAAAAGCTCACACATCTTCTCGAAAAGACTGGACTCGAAATTTCGCCCTTGATCGGAATGAAGTTCCAGGGGTACACCAAAACAGCTGACGAACTCCCTCACAATCACGTCTGCTACAGTTCCAGCCTCTTGATTTGGTAGAGCATATGCTTCAACCCATTTGGTAAAATAGTCCATAACCACTATTATGTATTTATTTCCTTTGTCGCTTTCTGGAAAAGGACCGGCGGCATCTATGGCGATTCTTTCAAATGGGCTTCCCACATTGTATAGGACCATTACTTCCGGCGCAATTAGCACACTTTCGGCACCACTCTCTCACATGTCGTGAGCAATTCACCCAGTAAAATCTCTGGCGCACCTTCTCCAGTGTTTTATAGACGCCAAAATGTTCCCCAGAAGCACCATTGTGAAGTTCTCGCAATACCTCTGACATTTTTTTTTTGGGAATCACCATTTGCATCTTCCGTTCGCTGCCATCGTGAATTTCGACCCCGCGTCTCAGGAGATCGTCCTTCATGGTTAAAGAATCCCATTGTGCCCAGTATGATTCAATTATCGTGAATGGGGAGCGATTTCTTGCCACGATGGTCTTTGCCCATTCCTCTTCTAAGCGCTGAAGACTGCAAGATCAAGGTCAGATTCTTGATCTGCGCCAAAATTGCCTGGTTGCCACTGGTCATCAACCACGATAGTTCGAAGAGCGTTGGCCGATTTGTCGTCGATTCGGTTGCAATGTCCACAGCCTTCTGGACAGGGGCTTCTGGAAAGAGCATCAGCATTTCGATGTCTGAGGCCTGCTCTATGTTCGATGTCGAAATCATACTCCTGTAGCTTCTCAATCCATCCAGCTTCTTGGCCCTCGGGATTCATAAATGGTAAGAGCCACTTCAAGGCGGCATGATCAGTGCTGATCAGGAATTTCTGCCTATACAGGTACTTGTAAAAATGCTCAATAGTCATAACTACTGCCAATAGTTCTTGCCTGGTTACGCAGTAGTTCCTCTCCGGTTTGGACAGGCTCTTGCTGAAGTATCCAATGACCTTTTCTTCTTCTCCATCTTAGATTTGAGAGAGTACACCACCAATCCCGACGTTACTAACATCTGTATCCAAAGCAAATTTACATTTCTACACTTTGTTAGAGATTCTTAGAATGTGTAGTGTTCTAAGTATGCACAAGAGCCCTCTTTTGACCCCCTCTACAGCCCCTGCCAGTTTTAAGGACAGTAGAGCAACAGACGGCAAGCAAGCAACACGCTCGCCTTAACAAAACTGTAATACAAGTTAAAATATATCTATTTAAACCTATACAAACAGTATTTTGTTCGTTACGGTCCTTCGAATGCCCAAAATTATCAACACATTCACAAACACTTGGTCCTTCGAGTCGGATTCAAGAAACCTGCGTAAAAAAAAAAACATTACAAAAAACGTAATACAGCTGCAGCCGCTAACAAAAGCAGGTAGGAAGCCAAAAACTAAGGATTTACCAGAAGCAACGAAAATGGAAGTTCGAAATACTGTTTATGACATGTATAAAGAAAGTATGTGTTTAATATATTGTAAACATTTATTACATGTTCAAATTTTTCAGAAAAACATCTTACCTTAAAAACTCCAAGAAATGTTTTGGCAACGAAAGAATTTATTCATACGAGTACAGCTTCTTTAGCAATATTGCTTAAAGATATTGGTTTTAAATACAAGAAAGAATGTAACAGAAGAGCACTCCCAGAGAAATTAAATATAGTCTGCATGAGAAATGTGTTTTTAAGGGAATATATGAATAACTTAAATTCAACTTTACGTCAGGTCGTGTTCCTTGATGAAACTTGGATTTTTTCAAAAGGGAATAGAATGAAATCCTGGCAAAATGATAATATAAAAAGTGTTAGGAAACCCGAAGGCTATGATGGTAAACGGTTTATAATTATTCATGCTGGCACAGAAAATGGCTTCATTAAAGGAGCTAGTCTGGGTAAATCATCCGCTTATACCAAATCTTGAAGTACCATCACTAATAATAATGGATAATGCTCCTTATCATAGTGCTATTCAAAATATCAAAAAAACAGAAATTATGGAATGGTTGAGAAAAAAAGATATAAGCTACTCACCTGCAATGTCTAAAAACGAGTTAATTCAATTAGTAAAATATCATAAAGAAGATAAAATATTTATTATAGATGAAATAATAAGAGAAAGTGGACATGAAGTTTTAAGGTTACCTCCCTACCATTGTGATTTCAACGCAATTGAAATGATTTGGGCTAAAGTTAAAAATTATTATAATTCAAATATTGGAAGAAATGGTTATTCAGATGAAAGAGTAAAAGAAATGTGGAATGAAGCTCTGCAACAGTATAGTGAAAATACTTGGTATAATTGTGTTAGGCATGTGCATGCACATAATATATAGCAGCGAAGAAATTACTGCCACTGGTTCAACGAAACATTACATGATAAAGATCTCGTGGCAAAGTTTTATTTGAATGAAGTTTGTTTTTTTTTCTTACTGGTGGTGGATTTTTTTTTTATCGGTAGTGTACTAACCTGCAAAATTATCAAATGTAGTTATCAGAAAATCCTCATGTGTTTGTTAAATATTATCTTCATCTAATAAAGGATAATATGGATTTGGATTGTATTATTATACCATTATTTTCTTAAGAAACAATAAAATATTAAATATAGACTATATAAATGTTTCTTTTATTAATTTGACAACATATATTTACAACTTACAAAAGGTTTTAATTCTTTTTCAAAGAGTTACGAACATAACTTTTACATTCTATTCCAATATATTTAAAATATAAACAATATATAAGTTAAGTAGAAATCTAAATTATTCATCAAATTAATACATTCCCAATCTTCTTAACCCAGATATAGTACAAGAAAATGATTTTGGTAGGTATGTCATTCTTAATAATGCAAACATTTTTAACACCCTGTATTCACTAAGGCTCGTAATATGATATAACGTACCATTATGCTATAACGAAGACATATACACGTTTTTGTATTCATAATACTTCGTTACGTTAAATCGCCTGTTAAATGCATCGTTAAAATAACGTGAAGTTTTTGGCCAATTAAACGAATCTTTATATTTGTTGTAGATAATAGTGATTTCTGCTTACTGTTTGTTTAATTTATATAAAGATAAAAGTATAACATATATTCATAACATAATATACCAATTTCAAGAAGAATATTTTCATCCAATTGTGCATTTTCAAGTTGTTCTTGAACTTCAATGGCCAATTTGTACTTTCTTTTTAAATAAATTTGTACTTCATTTGATTTTTTGTTTCTATTATGAACAATGTCATTTAAATTTGCATATTGTTGCACTTGTTCTATTTTGAAGATACTGTCTTTTTCTGTTTACAGGTAGCTTTGTGGTATTGTTTATATTTTCATATGCACCACTTTATATTAACAATGTTTGTTTATTAGTTTTGTTATTTGAAACGGATGTATAGCAAACGCCAATTAAGTTGGCGCGAGTAGGGGGTGCGCAGAAGCCGTTTTTAAAAACGTCCACCCCCACTACTCAAGTAATTGTCAGAATACATTTGTCATTGACGTTTGACGGAACATAATGTCTTTGCTAGGGGATCATAAAGTGATACACGCTCAGAGGTTAGAATTATCTGAAATTTGATGTAAAACCAAATACAAATCTCCCCACTACTTCTAATCCTGCGCGAACTTACCCCTCCTCGCGCCAACTTAATTGGCGTTTGCTATACTAGATACATTATTTTGGGTTTCAAGTGAACTACTTTGTAGTAGTTCCGACTCTTTTATATTGGCAAATATATATTCACTATTAACACAATTTGGATTATTTTCTTTACTAATACTGGTTAATTCGCTCAACTCAATGATAGCATCGTTGTCAGCTTCTACTACAATATATAGAGGATCTACAATGACAACTAGTTGAATACACCATAAATATAAACATATAACTTTACCAGACTCTATATTTTTGTGATAGCATGATTCACTGTCAAAGTTATTGGCATCACATTCGAAATGCTTCTTCAACATGCTTTGGAGACGTTCTCCATTTTCTCCTAGAGTCTTTCTAAACGTCCCTCTACCTGTGAGGTACAGATTAGCCTACATTAAATTTATTAAGTAATGAACTTCTATTGTGTAATTTAAAAAAATTCACCTTATCATCCGCCTGTTCTTTCCTACTTTTTCGTTTAAAATTATCATAGAACACTTTCAATTGTTGTTTTGTTCTATGTGGACCGCTATTAGAGCTATTGAAATTACGTGTGATTTCTTCCCATGCTGTTTTTTTACCCTTCGATGTGATGGCATCGGTCCATTTATTCTCAATAACACCGATATGTGATTCTACAATATCCAGCAAGAGACAAATCTCTGTCCGAAAAGTGTTTACCTTTTACACGTTTTGACATCTCCATTTTTGCGATTTGCTTACAGTGAAGTATGTTTTTCCCAAATAATTTCGTTAAAATTCCCTAGATCGATAATTTCGTAATGATCTGTTTAAAAATTCTTTCTAACGTTTATGAATGTGCTATTTCATTTAATGACCATTATAATTAAAACGACCATTTCATAATAAACCATTATTCCGTTTTCTGTGAATACGGGCCTAAAGATCTTTTCAATACCTATGCATTTCACAATTGATATCTGACTCGAAATATTTCTTTTTAAATAAATTTTTGATCGAATATTATCGTGAGTTTATAATTATAAATAACATTTAAAAAAATTTGTTCGAATATTGAAGTAATAATTTCCGCACAGTTTTCTTGTGTTGAAAATATTTATATAAAACTAGAAAAGAAACAATACTTTTGAACTATTCATGTTCCCACTTTACTCATTATTTTGACATGTAGGTTTTGTATTTGCTTTCTTTGGTTATATTGCAAGTAAAACTGAAATTTGGACAATGTTTGCGAAACATGACATTTATATTTTATGATGACAGACGGTTGTTTCCGCGACTGAATACATGACTTCATTTGACTCCGCAGTGCTGATTTAAATCATATGCTTCGAATTTGACCTTGAACTGAAAACTTATACTTTATGAACTATAATAAAATCATTCCAAGATTTGATTTACGGTGTATAAAATTAGCAATTTCAATATGTCGAAAGCCGAAAGAATAACATCATTGATACGTAAACGCGGTCAAATCAAGGCACGTTTAACAAGTTTCAAAGAATTTATAAACAAAATTTGTAACATTACGAACGAAATGGCACCGCAAGGGTTTCCAATGTTATCGGAATTAAATATTATTCAATTAAAAAATAGATTGCCAGCATTTGAAGAATTAATCGCACATTTTGAAGGCGTTAATTCTTAAATAATAGAATTGGATGATGAAGCTAATATCGATATGCGATATGATGAATATACAGACTTTGAATCTTCTTATAATGAGGTTTTAGCACTCGCGAAATTACTATTTTCAAAAAACACAGCTGAAGTTCAAGTTGAATACAATGCTAGTTACAAGAGAGTCCAGTTCTTAGTAGCAGACACTCAGTTATCTCGCAAGTGGCTAGCGCCATCCCTAGTATACAGAGTGTTCCAGTAGCTAATAATAATAATATTGTACAAAATCAACCACAGGTAAAATTACCAATTTTACAAATGCAAATTTAGAAAGGGGAACCAGAACAATTTCCATGCTTTTATGAAAGTTTTAAATCTCTTATTCACAACAATGAAACTTTGGATGACATCTCGCGATTTTTATATTTAAAATCGTGACGAACCATTAAAGATTATTGAGTCATTGAAAATTTCTGCAGCTAATTATTCTATAACGTTATCGTTAATTGAAAAAAGATACAAAAATCCAAAGTTACTTATACATACTCATATTAAAGGTATTGTTAACTACCCCAAAATCACGAATCTGCTATTGCAATTCGACAACTTTCAGATTCTTTTCAAGCACATATACGACCGTTAGAGGCACTTGGCGAACCAGTCAAGTCATGGTACAATATCATACAGTATTTAATTATGGAAAAACTAGATTACGATAGTCAAAAGGAATGGGAAATAGAAATAATCAAATCGGATAATCATGATATTGATTCACTTACTAACTTTATCGAGAAACGTTGTATGTTACTGGAAAAAATTGAAAAACATCATCCTAAATCACATTACTTTGCACAAACTACCCTATCTACTCAAAATAAATACAAGCAAATTAATAAGCCCACCAGTCATTCATACGTCACCTCTCTCGATTATAATTGCCCTATATGCAATTTAAATCACAAAATATATTCGTGCAAAAAGTTTTTAGAAATGTCAACTAAAGAGCGTGCGCAACAAGTAAATACTCTCGTGCTGTGCTACAATTGCCTTCAAAAGGGTCATCCAGTCAAAGATTGTCGTTCAGGTCATTGTAGAAAATGTTCTAAATACCACTTGACACTATTGCATCCAAACAAAGGTGAATCTTCAAGTCTTAGCTCAACATCCACAGAATCTAACAACACAAGCGTCACCAATGTTGCCTCAAATATTTCGATGACCACTGGTCTTAAATCGCGTAAAGGTGATTTGTTACAATTTTACCCACTGCTACGGTACTCATCTATGGTAGCGACAATGTACCTCGAGAATGCACAGCATTACTAGACTCAGCTTCTATGAGATCCTACATGACAGTTTCATTATGTAACAAATTGAAATTAAAAACTAACAAGGTCAATATACCTGTATCTGGAATCAACCAGATAAAGGCAAAAATCACAGAGACTTCCACTGCGAAAATACAGTCAATTCACACCAAGTTCAACGCAGATGTAACGTTTCTTTTGCTCCAAAATATAACTGAATGTCTTCCATCCACTACTCTTTCAGAGCCCATTGACCTACCTGAAAATATCAAGTTAGCTAACCCAAGCTTCAACAAACCCGCAAAGATAGATATACTCCTCGGAGTGGATATCTTTTGGCAAGTATTAGCTGTCAATCAACCATTCATCAATCAATTCCCTTACCTTCACAACACACAATTGGGATATATTGTGTCTGGACAATTCAACTCCACCTCAGATGATGTGTCAACTTCATGTCATCTCAGTGTCAATGACCTTTCAAAGCAATTATCTCAATTTTGGGAAATTGAAACTATAGGTGCAACCAAGCCACTCTCGTCAGAAGAAAGGCAATGCGAAGCTCACTTTGCTCAAACGACTAGACGAGATTCCAATGGGCACTTCATGGTCAACATACCACTTAGTTCTTCACCGTCCCTTCTTGGAGAATCAAGGGAAATTGCTAAGAAACAGTTCATTTCTTTAGAAAAACGATTGTACTCCAACCATAAATTAAAATCAATGTATGTAGATTTTATGTCGGAATATATTGAGTTAGGGCATATGCAAGAGGTGAATGGATCTTCAGAATATAATTCCAAAGGTTATTACATTCCACATCATGCCGTGTACAAGGAGCACAGTCTCACAACTAAGCTAAGAGTCGTTTTCAATTCAAGTGCACCCACATCCAACGGTGTATCTTTGAATGATATTGTAATGACTCATCCGATGACGCGAGGCGCGTCATCCCTCTGGACGTTTTCTCGACAGATTTGAGCATTCTAGAAAAGACGTTCCCATTCATATATAAGACGTCGAGGAAGGGATGTGGACATTCATTGAATCCTAGAGTCTCGCGCAGTACACATAAATATAGATACATAAATATAAATATTATTGTTAATACATAGTTAGTTTTATATTGTCATACGTTTTAATATTAATATAGTGTGTGTCTAAAGTTATTGTTAGTTTTATTTAAGAACCCGAAAAGACAAACTTTACAGTGGTATTCAGGTGTGGACTAATTAATAAATAATAAACTAAGTAGACAATTAAGTGTTAATTAAGTATTCGTTTAAATAAATATACAGTGCGGAAAGACGTTATTTTAAATATCGTGATGGCCAACAGAATGAAACTGACGGAATTAAAAGTGTCCGAGTTAAGACGAGAATTAGAAGAGAGGGATGAGGGTACAACTGGAAAAAAGGCGATCCTCCAGCAGTGTTGATCCAAGAAGGCGAGGATCCAGAGAATTATATCTTTCAAGGCGGAGATGCTGACGTGAATTTGCTGTTAATTCAAATACAACAAATGGAGCAGAAGAATCTGGATAGTGCGAAAAATATGGAATAACGATTAATAGAGAATGCGCAAATTCAAATGCAACAAATGGAGCAGAAGAACCTGGAAACTTAGCAAAAACTCTAGAACAAATGGAGCAGAAGAACCTGGAAACTTCTGGAAAGTTAGCAAAAACTCTAGAACAAATGGAACAGAAGAATCTGGATAGCGCGAAAAATATGGAACAACGATTAATAGAGAATGCGCAAATACAAATGCAACAAAGAAACCGCTATCCTCGAGAAAAATCTGGAAAAGAAATTACTAGAAAATTCTAGAAACTTCGAAAAAAGTCTGGAACAAGTGGAGAAAGTTCTAGAACAGCGATTAGCGGAAAAATCAGAAGCGTTAAAAGAAGAGGTTTTCATAGCTGGAGAAGCTGTAGAAGAGAAAATTGGAGAACATTCTAGACTTTTAGAGGCAATAATGATTGAGATGAAATTACCCGCTACCACGGGTCATTCTGATCCCAAGCAGGTCAACGAAGAAGTCATACCGCGGCCCATCGAAATAAAAGAAGAACTTGTGGCTATTTCAAAGACCAGAATCAAGCCACCAACCTTTGATGGAAAGACGTCATGGGCAACTTACCTGACGCAATTCGAAGCGGCCGCAGAAGCAAACGCATGGTCTTCTGCCGAGAAGGCGACTGCTTTAGTCATAGCATTGAGGGGTGATGCTAGTGATATTTGGCAGACTGAAGAACGTACAGATTATTCTCAACTCATTAAACGCTTGGAGATGAGATATGGTCATGCGCATTTGGAGCAAGTATACCATACCCAACTGAAGAATCGATCACAGAAGAAAGGCGAAAATCTTCAGGAATTTGAGGCGGATATTGCTCGTCTAGTTCGACTTGCATATCCGATGGCGCCAGATAATTTCAAGGAACACCTAGCTGTCCAGACGTTCATAGATGGTCTACGGGATATTGATACGCAGCAAGCATTGAGGTTAGCAAGACCTAAAACCTCGATCGATGCTTTGGCGTACGCACTTGAGTTTGAGACTGCAAGACAAGCCTCTCGGAACCATGCTCGTGGCTGTTCTGTCGACGAACAGGAAAATGAGGAGTTCATGGAGCAAGTGGTTAGTCAAGTCCTAAATCAGATCAAATCAAATAAAAGTGCGCGGCCATGCGGGAATTGTAGAAGAAACGGTCACATTCAGAATAAATGTGGTAAAAGGACCAAGAAAGAATCCGCTGAGAATCCGAAAGTCCCAAGGACTGCCAAAATCGCATCCTTACAACATCAAACCAATGGCATGTATGTGGATGCTATTATGGAAAGAAGGACCTATGCTTGCTTGCTAGATACTGGATCGACGAAAACCATTGTACGACCTGATTTAATATCCAGGAATAAAGAATTACTTTCTAGCAAATGAAGACTTAGGATAGCTACTGGAGAATCAGCTTCTGTGGAAGGTGAAGTAGATGTCAACTTTATCATAGGACCAACATCAATCCGACATCGTGTTCTCGTAGCCGACATAGAAGAGCAAATAATCTTGGGATTAGACATCATGAACACCTACGGCTTCCAGTTAAACATGTAAGACGGCACTTTAAAAATAAATAATGAGGAATTGTTTCTTCATGGGACAGATTGTGGGAATGTACAAGTAATTACTGCAGAGAATGTTGTTCTGGATGCAAGAAGTGAGACATTTTTGACGGCGTGTATGGAAGGTGATTATATGGACGGAAATGTTACAATGTTGGAACCAAAGGCTGATGATGACGAGGTGGGTCGAGGAATAGTAGTTGCCAAAATGCTGGTTAAGACTCAGAAGACTGTGCCGATAAGGGTAATGAATGTGAACCATTACCCTGTTTCATTGAAGAAGGGTACTATTTTGGGGTGGTGTTCGCCAGTGTCGGCCGTCGTTCATCATATAGAGGCGAAGAAGAATGGATTCGTGCAGGTTTCTGAGAAATTGTCCAAGATAATCGACTCCGCCTGTCAAGGATTGAGCAAGAAGGAACAAAGCCAAGTTAAGGATTTAATCAAACATTATGAAGACGTCTTTGAAACTGAAAGTGGTACGAAAGGAAGAACCAATATTGTAATGCACAAAATAAATACCAGCGATGCAAGTCCAATTCGACAAGGACCAAGGAGGTTACCTCTGGCAAAGCGTGAGGAAGTCAAGCAAATTATACAAGATATGGAAGGCCAAGGAGTAATTGAACCATCGAATGGGCTTCACCAGTGGTCCTTGTCAGGAAGAAGGATGGATCTACCAGATTCTGTGTGGACTATCGTCGTTTGAATAGTGTGACCAAAAAGGACAGCTATCCTCTCCCAAGAATAGACGATACGCTAGACACCTTGGCAGGAGCAAAATGGTTCTCCACTCTCGACTTAAAGAGCGGTTATTGGCAAGTGGGAATGGATCCCAATGACAAAGAGAAGACTGCCTTCAGTTTAGGTACAGGACTCTGGCAATTTACAGTCATGCCATTTGGACTGTGTAACGCCCCAGCTACTTTTGAGCGACTCATGGACACTGTACTGAGAGGACTGTCTTGGAACATCTGCCTGGTATATCTCGATGATGTGATTGTGGTAGGGAAGACCTTTGAAGATCACATGAAAAATTGTCACCTTTTCCGCAAGGAGGTAAATTACCTTGGACATGTGGTTTCCGGCAAAGGAATTGCTGTGGATCCAGAAAAAGTAAAAGCTGTGGAAAAATGGCCGGTACCCAAAGACAAACATCAGCTAAGAAGCTTTTTGGGATTATGCACATATTATCGACACTACGTTCCTGGATTCACCAACATTGCAAAACCACTTACTCGCCTAACAGAAAATCGAGCATTCATTTGGAACAACGAATGCCAAGCGGCCTTTGAGTTGTTAAAAGGTACGTTGATCAGTGCACCTGTTTAAAACTATCCACTGCCATCTGGGAGGTTTGTTTTGGATACGAATGCCAGTAACATCAGAATTGGTGGCGTGCTCTCTCAAATCCAAGATGGACAAGAAAAGGTCATTGGATACTTCAGCAAGACCCTGTCCAAACCGGAGAGGAACTACTGCGTAATCAGGAGAGAACTATTGGCAGTAGTTAAGACCATTGAGCACTTTTACAAGTACCTGTATGGGCAGAAGTTCCTGATCCGCACTAATCATGCCGCCTTAATGTGGCTCTTGCAATTTAAGAAGCCAGAGGGTCAAGTAGCTAGATGGATTGAGAGGCTACAGGAGTATGACTTTGTCATTGAACACAGAGCAGGCCTCAAACATCAAAATTCAGATGCCCTTTCCAGAAGACTGTCGATATTGCAACAGAATCGAAGACAAATCGGCCAACACTCTTCGTACCACCGTTGTAGATGACCAATGGCAACCTGACAATTTGCGCGCAGATCAAGAAGCTGATCCGGATCTTGCAGTCCTCAGGGCTTGGAAAAGAAATGGGCAAAGACCGACCTGGCAAGAAATTGCTCCCCATTCACGAGAATTGAAGTCATACTGGGCACAATGGGATTCCTTAACCATAGAAGACGATCTCCTGAGACGTGAGGTCGAAAATCACGATGGAAGCGAGCGGAAGATGCAAATGGTGGTTCCCAAGAAAATAATACCAGAGGTATTGCGAGAACTCCATAATGGTGCTTCTGGGGGACATTTTGGAGTCCATAAAACACTGGAGAAGGTACGCCAGAGATTTTACTGGGTGAATTGTTCACGAGATGTGAAAGAATGGTGCCGAAAGTGTGCTAATTGCGCCGGAAGCAATGGTCCCCAGAGGCGTCGACGTGCACCCATGCGCCAATACAATGTAGGAAGCCCATTTGAAAGGATCGCCATAGATGCCGCCGGCCCTTTTCCAGAAAGCGACAAATAAATACATAATAGTGGTCATGGATTACTTTACCAAATGAGTTGAAGCATATGCTCTACCAAATCAAGAAGCTGGAACTGTAGCAGACGTGATTGTGAAGGAGTTCGTCAGCCGTTTTGGTGTACCCTTGGAACTTCATTCCGATCAAGGGCGAAATTTTGAGTCCAGTCTATTCGAAAAGATGTGTGGACTTTTGGGCATAAGGAAGACGAGAACAACTCCCTTGCATCCGCAATCATATGGGATGGTAGAGCGAATGAACAAGACCATGATCAGACACTTATCCAAAGTGGTCTCCGAACACCAGAGAGATTGGGACGAACATTTACCATTATTTCTAATGTCGTGTAGGGCCTCCGTTCAAGAGACAACTGGCCAATCACCAGCAAACGTGCTATTCGGGAGGGAACTCTGATTGCCCTGTGATTTAAAGTTTGGGAGCAAGCCTGGTGATGATCTTGCCGGAGAAGATTATGTCAGCACGCTCAGACGACGACTAGATAATATACATGAACAAGTCAGACACAATATCCAAGATGCTAGTGACAGAATGAAGGAGAGCTATGACATCAACGCTGAGAAGAGTGGTTACCATGAAGGCGATCGGGTTTGGTTATATAATCCACAACGCCGACGGGGCCTATCTCCAAAACTTCAAAAGAATTGGGAGGGGCCGTACGAGGTGTTGAAGCGGATCAACGATGTAATATACCGCATCAGGCGAACACCACACACTAAGCCAAGAGTCGTACATTTTAATCGATTAGCCCCATACTCTGGAGACAATAATGACGGAACCGCTGACTTGCGTCGATTGGATAGCCAATACCAGGAACCAACCTTCGAAGACTTTATGGAAGCGTATTCTGGTTCGAAGAAAGCTCAGCTCGATTTGGGGTAGCCATCGAGAAACTGCAAGATTTGTTTACGGTGCCGCCAGGCTACGCGCTTGCTCATTGCGTAGCCCGAGATCTGCGAATGGCCAAGGGAATTTAAAGAGAGATTTGGCAGAATCGAAAATTTAAGGCAGCAGGGACCAGCAATTGGGAGAGTCTCCAAATACTAAATGAAGAACAGCCCATATTTTATTTGGTCACAAAAGAACTGTCAAACCTGAAGCCAACCTATCGTGCCTTATGGGAGGCCCTGGTCCACTTACGAGAACAGATGTTACAACAAGACATTTTGAAATTAGCAGTTCCAAAATTGGGTTGTGGATTAGACCGCCTGGACTGGAGAATTGTAAGGAGCATGTTAGAAGTAATATTCCAACATAGTGGTATGGAAATTCTGGTATGCAGTTACCGGCTTGAATATTCCTGTACATCCAGGCAAGATAAGACGGTGGACTGTTATTTCGATATGACGTCAGAATGTAACAAAGGCCCTACCTGTCGATTTCGCCATCGTTTGAGGGAACCTAAGTATGACATGTTTCGGGACGAAACTTCATCTTTAAGGGGGCAATGTGATGACTCATCCAATAACGCGTCACGCGTCAGTCCTCTGGTGTTTTCTCGAGGCCTACGAGAACGCTCTCGAAGAGTATTCACCACGATATAAAAGCTGTCGAAGAAGGGATGGCTACATTCAATCCTAGAGCTCGCGCAGTACACATAAATATAGATACATAAATATAAAATACATAAATGTGCTTATTGTTAATAGTTAGTTTTATATTGTTATACGTTTTAATATTAATATAGTGTGTGTCTAAAGTTATTGTTAGTTTTATTTAAGAACCCGAAAAGACAAACTTTACAGTATCTTCTTCTCCAAGCAATAATTTCTTCTTTTTCTTTCAAGATGCTATTGCGCTTTCTCTTTTCATACCTGGAAATATAACATCAACTACTATGAAACACGTAATACCTAATATAAATAATATTTATGTAGTAAAGTTCAGGTTACAGAACTTAGATAGTTTACCGAAAATTTAGTTCCTTTAAGATCATCCTGAATGTCGTTATTTTAAAATTAGGCAGATCTTCTGTTTCATTTACAGCTGCGAGAATTTTTTGCACACTTGGTGGTTCGTTTTTAAAATAGAATGAATGAACAATTCTACGAATTCTGTTTTTCGTTTCTTCATCAACAGTACCCAAAACACCCCTTTTCCTCTGATATTTTTTGGGTGGATTAAATTGTTGCTCAGTGTTATGTTCTTTCAATATATTATAAACACTGCGAGTGGTAATTCCTATAAATATGATAAAAATAATATCAGTTTGTTTTAATTTCTTATAACAAAAATAATGGCAGGAATTCAAATATTACTTCTATTTCTTTGTTTTGAGCTAAGTTATACGTGTTAAGCTATGGAATATTCACCTCCAAGAAAGAGGCCAGCAAAACACTTCTCAATGGAAGAAGCAGCTACCTGCTGCTTTTGCAGTCGTTTCAACACTATCAACTTTTGATGTACCTGGCTTGTCAAGACTGGTTTTAAATATATTCAAAACCACGTTTTTTTCTTCCACTGAGAAGTGTTTTGCTGGCCTCTTTCTTGGAGGTGAATATTCCATAGCTTAACACGTATAACTTAGCTCAAAACAAAGAAATAGAAGTAATATTTGAATTCCTGTCGAATTCTAACCTAGAAGATAGAATTACTTATAATTCGTTACATTTCGGTTTACTAATTACTTACGTGCGTATTTAAAAATACTGATGAAAATATCCAAAAGAAATCAGAATAAATGCAGACAAAACAGAATTAACGCCAACAGAAACGTAAAAATAAATAAAAATTTACCATCTGTGATACTGTGACAAACAATTTAGTTTGCCAAATCGCCTAATGTAAACGGTCGTGGCCGCCGACCAATAGAATGCATTTTTGTCTTGCTCACGAGGTGATCACGCACTTTTATTACTGAATCCGTTCAGCGATTTTAGTATAATTTATTGTAAGCATCTCGGCAACTTCGTTTTCTTAATGGAAACTGTGTAACTCCAGACATTTCAATTTCCGTAATAATGTCAGATAGAGTAAAATTACTTTCGGATGAGACTGGCACAGAAACACATTTTAGTAATTAGAAAGAGAGCCACCTCATAAATGAGAGAAACAGCTAGTAGTATAAATCCGCGTACTATACGACCCACAAACGTTTATCGATTATTTGTCAGTCGATACCAGGCATTTGATCTGTGTGTTTCGTAGTGGTCTTGTACGTACATTGCTCCCGCTGCCGACTGCTCAATGTTTTTAAGGTGTTCAGTATTTTTGTAATGTCATCGCTCGCGCATCTTCAGAACGAAAGTAATTTTACTATAGTATTTCTACCAATCCCTACTTCCCTTGAAGTTTGATGAACAGCAGCTGTTTTGGACATATTAGCTTTGTTCTTAAAATACACACATAAATATACACATTGTAAGCCATCTGCCTCTGTCCACTTTTTACATATTTTCCTTTACGATTTCTTGATGGACCTGGTAAAGCTGCGACATTCATGCTCTAAAACAATTGCGATTAAATAAATGACATAAATTAATGAGTGATAAAACATTTTTAAAAAATAATGTTTTCACTTTATAATCTCTATAAAGAACTATCTTGATATTGAATATTTAGACCACAATGATGATACCTTCTTTCAATCATTACATTTTCGGTAATATTCACACCATTTTCATTACACCAATTCAGAAAGCACACATTCTTTTTCATAAATATGTCGAGACTTTGTTGGAAGAAGTTTTTGTATGTTATCTTAAGCTCTGGGGGTGTGCAATTTATTTGTTCGTCCATTTTACTGATTAATTAAAATAATTTATTATTTAAATCTACAAATTTTAAATTTAAAATAATTTTCAAATTTTTAAAATGGAAATTGAAAATCAATACATGTCTTATGAAACTTGTATTTTAATATACTACTACAGAAGTATGTGTTTATTTCGTAAATAGGTTATGGTGATCAGAATCATAGAATAGAAACTTTCTGGAATCTTTCGCAAATTACGATAGATGGGATTGGCAGAACTGAAATAATTGGAATATTATTCTCCTGCCTAAGATATTGTATGAAAAACACGCAAGCGCACAATGTTTTCATACCTCTAGAATTTTCTTAAGTGCTGAAAATTTGTCGAGAGGAATAGCATCGATGCACGATAACAACAGTTCAAAAATTACGATTTAAAATGTACATTGTTTGTTAGAAACCGGACAACGAATCAGAAATGTCAAACACCCTGATAAACGCCGTTAGAAGACGAACACTTGAGTTAACTTACAAATTAATTTGTGAATCTTCGGCGAGAAGTAAAATAAATAATCAAACGAAGAAATTGTGTGCGGTGAATTGTAATTTTTGGACTGCAAAGAATAATGTTCACACCAATAGGAAGTTTAGTGTAGATACTGTTAAAGAGGGAAGTGCAGCTAGGGCCGAAACTACAAGTACAACACAAGGTTTATCGAAACTTCAAGCTCAGGAATTAGTATTGCGACTTACAGATGAGGAAAGACATGTATTAATAAGCGCTCTACAAGAATATCATTCTAAAATAGTTAAAGAAGAATATGAAGGTAAGTTACGTATAGATGCAATAAAATTAAAAAAATTAAATACGTTTTAATGTTTACAGTTTTCACTATGAACTCTTATTATTTATTTAAAACTATTAATGCCTATTTTTTATTTATATCTATACACTGGTACATCATACAATCAAAAAATAAACATCCTATTACAAACTTTAAACATATTATTTATAACCCAGAATCATATTCGTTGTTTTTTACATATTATAAAAAAGGTATAGGTACTGCAGGGTTTAATTATTGCCTATATGCTTTATATTTTAATTTGCTTAATTTTGATGCAAATGGTTTAAATCTACATAAAAAGAAAAGGCTTTGTTTGTGCTGGAGAAACTTGTACGAACCTGTGACATCAAAAATGTTTTAGTTTTTAAATTTGCGCGATAAATCTAGAAGGGTAGTCAACTTGAAGCAGCCTTTTTGTATAAATTTCTCTTCGATTTGTAAAATCAAAGAGATCGCTTTTATTGTTATCTCATATTCAAATAACGTAAAAAATGAAGAATAATGATATTTTTTTAATAAACTGTTTTGCGTTTTAAAAATTATATTAAATTAAAATGTAACTTGTTTTTTTTTTATGAATTTGACAAACTAGTAATACTGTTCGCGTCAAAAAAAAACGGGACATGTCTTATAACTAGAGCTGAGGGTGTTTGCGGTATAACCATGGTTATATCATGTAACCATAGTAATTTACTATGGTTACATGATATAACCATGGTTATACCGCAAACATCCTCAGCTCTACTTATAACGATTTTGACATTAATTTAGTTTTGTAAGTCTTTCGTCAATATTAGTTATAGCCATGAATATAAAAACTTAAAAAGGTGTATAACCCCTTACCACAATTATTAATCGTATTCTAAATACGTATTTCGACAACTAAGTTGTCATCATCAGTAGGTAAAAACCACTAATTAAAAAGTCGCACATGGGGCACAGTTAAGCTAGATAACGTTGTTGCGTAAGCGGTTATCTAGCTTTACTGTGCCCCATGTGCGACTTTTTAATTAGTGGTTTTTACCTACTGATGATGACAACTTAGTTGTCGAAATACGTATTTAGGATACGATTAATAATTGTGGTAAGGGGTTATATACCTTTTTAAGTTTTTACTTAACCACAGTCTCCAAAGAAAGAATTTCCATGAATATAAGGTTAGGTATCTGTTATTATTAATTTAGTATGATGGAAAAAAAGTACTGTCACAATAGATAAAAAAAGTGTTCCTTTTTTATGTCACGAACTTACACGAACCGTATCATCATTCCCTTTTGTTTATTTTTCTTATTTTTTTACAGTAATAATCTATACATGGACGATCGCGGCATTTGAAATCTCGACGATTATGTATTTATTTTCACCATAATTAAGCATTCAGTTTTTTAGTAATTGAGTTGTGTAGATGACAGCATAGTGACATTTACCTCTCACGCAAAATTATGTTACTGAGTGAATAAACAAAAAAGAAGAAATCATTAATCAGAGAACTACAAATATTTGGTTTTAATTTTTAATACATTACGGCAGCATCATCTCTGTCTAGCATCTCTTGTAAACGTCTAGGAATCGACGTTATAATATGTATAAATTCTGGTGACAGAACATTCCAAATATCCTCGAGCTTGTTAGATAACAGGACATTTGCTGGCCTAAAATTACCCCTGCTCATAATCTTAACAAGATATCCCCACACGTTCTCGATGGGGTTCAGATCTGGACTTCTAGAACACCACGGCAAACTTTATAGTAGAGACGCGTTAAGTCCAATTGTCGTCATTGCTGACGTTTACATGTTGTCATAACTGTATTAGAGAAACTAAAATACACTCGTCGTCAGGAAAGATGATCCCTGCGCCATCAATAAATATTGTATGATTCAAATCAGTACTTCGGCGTCATACTAAATACTGTAAATCGCAAAATGAATATGGAACTATAACTTCGTTTCCGGGCCAAATATATTTGACAGTCGGTCGAATTTGTAGGTTATATGAACATATATAATCGAATTACATCTTAAGTTATATTACTTTAAAATTACTATAAATTGAACAAAGCTGCGTAAACAGCAAATCAAATTAAACTATAACATCACATGAAAAATAAAATGAACTATAAGGATTTACAACATTTATGTCAACATATAAGATTATGAAATTCTTTAATCATTTTAATGAATGGCAAAACCAAGCAGTTTCAAGTTAGTTGTAAAAGCATTATTACTGGAATTGAAATCATACAATAGACCGGAGTATCTACTTTGTATAACTGTAATTACATATTCACTGTTATGAGTATGACAGTTTTATAAACATTATCTTATAAAAAATGTATATTTGTTTTAAAAAAATAAACAATTTAGTTACATCAAATATATTTCAATACAATTTTTAAGGGACAGTTCTACAATACGCTAACCCAATTATATCATCGAATAACCCTAGATATCTCTTACACCTAATTTTAAATAAAATTTGGAATATATTGCAGTATAACTTAACACTGCCATAATAGATAAGTTGAGTTTTGCACAAAGGTTGGTATAAATTATAAACAAAACATATTCATACAAACTTATTTGCTGTGAAATGTTTTTTTTTGGTTTGAAATTATTTGTTGACTGCTAGTAAATTAGAACTTGTACGATTGCAGAAAGAAATTTTGAAAAAGGAACATGAAATGCAGCAAGAAAAAAAAAGTTTAGGGCCGGTTTATTCACCTTCCAGTAAAGTATCGAGTAACGCTACTTGTAAGATAAAGCCTTACTTGCCAGATTAAGTGTTTATTCACCGTCAAGGAAAATTTAACCGTCCAGTAAAGTTAGTTACTTGGCAGAAAATTTACTTGCTGCTCACCTATCCTATAAAGTGCCAAGTAAGACTAATATCATGTTGTTTGTGAACTGTCATGTAGAAAATTAAGTTATTTATCAGAATAATTAAGTTATTGACAAGTAAAATGGATTTATTTGAAGACATTGGCGATATTTTAGACGATTTTGTCAATATTAATAATTTAGTGAATAGACAGAGAAAACCCTATCAAACACGCAATCGATATCGAATAGAAGACAATTTTAATAAATTTGATGATGACGAATTTATTCGTTTGTAATGTTTATTACATAATCTGTGTCTGGTAAATAAAGTATTAATGTTCTAAACAAAAATTTCATCTTTATTTCACATGTCATGTAGTCATAGTAAATTATAATATGAAGCTAGACGTAAAAGATATTGTAAAGTTTGTCTTTTCGGGTTCTTAAATAAAACTAACAATAACTTTAGACACACACACTATATTAATATTAAAACGTATAACAATATAAAACTAACTATTAACAACAATAAGTACATTTATGTATTCTATATTTATGTAACTATATTTATGTTTACTTCGCGAGACTGTAGGATTCAATGAATGTCCATCCCTTCTTCGACGCGGCTTTTATATCGGTGAATACTTTTCTAGAGCCTTCACGTAGGCCTCGCGAAAACATCCAGAGGGATGACGCTACCTCGCGTCATCGGATGAGTCATTACATTGCCCCCTTCTTAAAAATGAAGTTTCGTCCCGAAACATGTCATGCTTTGGTCTCCTCAAACGATGACGAAATCGACAGGTAGGGCCTTTGTTACATTGCGACGTCATATCGAAATAACAGTCCACGGTCTTATCTTGCCTGGATGGACAGGAATATTCAAGCTGGTAACTGCATACCAGAATTTCCATACCAGTATGTCGGAAGATTACTTCCAACATGCTCCTTACAATTCTCCAGTCCAGGCGGTCCAATCCACAACCCAATTTTGGAACTGCTAATTTCAGAATGTCTTGCTGTAACATTTGTTCGCGTAAGTGGGTCAGGGCCTCCCATAAGGCTCGATAGGTTGGCTTTAGGCTCGACAGTTCTTTCGTGACCAAATAAAATATGGGCTGTCCTTCATTTATTATTTGGAGACTCTTCCCAATTGCTGGTCCCTGCTGCCTTAGCTTTTCGATTCTGCCAAATCTCTCTTTAAATTCCCAGGCAATTCCTTTGGCCATTCGTAGATTTCGGGCTACGCAATGAGCAAGCGCGTAGTCTGGCGGCACCGTGAACAAATCCTGCTGTTTCTCGATGGTTACCCCAAATCGAGCTTTTCTCGAACCAGAATACTCTTGCATAAAGTCTTCGAAGGTTAGTTCATGGTATTGGCTATCCAATCGGCGCAAGTCAACGGTTTCGTCATTGTCTCCAGAGTATGGGGCTAATCGATTAAAATGTACGACTCTTGGCTTAGTGTGAGGTGTTCGCCTGATGCGGTATATTACATCGTTGATCCGCTTCAACACCTCGTATGGCCCCTCCCAATTCTTTTGAAGTTTTGGAGATAGGCCCCGTCGACGTTGTGGATTAGACAACCAAACCCGATCGCCTTCATGGTAACCACTCTTCTCGGCGTTGATGTCATAGCTCTCTTTCATTCTGTCACTAGCATCTTGGATATTATGTCTGACTTGTTCATGGATATTATCTAGTCGTCGTCTGAGCGTGCTGACATAATCTTCTCCGGCAAGATCTTCACCAGGCTTGCTCCCAAACTTTAAATCACAGGGCAATCGGAGTTCCCTCCCGAATAGCACGTTTGCTGGTGATTGGCCTGTTGTCTCTTGAACGGAGGCCCGATACGCCATTAGAAATAATGGTAAATGTTCGTCCCAATCTCTCTGGTGTTCAGAGACCACTTTGGATAAGTGTCTGATCATGGTCTTGTTCATTCGCTCTACCATCCCATCTGATTGCGGATGCAAGGGAGTTGTTCTCGTCTTCCGTATGCCCAAAAGTCCACACATCTTTTCGAACAGACTGGACTCAAAATTTCGCCCTTGATCGGAATGAAGTTCCAAGGGTACACCAAAACGGCTGACGAACTCCTTCACAATCACGTCTGCTACAGTTCCAGCTTCTTGATTTGGTAGAGCATATGCTTCAACCCATTTGGTAAAGTAATCCATGACCACTATTATGTATTTATTTTCTTTGCTGCTTTCTGGAAAAGGACCGGCGGCGTCTATGGCGATCCTTTCAAATGGGCTTCCTACATTGTATTGCCGCATGGGTGCACGTCGACGCCTCTGGGGACCATTGCTTCCGGCGCAATTTGCACACTTTCGGCACCATTCTTTCACATCTCGTGAACAATACACCCAGTAAAATCTCTGGCGCACCTTCTCCAGTGTTTTATGGACTCCAAAATGTCCCCCAGAAGCACCATTATGGAGTTCTCGCAATACCTCTGGTATTCTTTTCTTGGGAACCACCATTTGCATCTTGCGCTCACTTCCATCGTGATTTTCGACCTCACGTCCCAGGAGATCGTCATCCATGGTTAAGGAATCCCATTGTGCCCAGTAAGACTTCAATTCTCGTGAATGGGGAGCAATTTCTTGCCAGGTCGGTCTTTGCCCATTTCTTTTCCAAGCCCTGAGGACTGCAAGATCCGGATCAGCTTCTTGATCTGCGCGCAAATTGTCAGGTTGCCATTGGTCATCAACAACGGTGGTTCGAAGAGCGTTGGCCGATTTGTCTTCGATTCTGTTGCAATATCGACAGTCTTCTGGACAGGGCCTTCTGGAAAGGGCATCTGCATTTTAATGTTTGAGGCCTGCTCTGTGTTCAATAACAAAGTCATACTCCTGTAGCCTCTCAATCCATCTAGCTACTTGACCCTCTGGATTCTTAAATTGCAAGAGCCACTTTAAGGCGGCATGATCAGTGCGGATCAGGAACTTCTGCCCATACAGGTACTTGTAAAAGTGCTCAATGGTCTTAACTACTGCCAATAGTTCTCTCCTGGTTACGCAGTAGTTCCTCTCCGGTTTGGACAGGGTCTTGCTGAAGTATCCAATGACCTTTTCTTGTCCATCTTGGATTTGAGAGAGCACGCCACCAATCCCGACGTTACTGGCATCCGTATCCAAAACAAACCTCCCAGATGGCAGTGGATAGTTTAAAACAGGTGCACTGATCAACGTACCCTTTAACAACTCAAAGGCCGCTTGGCATTCGTTGTTCCAAATGAATGCTCGATTTTCTGTTAGGCGAGTAAGTGGTTTTTCAATGTTGGAGAATCCAGGAACGTAGCGTCGATAATATGTGCATAATCCCAAAAAGCTTCTTAGCTGATGTTTGTCTTTGGGTACCGGCCATTTTTCCACAGCTTTTACTTTTTCGGGATCCACAGCAACTCCTTTTCTGGAAACCACATGTCCAAGGTAATTTACCTCCTTGCGGAAAAGGTGATACTTCTTTGGACTTAATCTCAGGTTGGCATCTCTCAACCTCTGGAATACTACTTCCAAATTTTTCATGTGATCTTCAAAGGTCTACCCTACCACAATCACATCATCGAGATATACCAGGCAGGTGTTCCAGGACAGTCCCCTCAGTACAGTGTCCATGAGTCGCTCAAAAGTAGCTGGGGCGTTACACAGTCCAAATGGCATGACTGTAAATTGCCAGAGTCCTGTACCTAAACTGAAGGCAGTCTTCTCTTTGTCATTGGGATCCATTCCCACTTGCCAATAACCGCTCTTTAAGTCGAGAGTGGAGAACCATTTTTCTCCTGCCAAGGTGTCTAGCGTATCGTCTATTCTTGGGAGAGGATAGCTGTCCTTTTTGGTCACACTATTCAAACGACGATAGTCCACACAGAATCTGGTAGATCCATCCTTCTTCCTGACAAGGACTACTGGTGAAGCCCATGGACTATTCGATGGTTCAATTACTCCTTGGCCTTCCATATCTTGTATAATTTGCTTGGCTTCCTCACGTTTTGCCAGAGGTAACCTCCTTGGTCCTTGTCGAATTGGACTTGCATCGCTGGTATTTATTTTGTGCATTACAATATTGGTTCTTCCCTTCGTACCAGTTTCAGTTTCAAAGACGTCTTCATAATGTTTGATTAGGTCCTTAACTTGACTTTGATCCTTCTTGCTCAATCCTTGACAGGCGGAGTCGATTATCTTGGACAATTTCTCAGGAACCTGTACGAATCCATTCTTCTTCGCCTCTATGCGATGAACGACGGTCGACACTGGCGAACACCACCCCAGAATAGTACCCTTCTTCAATGAAACAGGGTAATGGTTCACATTCATTACCCTTATCGGTACAGCCTTCTGAGTCTTAACCAGCATTTTGGCAACTACTATTCCTCGGCCCACCTCATCATCATCTGCCTTTGGTTCCAACATTGTAACATTTCCGTCCAAATAATCACCTTCCATACACGCCGTCAAAAATGTCTCACTTCTTGCATCCAGAACAACATACTCTGCAGTGATTACTTGTACATTCCCACAATCTTTCCCATGAAGAAACAATTCCTCATTATTTATTTTTAAAGTGCCTTCTTTCATGTTTAACTGGAAGCCGTAGGTGTTCATGATGTCTAATCCCAAGATTATTTGTTCTTCTATGTCGGCTACGAGAACACGATGTCGGAGTGATGTTGGTCCTATGATAAAGTTGACATCTACTTCACCTGCCACAGAAGCTGCTTCTCCTGTTGCTGTTCTAAGTCTCCATTTGCTAGAAATTAACTTTTTATTTCTGGGAATTAAATCGGGTCGCACGATGGTTTTCGTCGATCCAGTATCTAGCAAGCAAGCATAGGTCTTTCTTTCCATAACAGCGTCCACGTACAGGCCGTTGGTTTGATGTTGCAGCGATGCGACTTGGCCAGGCGTCTTTGGGGCTTTCTGATGCTGGATCGATGATTGCCCTCGCTCATCGACCCGCTTTAGTTTTCCTGCTGCTCAGACGATGGCCACCTTACCACATTTACTCCGAACGTGACCAATCTCTCCACAATTCCAGCATCGCAGTACTCTTTTATTTGAGTTGATCTGGTTTAGAACTCTACTAACCACCTGCTCCATGAACTCCTCATTTTCCTGCTTGTCAACAGTGCAGACACGAGCATGGTTCCGAGAAGCTTGCTTTGCAGTCTCAAACTCCAGCGCGTGCGCCAAAGCATCGATCAAGGTTTTCGGTCTTGCCAACCTTAATGCTTGCTGTGTATCAATATCCCGGAGACCATCTATGAACGTCTGGACCGCTAGGTGTTCCATGAAATTATCTGGCGCCATCGGATATGCAAGTCGAACTAGACGAGCAATATCTGCCTCAAATTCCTGAAGATTCTCGCCTTTCTTCTGTGATCGATTCTTCAGTTGGGTATGGTATACTTGCTCCAAATGCGCGTGGCCATATCTCATCTCCAAGCGTTTAATGAGTTGAGAATAGTCTTTACGTTCCTCAGGAGGCAATGTCTGCAAAATATCACTAGCATCACCCCTCAATGCTATGACTAAAGCAGTCGCCTTCTCGGCAGAAGACCATGCGTTTGCTTCTGCGGCCGCTTCGAATTGCGTCAGGTAAGTTGCCCATGACGTCTTTCCATCAAAGGTTGGTGGCTTGATTCTGGTCTTTGAAATAGCCACAAGTTCTTCTTTTATTTCGATGGGCCGCGGTGTGACTTCTTTGTTGACCTGCCTGGGATCAGAATGACTCGTGGTAGCGGGTAATTTCATTTCAATCATTATTGCCTCTAAAAGCCTAGAATGTTCTCCAATTTTCTCTTCTACAGCTATGAAAACCTCTTCTTTTAACGCTTCTGATTTTTCCGCTAATCGCTGTTCTAGAAGTTTCTCCACTTGTTCCAGACTTTTTTCGAAGTTTCTAGAATTTTCTAGTAATTTCTTTTCCAGATTTTTCTGTTCCATTTGCTTCATTTGAATTAACAGCAAATTCACGTCAGCATCTCCGCCTGGAACTTGAAAGACAAAATTCTCTGGATCCTCGCCTTCCTGGATCAACACATTGCGAAGCCGTTGCTGGAGGATCGACTTTTTGCCAGTTGTATCTTCATCCCTCTCTTCTAATTCTCGTTTTAACTCGGACACTTTCAATTCCGTGAGTTTCATTCTATTAGCCATCACGATATTTAAAATAACGTCTTTCCGCACTGTATATTTATTTAAACGAATACTTAATTAACACTTAATTGTCTACTTAGTTTATTATTTATTAATTAGTCCACACCTGAATACCACTGTAAAGTTAGTCTTTTCGGGTTCTTAAATAAAACTAACAATAACTTTAGACACACACACTATATTAATATTAAAACGTATAACAATATAAAACTAACTATTAACAACAATAAGTACATTTATGTATTCTATATTTATGTAACTATATTTGTTTACTTCGCGAGACTGTAGGATTCAATGAATGTCCATCCCTTCTTCGACGCGGCTTTTATATCGGTGAATACTTTTCTAGAGCCTTCACGTAGGCCTCGCGAAAACATCCAGAGGGATGACGCTACCTCGCGTCATCGGATGAGTCATTACAATATATTTAAAAAAAACTGTACAAAATAAATATAATAATAAAACAACCAATATTAATACAGAATATATATACATATATTTATTTACTTGTATTGAAAATACAAAAAGGGGTTGAATAACACAAAAAGTAAAAATGAACAACACGTAATAACACACAATAAACGCTTGAGATTTAAGGTTACATTAGATGCACTTACCGAAAGCTGTACATCCTTCTCTATACCATGTGTTAGTGGTATGTTTCATCTTTCTCTATTTTCCCCTAAACGTACTACTGTTGTAAAAACATGTAGTTCTTTCCAGTAACTAACCGACCTTTAAAATTATATGAATAAACCCAAAAATAGTAAATGTGCCAAGTAAATTTAATTGTCAAGTAACTAACAGGTACTTTACTGGAAGGTGAATAAACCGGGCCTTAGTAATTGAACTTTCAAAAATTACATTAGAGCAAACAAAAAATATTACTTGCAATAAGTTATAGATTTATTATAAGAAACATATAATATATACAAACAATAGTTATTTTATTTATTGTTTTCATCAAATTGTATGAATTTCTTTTGTGTATATTAAAATTTTTTAAGTTAACACCAGAAGATTAGAGCCAATGGACACCAAATAAGGCCGAGAAAGGTCGTAAATTAAATCTTTTAGTCACTAGAAATTTTTAAAAGCGAAAACAACACAATAGATATTGTTTTGAGCGACCAGTTGGATCTTATATATACACCTCTTTTCCAATGTTGTATATAATAGTTAAGTATATAGTAGTAATTTTAAATAACATCATAAACCACCTCCATATATTTTTGTGTCATTTATAAGATCTATGTAGGCCTGTAACTTTTGCAGTTTGATAATGACATTGTATGTTGAAACCGCGGTCACTATTACATGCGAATAAAGTGGTATAACAAAGTTATTGTTTTATTTTATTATTATAAAGATTGTGTATTTTACAATATACAACGAGCTGAAACAATTCACTGAATATGACAGCTACGTGAATTAAAACTTCCTCTTAATTACTTCCGAACAAACTTATCAAAAATAACAAAGTTTATTTTTAATTTCTCCCCAGAGAACCAATTGTATAAACAAATATAATGAAATACGATCAAAAATCTACCACATGCGCGATCACATGTAACGAAAAAATACCCTTGACTCCTCGTCGAATAAATATTCACAGTTATAAATTTTTTATTACCTACATAGAAATTTTAAAAATATTCTTAACTAATTATTTTTACACAATTGAAATACACTTTTCAAAGCTTTTCTAATTATGACGTCTTAAGAATGTAAATCTACTTACATAAAAACTTATTGGAGACACATTTACTCGAAAACGTTGTTTAATCAAATACAAAAACAAAATTACGAGAACACCAATCTCGTATAATTATCGGGAATAAATATGAACTACCATCACTATGGTCACACTCAAAAAAACAACCCGTACTAATTAAATATTAAATATATCAATCAATACAACGTTCCCGTATAAATTCAGATGTTAATCTCCCAGAATTTTACTCCAGGCCCCCAAACATGAGATCGATAACCAAAAAACACTAGTTTTTATCTCAGATGTGAGATTTAAAACACATCGGATATACACAGATATCCACAAATAATGTATGTATATTCATTTTTAATAAATTTTAAATATAATATAGGGAAAAATCCATAACAATATGTAATCATTTAAGAAAATTGCCTTATTATTTGTTTAATAATAAAATTATCATGAGTATATATAAAAAAAAAGGAAATATAAAAAGTATTTAGAAGATAGTATAATAGTCGACATTAGAATAAATTTGCAAAATGAACATTTATAAATGCATCATTTTCATTTTGCATATTTGCTTCTGGCTGCTCTTTGTGGAATTTTATATCCTCATCAATGACCCGACCCATTCACAACATTGTGTAACACTGTTACTGCTACTATTATTGCTTTCGAGAGTTCCACATTAATTCTCATACCATATATGTAATAAGATTGGAAATGTTTTTAAGACACCAAAAAAATCTTTCAATCCAGTTTCTGGTTCTAATATGGGATTCATTGTACAATTGTTCAGCTCGACTTTGAGGATTTGCTAAAGAGGTTAATAAATATTTTGTAATATTGTAACCACTATCACAAAGTATAACTGAGTTATTGAAATGTTCATTTTCTTAGCTTCTTTTATTGCCGATCCATTCAAAATTGTTTGGTCATGTGTATATCCTGGCCATCTAGCTACGATGTCACAAATTTTTAATTGAGAATCTCCTATTAACTGAATATTCCATGAAAAATATCATTTTCTGTTTCGGTACATATCAGCATTATTACCACCAGGAGATTGTTTTCTCATGTGAGTGCAATCAATTCTACTTAGTACATTGGGAAATCTAGCTACTTGATAAAATCTGTTTAGTTTCTTGTAATTTTTCTACCTTTCTAGACATATTTAGATAAAAATTGTGGCCATAGTCTGGTCTTACAATTGCATGTGTAACATTTTGTATCATTATTTGTATTAATATCATTATATTTGTTGCATAAAATCTCAGTTACTAAAAGTAGAAACTAACATTACATAAACAAGTAATCAGCTGTATACTAATACATACTTGATACTTTCACTGCCAACACAAGAAAATTTGATATATTTGGCATGAACTAAAAACGACATGTAGAACGTACGATGTCATAAATCTAGGGTTATAATATAGAATAAGTTAAAACATGGGATAACTACCAGTTTTTTATCTGCGGTCATATAGGAAGTATTGTTAATCACTATCTTCACTGCTGCTTGAATCATCAATGTTAATTATAAAGCCATTGATTTCACAATGTAAATGTATTTCTCTATCATACCATTTTTTTATAATACTTTCCGTGTGTATAACACAATTTTTCCAAATTTCTTCCGTACACTGCTCTAGTGATTCCTTCCACATAGCTATAACTTTATCATCTTCATGTCCATCTCTGAAAATATGTTTATTATAATATTGTTTTGCATGGTCCCAAATAATTTCGATAGCATTAAATTCGCAATGATAAGGAGACAATCTTCAATATTTCATGTCCATGACTTTGTAGCAATTCATCTACTTGATACCGTTTTTCTTTATGCAAATTTTTAGCCAAGGATAGTAGGTCAGTTTTAAATAGAGTTTGCAAGGTATATTATGTTTCGACAAGTATGTAATAATATCATTTTTACATCAAGCTGATGATGGATGTTTCTTTACTACTAGTGAATGGTAGGGTGCATTGTCCATCACTATTTGAGCCGGTTTTTCCAAATTTGGTATTAAATATTCTTCGATCCATTTCCTAAACATTTCTCCATTCATTTCACCATAATAGTCTTCTATTTATGATTTGCTTGAAAACAATAAAGACACAGGTACTGTTTGTTATTTGGATGTGGAGATTATTCTTTGAATGTCGTTGATAGAATTATAGATCAATGACGCAGGGGTCATCTTTGGTGATTTGGAGTGTACACTCAAAATCACCAAAGATGATTCCTGCGTCACTTACGTATAATTCTATACTCTTAATACAGTACCTACTTGTATGACAAGGATAGCATGAACGAAAGTATGTATTTTGAGGCTTGGCCTAGCACAGACATACGGCTCAGGCAATTTACTTGAGTAAGACAAAGACAGGATTATTACTTACTCCGTGATAAATACACCCATTTTTGCTTAGTAATCGTCACTCGTTGACAGTTGACACTGCATTTTCGTTGATATTTGATCGAATTGTTATTTATTTTCTTTTTATAAATACATATTTTTTGAAATAATTTTTTTTTAAACTATAATGGCAGAACATTACATTCACAATCCCGACAACTTGTTTTAAATTTGTTGCAATATTTTGAACGAGAGAAAAACCATGGTGGTGTTTTAATACCTATTACAGCAGACCGATTTTCATGTGGCCGTTTAGAAGTACCGCCCTCGAGATGCGCACGAAATTCATAGGTAGGGGAACCTCTGGCATTCAGTGTTTTACATCGTTTTAAACGATAACACAGTAGTGCAGTGCCGTATTAAGGTAGTGAGTAATGGAGTTTAAAAGTAAATTAAATAAATGTGTTTTACACAGTCAAACTCGTGAAGTGATCTCAAATGTATTTAAATATATGCAAGAAGAAAAAACTTCAGGGGTACTCATAATTCCACTGGATCAGTTATATGAAGGCGTTATTGCCGCAACGGGTGTTTCTGAGAGAAGTATTAGACGGATTGTTAAAGAAAAAAGTGAAATAAACGCAGGTGCCGGTTCATCTTTTACATCGCCAAAGAAAAACCAAGCCCAAAACCGACTTAGACGATGCAGATAAAGGTGTACTGCGTAGAACAATTTTAAATACCTTTACTGTTGACAAAATTGTGCCTACAATTCCAAACATTCTAAGAAAATTTAAAGAAACAGGATACACTGGAGGAATAGATTCTCTTCGGAAAGTAGTAAAAGATATGGGCTTTCGTTGGAGAAAAACAAAAACCAACAGAAAGTTGTTAGTGGAAAAGCACGACATTCGTCAGTTAAGAGTGTCTTATTTGCGTACCATTCAAAGCTACAGAAATGAAAAAAGACCGATTATATACAGGGTGGCCCATTAGTGCGAGGAAGTCCAATATTTCGTTTATTACAACACATATCAAAAAATGTTTCAAATAGAAGTTGTAGCAAATGCAACACTGCATATTTGTAAAATAATTGGAACTATACAGAGTGCTCAGATTGGTCGAGGCATTTAACCGAAATATTTTTTAAAAAAAATTTTTTTTTTTTTATATTTATTTTTATATTTTAAATGGCATGGTAGCTATATTTTTACATTATCGCAATCAGTATAACGGTGTACATAAGTCACTAGATTTTTTAGACAAAATTTTACGGGTTGCCAAATTATTGCGAAAAGTATGAAATTTTAGAGAAAATTGCATGATCATAAATGTATCTCATAAAAGTTTACTAATAACATGTAAAGCAAAATTCTTCTTAATTACAAAGAGAAAGAGTTTATTAAACATATGGCACAAGAGTATTTTTTTTTCATACACAGGGTGTTTAATATGAAGGCACAAAATCATCACATTTTAATAGGTCAAAACTTATTTTTTTCAAATGAAACAGCCTGTATATTATTGCACCATTTTGTAAAGCTACTAAATCCCTTCAATTTATGTATATACCATATAGCCTCTAAAACCAATAGTTTCAGAGAAATTACCGTTTTATGAAATTCTTATTCTACATAAATTTATTTCGAAATGCGACATAATTTATAAAATTTATTAACCCTAAGTAAAATATAAAAACATAAATTTCTTTTCTTCTAGATATCTACAAAACAGTTACTTTATTAAATGCTCAAAATGGCCACCATTTATTTTAAACAATAATACATGCGGTCCACAACAACATCTTCAGCGGCGAGGTCGAAGTATTCTCCTTGGTTTCTCGTCGTCGAACGATATCGGGACTTGGAGATCGACGGTATTAATAGTAGAAGTAGGGATCTGGGTGATTTCGGACTGGCCAATGGCAGAAGTAGGGGTGGGGGTGACATTTTCTAATTTATTATTATACTACTGTCAAATATAGTACTACTAATATACTACTGTCAAGAATAAGTAGTTTAGTATACCTACTCTACATTTCGTGTAAATTAGGTTACAAAAATGAACTTCGACAATCAAGAACTGATAGATATGATTTTTGTTCTGGGTGAAAGTTTAAAAAATTGCTTATTTGCCTCAAGATTATATCATGAAAAATATCCACTTAGAAGGCAGCCTAGAAAAGAAGCATTTGAAAGTTTATTGTTGAGATTTACACAAACTGGAAATGCTGAGAAATGATGAGATGACAGTTGTGTTAAAGGTTATAGAAAATCCTCACACATCTAGTAGAGAAATTTCGCATCAGACTAACATAAGTCGCACTGTTGTCCAACGAATTCTGAGCAAAAACAAGATGCATCCATACCACATACAAATGATGCAAGAGCTATTACCTGATGATTTTGAAAAAAGAATAACGTTTTGTGAATGGGCTTCAGGAAGAATTGAACAAGACAGACAATTTTTCAATCATGTTTTATTTTCTGACGAAGCGACATTTCACAAAAATGGATTTGTCAATAGACATAACTTTCACTATTATTCCACCGAACAACCACATTATGTAAAGACTACTAGTCAGACAAGATGGTCCTTGAATGTTTGGGGTGGAATAATAGGAAATTATGTGATTGGGCCGCATTTTTTTGATGGGAAGGTAACTGCTCAAATTTATTTGGATTTTTTACAGAACCATTTACCCCATTTAATACGACATTTGCCCAATCAAGTCAAGCAAAGGATGTGGTATTTACATGACGGAGCGCCAGTTCATCATGCCGGTGTAGTCAATACGTTTTTAAATAACTGGCTACCTGAAAGATGGATAGGCAGAGGAGGGCCAGTTAAATGGCCACCCCGTTCCCCGGAATTAAACAAAGTAGATTTTTTTCATGTGGGGTTATGTTAAAAGTCAAGTTTACAAAACATTCGCAACAACAAAGCAAGATATGAAACAAAGGATAAGAGACACTTTCCGAACTATTGATGAGACCATGCTAAGAAATGTTAGCAGAGCTTTCAATGACCGCATGTATTATTGTTTAGAAGTAAATGGTGGCCATTTTGAGCATTTAATGAAGTAACTGTTTTGTAGATACCTAGAAGAAAAGAAATTTATGTTTTTATATTTTACTTAGGGTTAATAAATTTTATAAATTATGTCGCATTTCGAAATTAATTTATGTAGAATAAGAATTTCATAAAACGGTAATTTCTCTGAAACTATTGGTTTTAGAGGCTATATGGTATATACATAAATTGAAGGGATTTAGTAGCTTTACAAAATTGTGCAATAATATACAGGGTGTTTCATTTGAAAGAAATAAGTTTTGACCTATTAAAATGTGATGATTTTGTGCCTTCATATTAAACACCCTGTGTATGAAAAAAAAATACTCTTGTGCCATATGTTTAATAAACTCTTTCTCTTTGTAATTAAGAAGAATTTCGCTTTACATGTTATTAGTAAACTTTTATGAGATACATTTATGATCATGCAATTTTCTCTAAAATTTCATACTTTTCGCAATAATTTGGCAACGCGGTAAAATTTTGTCGAAAAAATCTAGTGACTTATGTACACCGTTATACTGACTGCGATAATGTAAAAATATAGCTACCATGCCATTTAAAAAAATATTTCGGTTAAATGCCTCGACCAATCTGAGCACTCTGTATAGTTCCAATTATTTTACAAATATGCAGTGTTGCATTTGCTACAACTTCTATTTGAAACATTTTTTGATATGTGTTGTAATAAACGAAATATTGGACGTCCTCGCACTAATGGGCCAACCTGTATATGGATGAAACTTACATCCACAGTTCTCATACCGTGGCTACTTGTTGGAGTGACAATTCCAATGAAGGATTAGCAAGGCCTATATCAAAAGGTCTAATCTAAGACTAAATATTGTTCATGCTGGCTGCGAGACGGGATTCATTCCGAAATTTCCGAATGCTAAATTGATTTTTAAGTCTAATACCACAACGGGAGATTATCATCACGAGATGAATTATGAAAATTACCAAAAATGGTTGTTAGAAAAATTAATTCCAAACCTGCCTCCAAAGTCTGTCCTAGTAATTGACAATGCTCCTTATCATAATGTCCAAAAAGATAAACCACCGAATTCTAATAGCAGGAAATCAGTTATGATAGACTGGTTAAGGTCTAAAAATATTTACTTCGACAATAACATGCTCAAGCCCGATTTATATAATATTATTAAAGTACATAAGCCAACATTTAAAACGTTCGAGATAGATGAAATGTTAACACAACGTGGCCATAGTGTTTTGCGATTACCGCCATACCACCCAGATTTAAATCCGATTGAGTTAGTATGGGCATCTCTTAAACAATATGTGGCACAAAAAAATGTATGATTCACTATTAGATATGTTCAACAGTTATGTGATAACTTTTTTGATGAATTTAGTGCTGCTGAATGGAATAAATGTTGTGACCACGCGATAAAGTGGGAGCAAAAGTTTTTGGAAGCGGAACCTCTCATAGACGAAGTTACAGACCAGTTCATTATTAATTTGGGTGAAGACTCTGAATCGGAGAGCGAAGAGGAAGTCAGTGATAGCGATTCTCCATAACTTTTTATATAATTATATGTATAATTTACCGTAATTTTTTTGAAACTTAGTTATTGTTCATTATTGTTTTCTCCTATAATTATATTTGAGTATTTATGTATTATTTCTTATTGTAATTATTATTTTCATTGTTATTTCCAATAATATTAGTATTAATAATATTCTTTTCTCCACGACTATTAAATAATGTTATTACAACACTCGCCTACGCTCGTTGAAGAATATACTGTTCTTTTGTACATATAGAAAGTTTACAATGTGATTATAATGAGAAAGAGATTAGCATAAATATTATTTGCCAATAATTCAGTTAATTATCCAAATTAGTTTTACTTAATCCTAAGCCTTTCTACCGTTAAGTGTAGCTAACAATCTTATTCAGTCATCCCCTTAATGTGATGTTAGTACGCTATTAGCTAGTAGGTAAGGTAAGACATTTTAATTAAACATGTTACATGAAACTATGCGTTTTATTTTACTTCTATTTGCCTTAATTTAGTGAAATACAAACCATTATAAACATGTTCAACAATGTGATTTTCTGAATTTATCCCTTACTACGTCCCAATGCACGACTCGCACAAAGAGTTTGCATTTCATTTTTCCGAATACTGTCTTCATCTAACACTGACCCTTACTTGACGCACGTACAAATTCTCCCACCGGCCACATGAAAATCGGTCTGCTGTACTAAACTTTGTCGTCGTTCGGGATATTCGACGGTATAATTGATGGCTTAGAGGTATTGTAAAACCGACCCTTAAATATTTAAAATTGTCTTGAAATGTATTAGATGTAACTAAATTGTTTATTTTTTTTTAAAACAAAAATTATACATTTTTTATAAAATAATGTTTATGAAACTGTCATAACAGTGAATATATAATTATAGTTATAAAAGTAGATACTCTGATGGTCTATTGTATGGTTTCAATTCCAATAATAATGCTTTTACAACTAACTTGAAGCTGTTTGGTATTGCCATTCATTAATTCACTATGATAAATGATTAAAGAATTACACAATCTTATATGTTGACATAAATGTTGTAAATTCTTGATGGTTCATTTTATTTTTCATGTGATGTTATAGTTTAATTTGATTTGCTGTTTACACAGCTTTGTTCAATTTATAGCAATTTTAAAGTAATATAACTAAGATGTAATTCGATTATATATGGAAACGAAGTCACAGTTTCAATATTCATTTTGTAATTTACAGTATATGACGCCGAAGTACTGATTTGAATCATACAATGTTATATTGATGACGCAGGGACCATTTTTCCTGACAATAAGATTAGTTAGTTTGTTAAACTATATTTGAAAGCTTTTATTTCATTAATTTAAATACAAAATGTCATAAATTGATGATAATATAAACATTCATGGCAAATAAACACATAATTTTTCAATACTAAATGTTTCTTGTATATATTTTTAAACAGGTAATAGTTACTTGCGGTGTTGACAGGTAACATATCTGTCAAATAAGTCTATTTTTGTAGACATTTTCGGCGTTTATTATGATTGTTTAAAAACAGTTCCTTTTAGAACTACATTGTGTTTATTATTTCGTTGCGTCTTTTGGATATAATGCCGAAAGATTTCTGTAAACAGTCGAAGCAATTAATTGCTTAATTATTGACCTTTTTTGAGAAAGAACACAAATGTGGAAAACTATTAGTTCCAAAAACTGCTGTTCATGAGGTAAACGACTTTTATTATTATTATGTGCAACTTTTTAATATTACAGAGGGTTGCTATTGCTTTAAATATTGGTTTATCCACCGTCAGTGGCATAGCCAAATGTATCAAAACAGATCAACTACTCACAAACCCTTCAAAAAAAAAGTAAGACTGATGAAACAGAATTGACAATAAATCTAAATGAAGATTCTGACAGTGACGAATGTGACTGGGAGGATTTAAAAAAATACATGTTGCTCACAAACATGGAATCTTATCACTGAAGTAATGCAGTAAATTTTGACATTTTACCACTTAGTATTTATTTAAATAAATGCAAATGTATACTATCAATAAATTATTTTCTTTAACGTTGCTTAATTTCCACTATTAACTTTGTACTTTTTCTATCTTCATCTGTTAAGCGTAATGTGAATTTCGTAAGTATTGATGGGGTATTTAAATCTTATTATAGTTACGTTATGGTTATGAAACATTTAGAACTCGCTTCGACAATGTTATCCATATAATAAATAAAAATTTTTATAAAAAAAATTTGAATAATTTTATTTGTTTATTTTAGAACTGACATATTGCCGGCAACATGTATAGAATGTGTCGTCATGGATCTAGTATGACGTACAATTGGACTTAACGCGTCTCTACTAATTATTTTCTCTAAACCACTGAGAAACGACTCTTGCCGTGTGGACTGGACAATTGTCGTGTGGAAAGATGAAATTTCTTTCAGGATATATAATTTCTGCCATGTGCGGACACACCCCGAGAAATGTGTTATGGTTACTGCATTTACTATTGTTTCGAACGGATCGTTTCATATAAAATAAATAAAATTTTCTTCCTGTTTGGGAGTTGACACACGCATTCCTCCGGAGCCTCGCTTTCTATTAATAACTCCTCGACGCTGCCATTTAATTTTGATATCTGAAATGGTACTCTTCCCCAAATCTATTCGCTAATCTTCTAATTGACCATCCTTCTTCTAGTAACGTAATTATTTGAGTTTTAGTTTGAATATTCAAATGGGGCATATTAGCTTTATCTAATATTTTACACTTTAAATTGGACAGCACGACTGTTTCCATGGAAATTTTAGGAATACATTTGTCACTATAAAATAAATTTCTGTAAGATATTAATTATTGTTCACATGAATAATGCCTGGCCAAACGTCAAAAGTGATAAGAGTCCGCATTATTACGAAATTAGAGGATGGCTGGTCAATTAGAGCAGTTTCTCAAGAACTTGGGCTTAATAAGCATACCGTTTCCAATATTAAGAGACGCTGGGAACAAACGGGTAGCTTGGCAAGAAGAGTTGGTTCTGATCATCTAAAAATTTCAAATAACGTCGAAGATATTCGTTTAATAAGATTTCTGGAGAAAAATACTTTTAAAACTGCGAAAGATTCGATCGTAGAGACTAAATTTCCCGGATAACTACCAACGACATGTCGAAAAATTAAAAATTCACAATTACTTAATTGTGCTGCCCCAAAGAAGATATTTCTATCGGAGAAAAACCAACAATCCTGTCTATTGTTTGCTCTAAATTATTGTTACCGAGATATGCATTTTTGGGAAAAAACCGACGACAAGATTTTTCAAAATAAGAATTATGGATGTGTTCGTGTTTATAGACCACGGCCAACAAGGTGTAACCATGAATAACCATGAATGCAACTCAAAGAAGCCCACGATTTTCAGTAAATGTGTGGGCATGATTCAATTATCATGCTCTTTGAACTTGCTAGCGTATCTGAGAAAAATTTAACAATCAGAGTTACCAGCGCATACTTGAATATATAATGTTGCTTTCAGTACGCCAGGTATATACTATGGATAATTTCATATATCAGGAGGATAATTGCCCAATTCACACCGCTAATGTCATCACACTTAGGAATAATAACATTGAAACGCTACCGCATCCTGCTAAAAGTCCTGATCTTAATCCCTTGAAAAATATATGGGGCTTTATGGCAAAAAAATATCGAAATTGAGTCCGACTCATTTTGACAACATTTTAACAAAATTAACACGTCGTGAATCAGTTTTAAAGTTTTGAAGGTTATTGAGATACAAAATGTCAATGTAGGTATATTATCTGCCATATGGAACTATTTAAATATTTTATAACATAACAATTCATATGCTATTTTTGAGAGATTGATAACCCATTCTACAATGCAAATAAATAAGTCGGACAGTGTTTTTATCCGCCAGTTTATATACCTATCTGCTCTTAAAAAGCCATATTCAAATCAAACAAATTAAGTGTTCGATTTTCAAATGCTCTGATAGTACCTAATTGGCTTTACTAGTTGGTTTTGTTTTTTGTAAGAATAGTTTTACTAGAAGTTGCTTTCATACTGTAAAATATTTGTCTTTCTGGCTTCTTTTAAATAGAACTAACGGTAATTTAAAACACTATATTAATAATCAACCACACTATATTACACTTACTGTCAGTGCAATATCTGTTGCCGCATAGACACCGTAATATTTGCATTTCAACTAGATAATGCCAAACCATGTTCTTACGGATGCTGAAAAGGGTTTTGCTATTGCAAAACTGGAAGAAGGGTGGTCATAACAATGCGTAGCAAAAGAAATTTATTGCGGCAAAAGCACTATTTTCAATTTCAAATGTAAATGGCTGCAAACACACGACTTATGTAGGAAAGTTGGTTCTGGGGACTCAAAAAAGTCAACTCCAGAAATGGACAACTATTTGATAGAGTATGTAAATGAACATCTTTTACTACTACGAAGAAAGCAGTTGAAGAAAAAAATTTTCTGCATCAGTAAGGACGGCCAAGAAACGATTAAAAGGTGCAGGTCTTCTGAACAGTGTATCAGCAATGCAACTACAGTTTAGTGATGAACATAAAGAAGAAGAAATCAGTTCGCCAACCAATATCTAAATCAGGCACCGAATTTTTGTTTGCCATCCAAAAAGTCAGAAGTTCAAGGAGAAATTTGTACAGAAAACAAATAGTAGCGGAAAGTTTTCCGTCTATGTGTGGGGCTGGATATCAGTCCAAGGACCAGGAGCATTGCATATTATTGATGGCCATTTAAATACTCAACGATATGTTAATATACAATGTGACGCTTCCGTTCGTGCGAGATAGGTTTCAACATAATTTCATCTTCTAACATGTAATATTATACAACTTCATTTTGTTATGCTAGTAAACAATAATAATCCTTTTCATTTTTAGGATAATTAGGAATTGGTTGAATGAAAATAATATTAATGACCTTCCGTGGCCAGCTAAAAGCGCCGACTTAAACCCAATAGAAAATATGTAGGAGTATATGACCGCAAATATATACAATTATGAATTTAGACCACAAAACAGAAACGAATTAATAAATGCAATTCAAAAGTCACTTACAGCAAACTTACAATATGCGAAATTTAATCGCTTCTATGCCCAAAATATTACGAAATGTTTTAAATAACCATGGGGGCTCCATAAAATATTAAAAAGTTACTTCTAATCGTTTTTCTATTTACAATAAAGCAATTTTTAAAGTTTGTATTAAGTTTTTGTCACTTTAGTGATACGCCAAAGATATTCTGTTAGATTATTATGATGATAAGGATTGATACAAAAAAGTCAGGTTTGCAGTAAGTAAATATTCTAAAGGAAAAGCAACTTGATAACAAATCGTGCGAAATTTAACGGCCGCAATAGTGCACTGCGCGACATATAAAACCCATACAACTCTTACGAACATAAAATCAGAGTTTTGAAGTTGCGTAAACGGGTCAAATATATTCATACTGTCACTTAATAGACTTCATATACATATATTGCTAATACCTATAACTTAGTCAAATTTGACATGCCTAATTTGATAAGCCTGACTTACATTGATAATATGGGTGATGGATGAATATGATAGTACGGGTTTTATATATCGAGCATTGTACCATCGGCGCCTAAAAAAACGGGTACAAAATTGTATAGTGTGTCAAGCCACGTGCAAAGCATGTTTTATAGAATTTGCGTATCTTTATGTACTCCTTTAATCAACGCAGTAATCTAATAAAAATCATTACGCTTTACTTTTTAATACATTAGAATTTTAAGTACAATTTTAGTATTTGATCATTGCATTACAGTCAATTACATTTTGTAAACGTCGCGGGCATTGACGGCACCAGATCCAGAGTAAATTCCGGCGTGATATTTTGCCATGCTTCCATAATGCGTTGCTGTAGTTCAAAGCGATTATTAGGTCTAAAATTGACTGTGTGTATAATTTTCGTTAATCTTTACCAAACATTTTCAATAGGGTTTAAGCCTAGTATCTTTATATCTAGTACCTGTATATTTCTTAGGGTCTATGCTATTTTCTTTATCAATATCTTTACTAGTATTATTATTTATTCTGTTTGGAGAAGCCATTCTACTACTATTTCTTTGCATATAATTATTATTAACAGGTCTTTGAGGACTTGGAGGGGTATTATTAACATTAACTCTAGAATATTGATTTCTATTCATATTTCTATCTACATAATCATTATTGTACCTTTTACCACTCTCCACATCATCCAACCTCTTTAATAATTCGAGAAATTGCTGCATGTCATTAATATTATGAATGGCAACTGCCTGACTTACTTGGGAATCAAAGTATCTGCTTAATTGAGAAACCATATCTATTTCACTAATTCTAGGGGTCAAGTATTTTAATATCTGAATATCTTTTCATTACATAAGACTCTCTAGATTCATTAGTACATTAAATCTACCAAATAAAAGCTATTGCCTTACCCTATTTTGTTTACTTCTTCCCCAGAATTGACTCGTGAACCTGGCTTCAAATTCCTCCATCGTGTTCACCTCGCCAGACACCATCTCCCACCAAACCATTGCATCATCCTTGAGACAGTTACCGATTTTCTGCAGATTTTTCTCGTCCCCAGGCACATCCTCCAAACTAGCTTTAATTTTCTTAAGGAAACTCATGGGATTTGTATTAGACATCCCATAAAATTTCGGTAGCACTTCACTTTGTACAGGAACAGGGATATATGCAGGTACATTAACTTCATTCTTCTCTCTTCTTACTTGCTCTATTTCTTTTCTTAATTGTTTCTCCATGTACTCCATTTGTTGTTCAGCAAATTCTCTCTTTTCAATTTCTTCTGACAGTTTACCATTTACTACCCTGATATTTTCTTCTAAATTTTGTTCATTAGATAATTGAAACGAATCCTCTATTATAATATCTTCTTCTTGATTACTTTTATTTAATGCCATTACTTTATCCATTATTATATCTACTTTCTCTTCCATTTTCCTTTCTCTTACCATCATTAAATCTATTTTTCTTCCATTTTCCTTTCTCTTTCCATCATTACATCCATTTTAACCTGCATGTTCATCATCATATCCAGGATAATCGTATCCCTGTTAACCCCTTCGTGCGCTTCTTCATGTATGGTACTCATTTGACTTAATTTCTTCTTCGCTTCTTCCATCAGCTGTTCACTTCTTTGTTGTACATTAGAAATACCTTCTATCTTTATATTGTGCTTTATTTAAACTCGTAATTATATCTGCTTGTTCTTTGTTCGCCCCACGCTTGGATCCGCCAAATTTGTGCTATGAATAGTGTGTTAGAATGAAAATGAACCACTATTCACCACGACACTGTTCAACTTTGATGCTCAATCGGTTAACTTCTTTAATGAGACAGCTTTCCTCTCCGGGTTTCCAATAGGAAAACATGGTATTAATACTCCTACAACATTAATACGGCGCCAGTAAAGAGTATAAACGAAAGTCTTAAGTATAAATAAAAATCACAATTCTCAAATGAATCTTTTAGTAAAAAAAAAAATTAAAAAAATTTGATTCTTTATAAAGTATAAAGAACTGTGTAAGACAATATACTCAAAGAGGTAAAATAAATTGCTGATATTGACCGCAAAGCAAATTCAAACGTCCTCTAATGAATCGCGAACTAAATTATTACTAATAAATTTCAAAGATACTTTTTCTCTTTCACCCCTGACAAACAAACTCAAAAGTAAACATATAAAACTGTCAGACCGAAATCACTAACACCTGCGCGATACCACAAGTACAAAAACACCAACCTTGAAATCTAAAACGTTCTAGAATTTAGCGTTACAAAAAATTATTACTTGAAACGAAAAACTATCTTTATCATTTATATATTAACTAATATTAAAATATATAGAAATACATACAATCAAAAATACAATAATAAATGCATTCAAATTATAATAATATGATATAATATAAAATAAAACTTACGTAGTTTTTATTTTTTTATAATACTCGAGACACGTTAAGTAAGAGATTAAAATCAAAATTACGAGGTATACAAACTCGTATATATTCGATAATGAATTAAGCAAGCACAAACACTATAAATTCAAAAACAAAAACCGAAATTACTTGAAACAAAGATAAAGAGTTTTATCTTCAAATATGCGACTCTCTTACTCGGATAACAAGACGTGTCTCAAGCGGAAATCAAATCCAGCGTGCTACCACACAGATCAAATTAAATCAGTTCAATATAAAGTCTGCAATCATAAATAATAAATTTCAACAATTATACACTGGCATCAGAAATAATGGTTTAATCATAAAATAATGTTTTTTCACAAAGTTGCGAGGAAAAGTCCATAGCATCACGTAAGAAATTAAAAAATTGTAATTCGACCCATATGCAACTGAAATGCAACGAACTGAGAGTATATTATATACAAAACAGCTGCAGCTGCAGTGTAAACTCAGGGGATTTCCCGGTTTTGTTTACATACGCAGCCTTTCCGTCAGATGGCGTAGGATTCACTCTTTCACATAACGTCCGAGTACCCGGTTACCCGGCCGAATACGTTTTTTTTCTTTCTCAATACCTGATAGCCGATACCCGCCATTTTTTAGGACCCGGTACATCACTACTTGATATGTATATATTTTTTTATATTTGGGTTTTGTTCCCGTTTGATAGGTTTTTTAATTTTTCATTTTTGTTTTATATTGGTACCCTAAGTAATACTATATAATGTCAATACAGTATACAATTCGTTTATAGGGTGATGCTTTAAAAACTCAGCTGCATATATTGTTTGTAAAACTATTTCATAAAAAAATAAATTTAATTTATTTATATCGAACAATATACAGTTCAATTTTAACTTTGAAATATTCAGGTCTCTTAATTTAGAAAATAAAACACACCGGGATAACTAAAATGCATGCGTATGCGAAACTGTTCGTAGTAGACCAAAAATGTTCCAGCTTCGAAGTAGCGACAGGATTATTTTAAACTGAAACCAGAGCACAAATTCATTTCGTTCGAAGTTGTACTCGTCAAAACGAGAATGCTTTTAAAGAACTGCGCATGAGTCGGACGTCCTAGGACGCTTTTTTTTTGAAAACCAGAACAAACCTATTATGTTGACACTCTTGTATTGAACACTGTTGTGTTGACACTCTTGTCTTGAACACTGTTGTGTTGACACTCTTGTCTTGACATTGTTTAAAAATTGTAAGCAAAACTTACCCCTAACTTCAGTAAACTATGGAACAATTAACAAAATTGACCATTATATTCAAATACTATATTCTACGATTCCTTATATTTAACATATATGAAATGATTAATACTTATATTTAATATATGTATAATACAAATTAATTTCGTTTATAAAACGAAACAAATTTTCTTTCCTTTTAGTAAAAGTATTTTCCCGCTTGTTTTAATCACTAAGTTTGCAACCATTGTATTTTATTCAAGTTCTTTTTTCACCCATTTTATATTTTTTGGGACTTGCCGGACGTCTAAATTCTTACAACTTATTGCTTAAGCGAGTTTTTCTTAAAAATTAAAGGAAATAAGTGAATCATTATTGTTACTAGAGGAATTTAGAATTTACGTTAAAATATTTACAACAGTTCTAAAAATTCCTCTCTTCCCAAGTTGAGCTTTATGAAAAAGAATATTACATTACCTTTTGGTTTTCAGGCATGTTTTGAAAGTAAATTGACGTTGACAAAAATAGTCGCAAAAAAATTGAAAATATGACAATATATTTATACTTGCAGAAATTTTTTCAATAACATTAACACATATGTAATTATTACTTAAGAAATATAAAAGAACCTCTAATAGATATTTTAAGAAATACAAATTCTTTGCTTAAATTTTCAAAATTGTTTTATTCGGCAAACAATTACAGTTTACAAAATGTCTGCTTCAAAAATATTACCTTTATCTATACCTATCTAGTAAATAATAAAACAAAGCCTATTTTGTGTGCAAAGTAAGGTTCAAACTGTTATGTTTTTCTATTTCGATATGTGTGTAAAACGTAAAACTTTAAGGTCAACTGGCAGCGTCCAGGTGGAGAAGTAAGTTCGGCCGTCCCAGTAAGTTACCTACGCTCGGAGATGTCGATCCCATGGGATCATATTGCCCGTTACCAGAGGACTGGCTCGAACAGAAACGGGGTACGCGTTCCTCAACAGTGATATCATATCGGATATCGTTATTCGAGTTGTATATTAAGAGCGCAATTCTAACAGCAGCTAGGCTAACATCTTATCGTATATACAGGAAAGCGAATCGAGCTATCATTATATTGTCTTTGCTTTTAGCTCAATCAGATAAAACCGATTGGTTTGTGTGTTTGGATTTCTCTTTTTGATTAGATTAATTACATTAGATAGCTGTACGCTCACACACACAGTGCGTAAAAACCCATGGATGTATTTTGCCAAGTTATTGATTTTTCGTTGTGCAAGCAGAACGGATTACTCATGCAGAAAATTGGTTCATGCTGCAATATTATTAATAACAACATTTATTAATATATTACAAGTAGGTCAATTTGTTTACTTTACAAATTTTGTCCGTTTTATGGTAAAACCAATGCGATATTTTGTTATATTAATCGATTAATACGTTTTATTTATTCGCTTTTGAAATCTTTGTAAATAACGAACAAATTTACAAATTGTATGACTATGCAGTTTCAAATATTATATATATATAAATATAATATATAAAATATAATAATAATATATATATAAAAATATTATCCTTTGTCCTATTAATATATGCAATTATTTGATTCATTTGAGCTTTCGCAGAATATAGATTACAGAAAATCTTATCATAAAATCTTAAATATAACATATTAATATTTGGTTTAATGAAACTTTACTTTTAATTAACCGAATGTTGTCCCGTACCGGTAGGTAATTTTATGAAATTGGTTTTATAATATATCGTTTCGGAGTAATTCTCAGATTAAGCAATTTATATATGCTACATGGCAAAATTAATGTCTCCCTTTATAAAGGATTTATATAGAAACTATTTTTCTTTCACTTGTCTTTTAATTTGTGTTAAAATATGAACAAATATTATTTGTAATGAATATGTGAAAAATTTATTATTTTTAGATTCTGTTTTAGAAAATAGAACGAAAGATTGAACATTTTTATAGAGTTAAGCTCTTTCTGTTTATTGTAACGAAGGTATATTGAAAAAATTATTGCAGTTTCCTAATTCAGAAATATTATATATATATAGATATATATATATATATATATATATATATATATATATATACCGACTGTCCCGTAAAAAACGCCAACATTCATAATTCCGTTATTTATTGTCCGGTTTTATTTAAACAAAAAGTAAATTTAATAGCATCAAAAACACTATAAGATAGCAGTGTTTTATTTGTTTTCAATTGTTTTCATTAATGTCAAACGACAGTCAAGTTTTTTATTTTAAATGGCAACATATATATTTTTGGCTATATTCGGATTGGATTTTTTTTTCTGAATTCAACGATGTATAACATGTTTATTCTTGATAAACGTTTATTGCAAAAAAAAAACTTTATGAATTTCATCTTTGTCTTCCATTATTTATAAATATTCGAATGTGTGATGAAACATTGGAAATGTAAGTATTATAAATCTATATATATATATAAAAGAGAGTGGCGTTAGTTACTACGCTTATAACTCAAGAACGCCTGGACCGATTTCGAAGATTCGCACCAATTCGGACTGGTCTCCGGCCAAACAAGAAGAATACCCAAGAAAATTCCCGAATTATCCCGAAAAAAAAAATTATCAAGAAAATTCATTTTCCCATACATTTTGTGTGTGATTTTACTATGTTTATAACTCAAGAACGCCTGGACCGATTTCGAAGATTCACACCAATTCGGATTGGTCTCCGGCCAAACAAGAATAATACCCAAGAAAATTCCCAAATTATCGCGGAAAAAAAAATTATCAAGAAAATTCATTTTCCCATACATTTTGTAGGGAGTGATTTTACTACGCTTATAACTCAAGAACGCCTGGACCGATTTCGAAGATTCGCACCAATTCGGACTGGTCTCCGGCCAAACAAGAATAATACCCAAGAAAATTCCCGAATTATCCCGGAAAAAAAATTTATCAAGAAAATTCATTTTCCCATATATTTTGTAGGGAGTGATTTTACTACGCTTATAACTCAAGAACGCCAGGACCGATTTCGAAGATTCGCACCAATTCGGATTGGTGTCTGGCCAAACAAGAATAATACCCAAGAAAATTCCCGAATTATCGCGGAAAAAAAAAATTATCAAGAAAATTCATTTTCCCATATATTTTGTAGGGAGTGATTTTACTACGCTTATAACTCAAGAACGCCTGGACCGATTTCGAAGATTCGCACCAATTCGAACTGGTCGGACTGGTCTCCGGCTAAACAAGAAGAATACCCAAGAAAATTTCCGAATTATCCCGGAAAAAAAAAATTATCAAGAAAATTCATTTTCCCATACATTTTGTAGGGAGTGATTTTACTACGCTTATAACTCAAGAACGTCTGGACCGATTTCGAAGATTCGCACAAATTCGGATTGGTCTCCGGTCAAACAAGAATAATACCCAAGAAAATTCCCGAATTATCCCGGAAAAAAAATTATCAAGAAAATTCATTTTCCCATATATTTTGTAGGGAGTGATTTTACTACGCTTATAACTCAAGAACGCCTGGACCGATTTCGAAGATTCGCACCAATTCGGATTGGTCTCCGGCCAAACAAGAATAATACCCAAGAAAATTCCCGAATTATCGCGGAAAAAAAAATTATCAAGAAAATTCATTTTCCCATACGTTTTGTAGGGAGTGATTTTACTACGCCATCTTCATGATATATGACGAAGTCTGCCGGGTCAGCTATTTAAATATAGATAAAATTTGAAGGCAAAACAACGTTTGCCGGGTCAGCTAGTATTATTATAAGAAACAAAACACTTTACAATAAATGTTGAAATTGCCCGCCACCTTGTTTAACACATATCGCACATCTCCTAATAATAAAATATAAAAAAAAAACTTTATAAATTTCATCTTTCATTAGAGTAGACTTGGCCCAGTCCACTAGCATTATGTCAATGTGCCTTAAGTGTCAGTTTGACTTTATTAAGTTTTCTGTATTATCCTGTTTGAACGTTTTGCCGCAACAAAAAGCGTATTTTCGTAAAAAATGAATAACAATGAATTAACGGACATGTTACAAGTGTTCTTTGAATGTAATAAAAATTGCCTTCAAGCAGTTCGTCGGTACAGTGCTCGTTTTCCGGACAGAGAAGTTCCAGGTTCGAAAATATTTCAGAGAATTGAAAAGAATTTAAGAAATTATGGATCATTTACCAAACCAAAAACACAAAAACGGAAATTCTCCGAAGATAAGGAATTAGATGTTCTTCTTGCAGTACAGCAAAATTCACGAACTTCGATTCGCGTAATTGCACATAATATTGGGGTATCAAAAACTACAGTTCATGGTATTTTAAGAAAACACAAACTTAAACCGTACATAGCTCGAAAAGTTCATGCATTAGAACAAAATGATCCTGGCCGAAGAATCCAGTTTTGTCGTTTTTATGTAAATGCATTAGAACAAGACCCGAATTTTTACAGAAGGATAATTTGGTCTGATGAATGCACTTTTAGCAACAACGGTATTTTTAATAGAAACATACATCGACAGTGGAGTGCAGACAATCCGAGATTTGTAATTGAAAATAATTTTCAAAGACGTTTCAACGTAAATGTTTGGTGTGGCATTTTAGGTGATCCATTAATTGGGCCATTTTTCATAGATGGTTGCTTAAATCAAGAAAAATACTACACTTTATTACACCAAAATCTCCAAAACTTTTTAGATGAATTACCTTTGACAAATTTAAATAGAATATTTTTTCAACAAGATGGGGCTCCCGCGCACAACGCCAGAGTAAATACTGATTTGTTGAACACCCAATTTGGAAATAGGTGGATAGGAACATCCGGTCCTATCGAGTGGCCTGCGCGTTCACCGGATCTTACGCCCCTCGATTTTTGGTTGTGGGCTTATCTACAAGATCGAGTTTATTTAACAACTCCAGAAAATGTTGACATTTTAAGACAAAGAATTATTAACACTTGTCAAGAAGTACCTGCCGCTTGTCTTTTAAATGCGACCTTTGAAGTAATTAGGAGATGTGCGATATGTGTTGAACAAGGTGGCGGGCAATTTCAACATTTATTGTAAAGTGTTTTGTTTCTTATAATAATATTTATAATACTTACATTTCCAATGTTTCATGACACATTCGAATATTTATAAATAATGAAAGACAAAGATGAAATTTATAAATTTTTTTTTGCAATAAACGTTTATCAAAAATGAACATGTTATACATCGTTGAATTCAGAAAAAAAAATCCAATCCGAATATAGCCAAAAATATATATGTTGCCATTTAAAATAAAAAACTTGACTGTCGTTTGACATTAATGAAAACATTTGAAAACAAATAAAACACTGCTATCTTATAGTGTTTTTGATGCTATTAAATTTACTTTTTGTATAAATAAAACCGAACAATAAATAACGGAATTATGAATGTTGGCGTTTTTTACGGGACAGTCTGTATATATATATATATATATATATATATATATATATATATATATATATATATATATTTCGTGACCTTTGTATGTTATGGTAAATTCAATTTGTTGGCGATTTAAGGTCTGGTTTTACTTTAAAATATATATATTTAAAACAACCCTACATGTTTCGGCAAATGATGCCTTTATCAAGGAATATAAAATATAAATGACAGTATATTAATGTCATGCATTTGAGTTGCTATGGATAAAATTATTCAAAGATACATTCGAATTTAATAATAATAAATCATGCCTTAGTAGTCTAAAATAGATAAGTGGACAACAAAAACAGGGAAACGCAAGACATGAGTTATTATTATATATGCGCCCGTGGAGCGTCTTAAGATGTAAAGCTGTCGGCATTCGCCTTAAACGAGAAGGAAAACCACGAAAACCTACTCGGACAACCAGACAAGAATCAAAACACAGAACTGTCAGCATGACTCGCGACTGTTATTAATTAATGTAAATGTATATGATATTTAAATGTATATGATATTTAAATAACTTAAGATATATAATTATATAACAGCAACATATATTATGATGGTAAATTGCAGATCGTTACATAATTAAGTTATAGTATATACTGCTTACATTTTTTATATCCCTTCTGTTGTTAATTGAATTTTTTTCCTGTTTAATACTAATCATTTCTTTAATTTCCCTTTTCATTGTGTGTTATTCTCTATCAATTATCTGTGTGTTTTCAAAATAGAAATGGTGATCGCGTTGTAGTTTGTGTGTAGATAAAGCAGTTTTGTCTGTTTCAGAGTATTTGTGGGCTTGTATTCTTTTGTATAAATATTGTTTAGTTTGGCCTATGTAGTAACTATCGCAATCGCGACATGGTATTTTATAGATGACATGTGTTTCTCGATTTTTTTCTATTTTAGGTTTAAGTTTAGAAAATAATTGTTTATTAGTATTACTAAGTTTATATGTTGTAGCTATATCATATTTTTTTAAATAAAAAAAAATATATTTTTTTAAATAAAAAAAATGATATAGCTACAACATATAAACTTAGTAATTACAAATTGGTATAATAAACCCACAGCTTCTTTTCGATATATGAATTACCACCCAAATACACCTACAGTGTTCAATAAAATGATTATAAATAATCTGACTGATAGAGCAGTAAAACTATCACATACTCAATACAGAAAAGATAACATCAAGAGAATTAAAACAATCTTAACAGGTAATAATTTTCTACCACAACTTATAGACCAAACAATTAAAAAAGAATTCACCAAATATACAACACTGCAGACACCAATAACAACTTAAACAATGACACAACATATATCACGATTCCATATGTTCCACAACTATCAGAAAAAATTAAATACATTTTAAAAAAGTATGATATAGCTACTACATATAAACTTAGTAATACTAATAAACATTTATTTTCTAAACTTAAACCTAAAATAGAAAAAAATCGAGAAACATGTCATCTATAAAATACCATGTCGCGATTGCGATAGTTACTACATAGGCCAAACTAAACAATATTTATACAGAAGAATACAAGCCCACAAATACTCTAAAACAGACAAAACTGCTTTATCTACACACAAACTACAACGCGATCGCCATTTCGATTTGTGAAAACACACAGATAATTGATAAAGAACAACACACAATGAAAAGGGAAATTAAAGAAATGATCAGTATTAAACAGGAAAAAAATTCAATTAACAACAGAAGTGATATAAAAAATTTAAGCAGTATATACTATAACTTAATTATGTAACGATCTGCAATTTACCATCATAATATATGTTGCTGTTATATAATTATATATCTTAAGTTATTTAAATATCATATACATTTGCTTATCATGCTGACAGTTCCGTGTTCTGATTCCTGTCTGGTTGTCCGAGTAGGTTCTCGTGGTCTTCCTTCTCGTTTAAAGCGAATGCCGACAGTTTTACATCTTAAGACGCTCCACGGGCGCATACATAATAATAACTCATGTCTTGCGTTTCCCTGTTTTTGTTGTCTATCTATTTTAGAATACTAAGGCATGATTTATTATTATTCAATTGGAATGTATCTTTGAATAATTTTATCCATAGCAACTCAAATGTATGACATTAATATACTGTCATTTATATTTTATATTCCTTGATAAAGGCATCATTTGTCGAAACATGTAGGGTTGTTTTAAATATATATATTTTAAAGTAAAACCAGACCTTAAATCGCCAACAATTTGAATTTACTATATATATAAGGTAAACTTAATAAGTCGGCGATTAAAGGTCTGGTTCATTACTTCAAAGTATATATATATTTAAAATAACTCTACATGTTTCGGCAATGATGCCTTTGTCAAGAGAATACAAAATATAAAATCTTATACATATATTTTGTATTCTCTTGACAAAGGCATCATTGCCGAAACATGTAGAATTATTTGAAATATATATACTTTGAAGTAATGAACCAGACCTTTAATCGCCGACTTATTAAGTTTACCTTATCATACCAAGGTCATGAAGATATTATATATACATATATATATATATATATATATATATATATATATATATATATATATATATATATATTTAGTGTTTATAAGAATTTTATTTTTCTTATTTATTTTATTGGCCGTGTCTTAATATTAAAAATAATAGACTTTTTATTGGTTTAGCGACCTTTTATTGAATTATGATGTTTTATTCTACGACGTTTCGACTTTTATTATTTTTCAGTCTTTTTCAAGTAACTAGAAACAAGAATTAATGCAATGAGAACATGAGAACTGTGTTTGCTTTTGTGAGATTGAATTAACAATTAAATTAACAATTAAAATTAAAATTAGATTAAAGACTGAATTACCAATTAGATTAACAATTAAAGTTAAAATTTAAAATTAGATTAATAATGAGTAAGGACAATTAAAGTGATTACATCTGTATAAATGAATTGAAAATTTGAATTAAACTACAATACAGTAAGGTAACTAGAAACAAGAATTACTACAATGAAAACGTGAGAGCTGTGTTTGCTTTTGTGAGACTGAATTAACGATTAAATTAACAATTAGAATTAAAATTAGATTAAAGACTGAATTACCAATTAAATTAACAATTAAAGTTAAAATTTAAAATTAGATTAATAATGAGTAAGGAAAAATTAAAGTGGTTAAATCTGTATAAATGAATTGAAAATTTGATGTTTAACTACATTACAGTAAGAAACAATGAATGAACAATGAATGACAAAACTCACCGTTTCTTTTGGTTTTCAAAATCACGCATTCTGTGTAACATGTGTTATCGGGGGCCCGAGACCTTTTTTTGTAACGAACCGATCGCACTGGTTGGAATATTGTGTTTGTGGCTTTGTTAAGAGAGGTTAATTTCTGTTCTATTTTGGAATTTAGCAAATTGGTCAGGACCGTGTTTAGGGTTATGTAGTAAAAGTATTTACAAATGGGAACTGATAAAAAGTTTTTTTTGTTTTTTTGTTTGTGTTTGTGTGTGCGGGGGGGGGGTTATTTTATCTATTGTTTAATGAGTGGGTAATAGAGTTTAGACAGTCCATCAATTTCGTTTCTCTCGTTGATTGTTCTGCTGTTTTTGAAAATGTGGATCATTTCTAAGACCTTCCTAGCTTTTGTATTCTTTTTCTGTGTTATTACTTTGGTGTTATCAAAACATAAACATAATTTTGATTTTGATAACACCAAAGTAATAACAGAAAAAGAATACAAAAGCTAGGGAGGTCTTAGAAATGATCCACATTTTCAAAAACAGCAGAACAATCAACGACAGAAACGAAATTTATGGACTGTCTAAACTCTATTACCCACTCATTAAACAATAGATAAAATAACCCCCCCCCCCCGCACACACAAACACAAACCAAAAAAACCAAAAAAACTTTTTATCAGTTCCCATTTGTAAATACTTTTACTACATACCCCTAAACACGGTCCTGACCAATTTGCTAAATTCCAAAATAGAACAGAACTTAACCTCTTAACAAAGCCACAAACACTTACAATATTCCAACCATTGCGATCGGTTCGTTACAAAAAAAGGTCTCGGGCCCCCGATAACACATGTTACACAGAATGCGTGATTTTGAAAACCAAAAGAAACGGTGAGTTTTGTCATTCATTGTTCATTCATTGTTTCTTACTGTAATGTAGTTAAACATCAAATTTTCAATTCATTTATACAGATTTAACCACTTTAATTTTTCCTTACTCATTATTAATCTAATTTTAAATTTTAACTTTAATTGTTAATTTAATTGGTAATTCAGTCTTTAATCTAATTTTAATTCTAATTGTTAATTTAATCGTTAATTCAGTCTCACAAAAGCAAACACAGCTCTCACGTTTTCATTGTAGTAATTCTTGTTTCTAGTTACCTTACTGTATTGTAGTTTAATTCAAATTTTCAATTCATTTATACAGATGTAATCACTTTAATTGTCCTTACTCATTATTAATCTAATTTTAAATTTTAACTTTAATTGTTAATCTAATTGGTAATTCAGTCTTTAATCTAATTTTAATTTTAATTGTTAATTCAATCTCACAAAAGCAAACACAGTTCTCATGTTCTCATTGCATTAATTCTTGTTTCTAGTTACTTGAAAAAGACTGAAAAATAATAAAAGTCGAAACGTCGTAGAATAAAACATCATAATTCAATAAAAGGTCGCTAAACCAATAAAAATTCTATTATTTTTAATATATATATATATATATATATATATATATATATATATATATATTGGCGCGGACTTTTCCCCGAAGAACAATTTAATTAAATAATTATGTATTATGTTAAACTTATTTTCAAATTTATTATTGTGTATATTTTGAATTTTGTATATATATTTATTTGGATTTGTTTTGTTGACCGCGCCTGTACATTTTTACATTTATATGGAACAGGAAATAGTTCGACTAGGGGTATTATATTGAATTATATGCACCTGATGTCCGATTTTATTTTTCCGGCTGGTGACAGAGATATCTTGTGTGTTGAACGATATAGTCTAGGAAATAAAAACTAATTTTTTATTTCTTTATTTGATTTAATTTCGGTTTACTTGCTTGTTTTGCGCTGATGTGTATTTAATTTAATATCATTATCGTTTCATTTACGAGTTTTGCTTATCTCGTATTTTTAATGAATATGTGAATATTACTTGATATCTCTCGTATTTAGTTTTTTGTGTGTGAAAATTACGTTAACGTAAGTAAACAGATTTTCACATTAGTTTTATATAAATTCTCTTCACTGTAATTCTATAATATTTGTGCCTATTTGTGATCTTGTATTATTATTAATATTATTAGTTTTAAAATATAGATAGTTAAGAAAATTATCATATTTTTTTATGAGGGAGTTTTTGTCACGTTATTCTAGAATATATTTTTGAAAGTCAGGTTCTGGAGGGAGATTTTATACTTGTGTTAGTGCGCACGAGTGAAGTTATTTTACGTGTTGACATTTGGTCTATTTACGAATCGAAATGTTGGGGTTTATTAATTAAATTTTTGAATTTGAGAGTTTTCTTAATGATCTATTAGATATATTTTTTGCTCGCGATTCACAAGAGGCTTTTCTTTGTGTGCGTATCTTTTATCACACAAACTTTTTCCTCTAAGCTTTTGTCTAATGACGCATTAGCTCTCTTTACATTTTGTAAAGAGTATTTTTTTATTTTTTTTTTAAATAAAATTGTAAATTACCACTGATTTTTCTTTATTGACATATTATTTTTTCCACTTTCTCGCTCGAGGGAGAGAGAGCCCTGGATAAAGCAGTCTCAAGCAAGAAGAATTTTCGTCTGAACTAGTTCGGTAATATTGTGTGGATGAACAGTGGACTATCCATTAAGCAAACCCACAGTTCACAGCAATATGTATAAATGTATATATATTGTTACGTTTTGAGAGAGAAAAAAAAGTCTATTTGCCATTCTCGTACATTTTACCTAATTAACACGTAGTGGGTTCTTTAATTAATTCTTTCCTTTAAATTAATTTCGTAGTGACATCGCGCGGTTTAACCTTCAACTCCTAACAATCTAATCTATCTTCGTTCTGCAACCAGTTTTGCTTCGTCCAGAACGTTATAGATGTCGCCCTTAATTTTTAGCGCATGTCCCCTTACTTGCGTCTAACTGCATTCGTTCGGTGATCGTTGTCTACACAAGTTGTACTTTAGTTAGATACGAACAAGGCGTTTACGGTAAGAAATATCTTGATCCTTTGTACTTTATCTAACGATGGTCCTTTATCCTTTGTAGGATATATTTTTATCATATACCTATTAGGGTACTTTTCTTCGCCTGCGGTTTCGACTCAGATAAAACTTCGCAGATACCAGGGGTAAGCGATCATGTTTCCCATAGGACTGGGTAATTCAAACCATCCACGGATGATTCAATGGTATTGAATTTTGGATGAGAACCTTGTGAAAACGGCTTCATTTCATACTCACTAGTGAAAATTTTCCCAAGGCGTGGGCGTAGGAACAAAAAAGAGCTTCTAGACAAATGACATATCGGCTGGAACTGCACCAGCCAAGGCGAACTTCCTAGCCTTTCGCGCCTTGAATTTCAAGGTCGCCTGAAGGGTACTAACTCAACCAGAATACCTGCCGCTTCCTCCTCATCCTCAGGAGTCACTGGCTTCGCTCGCCTGATACGAGAAAATGCATGAATTAACTTGGAATTAATCTTACGATATTTCAAGCTAGTCTCAATCTCAGAAAACTGTTCAAGAAGATCTTTGATTTCAGCAATCTTCTGCGAAACCTGGCGTGGTCTTCCTCGAAAGTAAAAGGATTCGTCAGTTTAGACACCTGTATACCTCCAGTTTCTAAATGCAACAAGCTTCTAAGATTAGTGCGCATCGTCTTCACAGGCACTTTCTCATTCGCACCTCGAACCTTTAATTCATACACCAATTCATCACGTTCCAACCTATTAATTTCAATTTTACCCTCCATATTGACTCAAGTAACAGATACACTCTCAAAAGAAAATTACTCCCCCAAAATATCGTAACTATCAACCAGAAAACTCCAAATTACGAAAAATTCGAAAAATCTCTAAAAATACTTCCAAAACTCAGCGAAACTATTGAAATATATCTCCACAACGTGGTCTGTCCAAAAGTACACCAAAAATAAACTCGAGATAGGCTAAAGTAGAAATTTGAAAATTGAAGATGGTCGAAAATTTGTCGAAACGTGGGATGCCAAAAATGTTCGAAACACACTGTAGGTAGCTTTCCCCACTTAACGAACCTCAAAATAGTATTTAGCACAGAAGGCAAAAAAAAAAAAATTGATTCTCCCCACCAGGTGTGAGTAAGCAAGGTATATTTTTTTGAAAAAAAAAGAAAAAGCTCCACGCATGAGGCGCCAATTATTTGCTACACCTTCCGCGACAAAATCTAAAAACAAGTAGTTATACGTGGTAGCGAGATGTTCTGCTGGGCCACCCCCTTGCCTTGAACCTACCAGCAAACTTAATGGGAATGCCCTCAAAGGGATCCAAGGAAAAACTATTGAATTATTCTATCAAAATTGCCGCCAAAACATAGTCCGCCATGATGGTGACGTCGATGAATGTTCTAGAAGCTCTTTTTTGTTCCTACGACCACGCCTTGGGAAAATTTTCACTAGTGAGTATGAAATGAAGCCGTTTTCACAAGGTTCTCATCCAAAATTCAATACCATTGAATCATCCGTGGATGGTTTGAATTACCCAGTCCTATGGGAAACATGATCGCTTACCCCTGGTATCTGCGAAGTTTTATCTGAGTCGAAACCGCAGGCGAAGAAAAGTACCCTAATAGGTATATGATAAAAATATATCCTACAAAGGATAAAGGACCATCGTTAGATAAAGTACAAAGGATCAAGATATTTCTTACCGTAAACGCCTTGTTCGTATCTAACTAAAGTACAACTTGTGTAGACAACGATCACCGAACGAATGCAGTTAGACGCAAGTAAGGGGACATGCGCTAAAAATTAAGGGCGACATCTATAACGTTCTGGACGAAGCAAAACTGGTTGCAGAACGAAGATAGATTAGATTGTTAGGAGTTGAAGGTTAAACCGCGCGATGTCACTACGAAATTAATTTAAAGGAAATAATTAATTAAAGAACCCACTACGTGTTAATTAGGTAAAATGTACGAGAATGGCAAATAGACTTTTTTTTCTCTCTCAAAACGTAACAATATATATACATTTATACATATTGCTGTGAACTGTGGGTTTGCTTAATGGATAGTCCACTGTTCATCCACACAATATTACCGAACTAGTTCAGACGAAAATTCTTCTTGCTTGAGACTGCTTTATCCAGGGCTCTCTCTCCCTCGAGCGAGAAAGTGGAAAAAATAATATGTCAATAAAGAAAAATCAGTGGTAATTTACAATTTTATTTAAAACAAAAATAAAAAAATACTCTTTACAAAATGTAAAGAGAGCTAATTAATGCGTCATTAGACAAAAGCTTAGAGGAAGAAGTTTGTGTGATAAAAGACACGCACACAAAGAAAAGCCTCTTGTGAATCGCGAGCAAAAAATATATCTAAAAGATCATTAAGAAAACTCTCAAATTCAAAAATTTAATTAATAAACCCCAACATTTCAATTCGTAAATAGACCAAATGTCAACACGTAAAATAACTTCACTCGTGCGCACTAACACAAGTATAAAATCTCCCTCCAGAACCTGACTTTCAAAAATATATTCTAGAATAACGTGACAAAAAACTCCCTCATAAAAAAATATGATAATTTTCTTAACTATCTATATTTTAAAACTAATAATATTAATAATAATACAAGATTACAAAGGCATAAATATTATAGAATTACAGTGAAGAGAATTTATATAAAACTAATGTGAAAATCTGTTTACTTACGTTAACGTAATTTTCACACACAAAAAACTAAATACGAGAGATATCAAGTAATATTCATTAAAAATACGAGATAAGCAAAACTCGTAAATGAAACGATAATGATATTTAAATACACATCAGCGCAAAACAAGCAAATAAACCGAAATTAAATCAAATGAAATAAAAAATGAGTTTTTATTTCCTAGACTATATCGTTCAACACACAAGATATCTCTGTCACCAGCCGGAAAAATAAAATCGGACATCAGGTGCATATAATTCAATATAATACCCCTAGTCGAACTATTTCCTGTTCCATATAAATGTAAAAATGTACAGGCGCGGTCAACAAAACAAATCCAAATAAATATATATACAAAATTCAAAATATACACAATAATAAATTTGAAAATAAGTTTAACATAATACATAATTATTTAATTAAATTGTTCTTCAGGGAAAAGTCCACGACAATATATATATATATATATATATATATATATATATATATATATATATATATGGTAAACCTAATCAGTAGGCGATTAAAGGTCTGTATATTACTTCAAAATATATGTATTTAAAAAACTCTACATGTTTCGGCTGTATACGCCTTTTTCAAGAGAATACAAAATATGTATTCTATATTTTGTATTCTATATTTTGTATTCACGAAGTTATTATATATATATATATATATATATATATAAGAAATTGCTCCCCGTTCACGAGAATTGAAGTCATACCTTAACCATAGAAGACGATCTCCTGAGACGTGAGGTCGAAAATCAGGATGGAACTAAGAGCAAGATGCAAATGGTGGTTCCCAAGAAAAGAATACCAGAGGTATTGCGAGAACTCCATAATTGTGCTTCTGGGGGACATTTTGGAGTCCATAAAACACTGGAGAAGGTGCGCCAGAGATTTTACTGGGTGAATTGTTCACGAGATGTGAAAGAATGGTGCCGAAAGTGTACAAATTGCGCCAGAAGCAATGGTCCCCAGAGGCGTCGACGTGCACCCATGCGCCAATACAATGTAGGAAGCCCATTTGAAAGGATCGCCATAGATGCCGCCAGCCCTTTTCCAGAAAGCGACAAAGGAAATAGATACATAATAGTGGTCATGGATTACTTTACCAAATGGGTTGAAGCATATGCTCTACCAAATCAAGAAGCTGGATTGCAAATACTACGGACAGCCAAACCACCAACGAAGAACTTATCGCACGAAGAATTACTGGCACTTAAACAATTAAGGAACAACGAAAACATTATTATACTACCAGTGGACAAAGGAAATGCTACGGTGGTAATGAACACAACCGACTACGACACCAAGATAAAAGCTCTCTTAGAAGATCCGGCATACCAACCAATCACTACGGATCCAACAACATACCTGAAGAAAACATCTAAAACTAAAATCAAGCAGAGTTCCATCGACAAGGAAATCCAAACACAACTCATTCCAAGGGAGAAGTCATCGAGATGTCCCAAATTCTACGACTTACCAAAAGTCCACAAGAAGGTGCACCATTAAGACCCATAGTCAGCTCCATTGGGTCACCTCTTCAACAGTTGGCAAGATACCTAACCCAACAACTACAACCACATGCCAAAGAAGCCGAGTCTTACGTCAAGAACGCAAGCCACTTTATTGAGATATTGAAGAAAGAGAAAGTAGAAACAGATTGGCTATTAGTAAGCTTCGACGTAGTGTCACTGTTTACCAATATACCAGTAACCGAAGTTCTAGGGACCATCGAAAGAAAATACCAACCTCCACCATACATAATGAACCTGGTGAAGTACTGCCTGGCAAACACCTACTTAATCTACGGCGATCAACGTTACAAACAAATAGAAGGCACACCGATGGGCTCTCCACTGTCGCCAGTAATAGCAAACCTCTTCATGGAAGACTTCGAGAAAACAGCACTAAGGACGGCCACCATAAACCCAAATTTTGGCTACGATATGTTGACGACACGTTCGTGATTTGGACACATGGAGAAGATCACCTTAAGAGCTTCCTGGAACATCTGAATAGTATCGATCCAAAAAATTAAATTCACAATGGAAGTAGAATCAAACAACCAACTACCATTCCTCGACGTTTGGTTAAGAAGAAAGAAAATGGAGAATTAAGCCAAACGGTGTACCGGAAATCCACACATACAGATCGGTACCTCAACGCACAGTCTCACCACCACCCAGCTCAGTAGCAAGCAGTAGTGAAGAACCTAGTGGCAAGATCACAGAGATTAGGAGATGAAGATAATGTCATTCAAGAAATAGATAAACTTCACAATGCATTCCAGCAGAATGTCTTTAGCAAACGGGCAATAAAAAAAGCATTAAAACCTAAACGAGCCACACCACAAGAGGAAAAAGAGGAATCAATAGTCAAAACCTACTTACTCTATGTTAAAGGTACCACCGACAGAATATTCAGAGTCGTACGAAGACACAACATTGAAACCACATTCAAGGCAAGACAGAAAAATCAGCACAGTCCTTCGGAATCCAAAAAGAAGAATACCTTTAGAAAACCAGGGAGTTTATGAAATTCCATGTCTTAATTGTGAGAAGACGTACATCGGCCAAACAAACAGAAGGGTAAACGTAAGAAGAGACGAACACAAAAACTCCGTAAGAAAAGACGACAAAACTTCATCTTTGGTTCAGCATGTAAAAGGAAACGTCCCACACGATACCAAATACCAGTAATACCAAATTATTGGCGAACATAGAACATATGAAAACCAGAATTATCAGGGAAGCTTTCGAAATTGAGAAACGTCTGGACAATTTGAATTCGCGAGATGATACCCAGAGGCTACCAACACCATGGAAACCAGTATTAAGCATAGAAGTTGTCAACAACAAACAAAAACACCTATACCGCAACCCAGCCAGTACACTCCAGCTACAGGCCCACCGACACGGAGATGCGCACACACAACCAAGTGTAACCAACCAGCACGCGAAGCGGGTATATAACCACCATCCTAAACTCGACGACGTCTGTTTACGAGTAACCAGAAGCAGACAGTTATGAAGATGGCAAATGTGATTATGCCGATACGTCGTCCAGAATCCAGCACCAGGTCTGTCCAAAGACCAAACAGTGGAAACGCGGAAGAAAACCCGGAATCCAGTTACAACATATACTACTACCCGCGGAAACTTAAAAGAATATATATATATATATATATATATATATATATATATATATATGGATATATATAATTATTTCTTGACCTTAGTATGTTATGGTAGATCAATTAGTTGGCGATTTAAGATCTGGTTTTACTTCAATATGTACATATTTAAAACAATCTTACATGTTTCGACATATGATGCCTTTTTCAAAGAAATTTGGTTTAACATTACACGCGTTTAGATTTATATTTCAAATTACTTTGAAAAAGGCATCATATGCTGAAATATGTAAGATTGTTTCAAATATATACATATTGAAGTAATACCAGACCTTAACTAGTTGAATCTACTATATCTATATATATATATATATATATATATATATATATATATATATATATATATATATATATATATCTATATATCTATATCTATATATGTATATATATCTATATAACAATTGATAAATTATTGGAGTTTTTCGGCTTTTATATGAAATATTTACAAATATAAAATTAGAATGTATGTAATTGCAGAGTAAGTGGGGATGTAAACATTGCTGTCTACAAATTACAAAGCAAATCATACGAAATTTTTTTATTTGAAAAATATGGTCTACGTTGGGACTCGAACCCAAGTCTACAGCTTGCCGGGCTGTCGCTTTTACCACTAAGCCACGATAGACCCAGGTTCAAGCTATTTAGAAATGCATTATAAAGTAACAGTGTTAATGAATCAGATGTCAGTTATTGAATGTAGATGTCAAGTTGAAAGCAGAAGTCAGTTTTGAAAGCTCATGTCAGTTTTGATAGCAGATGTCAGTTAGTAAAAGCAAATGTCAGTTAATGAATGCAGATGTCTGATTTGAAAGAAGGTGTCAGTTATGAAAGCAAACGTCAGATTAGAAAGCAGATGCCTATTTTAAAAGTAGATGTGAGTTATTGAAAGCAGATGTCAGTATTTTGAGAGCAGATGTCAGATTTGAATGTTGGAAATGCTAATTATTACTCCATAGCTGTATGAGTGTTTAGATCATTTCTTAGCCGTTTATTAAATATAACAATTGATAAATTATTGGAGTTTTTCGGCTTTTATATAAAATATTTACAAATATCATTAGAATGTATGTAATTGCAGAGTAATAAACGGCTAAGAAATTATCTAAACACTCATATAGCTATGGAGTAATAATTAGCATTTCCAACATTCAAATCTGACATCTGCTCTCAAAATACTGGCATCTGCTTTCAATAACTCACATCTACTTTCAAAATAGGCATCTGCTTTCTAATCTGACGTTTGCTTTCATAACTGACACCTGCTTTCAAATCAGACATCTGCTTTCATTAACTGACATTTGCTTTCACTAACTGACATCTGCTATCAAAACTGACATGAGCTTTCAAAACTGACTTCTGCTTTCAACTTGACATCTACATTCAATAACTGACATCTGATTCTATAATTCGTTGCATTGATTTCTACACCTGACAAAATATTTCTGGATGTAGGTGCACCGATGATTGGTAAAACCATGAAACGCTGGCGTCTGCACATTCCAGGGTGGATACGACTTTCACACATTTTTTCATTTTCCCGTACAACCCGGTCAGTTGGCGCCGCGACGCGTTGCAGCTACATTCCTAGGCAAATGTGATTTTGTCAGGTGTAGAAATCAATGCAACGAATTATAGCGGCATTGGCAGTAATGTGAGAATTTAATGATTATTAATTCTCATTAACATTACGTTTATCATAATTAGTATATATACACGCAGTATAGAAATGAAAGTCGTGTCTATTTCTGGATGTAGGTGCACCGATGATTGGTAAAACCATGAAACGCTGGCGTCTGCACATTCCAGGGTGGATACGACTTTCATACATTTTTTCATTTTCCCGTACAACCCGGTCAGTTGGCGCCGCGACGCGTTGCAGCCACATTCCTAGGCAAATGTGATTTTGTCAGGTGTAGAAATCAATGCAACGAATTATAGCGGCATTGGCAGTAATGTGAGAATTTAATGATTATTAATTCTCATTAACATTACGTTTATCATATATATATATATATATATATATATATATATATATATATACCTTGAATTAATTTAAATTCATTTAACTTCTGTGCTTTATTTATTTTCCTAAAAATAAATTTCCGTAGATACATTTCATTGGCTTTATTACGACTCTGGCGAAATATATTTCACACTCCCTCTGTTTGCATTGAAAGACGTACAAGCAGACAACTTTTATCAATACCACCGGTCTATAAGATTAATATATACTGTTAAGTTGTTCGATTGTACATTGTCGACACCGATGAATCATACTCGATGCGGGAGAGCGCCGGTTTCACATTCTACTAATACATAATACAGTTCCAAGAGAGGTTATATAAAACCCAAGCGTTTATTCACATATTTGACACACAACTCACGCATTTAAAATATTTGTTTTTTATCCACACAAATATACGTAGTTCATCCATGATTCAATATCGACTATCGATAAACTTACATTCAACGTTGAACGTCCTTTACACAACCGGCCCTTAAAAACCTAAAATCTACCAAATGGTCTTAATTCAATGGATGAGTCGTTCATGATTAATGAATATGAGCTGCTTTGAACAATGTTTATGACTTGTGACCTAAATGTGCTTGTTTAGGTAGGTTGTATTTCTGTATACATATACTTTTCGACACAACGACAAATGTTTTCTTGAGGCATTAGAAATATATTTACAATTTGTATAGTGAATTTTATTGTAATTTGATTTGTATTCTAATGTTAATGAGACATAGCTGTATTACTAAACCTCACTATTTCAATCGGCATATGTTTTATTTAGTGGTGTTAGTTTAACATTTTTAAAATTATTTTTCGAATGAGAATTTTAGTAGCCAACTTATCTAAAAATTCTATACACAATATGCCAATCGGATTTAAATTTGAGAGATTGAAATATATTTTGTGTTAATAGAGACTCAACACGCAAAACAGTGTGAGTGTAGAGTTTGTGTATTCGTGCGTTCTGTTTTACACACACTTGACAATCGTTATACATATAGAACGAGACTTGAAAAGTTTAATTGTTTTTAAACTTATGTATAATGCCTTTTTTTATTACTTCATATTGTACACAATTTGACAGTATTTATTTAGAAAGCAAAGACAATATAATTATATCGTGCGATTCCAGTTTATGGCTTTTGCATGCGGTTCACCAGTATTTCAACGTATAAATAGATTACTCATTCATGAAGAGTGGACCAATCCGGAGCGATATTGGTAAATATTTCATATAAGAGCCGAAAAACTCCAATAATTTATCAATTTATATATATATATATATATATATATATAAATTTATATATATATGTATATATATATATATATATATATATATATATATATATATATATATATATATAAGGTAAACTTAATAAGTCGGCGATTAAAGGTCTGGTTCATTACTTCAAAGTATATATATTTAAAACAATCCTACATGTTTCGGCAATGATGCCTTTGTCAAGGGAATAAAAAATATAAATTTAGATTTATATTTTTTATTCCCTTGATAAAGGCATCATTGCCGAAATATGTAGGGTTGTATTAAATATATATACTTTGAAGTAATGAACCAGACCTTTAATCGCCGACTTATTAAGTTTACCTTATCATACCAAGGTCACGAAAATATTATATATATATATATATATATATATATATATAGTATTTTCGTGACCTTGGTATGATAAGGTAAACTTAATTAGTCGGCGATTAAAGGTCTGGTTATTACTTCAAAGTGTATATATTTAAAATAATCCTACATGTTTCGGCAATGATGCCTTTGTCAAGGATATAAAAAATATTTTTTATATCCTTGACAAAGGCATCATTGCCGAAACATGTAGGATTATTTAAAATATATACACTTTGAAGTAATAACCAGACCTTTAATCGCCGACTAATTAAGTTTACCTTATATATATATATATATATATATAATATTTTCATGACCTTGGTATGGCAATGATGCCTTCATTAAGGATATAAAATATAAAATTTTATATCCTTGATGAAGGCATCATTGCCGAGACGTGTAGGGTTGTTTTAAATATATATATATATATACTTTAAAGTAAGGCCAGACCTTTGATCGACGACTGATTGGGTTTACCATATATATATATATATATATATATATATATATATATATATATGTATATATATATATATCTATTGATAAATTATAATTATTGGAGTTTTTCGGTTTTTATATGAAATATTTACCAATATCGCTCCGGATTGGTCCACTCTATATGATACTAATATTCATTTAGGTTCTGGCTAAATTACGAAATGTTATTTTATGATCTTGATGCTTTTGATGAAATTCTACTGAGGAAAAATTATTAACAATCAGATATGCAGTAGTAGATATGCACATTGGAATTTCTGTTTGATTTTTTTTTACTTTTTTAAAAATTTTCTGTTACAATGGATTTCTTTAAGAGGTACTTACATTAGTGACAAACGCTTTTAGTCCGAATATTAAAAAAAGTCGTAACTTTGTGGATGAATAATTAACCATTAGGACATGCTCAAAATCTTTTTTTTTGTGTGCTAGGGTGAATAATTCACCCTAGGACATGCGTTTTGTTTGTATTTTTCTAGTTTGTAAAGTTGAACTTTTATATAAAAACAATATTTTTTCTATACCTGAGCACCTTAAAGGGAAAAGAATTTCAAAATAGGTATAAAACCCCTTACCACAATTCATAATCGGATCTTAAATATTTATTTCGACAACTAAATTGTCATCGTCAGTAGGTAAAACCACTAATCAAAGTGTCGAATATGGGGCACAGTAAAGCTAACACAAAGAATCGCGCACCACTTTACCAAGCGTCCATCTATACACTGAATTTAAACACAAATAAACTAAAATTACGTCAACTAACACCTCTTCAGAAACGGCGCACATGTGTTTATTCTCACACGCTCAACTTTTTCTTTACCTCTTTTCTAAGAATGAAAAAAGACAACTATAGGATAGGACCGTTGTCCGAGTGTTAATTTTGTTTTTAACGATATAAATGCTTTCATATATATCGAGCTCTCTGGGGTTATTTACATTTTGACAAGTTTTAACCCTTCTACTGTAATGTTATGACCATATCCAATATATGACTTGCGACGCTAGATTTTTATATCGCATATATCGCACATTAAATTTAATAGACCAAAAAAATCTGGTCTATTAAAATTAATATGCGATATATGTTCTGTAAAGAACATATATCGCACAGAAAAATCTAGCGTCGCAAGCCGTGTATTGGATACGGATCATAAAATCACGGTAGAAGGGTTAAAACTTGTTAAAAATATAAATAACCCCAGAGAGTTCGATATATATTAAAGCATTAATATCGTTAAAAATAAAATTAATACTTTCAACTAGGACAACGGTTCTATCCCATATATGTAGTTGTCTTTTTTCATTCTTAGAAAAGAGCTAGAAAATGTTGAGGGTGTGAGAAGAAACATATGTGTGCCGTTTCTGAAGAGGAGTAAGTTGGCGTAATTTTAGTTTGTGTGTTTTAATCCAGTGTATACATGGAGGATTTGTAAAACGATTCTTTGTGTTAGCTTTATTGTGCACCATGTTCGATACTTTTATTAGCGATGTTACTTACTGTGATGATGACAATTTAGTTGTCGAAATGCGTGTTTAGGATACGACTATTAATTGTGGTAAGGGGTTTATACCTATTTTGAGCTTGTACTGAACCACAGTCTCCAAAGAAATGCTTTTCGGAAAAGAATTTCTTAATAAAGAGGTTTAAAGCGCCATCAAAATCGTCAGTAATTATTATTATTTTGATTATTAAAAATTTGTTTTCTAAAAATTAAATTGTTTTAAGTTTTAGTAATTAAGTGGGGCATTTAGGTGCACAAGTACCTGACTCGAAACCTAATGTAAACTATGGTTGATATTTATTAATTAAATGAAATGAATTCAACTAGGTAATTGTAGACTAAGTACAAACATTAAGAATTCTTTAACTAGTAACACACATTGGCATTTTCAATTGATATACACATTCTGATCATAAGATGAGTTTGTAATTTTAATGTAAATTAAATTTTTGTAGATTTTACGAAGAGACATGAGAGAAAACTGAAAAGAATAGACATCAATTTAGTATGAACTTTTTTGCTTTCGTGCCAACAGCTATTCTTTCTGGCATGTTTTCAATTAATTCCACTATAATATATTCCAATGTTATTCTTAAATTTTTTTTCGAAGTGTTCTCCATTAAATATCTTCAACAGGTTCTAGACATTTCTAGGTTCATCGAAGAACCTCAAATTTAGAATGTTTAATTATATTTGCTTCGTGATTACGAACATATGTTCTATGTTAATGTAGTCATGTAACATTTTTATATACTCTTATTTCATACAATTAATTCTTTATATCCCATTTTCTTTATTATAAAATCTATTTAAAGTACATTTTTTATAGTGTTCAAATAGACGTCTTCTAATAAATTTGAAACATTCGGGTTTCACTGTCACATCTACTAGTTCTTATTGAAAAGGTTTGTGCAAGAAATCTAAATATATTAAAATAATTTCTTCTCAATCTAGGTTCCTTTTCTACATTTTAAAGCTGTTTCATGTAGTTATCGATGGTTCTTGTCTTTTTGGTGTAGATACAATTCAACGATAATGGGAGGAATGTTTTTAATTTTTTCTATTTCTGTAGCATTTTCTTTGCTGAAGTCATTATAAATTGGTACGCAACATCTGAAACAAGTGTTTCTACAAATATTATTTATCTTCTTCACTACTTTATCTTGCGAGCAAGATTCGGTTATATGTAATTTCAGTACCAAAACACTCATGATAAATGGATGGCAAAATGATAATGTTAATGGTATCTAGTAAGTAATGTTATTTGAAACAAATTTATAACCATATCATTAAATATTTAGAATTTTGTTTTCTAAATATAAATTAAAATTTTGACGTTTCGTTTTTATTTTTAGGTAATGTCATTTCATGAAAACATATTATTTGTTAATATGTATTACAATTGAACAATTTTCATTATTAGAAATGTGAATAGGGGCCAACTTGTTGGAATTTTGCAATGTCACAGTTGAAGTTGAAGTAAAACACTTTGACAACCTTGAAGAATTCTTGATGAAGTTTCTTCATTTCTATTTAGAGATGATTCAACATAGTCTTCAGCAATGGTTGAACTTTTCCAACTATCATACTGCTTTAACAGCATTTTGGGGATAGGTAATTTAAAATAATTGGGCAATGAGAGATGAAATTTTACATAAAGTATGAATACCGACATGTTGAGTTGAACATTTTCCTTTTCAATAAAATATGAACAGTGACCTGTGTGGAGTGTGTTTGGGTCTTAACGCAACATATTTTCTATATATATCAAGTGGGTTTACTTTTTCACACATTTTATTTATAATGGCAAAAGCCCTCTTTTTCCATTCTTGGAATCAGGAATTGTAATGATTATCATTATCAATTAGCTTTTTCATTTCGTCCATACCGCATGCTCATCTTATGCCAACAATTAAACAAAGCTTAAATATTAAACTAAGACACAAATAAAACTATCACCTTCCACATAAGGTAAGAATTATTATCAGCTTCTTCTATAAATTTATTTATATCTTCTCGGGTAAAGATATTAGATTTCTTTGATTTGTATCTTGCATTTTGATGTTTATTAAATGCTATTAATCTTGAATATTTTGAAATATTAATGTTATGTTTTATGATTATCGTAGATTTGAGCCATTGAATATGTGAATGCTTTGCAAACTTTTGCTTTTTCATTGAAGTATGCAAGAACTACATTTTCTGTTAGATTTACCACATTATTATGTTGGGTACATAATGAGAATTTTTTGTATTGGTTTTCATACAACTTAACCGATTTATTTGGCAATCAATTGGCAATAATCATACTTGCAATCTGTTTAAACTCCGGCAATGTGCAAACCATTTCGTCTTCTCCATCCATTTCACGTAACTACTTAACTACAATTGAGTAGAATTATACCACAGCTTCACACGGTCTACAATTATCTCTATATCGTCTATTAATTATCAAATGTCAAATATGTCACAAAATGTGACAAAAATGTCACACCGCAAGTATCTATAGATTAGAGATGAAATCTGCCTTTGCCATTGTAAGAATAAAATGACAAAGGTCTGCAAAAGTTATTCCTTACTGACTATTTTGCTTTACTTCACAGACGATTTTGCAGTATTTCACTGACGATTTCGGAAAAAAAATTCAATTAGTTAGTCACCCGTTACTTGCACATCCATTAAAAAACTTCTTCATAATTCTGTAAATTTATTGGAATAATGATTTATGTCATTTAATTATTTCTAAATTCTTATGAATATAAATTATGCCTATTCTTGATTAAGCATAATAATTAAAAGTAAAAACAATTTTTTCAGAATTATTATTTCAAAATATATTATTGATTCTAATATTTTGCGTCCACTATCCTAATCTGCTGGAAAATAAAATATTTTTCTAATTTTTATTAATGTAAACATTTCTTATACCATATGATCATATATCTCTACCCTCTAGAAGTCAATGACATTTTTCTTTTTTAAACTTAAGTTGGTACCATAATTTAAGTTAACTTATTTTGCAGCGTGTGCGTGATATAGGTTATTTTATACTGATGACAGATTAGGTTTTGTCATTTTGACAAATAATTACATACAAACGTTTCAGTTGAAAAAATAAAAAGTTTAATAATAAAAACAGCTACAATAAATGTTCAAAGTGAGCTCCTTCATTTTCTATGCATAGCGCAACTCTTCGTCATATTATTGAAGGCATTCCTTAAATTATGTGGTGTTATTTTCTCACAGACATTTCGGATAGCATTAGTAAGTTATTCAATTGTATGTGGACGATTCGTAAATACTCTATTTTTTAGATGTGGATAAATGAAATAGTCCATAATTGTTAAATCCGGAGATCGTGGTGGAAAGTCTACTATTCGATTATCAAAGAATTCATGCAATAATTCCATCGTTTCTCTTGTCTTCTGGGCTGTTGCATTATCTTGCTGGAAATATCCCTCGCGGAGCTCATCATCATGTAATTGATTTACAAATGGTAGCAATAAATTATTACGATATCGTTCTGCATTTATCGTATTATTAAAGAATATTGGACCAATAATCCGTCTACGAGAAACAGCAAGCCAAACGGCTATTTTTTGTGAATGCAAGGGTGTTTCAAGAATTTCATGTGGATTTTCACTAGACCAGATGCGCATTGTTTGTTTATTTATATATCCTGATAAATGAAACCATGCTTCATCGGACCAGAAGGATTTGTCAAGAACGTCATCGTTATTAATCGTACCTAAGAACCACTGACAGTAATTAACTCTGGTTACATGATCGATTGGTAAAAGCTCTTGCACGCAATGAAATTTGTATGGAAATTTTTGTAAGTCTTTTTTGAGGATTCTCTGGCAGGTCCCATATGACAGTTTTGTTTGTTGTGAAAGCTTACGAATCGATTTCTTAGGTGATTGATTTACTCGTCCCTCAACATCTGCTATATTTTCAACTGTCCGCTTTAGTGGTCTACCAGCTCCTGGTTTTCGAGACACAGACCCTGTTTCACGGAATTTAACCACTGACTTTTGAATTAATTGCCGCAAACTGTCATATGTTGTTGGAAAATTTGGAAATTCTGCCCGAAATTCTTCTATACAAGGCTGCAAGGAGTACGACCATTCTCCATTTTCTAATTTTACACCATTCCTAAAGTATGATTCGATCAGAAAAACTTTATGATTTATTGTAAACATTTTTAAGTGTCAATTAATAAATACATTAATGACAGATGAGTTTTATTTATCAGAACATACACATAATGACAGATGTATTTTATTTGTCACTACCAACACGATATTTTCAAGAAATAATTTCATGGCTTGCTAGAGGGTAAATATAAATGATCATATTGTATTACAAATTATTTCGATATAGATACAAAGAATATTTGACGGGAGAGTGGCTGGAAATGGCCCAATAAATAAATCACCGTTTCTCAATTTGGGGGCCGCGAAATAGCTTAAAAAATAATGAAAAACCATTTCATGAGAAAAAAATCTATTATTGTTATAAACATTTTACTTACAATAAGTACACATGAATTATGTCACACTCTGTATAAGGAATGTGGATATACAAACCAACGTCTGTCAAGTGGGCCACCCGACCGAAGAAACAACAAACACAAGCGATTTATTATCGACAATACTTTACTCTTACTTTATACATAGACTAAAATATCATAGCAGTTGTACTCACATACTGAAACGAATAATATCATTGAATATTATAATTATTGTACCAAATAATAAAATTGTTATAATTTTAAATAAATAAAATTTTTAAAAAAAGTTTCTTCGATTATTCAAGAACAAATTTGGCGCAGTCAGATTGGAATTGTCAAAATTAAATTGTATCGAACAATTAATTTTCGTTTCAACGATTAATTGGCAATACGAACTTGTGGAAAAAGTCTCCAAAGTATTTTATGTGAGTAACCCTACACACATCGAGGATTGCAGACACTCAGAATATCGACGAGAGCAGACCACGGAAAGAGGAACTACATTGTCCTATTTCGCAAGAGGCAGTTTTTGGAAGAGGAAAGAAATCGCCGAACCAAACACCGCATCTTATAGTATAAGCAAGGAAAACAAAAGCATACTTTTAATGTGAGTACAATTCATGTCTTTATCATTAGAAAATTTGTTTACGGAATTTGACAAACTGAGTATAAGCACAGAAAACGAAACAAATAATTCAAATATTAATTCAATTAATTCAGATAGAAATTTAAATAAAATAGCACAATTCAGACCCGAATATCTAAGTTGTGTTCCACAATTCGATGGAAATCCAAATGATTTAAGTAGATATTTATCTAGCTGTGAGAGTTTAATAAACGAATTTTATAAACACAATGAACCTGACAATTTTATAAATAAATATTTGTTACAGTCTGTATTAGGTAAGCTAACAGGCAATGCTAAAATTATTGCAAATATTCAAAATATTCAAACTTGGCAAGAATTAAAAGAAACATTACATAGAAATTTTGCCGACCAACGCGATGAAGCTTGTTTAAATAGAGATTTAGTTTTACTTAGACAAAGCGCAAACGAAAACGCTCATCAATTTTACTACAAATGCTTACAACTATTAAATTTATTATGTTCATATATCGACATAAATGAAGACGATAACGATGCTAAACAGTTAAAACGCGAATTATATAGTAAATTAACATTAAAATCATTTTTAGCTGGTCTAAAAGAACCTTTAGGCACTACAATACGTTGTATGCGTCCTAAAACTTTAAAAGAAGCGTTACGATGTATTATAGAAGAAGAAAATATACATTACTATCAAAGATTTACGAACAAAGTACAAACTAATACTCCTACAAAAAATTATACACAACAACATAATTATTATAGAAACACACCAAATTTTCAATTTCCACAATCTGTTAATACATTTCAGTCACAATTTAATCCTCCACAATTTAATAATCAATTTCAGCACACACAAAATAGGTTCCCTTCACAACCGATAAATATTCGCCCTAGACCGAATAACTAATCTCCGAGATATTTTAATAACTCCCAAGTTTTTAAAACACCATCTCAAAATCAAAATGTATTTCGACCAAATCAAACTAAACAATTTCCAAAGCCAACTCCTATGAGTGTAACTACTAGATTAACTTCTAAACCCGGTCCTAGTCAACCTAATTTTAATCAACCCTCTTACTACCAACAAACACCACAGAGACAAATAAATTTCGAAGAATTATTTAATGTCGAAACAAACGAATTAGAACAAGAGCCTGAATACGAAGAAACATCTTCATGTTCTACCTTTACCTCAGAGAATCAACAAAATAATTATCAACCTGAAATCGATAATTATGAAAACTACGAATCTTATGACAATATAACCGAAGATTCAAATGTAAATTTTCCTATGGACTCGTACACAATAGCCCCAAACATAGAACCACCTACTATAGTCATTAATACTAACGAACCAAATGAACTACCGTACATTATATTTCCCGAACACAAATTAAAATTCTTAATAGATACAGGTTCGACAAAATCATTCATAGACCCAACTATTGCTGAAAAATTTTATTCACGTTCAATAAAAAACGATCCATTTATAGTTTCCACTGTTTTCCAAAAATCAGCGCATAGATTTAGTACATCTATACCTACACCAAAAATATTTAAATTACAGAACCCCTTGAATTTAAAATTTTATTTGTTTAAATTTCACGACATTTTTCATGGTTTAATAGGATTAGATAATATAAAATTACTTCAAGCAAACCTTGATTTCGATAAAGGATTGTTAGTAACACCACACGCAACAATGAAATTACGTTATCACAGCGTAAAGAAACAACTTAATTTAATTACTATCGAACCAAGAGTAGAAAAGGTAATCAAACTAAGAACCTCGACACAAAACGGTGAAATAATAATTCCACATCACAAAATTCATAATTGTGAAATCCCGGAGTCACTCACTATTGCAAAAAATGGTGAAGCCCTGACAACATTACTAAATAATACGACAAAATCAATTACATTAGACTTCTCTGAACCAATACTAGTAGAAAAATTAGATAATATTTCATTACAAGAAATTAATTTAAATAATTTAGACGATTCTCACAATCAACATTTTGACATTTCAAAATTGCGTACAGATCACTTAAATTCTGAAGAAAAATATTTAATCGAAAATTTATGCAAAGAATATTCTGATATATTCTACATAGAAAACACCCCTCTTACTTTTACAAATCAAATTAAACATCGTATTAAAACAACAGACGAAATACCAGCATATACTAAAACGTACAGATATCCTTTCATTCAAACAAACAAGAAGTTCAAAAACAATTACAAAAAATGTTAGACCAAAATATTATTAGACATAGTAATTCACCATGGTCATCACCCATCTGGGTTGTACCAAAGAAACTCGATGCATCCGGCGAACAAAAATGGCGAGTCGTAATTGATTACCGCAGGTTAAATGAAAAAACTATTGATGATAAATACCCCCTTCCAAATATTACCGATCTATTAGACAAATTAAGTAAGTGTCAATATTTTTCAACCCTAGATCTTGCTAGCGGTTTTCACCAAATAGAGATGCACGAAGATGATATCGAAAAAACAGCTTTCAATTCGGAAGGCGCTCACTTTGAATTTTTAAGATTACCATTCGGTTTAAAAAATAGTCCCGCGACGTTTCAGCGTGTAATGGACAACATCCTCAGAGGTATACAAAACGAAAAATGTCTAGTTTATCTAGATATTATAATTTTTTCAACGTCCTTACAAGAACATGTCGATAGATTGCGCACTGTATTTCAAAGGTTAAGAGAAACAAATTTTAAAATTCAAACCGACAAATCGGAATTTCTGCGCAAGGAAGTAGCTTACTTAGGGCACATAGTAACCCCTGAAGGCGTTAAACCAAATCCCGATAAAATTTCAGCCATTAAGAAATTTCCCATACCATCAACAACAAAACAAATTAAAGCATTTTTAGGATTACTTGGTTATTATCGCAGATTTATTAATAATTTCTCTAAGTTGACAAAACCTTTAACAAAATGTTTAAAGAAAGGTGCAAAAATAACTCACGATGAAGAATTTAAAACTTGTTTTGAAACTTGTAAAAATTTATTAACAAACCAACCTATTCTGCAGTACCCAGACTTTGCAAAACCTTTTAATCTCACTACCGATGCTAGTAATATTGCAATTGGAGCAATATTATCACAAGGCCCTATTGGAAAAGATCTCCCTATAGCGTACGCTTCACGTACATTAAATGATAGTGAATGTAATTACAGCACTATTGAGAAAGAACTCTTAGCTATTGTATGGGCTACTAAATACTTCAGACCATACTTATTTGGCAGAAAATTTAGTATAATTACTGATCACAAACCACTTCAATGGCTATTTTCATTAAAAGATCCAAATTCCAAATTATTACGCTGGCGTATCCGACTCGAAGAGTTTGATTACACCATAACGTATAAAAAATGAAAACTTAACACAAATGCGGATACTCTATCACGAATAGAGATACATACAAAGAAACTTCCGATATTCCAAATCAATCACAAAACCTCGAAATTCAAACCGACGATAATATATCAATGCAAGATTGAAAAATACGACGAAATTATTACTATACACAGTAACGATGAACAAAATCCCATTGTAGAAATACCTATTATCGAAACACCGGTTAATCATGGCCAAAACCAAATAATCATTAGTTCCGTTTTTCATACACCTATGAAACCAAAAATAATTAAATTATTCGGTAACAAACAGAGATTTAACATACAACTCTCTCAAAATAATTTCGAACAAGATATAATAAATTTTATTAAGACTTTTGTTGTACCTAAAGTTCAATATCACTTGTATTTCGAAACACCCGAAATTTACGAACCATTCTGTGAAGTAGTTCGCAAAAATTTCAAATGGCCTTCGCTAAAATTAAAAAAATGTAACATTAAATTAATTGATGTCATAAACAATAACGATATGAAAGAAATTATTCAAAATTATCATGAAAGTAAGTCAAATCACAGAGGCATTGAAGAGACGGACCAAAAAATAAAAAAATTATATTATTGGCCCAATATGAAACAATCAATACAAACTTATATAAATGATTGTGAAATATGTCAACAAAGTAAATACGAGCGAAACCCTGTTAAAATGAAAATGAATATCACACCAACTGCAACTAAACCCTTTGAAATAATTCATTTAGACACATTCACCTTAGAAAAATGTAAATTTTTAACATTGATTGATACTTTTTCAAAATACGCACAAGTGTATACAATATCTTCAGCCGAAGCAACACAAATAGTGAACAAACTAATAACCTTCTTTTCACATCACGGTATACCCAAACAAATGATGGTCGATAATGGAACTGAATTTAAAAACTCCGTAGTTAAAGAACTATTGGAATTACATAAAATCAAAATTCACTTTTGTTCACCAAATCACCCCCACTCAAATGCACCCGTAGAAAGGTTACATTCAACGTTAATTGAACACGTTCGACTTCTTAATACACAAGGTTTCTTGAAAACACCAATTTCAATCAAAATGCCTTACGCGATATTAGCTTATAATCACTCAATCCATTCCGTCAAGAAATTAAAACCTATAGATATCATTAACGGACACATTAATAGTGATGATCCTTTTAATATAGAAATTGACAAAATTCTCACAAACGATTACATCAATGATCACAAAGAGAGAACGAAAATACTATACTCAAAAATTAACGAAAAACTTTTAGACAGTAAAGAAAATGTGATACACAAATTAAATAAAAATCGCGACGATCCCGAAATATTCGTACCCGAACAAAAGGTATTCAAAAAGAAATATATTAGACAAAAGAACGCAAATAAGTTTAATAAATCCACTGAGATAAAAGAGGTTAATTACGAAGGAAAAACTGTTAGCACAGAAGATGCTGAAAAAATACATATGGATAATTTAAAACGTCCATTAAAGCATCCTTATAGTTTTTAGTAATATTAGTATATTAATTTCACCTTTATTCATTTTTTCGATCTAAATTTTATTTATTATTCAATTATTGAGTACAATCAATATTTATTACAATTATTCTATTGAAACTTCAAATATTATAATACAAAAATTTATTTCAGCGAGTATAATTAACAAATTTGAAAAGACTGTCAAACAAATATCATATACTCTCAAAATTGATACTAATCACCGATACTCTAAATCAGTTGATAGAAATTTACGAAATCATTAACATACAAGACATTGAGAATTCCATTACATTTTCGAAATTTCAAGTAATGCATCCAAGCATAACGAAATCGACAAGCTTATACAATGAACTACAAAAGTTGCAAACCGAAATTCAAATCAATTACTAATTGAAATCACTTCTAAAAAATTTAATATATTTTAAACAATAAAATTACTTATTTGAAAAAAAAATTTGCGATAGTATATTCCGATCATTTTTAATTACTATCACGTATTATATTCAATTCCTATCTACAATGCAACTCAGTTTCAGTTATAATTCCTAATAACAGGTATCTGGTAAAGAATGAATTTTACTTTTCATTTAAAAGTGACACTTGCAAACACACACTTCCTCGAATCTATATTTGCGGAAAAAAAAAAATAAATTTTAAACTACAAGAAGTTCAACTTCCTCGCCTTACTGCATAAGTTGAATCTTGGTGGGGAGGAATTATGTCACACTCTGTATAAGGAATGTGGATATACAAACCAACGTCTGTCAAGTGGGCCACCCGACCGAAGAAACAACAAACACAAGCGATTTATTATCGACAATACTTTACTCTTACTTTATACATAGACTAAAATATCATAGCAGTTGTACTCACATACTGAAACGAATAATATCATTGAATATTATAATTATTGTACCAAATAATAAAATTGTTATAATTTTAAATAAATAAAATTTTTAAAAAAAGTTTAAAAAGAACAAATTTCATGTAAAGAAAAGAAACTAATGTGATGGTTGCATTTGCTTTTCATTTAAAAGTTTCTCCATACGTGGCTCTACGTTAGAAACACACAAGCAAATTGTTTTTGAGTGATAAGAGACGATTCCTGTATTTAGTTTTTAGCCCAATCATAAACGAAAAACCCTTTTTACATAGATACGATACAATGTAGCGATTGGGATTAGTATTTTCAATGCGTCTGTGACTAAATTTCCATATTAATTTCGACGAGCAAGCCAAAGCGTATTTAAATCTTTAGATGTAAATTGCAGTTGTAGCGTTTTATCGACAGACATTTCGATGAGCTGGTCGTAAATCTCAACTGGTAACTAAGCAGCGGCAACAACGTTTTCATTAAACGGATTTAGTACCTATCTCTGCGAGAAATCATTTTTATCTTCCGGGAAATACTCCGTCAATTGAGTTTTTAGCTCACGCAAATGTATCTTTATGCAATTGAAACTGTGGTAAATAATAGTGTTTTCCTCGTTCAAATTTTTCTCAATATAATCCAATGTAAATGAGAACATATCCATTTTTTTTTGCTTTCAAGGCGAATAATCCAGATATCATGCAAGCATGCAAGCTTTGTATGCCATTAATAAAATCAGAATAATTGAAACATACATGAGTAGGTAAACCCCATCAGTTTTGTATAATACAAAGGTATTTTTAATAATATAAAATATTATTAAAATTCTTTCTCCAGCAGGGGCGTACCGATGAGCCTGTAGAAAGGTGAAATACGTATCTACGTCTCTGGGGAGAGATATTTTCGGACACGTTCACAAAAATATTAATAGTGAACCTGTATTTGTGTTCTTCACACCAGGTTTTCAATAATATTTTATATTATTAAAAATACCTTTGCATCATTAATAAAATGTTTTTATTACGCCCTTATAAATTAACACTCAAGTCGTTTAAATGCGAAATACATTAGCTAAGTAAGCTAATAACAACATACACTCATTATTCTGTAGAAGCAATGAGAATAGAGCGTTTGTTTATCGTGGGAAATATTATTAATTCATCTAGCAATTCTAATACCCGAATTAACACTTTCCCTCGCGATAACTTTTGTATGAAAAATAAAAGATTTTTTTATTTTCGCCCTTTTCATCGCATAATTTAGCAAACAGCCTGTTCTGTGACGGTCTGCTTTTAATAAAATTATTAATTAATAAAACAATTTTATTGAAATTTTCCGTATGAAGGAAGAAGTGCGTCCATTCCGCCATTGGTATAAAACGATCTTTTAATATTTTCCTTATTCCCCTGTTCTTTTCTGTTATCGCCTTTGCACCCTCATTATATACTGCAATACATTTTGTCCAATCTATGTTAGTGTAGTTTCTAGTAGCTTAATAAAAAACATCAAAAACACATTGTCCTATTGCATGATTCGGTACTGTTTTGCAAAACAACATATTTTCTTTGATTAATATGTTCCTATCACAAAACATAAGAACTGAGACATGTTTGTTTGCTACATCTGTTTATTCATTAAATTGAATACTAAAAAATTCACTCTGAATTATCTGATCGCCAACATCAGCTATGCCATCGATTCGCCTTAATATTGTGTCGTTAGAAAGCGGATTTTTCTTCAATTTTTTTTCTTCTTCCACGCCTATTAAAACACTGACCATATCAATTGCCGGGGTAATATGAGGTTTTCAGCGATTGTATGAGGTTTGGACAGCTTAGCTACCCTCAATACCACAATAAGATGCTTAAAATACATTCAAGGTCAAATGACAAACTGATATCGTTAATTGACTGTTATCGCGATCGGCCCGTTTTGTGGAATTGCAGATTGAAAGAATATAAAGATCGCCATAAAAGACACGATGCATTTGTGGAAATTGCTGTGAGTTTTGACGTTGCGAAGGAAGAAGTTGAGAGGAAATTGAAAATCATTTTACACGAGAAGTTAAGAAAGAAAGGGGCGGTGTTAAATCTGGGACTGGAAGTGAAAAAGTGTACAAGATCATATGGTTTGCTTAGCAGAATATGGAGTTTCCGAAAGATAGAAATTGGGCAAGAGGAATGGCAGGCACACAGGTAAGATTTTCAAATTTATTTCTTTGAATTATGTACAAATTTGTACGCACATATATTGTAGTACTTCAAATTTGACCATCGTACAATTTTGTTCAGCTATATAATAGTTACTAATTATCGCACTACTTTAGTTGCTTAAAAATTAGTTTACCTTATTCTGCAATTAGTTCGTTCGTTATTTTTGGACAACACTGTATATTATACTAGGTCTGCTATAATTATAACTACTCTTCGACTGTACAATACCTAAAATTTAATTATATTTATTGTACTGCTTGATTCCTAATAATTAACTTGGTTATATACGTACTATTATCAGCTAATTGTTCCTATTGTAACTTAAGCCTCTCATTTAAATATCGTAAGGCAGTTGGTTTTATTTCATTAACATTGCTTTTATAGGAACTTGGTATTTTATCGGAATTTTTGAAGATATAATTTCATTAAAAATCATTAGGCATTTAATTTTGTTAAAATACGATATGTAGGCCTACAGAATCATCTATTATTTAATTATTGGTGAACTGTACCGAGATTCGATAGATATACAGCGACCTTTTATTAGTATTTATTTATGACTTTGTACGAGATAATTAATGATTAGCGACTTCTTAAGTGGAAGTTAATTATTAACCTTGCTTTATGATCGATTTCTTGTTGGAAATTAATTAGCTGTGGGATAATTGGAATATTCTTTCGAATATGTTTTTTTCTATAATGACGTAGATCCAGCTTCATATAGAACTGGACATGAAGTGGACTTCGATCTCATTTATTGTGCTCTTGTTATAAAGCCTAAGTGGTTGTCCCATGATGATAAAGAATCATCTTATAAGTTAGAATTGGGAATACAGGGATATTGTTCGCAAATGCGGGTTTGCATTTCTAACTTGGGGTATAGGAAGTAACGAGATATATTATTATAGTTATTTTCTCGTGTAACAACACGGATAAATGAAGATATAAATTCTTTGTCATGCGAACATCGGCCATGTGGTAACAACGAACACGTTTTATACGAGGTGAGTGTCTTCTAGAATATATTTGGTAGATTATTGTTATTTCGATGGGATTTGGTTTCATTAATTAGTTCGAGTATTTCATTATTCTTATATATTCTCTTCCTATATAATAGGGAAAGCAAGTTGGTACGGGCGTTTTAACCCCCAAAATTAAGTCAAACAACGTATGCTGGACATGAGGTAGACTTCCTTTTTGTTCCTTCTCTGCAGGCGCCATAAGAAAGATAGTAGTCCATAACGATATAATCAATCTTTAACGTCACACGGAATCATAAAAATGTGTATTCATTAGTGGGTTTTTTTTCTGATATATATTAAAAATATTTAGTCATTCAATTTAGCTGAGATAAATTTGCCATTTTGTTTTTTTTCCGCAGTGGAAAAATTATACTAATTTAATAGTCAATTTTATTAAAATCATTGGATAAGATTTATTTCTACCTATACTGTGTGGAAACATAAAATTTATTTAGAAATAATTTTGATATTATAATTTCTATAATTATCATCAGTAAAATTTACTGAACAATTAATTTTTTTTATGTAATTAAAATATCTCTGCATATACAGTACGGACAAAGCTTAATTTGGTAGAAACTTTTATCCAGTGAAATTTTCGCTATTAGTTTAAATACTTGTGTGTGTTATATAGAGTATTATTGCATATACAAGGTGTGTAAATATCGATGTAAGGTTTATGAAAGATCTTTGATAAATTATTGATGCAATTTTTCATTTGTCCCGTATCGTTATGTTCAAATTTTAGAAGTGTAAAGTAGACTTCATTTCAAGTAACAAAAACGCAAAACTTGTATATCCATTTTTATTTGTTTCAAAGTTACAGATCTATGAATGTGATCCGAAAGTCAATCAAAACTGATTTTATTTAAAAAAGTTTAATTAATAATATTTCCGAAATGTCCACCTCCTTGTTGAATGCAGGCTTGTGCCCGTAAGCCAACAGAAGAAGTACTTATCCGAATTTCATACTTGTTTTGTCGGATTTGCTCGGCAGCCAGGTGAATACGATCCAACAACTCTTCTCTTGTGTTCGAAACTTGCGCGTAGACTTAATTTTTCATGTACCTCCGTAAATAAAAGTCAAGGGGATTAAGATCGGGTGATCTGGCTCCCCAATGCAACAGGACCACTTCGACCAATCCATCTTGGATAATTGACGTTAACCCAATTTCGGACAGCAATTCCGAAATGTGGTGGTGCCCCATCCATGTAAAACCACATGTCTCGTCGAACATTCAGTGGGACATCCTCTAGAGGAACTGGCAGTTCGTCAATAAGAAATTGAAGGTAATTGTCCGTATTTAACCTCCCAGGTAGAACGACAGGGCGATTAGGGCCGCCCAAACGGTAATAGAAAATTCATGTTGAAATTTAGATGGGCGTATAGCTTTGGGATTTTCTGATGACCACCTGACCATCTATCATAAATTAATTTCCAGTACACTTTTTTGTAGATCTCCAAGAAATTACTGTATGCACTACGACACGTGTTTATTTATTTTAGGATAACATTTTATTATGCGACGTTAACAATCACAGGCCTGTTATTGAATCGTCTAATTTTTTTTAAATAAAATCAGTTTGTATTGACTTTAGGATTACATTTTTTTCATGATCTGACAATCACATTCATAGATCTGTAACTTTGAAACAAATAAAAATGGATATACAAGTTTTGCGTTTTTGTTACTTGAAATGAAGTCTACTTTACACTCCTAAAATTTGAACATAACGATACGGGAAACCTTGTATACTATCTGGTGATCTGATTATTTGTTAATTTATCTAACCCACATGCTTTTATGTGCATTTCATTTAATTTCACCTTTGCTTTAATTTTATTGCCTGCATTTTCAACTATTTCATTAATATATTATACTGGGTGTCTTTTACTCATAACCATTGTTGTTACTTAGATATCTGTCACTATTGTAATGTCAGGATCGCTTTGGTCATATTTAATTATAATTCGTTTTTTTATTCATTCAACTTTAATTTTTTTTATATCCGAGTGAATTGCCGAGATATATATTTGATTGTGACATTCTGGATACATTATCCTTTAGTCTGTTCATGTTCTTCTGGATTACAATAAATCCTCATTGGTATTGTTTTTATTTGAGTTATTTTATTTGATTTAACATCGATACTTGTACCTTACCTGATTTTATTCACTTGACTACGGCAGTCTGTGTTCTCTGTTGCGGCTAAAAGGATAACATGGCGGCGCCCTTTTAGATATAAGATCCCCCTCCACTCGCCTCTAAACTGAGCTGGTCTTTAGCCGAAAAGTCTCCGGGGTAATCATGTATTGAAGTGAGTTGGATAAAGTTGTAAGAAAAGCTAGTACATTAGTAGGCGCAAGAATGTTTAACCAGATTTGATCTCTTTGTATATATCAAATATTTGCTGACGATTCATTAAAGAAAGTTTTTATTATTTATCATATTGAAAAGGTACCATCCTCGCCGGAGAAATAAAAAAACTCGGTAAATTCATTTCTAGCCGTCTGTGCATAGGTTTGCACTTCTTCTTGGCATCCTGAGAATATTGTTGAACCCTTGTGTTGAAGAAGCTTGTCGTCATATTCCTGGAAGAGTTTGACCTGTGCCTGAGCAGTCCGTATCAAAAGCTGGATTAAGGTTGTAACCTGCTTTAGACCTTTCTTAGAAAATTGTGTAAATAAAGTACAACTTTTTTAGCCGTTGTCAGTTCCAACAGAAGTGCTTTTTTAAGCACGCGAAAACCAGAAAATATTATTCCGAAAGTATTCTCAGAAACTCTACGTGCTCTACTTAAGCGGTAATTGAAAATGCTTGTCACAGAACTCTTATCTTGCGCCGTCGCATAGGGCTTCATAATATTCTGTGAGAGAGGGAACGCATCATTGGCAACGAAAACGAACGGTACAGCATAATTTCTTCCAGGCAGCGTGCACGCATTGTGTTATCTTCTAGTCTCATTTTGAATTTCGTGGCACTAAATACACCCCCGTCCGATATTCTATCTTGACAACCGACATTCGCATACGTAAAATTGTAGTTTGCATCTACAAAAGCAAATAGAACGAAACTAAAGAAGGCCTTATAATTAAAGTACTCGGTTCCACTGTCAATCGGTGCTTGCAAAGCTATATATGCTTTCCGTCAAAAGCGCCGACACAATTTGGAAAATTCCATTTATCGTTGAACTCTTTTGATATAATTTTCCATTCGGATTCATTTTTGGGTGCCTAAAACAAGATACAGATACATTTCCTTTTATTCTGAATTAGCGCGATTTTACTAATAATTTTTTTATTTATTTTTTTAAGGATCCACTGGACCGCGTAACTCCGCAGCAGCCAGACGAAGCCCTTCCGAACGTGGATGACCGAGAGAACAAGGTACCGGTGGTGTTGGAAGCATCAACCCAATCAAACATCCACTCCGAGAGGAAATAAACGATTATTCAAACCACAACACATAGCTAGCATAAGATCTAAACCCAAATATGCGGCAACATATACAAGCAGGGCAATCTGTAAGACACCAATATACTCTGTGGAAGAGCAAATAGGGGTGCAAATACGTGACCCCCCATCACTTTATGCTCAGGCAAATAAATAGCTGTTCTGTTTGACATTGAAAATGAAAAAAAAAACGACCTTCCGCCTACCACTTCCTCACAACCATCTCCATGACAGTCCGCTCAGTACAGTGTCCATGAGTCGCTCAAACGTAGCTGAAGCGTTACATAATCCGAACAGCATGACTGTAATCTGCCAAAGCCCAGTGCCTAAACTAAAGGCAGTGTCCTGTTGTCATTGGGGCCCATTCCCACTTGCCAATAGCCGCTCTTCAAGTTGAAAGTGGAGAACCATTTTGCTCTTGCTAAGGTGTCTGGTGTATCATCTATTCTTGGCAAAGGATAACTGTTCTTTTTGGTTACACTATTCAATCGACAATAGTCCACGCAAAACCGGGTAGATCCATCCTTCTTTCTCACAAGGACTACTAGTGAAGCCCATGGACTATTTGAAGGTTCAATTATTCCCTGACTTTCCATGTCTTGTATGATTTGCTCGGCTTCCTCACGTTTTGCTAATGGTAGCCTTCTTGGTCCTTGTATTGAATCAATTTCATATTGTAAAATATTTGTCTTTCTGGGTTCTTTTAAATAAAACTAACCATCATCAACCATGGTAGTTCGAAGAGCGTTAGCCGATTTGTCTTCGATTCGGCTGCAACGTCGACAGTCTTCTGGAAAAGAGCATCAGCATTTCGATGTTCGACGCCTGCTCTATATTCGATGTCAAAGTCATACTCCTCGAGCCTCTTAATCCATCTAGCTACTTGACCCTCGGGATTCTTAAATTGTAAGAGCCACTTTAAGGCGGCATGATCAGTGCGGATCAGGAACTTCTGCCCATACAGGTACTTGTAAAAGTGCTCAATGGTCTTAACTACTGCCAACAGTTCTCTCCTGGTTATGCAGTAGTTCCTCGCCGGTTTGGACAGGGTCTTGCTGAAGTCTCCAAGACCTTTTCTTGTCCATCTTGGATTTGAGAGAGCACATCACCCATCCCAACGATACTGGCATCCATATCTAGAACAAACCTTTCAGGTGGCAGTGGATAGCTTAAAACTGAGCACTTATCACTTCCTTTTAATAAGTCAAGGGACGCTCGATTTTCTGTTAGACGGGTTAGTGGTTTCGCAATATTAGCGAATCCAGGAACGTAGCGTCGATAATATGTACATAATCCCAAAAAGCTTCTTAGCCCATGTTTATCTTTGGATATGGGCCATTCTTTCACAGCTCCCACTTTTTCCGGATCCACAGCAGCCCCTTTTCCGGAAACCGCATGTCCAAGGTAATTTACCCTTGGCGGAAAAGTACAATGTCCATAAGTCGCTTAAACGTATCTGGGACATTACATAATCCGAATGGCATGACTGTAAACTGTAAAGTCCCGTCATTGGGGTCCATTCACGCTTGCCAATAGCCGCTCTTCATGTCGAGAGTGGAGAACCATTTTTCTCCTGCCAAGGTATCAAGTGTATCGTCTATTCTTGGGAGAGGATAACTATCCTTTTTGGTCACACTATTCAAACAACGATAGTCTACGCAAAATCTGGTAGATCCATCCTTCTTCCTTACAAGGACCACTAGTGAAGCCCATGATCTATTCGAAACTTCAATTACTCCTTGGCTTTCCATATCTTGTATAATGTGCTCGACTTCCTCCCGTTTTTCCGGTGGCAACCTTCTTGGTCCTTGTCGTATTGGAACTGCACCGCTGCTATTTATTTTATGCATGACAATATTGGTTCTTCCTTTCGTGCCACTTTCAGTTTCAAAGACATCTTCAAATTACTGAATTAGGTCTTTAACTTGGCTTTGTTCTTTCTTGCTTAACCCTTGACAAGCTGAGTCGATTATATTGGAAAATTTCTCAGGAACCCGTATAAATCCATTCTTTTTTGCCTCTATACGATGAACGACGGCCGATATTGACGAACACCACTCCAGAATAGTACCCTCCTTGAATGAAACTAGGTAATTGTTTACATGCATTACCCTTATCGGTACAGTCTTCTGAGTTTTAATCAGCATTTTTGCAACTACTTTTCGTCGGCCTACCTCGTCATCATCAGCCTTTGGTTCCAACATTGTAACATTTCGTTCAAGGTAATCACCTTCCACGCAAGCCGTAAAAAATATCTCGCTTCTTGCATTCAGAACATTATCCCCTGTAATTACTCTTACAGGCCCATCATTTTTCTCATGAAGAACTAATTCTTCAATATTTCTCTTTAAAATGCCTTCTTTCAAATCTAACTGGCAGCCGTATGTATTCATAATATTCAATCCCAGGATTATTTCTTCCTCTACGTCGGCTGTCAGCACGCGATGGGGCATATTGTTATTCGTTTTATTATTAATATAGTGTGTGTTTAAATTTACCGTTAGTTTTATTTAAGAACCCGAAAAGACAAATATTTTACAGTGATGTCAGATGTGGAAGGTGAAGTTAATTAATAAATAACGGAGTAAGTAGACATTAAGTGTTAATTAAGTATTCGTTTAAATAAATATTCAGGTCGAAAAGACGTTTATTTGGCGGACAAAGTGAAACTCACTGAATTAAAAGTGACTGATTTAAAAAGAGAATTAGAGGAGAGGGATGAGGACACAACCGGCAAAAAGGCAATTCCCCAGCAACGACTTCGCAATGTGTTGATCCAAGAAGGCGAGGATCCAGAGAATTATGTCTTTCAAGTTCCAGGTGGAGATGCTGACGTGAATTCGCTGTTGATGAAAATGGAACAACGACTGATAGACAATTCGCAAACCTTGCAACAGCGTCTAATAGATTCGCAAACTCAAATGGAATAGAAGAATCTGGACAATGTGAAAAGTTTGGAACAACGACTGATAGACAATTCGCAAACATTGGAACATCGAACAAAGGACAATTCGCAAACTCTGGAACAACGTCTAATAAATTCGCAAGCCCAGATGGAACAAAGAAACCTAGAAACCGCTAGAATCCCCGAGAAGAAATGACTAGAAAATTCTAGAAGCTTCGAAAAAAGTCTGGAACAAGTGGAGAAAGTTCTAGAACAGCGACTAGCGGAAAAATCAGAAGCGTTAAAGGAAGAGGTTTTCATAGCTGTAGAGGAGAAAATTGGAGAACATTCTAGACTTTTAGAGGCACTAATGACTCAGATGAAATTAACCATTACCACGAGTCATTCTGATCCCAAGCACGGGCCATCGAAATAAAAGAACTTGTGGCTATTTCGAAGACCAGAATCAAGCCACCAACCTTTGATGGAAAGACGTCATGGGCGACCTGACGCAATTCGAAGCAGCCGCAGAAGCAAAGGCATGGTCTTCTGTCGAGAAGGCTACTCCTTTAATCATAGCATTGAGGGGTGATGCTAGTGATATTTTGCCGAAATGGCCTACTGAGGAACGTAAAGATTATTCTCAACTCATTAAACGCTTGGAGAGGAGATATGCCCATCCGCATTTGGAGCTAGTATAGCATACCCAACTGAAGAATCGATCACAGAAGAAAGACGAGAATCTTCAGGAATTTGAGGCAGATATTGCTCGTCTAGTTCGACTTGCTTATCCGATGGCGCCAGATAATTTCATGGAACACCTAGCTGTCCAGACGCTCATAGATGGTCTCCGGGATATTGATACGCAGGAAGCATTAAGGTTGGCACGACCGAAAATCTCGATCGATGCTTTGGCGTACGCACTTGAGTTTGAGACTGCAAAACAAGCCTATCGGAACCATGCTCGTGGCTGTTTTGTCGACAAGCAGGAAAATGAGGAGCCTGTCAAGGATTGAGAAAGAAGGAACAAAGCCAAGTTAAGGATCTAATCAAACATTATGAAGACGTCTTTGAAACTGAAAGTGGTACGAAAGGAAGGACCAATATTGTGATGCACAAAATAAATACCGGCGATGTCCAATTCGACAAGGACCAAGAAGGTTACCACTGGTAAAACGTGAGGAAGCCAAGCAGATTATACAAGATATGGAAGGCCAAGGAGTATTTGAACCATCGAATAGTCCATGGGCTTCACCAGTGGTCCTTGTCAGGAAGAAGGATGGATCTACCAGATTCTGTGCGGACTATCGTCGTTTGAATAGTGTGACCAAAAAGGACAGCTATCCTCTCCCAAGAATAGGCGATACGCTAGACACCTTGGCAGGAACAAAATGGTTCTCCGCTCTCAACTTGAAGAGAGGTTATTGGCAAGTGCCCCAGCTACTTTTGAGCGACTCATGGACACCGTACTGAGGGGACTGTCTTGGAATACCTGCCTGGTATATCTCGATGATGTGATTGTGGTAGGGAAGACCTTTGAAGATCACATGAAAAATTTGGATGTAGTATTCCAGAGGTTGCGAGATGCCAACCTGAGATTAAGCCCAAAGAAGTGTCACCTTTTCCGCAAGGAGGTAAATTACCTTGTACATGTGATTTCCGGAAAAGGAGTTTCTGTGGATCCACAAAAAGTAAAAGCTGTGGAAAAATGGCCTGTACCCAAAGACAAACATCAGCTAAGGAGCTTTTTTGGATTATGCACGTATTATCGACGCTACATTCCTGAATTCTCTAACATTGCAAAACCACTTTCCCGCCTAACAGAAAATCGAGCATTCAATTGAAACACCGAATGCCAAGCGTCCTTTGAGTTGTTAAAAGGAGCTTTGATCAGTGCACCTGTTTTAAACTATCCACTGCCATCTGGGAGGTTTGTTCTGGATACAGATGCCAGTAGCTTCGGGATTGGTGGTATGCTTTCTCAAATCCAAGATGGACAAGAGAAGGTCATTGGATACTTCAGCAAGACCCTGTCCAAACGGTGGAGGAACTACTGCGTAACCAGGAGAGAACTATTTGCAGTAGTTAAGACCATTGAGCATTTTTACAAGTACCTGTATGGGCAGAAGTTCCTGAGCCGCACTGATCATGCCTTAAAGTGGCTCTTACAATTTAAGAATCCCGAGGGTCAAGTAGCTAGATGTATTGAGAGGCTCGAGGAGTATAACTTCGACATCGAACATAGAGCAGGCCTCAAACACCTAAATGCAGCCAACGCTCTTCCAACCACCGTGGTTGATGACCAATGGCAACCTGAAAATTTGCGCGCAGATCAAGGAGCTGATCCGAATATCGCAGTCTTCAGGGCTTGGAAGAGAAATGGGCGAAAACCGACTTGGCAAGAAATTGCTCCCCATTCACGAGAATTGAAGTCATACTGGGCACAATGGGATTCCTTAACCATGGAAGATGATCTCCTGAGACGTGAGGTCGAAAGTCACGATGGAAGCGAGCGGAAGATGCAGACGGTGGTTCCCAAGAAATGGATATCAGAGGTATTGCGAGAACTCTATAATGGTGCTACTGTTGGACATTTTGGCGTCCATAGAACACTGGAGAAGGTGCTCCAGAAATTTTACTAGGTGAATTGCTCACAAGATGTGAAAGAGTAGTGTTGAATGTGTGCTAATTGCGCCGGAAGTAATGGCCCCCAGAGGCGCCGACGTGCAACCATGCGCCAATACAATGTAGGAAGCCCATTTGAAAGAATCGCCATAGATGCCGCCGGCCCTTTTCCAGAAAGCGACAAAGGAAATAAATACATAATAGTGGTATGGACTATTTGACCAAATGTAGTGGTCATGGACTATTTTACCAAATGGGTTGAAGCATATGCTCTACCAAATCAAGAGGCTGGAACTGTAGCAGACGTGATTGTGAAGGAGTTCGTTAGCCGTTTTGGTGTACCTCTGGAACTTCAATCCGATCAAGAGCGAAATTTCGAGTCCAGTCTTTTCAAATAGATGTGTGGACTTTTGGGCATACGAAAGACGAGAACAACTCCCTTGCATCCAAAATCAGATGGGATGGTAGAGCGAATGAACAAGTTCAGACACTTATCCAAAGTGGTCACCGAGCACCAGAGAGATTGGGACGTATTACTATTGGCGTATCGGGCCTCTCTTCAAGAGACAACTGGCCAATCACCAGCAAGCGTGCTATTCCGGAGGGAACTCCGATTACTCTGTGATTTAAAGTTTGGGAGCAAGCCTGGAGAAGATTATGTCAACATGCTCAGACGACGACTAGATATATCCATGAACAAGTCAGACGTAATATCCAAGATGCTAGTGACAGAATTAAGGAGAGCTACGACATCAATGCCAAGATGGGGGTTACCATGAAAGCGATCGGGTTTGGTTATATAATCCACAACGCCAACGGGGCTTATCTCCAAAACTTCAAAAGAATTGGGAGGGGCCATACGAGGTGTTGAAGCGGATCTAGGAAATAATATACCGCATCAGGCGAACACCTCATACTAAGTCAAGAGACGTACATTTTAATCATTAGCCACATACTCTGTAGACAATAACGACGAAGCCGCTGACTCGTGCCGATTGGATAGCCAATACCAGGAACTAACTTTCGAAGACTTTATGGAAGAGCATTCTGGTTCTAGAAAAGCTCGATTTGGGGTGACCATCGAGAAACAGCAAGATTTGTTTACGGTGCCGCCAGACTACGCGCTTGCTCATTGCGTAGCCCGAGATTTGCGAATGGCTAAAGGAATTGCCAGGAAATTTAAAGAGAGATTTGGCAGAATCGAAAAATTAGGGCAGCAAGAACCAGCAATTGGGAAGAGTCTCCAAATAACAAATGAAGAACAGTCCATATTTTATTTGGTCACGAAAGAACTGTCAAGCCTGAAGCCAACCTATCGTGCCTTATGGGAGGCCCTGGTCCACTTGCGTGAACAAATGTTACAACAAAACATTTTGAAATTAGCAGTTCCAAAATTGGGTTGTGGATTGGACCGCCTAGACTGGAGAATTTTAAAGAGCATGTTAGAAGTGATATTCCAACATACTGATATGGAAATTCTGGTATGCAGTTACCTGTACACCCAGGCAAGATAAGACCGTGGACTGTTATTTCGATATGACGTCACAATGTAACAAAGGCCTTACCTGTCGATTTTGCTATCGTTCGAGGGAACCAAAGCATGACATGTTTCGAGACGAAACTTCATTTTTTAAGAAGGGGGGCAATATGATGACTCATTCAACGATACGTCACGTATCTTACCTCCAGCGCCTTCTCGATGGATGTAGAACGCTCGAGAAGAGGTTCAACAGCAATATATAAGCCGTCGAGGAAGGGATTGAGGGCATTCGATAGCTAATTATCGCCGAGTGAACTTATATAAATATATAAATGTGCTTATTGTTAGTAATTAGTTTTTATATTGTTATTCGTTTTATTATTAATATAGTGTGTGTTTAAAGTTACCGTTAATTTTATTTATGAACCCGAAAATACAAGTATTTTACACTGTTTTTGTATTTTGTCCGTTGCTAAGCAACTATCAGAAAACAGTGCGAGAAGGTTTTTTTTCGTTCTAAGCCGTGAAAGTCGGTAGCCCGTACCGGTTTTTTACATACATTTTGGTAAGTAAATACATGCAGAAAACATTTTCAGCAGCTTTTACTAACTCCAGTGGTGTCCCACACACCAGGACATTATCATAACTGTCCATTGAATTTTTTTTTTTGCAATAAGTGGGTATTAAAGCTAAATAAGTAATGAATCTCTGACCTTTTTCGCAACAACTAACAAACAAACAGCGATTGTCAAGGAAACGATTTAATACTCAATTAGATGGCAATGGAAAAATGTTATGCATTTATAAATTTTTTTTAAATTATAATGTTGATTTCGATTTCAGAAAAACAAAGTATGTGTGCCTTCTCCAGTGCTTGTTGGCCTCGGCTTAACGCCTCGGGCAACAATTTACATTGTTGTCAGGGAATGAAGATGAATTGGGAATTGAATCGGGTCGCACGATGGTTTTCGTCGATCCAGTATCTAGCAATGCCGTCCACCTACAGGCCGTTGGTTTGATGTTGTGAGGATGCGATTTAGGCAGACATCTTGGGGCTTCCGGATGCTCAGCCGATGCTTTCTGGTCACCTTTTGAATGTGACCCGTTTCTCCCCAATTCCAGCATCGCAGTGCTCTTTTATTTGGTTTGATCTTATTTAGTACATGACTGACCATTTGCTCCACCAATTCCTCGTTTTCCTGGCTGTCGACAGTACAGACCCTAGAAAATGCCTATCTTGCAGTTTCGAACTCAAGTGGGGGCGCCAAGGCATCGATCAAGGTGTTTGGTCGTGCCAGCCTTAATGCACTATCCTGGAGACCATCTATATACGTCTGGACAGCCAGGTGTTCCATAAAATTATCTGGCGTCATTGAACATGCCAGTCGAACCAGACGGGCAAAATCTGTCTCAAATTCCTGAAGATTCTCACCGTTCTTCTAGTACCGATTCTTCAGTTGAGTTCTATATACCTGCTCCAGATGCGTATGGCCATATCTTATCTCTAACCGTTTAATGACTTAGAAATTATCTTTGCGTTCTTCAGGAGGCAATGTCTGCAGAATGTCACTAGCAACACCCCTCAACGCTATAATTAAAGCAGTAGCCTTCTCGAAAGATGACCATGCGTTCGCTTCTGCAGCTGCTTCGAATTGCGCCAGGTAAGTCGCCCATGACGTTTTTCCAACAAAGGCCTTCGACATAGCCACAGCTTCTATTATTTCTATGGGCCGAGGCGCAGCTTCTTTGTCGACCTGCTGAATATCAGAATGACTCATGGTCATAGGTAATTTCATCTAAGCCATTATTTCCTGCAAAAGTCTAGAATGTTCTTCTTTCCTCTTTTAATGCTTGCGTGTTGTCTGTTAGTCGCTGTTCTGGAAGTTTCTCCACTTGTTCCAGACTTTTTTCGAAACTTCTAGCATTTTCTATTAGTTGTGTTTCCATTTTTTTCTGTAGTTTGCTCCATTTGTTTCATTTGAATTTGTGAATTCTCTATTAGTCGTTGCTCCATATTTTTCGCACTGTCCAGATTCTTTTGCTGCATGTGTATTTGTGAGTCTATTAGACATTGTTCCAAAGTTTGCGAATTGTCTCTTTGTCGCTGTTCCATTTTCATTAAGAGCGAAGTCACGTCAGCATCTCAACCTGGAATTTGGAAAAAATAATTTTCTGGATCCTCGCCTTCTTTGGTCAATACATCTCGAGCTCGTTGCTGGAGCATTGACTTTTTACCTGTTATATCCTCATCCCTCTTCTCTAATTCTCGTTTCAAGGTCAGTCATCTAATTCTCGTTTCAAGGTCAGTCACTTTTAAATCAGTGAGTTTCACTTTATTCGCCAACGCAATATTTAAAATAAACGTCTTTCCGCACTGTATATTTATTTAAACAAATATTTAATTAATACTCAATTGTCCACTTAGTCCGTTATTTATTAATTAATTCCACACCTAATCACCACTGCATAGTACTTGTCTTTCGTGTTTTTTGTAAATATAACTAAGTGTATTTCACATTTAACTCGGCCGTGACTCCAGCTTGAATGTACTCTTCCTCTCTATGGATCGCCATTTATAGTACATAAACTTTCTCGAATTTCTTATTCGGCAAAGTTCTCGGACGTACGTGTCTGGTGACATACAATATGTGTACAGGTACAAAGGCAAAACCACCCATTCAGCTAAACCTGATACCCTTATAGTATTGTATGGGAATGGACTTTTAAGTAACGATGAGTGCCGTGCAATAATATTCTGTAGATGTAGTAGTTTGGTAAGAGTTATGTCAAGTGAATCGTTTATCATGCCATAGTTGTTTGTTTGTGTCAATTGAGAATATTGGAAAGATATTAGTGGATCTCTATTTATAATTATATTTTAAATACTCTAACTTTAATTTCAGATGACAGAACAAAGGTCCGATGATAATGAAAATAACATTCATGAACATAATTTCAATGTTGGCAAAAAATTCAATGACTATGGACAAGTTAATGTATTTCGCAGAGAACATTATCATCCACTTGTCATTTGAAATCGATCTCAAAAACAAGTTTTCTACAAATGTCCTTGTATTAAGCAAATTTCAAAATGTCAGGGAACACGTCTGAATCAACATTACTATTACAAGAGTTGTCCAGCACAAATAAATTTTTATAAGGGTAAAAATGAAAAATGGACGCTACCAAAAATGTTACTTAATCATAATCATACATTCGGAAAAGAAGAATATGGATATTACGGTAAGGTAAAAGAAATTAATGAAAATGACTATGATACAGCAACGGATTTATTATTATCTAGTGCCAAAGATGGAATGATTGCAAGTGTTTTCAATAAGAAAAGCGGAAAAATTTTATATTAAAGGTCATTAAAAATTTTCGAAAAATTTTTTTTCTACAAGTATAAAAACAGACCAAAGTAATTTAATGAAATTTTTAGCAGAAATTGAAGAAAATGATGTTGTGTACGCTATAAAAAAGATGCCGAAGAAGAAGTGGAATCATTATTTATAGCCTCCTCAGAAATGGTTGTAAATTATAATAATTCTCTCGATGTCCAGTTATACAAATAGATGTTTCTTTCGGGTTTAATGTTGAAAATTAGAAACTTTTAGGATTCTGTTATTACTCTAGTATTACAGCCAAATCGGAATTTGCAGCTATAGTATTTATTGCTAAAGAAACATGCTCGACATTTATATATTCATTGAATGAATTAAAAAAAAATATCTATGAGTAATCCTTCCGTTTTTATAATTGACAGAGATTTTGCCGAAATAAAAGCAATAAGACATTTTTTCCAGTGCAACCATTTTATTTTGCAAATTTCATGTTATTAAATATATTAAACGGTTAGTTTATATTGGATAAATTCAAGAAATGCTTGTATTCGCAATCATATGAAGAATATGAAGAGCAGAAAAAATAATTTCTGAAAATTTTTAAATTTGTACAAGTTTTTATAGGAACAAAAGATAAATATATATAATTTGAGGAACAATTCGTTAAAAATTGGAATAGCTGTAAAGAAATGTGGGTACATTCCTTTAGAAAACATTTGACATTAATGGGACACACTACAACGGACAGAATTGAACAATCATTTTGGTCCCTTAAACAATACATATAAACAAAATATCATAGTTTACCAACAATTTATGTATGTATCAAGAAGATCATAAACTGTATTAATTCAAGAATAAATAACAAATTAGCCAAAAGTAAACAAAAAGTTTTTAAAATTATGGATAGTGATATCGAAATAAGAAAGATACTGGAAGGATGTTCTGAAGCCCTCACAGAGACGGGAATAAAATTATTTCATAGACAGTTACAGTTATTTAAAACTTTATAATCCAAAATATCTTGACAGTAAAATATCAAAATTTTGTAGTACATTGGTAGAAACATGTTCTTGTTGATTTCGGAATTCTTTTAGTGCACCATGTCGTCATATTCTTATGATAAAAAAATGTAATAATACGGACATATTTCCAAAAACTTGCTTTCATGCTAGATATATGTAGATCTCGGTTTCCGGGTTGGAACCGCGTCGAGTTAGGCGTAATTGCCAACGTTTCGTCCACTGTTTCAAGGGACATCTTCAGGGCTGTACGTAGGTGTTCGTCGTTTCGCAGTAGCTTGAAGAATGCTATGACAGAGACCGGTACAACTTATATAGGGGGGACCGCGTCAGATGGTGGCCTGCTATTGGCTGGGGACAATGAGCCAATGGCATGCGTCGTATGGGCGTGGCGATTCTTAGTAGAGTTCAGTAGGGTTTGCCACGTCGGATGTAACGTATAGCCATCGTCTTATTGAGATTGCGGGGATGTTTGTAAATTTCAATAGATTCACGGATTTTCCTAGGGAAATAATGCGATTCACGGGACAGAAGCTTGACATCTTTGAATAGAATTTCATAACCGGAGTTGAGGTTGTGTTCTGCCAGCGCTGAACTGGCTATATATAACAGTCTAGTACAACGTTCATGTTCGGACACACGCACGCCGATTGGCCGCTTAGTTTCGCCAATTTACACACTGCCACACGAACACGGAATGCGATACACTCCTTGTGTGTGTATTTTGTCTTTAACCGAGGGTAAGAGGTCCGAAACTTTAGAATGGGGTCTGAAGACAGTTTTGATTTTATTTCTATGTAGAAACTGTCTTCAGGCCCCATTCTAAAGTTTCGGACCTCTTACCCTCGGTTAAAGAAAAAATATCTCCGCTCCAAGCACAAGGAGTGTATCGCATTCGATGTTCGTGTGGCAGTGTGTACATTGGCGAAACTAAGCGGCCAGTCGGCGTGCGTGTGTGCGAACATGAACGTTGTAGTAGACTGTTACATATAGCCGGTTCAGCGCTGGCAGAACACAAACTCAACTCCGGTCATCAAATTCTATTCAAAGATGTCAAGCTTCTGTCCCGTGAATCGCATTATTTCCCTAGGAAATCCGTGAATCTATTGAAATTTACAAACATCCCCGCAATCTCAATAGAGACGATGGCTATACGTTACATCCGACGTGGCAAACCCTAGTGAACTCTACTAAGAATCACCACGCCCATACGACGCATGCCATTGGCTCATTGTCCCCAGCCAATAGCAGGCCACGATCTGACCCGGTCCCCCTATATAAGTTGTACCGGTCTCTGTCATAGCATTCTTCAAGCTACTGCGAAACGACGAACATCTACGAACAGCCCTGAAGATGTCCCTTGAAACAGTGGACGAAACGTTGGCAATTACGCCTAACTCGACGCGGTTCCAACCCGGAAACCGAGATCTACATCTAGAGAACGACCGCGGAAACCTACACCTACATTTATGCTAGATATATTATTTCAATTGAAAATATACTAAGTATGGATACAGATCATGTAAATGTACACATCGATAAACATATTGAAGAAACTTTTACTCATGATTTTGATTATCCCAACAAAATATTATCGGATAGGGAAAAATTTAATACGGCACTGGCGATAACTAAAAATATTGCAGATATTTTGTCTAATTTTGGAACGCAAACCTTCAATCAATATGTAGAGGAATTAAAAATAATAGAAAGCAATGCAAGAACTGGAATTTTTCTTTTTGAATATGAGAGTAGTTGCATTTGAACCAGAAGAACCTGAAGAACAAATTCGGTCTAATAAGGAACCTTGTTCAAATCAATTAAATAAAAACTTAAAATTCAAAACTAAAATTAAATCCAAAGGACGTCCGAAGAGAAAGACTATACAAACAGACCACTTTTTCCAAAAAAAAAATAAAATACTGAATAAAAAATAATATATTTATTTTACTTTACCAATAAAGTAAAATAAATATACCTACCAACTTTAAATTTCATCACAGATTTAATGGTTTATCGATTACTTTATCGTACAACATTGTAAATGAACTTTAATAAATAAGACTATAATCATTTATAATTGTGTAGTTATTATCAAAATATTAATTGTAATAATAGCGTACACATACTGTATGTATAAATAGCCACATCCTAAAATAATAGGTATAGTTGTATTACATTTTTTATACTATCGGTTTATTTTCTTAATGTATAAAATTAGTGCATTGTGATTATAATATATGATCAAAAAGTCTTTGGATCGCGATAGCCATGAAGTATAAAAACCATCTATAGAATTATTTACTTCTGTACTTTGAAGTACCCATAAGTCACAAATAAAATAGATTTTAGGTTATGGTAATTAGTTGCATTTTATGTATATTTTATAACAAGATGACTTGAAAGTTGTCAAATAAATGTCAAAACTAATTGAAATAAATAATTTCATAGATATCTCGTAAATTCCATGGCAAGAGCGATCCAAAGACTTTTTGATAATACGATATAATGTTAAATAATTTTTTACATTTATAATTACAGTCAAAATTAAATTAGTAATAGTAAGGCGCGAAATATTAATTTTATTTACATTTATTATTTAGGGGATCGCGGAGCTAAGAAGGTTGAGAATCGCTGCAATAAATTAACATAATACGGTAGGGTGATCGTTCCTTCCTTTTAAAAATTAAAAAAAGTAGCATTTCAAATTTTATTTTTATATTTTATGTTTCTTAATAAATTGTTATTGTATTATGAGAATATTTTTTCTTTATTTTATTTTCTGTTTTTTTTTTTTTTTTCAAGAAAATAATTTATTTATATAAATAATTATAAAATGAATTTTATTTACATTTTACTATTTGGGAGATCGCAGAGCTAAGAAGGTTGAGAATATTTTTCCTTTATTATATTTGTTGTTTTTTTTTTTCAAAAAAATATTTATTTATTTAAATAATTATAAAATGAATAGAAGTAAAATTAGAGCTTCATGGAACTATTATTTAAAATATTTAATTTTATACCTCAATAATACGATAATATTTATTTTTTACTTTTCATCAATCATCCTTTACATTTAGTAAATTTTTAGCAAATTAATCAATTTAATTCCTCAGCAGAATTTTCAATCAAGATATCAAGTCTAAAAATATTGATTTAACGTAATATATGTGTATATACCACATTGAAAAAATATTTGAGTTTAGAACGTGTAAATAGAGCATGGCATGTCGAAATTATTCATCCGCATAAGTAAGTTCAGACATCCCATGCGAACTATGTATTTGTTTTTCCAAGGATGTACCTGGCCTATACTGTAAATCAATGTGAATAAATACTTTTTTCTGCACGCGATTGAAATAATAAATAAATAATTTAAAGGGAACTGTTTCTTTTTTCTTGTTTTGTTTTGAATTTTCGAACATACTAATACATAATTATACAACACTAAACAAATTAACAATTTTGTATTGTAGACTTCCTTGCTTGTTGTTTATACTATTACGTCATCATCTTAATCTTCGCATGAATTCCTTTCCCTATACATCTATTGATTGTTCATTTATATGTATAATTTTACTATCTGAGTAGAATGATAAATATTCTGATCTTTTCGAAGGCAAAATATTTGCAATTTTCTTATATACCACAAATAAACAGTAATAATATGTGTTATTAAAAATTGACGGATTTAATATTTGCCACATACCTATAATTATGTATATGTTACATTAATATTCAGTTATAATGATAATATAAAAACTGACCAAATAAATAAAGAGTTTAGTTTTATTCATGTATTGGGATTAATATTGGATACTCGTTGAAAAACAGAACATTTCTTAATGATTTATTTAACAAAAATTATGGTATGTATACAAATTCTATATACAACTTAATTCTAGCAGTTCTAAAAATGTTAATTTTATATACATTGAATAAGTGTAATTAACAATCGAGGACATTTAACATTTGCTGCGGTATCGCTGATATTATCACCTCGTTTTATTAAGGAGTTTACAGAGATGCTTATAATGCATTTTTATGTTCTAAAACTCGTATTTCACAATATTTATGTGATGAATAAGGAGAATAATGAACTAGTTTAGATTAAATACCTGACCTGTATATGAATATAATACGTAAAATATACAGTATGATAATTATAAATTATGAAATTAAATTAGATTAAATAGATTAATTATGATGTTTAATTTGTGATTAAACAAATATAAATATATAACTGCTATTAATTAATAGTATTAAGCTGAAATTGTTTGGATACAGTTGCGATTAATTAAAAAAAAACAGCACTATTGGAAAAAAATATGTTTGTCCATTTTTAAGTACTCAATGCATCTTCTGTTTTGGAAAATCACGTATTTAAACAGGGGTACCTATCCAATTTTGTTAGATAGGTTGCAGAGTGAAACGCATTTGTGGTTAATACGTATATTTAAAATGAATGTTACAGTTAATAGACAAAATGTATAACGCATATATATAGCCTCGAAAAGATTGCTCTTCATACTTCGTTCACCGCACTCCAACAAATTTTAACTTAATTTTCACCAGAGATCTTTCATATATGTTTACTACCCTATAGGCATCATTATAAATTTTAGATTTTATTGCGGGGGAACAGATGAAAATCGTAAGATTTCCCATAATGTACTTGGCATAACGGCATAAGTTTGTAAATAACCTGGATCTCAGCAACCAATAAAGCTTTTTGGATGAGTTTTCTTTTAATCCTCGTATGTACATCTGGCCACGAATATGCACCGGGGCTCCGCTAGAATATTTTCCCTGTATAAGTGGTATAAGATGCCAATTTTGAAGCTAGAGCGTCGCCAGTGCTACCAATCTATTACTCTCGATGAGATACACCTAGGTCTGTCTTGACTATGGATAATTACAAACCGATAGAAAATATGTTTCAAAAAAAGTGGAAAAATGAATCTTTGCCACCATACTTTTTTTCAGGGAAATGACTATTCGACGGCATTATGATTTTATTGTTTCATATTAAAAAAGCATTAATGTCAAGTGCTATATGTAAATTTTAAAGGTAAAGTCACCCGAATGAAGAATCCTGGCTATTTTAAATAAATGTCTGAAAATTTGTGAAAGCAATTTGCATTATGTGTTTCAGATGACACTTTTTTTTGTAAATTATCATAATTTTTTTTGTAAATCATTATTAGAAGCTGAGCTATTAACAATTTTCGGAACACCGCTTGAGAAATTTTCAAATTGTACGCGGTCTAGTGCACGTTCGAGTTCAAATCCATTGAGCTGCAAATTTGTTTTATTTTCATGTTTTCTTATATAAAGTGAGTCGCAGCATTCGAATTTTCACTTTATTTTGAAGTAGTTAGTGGTAATCTAACTAATTTGGTCTAGCCGTTTATCTCGCAAAGGCTAAGAGGCTTAACTCACTGAATTCAAATTAAGTCGATTGAAATTAATATTTCAAGCCGCTTGAACTAGTGTTTATTATATATATATATATATATATATATATATATATATATATATATAATAATATAATACTTCGTGACCTTGGTATGATATGGTAAACCTAATCAGTAGGCGATTAAAGGTCTGTATATTACTAGTAATATACAGACCTTTAATCGCCTACTGATTAGGTTTACCATATATATATATATATACAGGCTGATTCATTTTCGACCCTCACCATGGGGATCTCGCTTATTATTGGAGATAGAGTATAGGTTTAAATTTGGCAAAGTTGTTAAATTTTGTGTTTGTTAGAAATCCGTAAAGAAAATAGACCTGTTACAAATGACCTTCGTTATTTTAAAAAAAACGCGAAAACCCCATTTTCTTCTTTTACCTGTAGCACCGACATTTGGCCTTGTAGAGAAAATATAAAAACACATCCTTGTGGCCATTTCTAAACCTCTATCCAGTGGTGTACTCTAAATTTTTATACGACGTTTCGTTCCTTTCTGGCCATCATCAACTATCTAATTTCTTATAGGCGCCATATTGGATTTAGACATCTTCAGAAAGGGTTTTTTTTTCTTCATTAGGTTTTATTTGAAGGAATAAATTATAAGATTAAATAAGGTAGCCATGGAATTTCAATCTGTCAAACAAACAAATTGCCCAATTACATCAGGCAGATACGTAAACTTTTATTCAAACCAACCCCTATCCTACAAAAAAAATGTAGTAACAGCGTTAGTAGACAGGGCTTTAAATCTCACTAATCCAGTGTTCAGACCAACAGTACTGAATAAAGTAAAAACAATTTTAACAGAAAACAATTATCCACCACAATTTATACAAAAAATTATAAAACAAATATATAACAAAACTAAGTGCCAAAACAAAAACAAAAAAACCAATGAATTAACATATATCCCTACACCCTATATAACTGGATTATCCGAAAAACTAAACAATATATTAAAACCATTTAATTTTAAAATAGCACACCAAAGCGGAAAAAACCTAAAATTCCTACACACCAAACTAAAGGACTCAATACCTACACTAAAACAATCACATACAATATATAACATACCCTGCAGAGACTGTGACAAAGTATACATAGGCCAAACAAAACAGTTACTACAGGAGAGATTAAAAGGTCACAAATACGCAAAAAATCAGACTGCTTTAAAAAAACACCAGATGACACTAAAACATAATTTTGATTTTGAAAATACCAAAATAATAACAAAGCAAAAAAATACAAAGGCTAGGGAGGTCTTAGAAATGATCCATATTTTCAAAAACAGCAGAACAATCAACGACCGAAACGGGATTGATGGACTTTCTAAACTCTATTATCCACTCATTAAACAATAGAAGACAACCGACCCCACCCACACACACCAAAAAATTTTATTGTTTCCCATTGTAAATACATATACTATGTTTCTGTAGCACAAGTCCCTGACCATTGCTAATTTTAAAACGAAATAAGAAATTTCAATTCTCCAACAAAGACATTTAGTCACACAATACATTCGAAGTGAAGTCATCCCGGCAAAGGTCTCGGTGCAAGTTCCGAACCACACATTTTATAAAAAAAAAATGTGTTTTAAAACAGAATAAATCGGTGAGTTTTTATATCATTCAATTATCCTTACTTTATTATTATTTTTATTTTAATCAATATGAACAAACATGTAAATAATTTACATATCTGTAACTATGCACATGGACAATACACCTCGTATTTTCAGCATTTACTTCTGCTTAATACATATGTTTCTGCCATCTAGGCGTCCTCAGTTAAGCTAGTGAAGCAATGTATACAAATTAATACAAACCTGTTATAAACAACTGGTTTGTATCTGTATTTAAATTTACTGAAATAGCCCGCATAGATCAAGCAAGTTCCGTCCTATAAGAAGACAACTATTTAATAATTGACATCTTACGGGCGAAAGAGACTTTGTCTGGAGGGCTACCTATCGTTCGAACAGCTAAGCTGCTACGGGAAACGATAAAATACATATGTAGATGTAGTCCATTAACAACCGTTTTTTCGTTTCCCGTAGCAGCTTAGCTGTTCGAACGATAGGTAGCCCTCCAGACAAAGTCTCTTTCGCCCGTAAGATGTCAATTATTAAATAGTTGTCTTCTTATAGGACGGAACTTGCTTGATCTATGCGGGCTATTTCAGTAAATTTAAATACAGATACAAACCAGTTGTTTATAACAGGTTTGTATTAATTTGTATACATTGCTTCACTAGCTTAACTGAGGACGCCTAGATGGCAGAAACATATGTATTAAGCAGAAGTAAATGCTGAAAATATTAGGTGTATTGTCCATGTGCATAGTTACAGATATGTAAATTATTTACATGTTTGTTTCATATTGTACAAACGCTTTATACGTGCTTAACGTATTGTCATACTTAAACAAAACCTTTTTGTATATTTAATTTTAATATTTAATTAATTCATACAAATGTAATCATTGAATTTTTCCTTACTTTATTATTATTTTAATTTCAATCTTTAACTTTTAATTCATTCATACAAATGTAAACATATTTTCTTACTTTTCGTTGTATTAATTTTTTGTTTCTAGTCACTTGAAAAAGACTTAATAATTAAAAGAGTCGAAACGTCCTAGAGAAAATTGAAATTCATTAAAGGTCGCTAAACCAATAAAAAAGTCTATTATTTTAATATATATATATATATATATATATATATATATATATATATATATATATATATATATATAACGGGTGCGGCAGTGAATCGGGCGATTTTCCAACACTGCAAACCGCCATCTTGTAGCGTATGCCCTACCATTTAGTCACGATGGAGCCGTGTAGCGGTGCACAACGAGCGTACGCTGTCAAAGCTTATTATAAAAATAATGACAGTTACGTGTCCGCGAAGCGAGCATTTCGCAATCATTTTAACATACCGCGTAATGTTGCAGTACCTTCTGCCCATGCAATAAAAACATGGGTTGCGAACTTTGAAGAAACAGGCTCAATACTTAAGAAACGAACTGGCCACATAAAAAATATCCGTACACCTGAAAACGTTGACAGGGTGCGAACGGCTATGCAAGGAAGTCCCACCCGTTCAGCTCGACGGCACGCAATATCTCTCGGCATTTCCGATCGCAGTGTGAGGAGGATTTTACACAACGATCTCCACTACCATCCGTATAAAATTCAAGTAGTGCACGCTCTGAATATTGGTGAATTGCAATGCAGAACTTGTAAACAATATTTGGATGAGTGATGAAGCGCACTTCCACCTTTCGGGGTTCGTCAATAAGCAGAATTTTCGGTATTGGTCACGAGAAAATCCACAGAGAATACACGAAAAGCCGCTTCACAGTGATAAGGTGACAGTATGGTGTGCAATTTCATCAAGAGCTGTTTTAGGACCATATTTTTTTGAGGACCAAAATGAACGAGCAGTTACAGTGAATACTCTGCGCTATATTAACATGTTGGATAACTTTCTTCAACCTCAATTAGCGCGTAATCCTGCTTACCAAGACATGTTTTTCCAACAGAACGAGGCAACCTGCCATACATCCAATGCTTCACTGGCTGTTCTGCGACGCTTATTTCCTAATCGCGTAATTTCCAAGAACGGAGACATTCCGTAGCCAGCAAGATCACCAGATCTCTCTGTGTGTGATTACTTTCTCTGGGGATACTTGAAATCACGTGTTTTTCAATCACCGACGCCTTGAAATCTCCGGGAACTTAAAGAACGGATTCGCGAAGAAATAACACGAATTCCTAGAGCCACACTGCTGGAATGTGTCGAACAAAATGGAGGACATCTTCGGAATGTTAAATAAATGTTATTGTGCAAGTTTCAATTGGTATTGTTTAAATTAATAAATCTCCTTTTTTAAAGTTACTTTCAGTGCTTTCATAATCGCCCGATTCACTGCCGCACCCGTTATATATATATATATATATATATATATATATATATATATATATATATATGGTAAATTAAATCAGTTGGCGATTAAAGATCTGTTTTACTTCAAAGTACATATATTAAAAAAAAAACCCTACATGTTTCGGCAATGATGCCTTTATCAAGGATATAAAAAATATAAATCAATAAATTTATATTTTTTATATCCTTGATAAAGGCATCATTGCCGAACCATGTAGGGTTTTTTTTTTAAATATATGTACTTTGAAGTAAAACAGACCTTTAATCGCCAACTGATTTAATTTACCATATCATACCAAGGTCACGAATATATATATATATATATATATATATATATACCGGTAGGTCCAGTTCGCAACGGGCCATATGTGCCAATGTGTGGCAACAGCGAATCGAATCCCCTCCATGCGCAGCTCCTTCGATTGCAGCACATTGCATATTGCATTGCAGTTAAGAATTAGTAAGACTTAAACCGCGCAAGGGTATAGTCGTTTGCATATTCGTTCTGTATACGTAATTTGCCCATTTGTTGTATTATTGTATTCTTAGCTGCTACGGAAAAGTAATTTTAAGTAATAAAAAAACAATAACGTTTTCTAAAAGATAAAAGTAAAAAAATCAATAATTCTGCAAAATAAATTTAAATTTTAAGAAAGTCACTCAATATAGGCATCGTACACACGTTGCCACATCGCATTACGTTCCATACGTATATTGTTGCCTATGGCCCGTTGCGAGTTGGACCTATCGGTATAAGTAGACAAAGAGTCTTTGCCGTTAAAACAAGTATGTAAAATAAAAATTGTTGGGGAATCCGGCAATAAAAACCTTTAATTAGTCAATTAGAGTCCTTTATTTTATACCTTATATTTCGCTCTGCAGATTTAGAGCTTCATCAGAGGTCACTTTAATCAAAAGAAAATACAACCTTAGCTAATTTAGTCTACTAATTATAAGAAAGATCAATACTTACAAAAGCGGGCTATTTTTTGTGAGAGATATATACATTTTTAAAAAACAAAACCGGCAGAGAACAAGAACTCCACGTAATACAAACAAACCGTCATATTAATTAAAAATTGTTTCATTAAAAGCTTATTGTTATTACATATTAAAACCATTTAAAAAATTTTCTATTTTCAGCAAACACATTAAAAAAAACACGTAGTAAAGAACTACTTGTCTTGATGTAAATTACATTTTAACAATTCAAGTGTCGACAAAGTAGTGTATTAAATTTTCAAAACCAATGTCATATTCGTATATGCAAAACCGATGAATAAAAGTACAGTAGGTGAAAAACAAGCAATGTCAAGGTTAACGATATATATACAGATGTTCAAAAGTTGCGTGCTTAATTTCAATAATGTGCTGGCTACAAACAGGTTAAACTTAATTAAAAAGAAATTGCAAAATTAAAATTATAATTATATGAAAAAATTGTGGAAGGACAAATGTGTTAAATGACATCAATAGAGTTAATATTCTGTGTATTTTGGTGACTTGATTTTTTGATATGAGAAAAAGTCAGTAAAAGGCATATATTGCGCTTAAATTATTTGTGTCAGATCTGAAATTCATAGTGTTAGGATTATTATTGATCTCAACCATCTCCAAAAACTCCCTACATTTTAAACTATTAACTCTCTGGAGGATTTTAACATTCTCAAAATTTGGGTTGTGGTTGTATTTGATCATATGTGAGGACAAAGCACATCTGCTCTTCCCAGTTCGAACGTCGCTTTTATGTGTGGTAAGTCTGGTTTTTAACCAAGTTGAGGTATGACCTATATAAACTTTGTTGCATTCATTGCAAGGAATGCTATATACAACGTTCGACTGGAAAGGCAAAGGTGTCAAGTCCTTAGTTTTACTAAAATAAGTACGTAACGGATTGTAGTTATAAAAACCCAATTTTATATCGTCTGTGGCGAGGACGCTAGAGAGCCGCTCCGACACCCCCACAATGTAAGGAAATCTGTAATATTTCACAATTTTTGGCTGGTCTTTGTTGGTAAGGTCTGCGCTCTGACCGTAAGTAGCTGGTGTGGAAAAAATGAGTCTGCTAATCAAACCCCGAGGGTAACCGTTGTTTGCAAACATTCCATCCAACAATCGAAGGTTTCGCTGTCTGAAGGAGGGGTGGCTTATCCTAGTCACTCTCCGTTTCATGCCCAGAATGAGGTTTATTTTTTGGCTTTTTGAATGATTGGAGTGGTAGTTTAATAATCTATTAGAATTACTAGGCTTTCTATACCAGTCTATTAATATTCTGTTGCTATCCCTAATGACTTTGGTGTCTAGGAAAGGCACACCACCCCCACACTCGCGTTCAAGGGTAAATTGTATGTCAGGATGGAAAGAGTTGAATATTCCCAAAACGTTGTCTATTTCAGATTTCGGCAAAGCGCAAATCAAATCATCAACATATTTATGTATGAAGGCGAATGTAAATGGTAAAACTTTGAGTATATTATCTAAACAGAAATCCATCACTAGGTTGGCAAGGATCGGGCTGAGCGGTGAGCCCATAGGTAAACCTGAAATCTGCGTATAAGATTTATTATTAAAACTGAAATAGCTATTGGTAAAAATAAATCTCAGTAATGAAAAGAAAGAATCATAAGATAGATTTGTCACATCTGATATCTTATGCCAATTGGTGTTTAGTACATGTAAGACTAAACTAGTTGGTATACTGGTAAATAAAGATACAACGTCTAAAGATATTATCTGGAAGTCATTAGGTAATATATAGTCTTGGTATTTGTCAACAAAGGTAAAAGTATCATCAATGTCATACTTTTTAAACAAATTAAATTAAATAATGTCAATAAATTTGAAAACTTGGTAAAGAGTATAAAAACCACTAAATTCTATAAAAATAATACGGGTTGGTTCGTGGATGGGACGGGGGGAGGTTCCCTTCAGATATCGCCGATTTTCTCTCTTTGGGACCTAAATTTGGTATCCCGGTCACTAGTAGGGATGTTAGGATTGGTGGGGTTTTGGCTGAGTGTGAGACCATATTAAACAGTACATGCCCTAATGATAAAGACATACATAGAGCTCAAATTACTAACATTTTAACCAATTTCATGACATCTTCTCTAAATAAACAAGCTTTTTGGGGGGAGATAAGTAACAAATGTCACACCTTTCTAAAAAACAACCCAGACATCTTAATCCTAAGAGCTGATAAAGGGGCTGTAACAGTATCTGTTCTTAAAACCGAATACATAAGTAAGACGGAAGAACTTCTATCTGACACTTCCACCTATCAGCTATTAAATACTGATCCCACCTCCGGAGTGCAACAACGTATGAACACACTACTTCGCAATCTTAAGAATAACAAAGAACTGGATGAGCAACTTTATAAAAAGCTCATAATTTTCAACTCTGTTAGCCCAAAACTATACACTTTGCCTAAAATCCATAAGGTGGATGTTCCCTATAGACCTATAGTATCATACACGGGCTCCCCTTGTTACAATATATCAAAGTTTGTTGCGGATATCCTCTCAAATTGCTTAAAAAATAATAGTCCTTATGACATTGATGATACTTTTACCTTTGTTGACAAATACCAAGACTATATATTACCTAATGACTTCCAGATAATATCTTTAGACGTTGTATCTTTATTTACCAGTATACCAACTAGTTTAGTCTTACATGTACTAAACACCAATTGGCATAAGATATCAGATGTGACAAATCTATCTTATGATTCTTTCTTTTCATTACTGAGATTTATTTTTACCAATAGCTATTTCAGTTTTAATAATAAATCTTATACGCAGATTTCAGGTTTACCTATGGGCTCACCGCTCAGCCCGATCCTTGCCAACCTAGTGATGGATTTCTGTTTAGATAATATACTCAAAGTTTTACCATTTACATTCGCCTTCATACATAAATATGTTGATGATTTGATTTGCGCTTTGCCGAAATCTGAAATAGACAACGTTTTGGGAATATTCAACTCTTTCCATCCTGACATACAATTTACCCTTGAACGCGAGTGTGGGGGTGGTGTGCCTTTCCTAGACACCAAAGTCATTAGGGATAGCAACAGAATATTAATAGACTGGTATAGAAAGCCTAGTAATTCTAATAGATTATTAAACTACCACTCCAATCATTCAAAAAGCCAAAAAATAAACCTCATTCTGGGCATGAAACGGAGAGTGACTAGGATAAGCCACCCCTCCTTCAGACAGCGAAACCTTCGATTGTTGGATGGAATGTTTGCAAACAACGGTTACCCTCGGGGTTTGATTGGCAGACTCATTTTTTCCACACCAGCTACTTACGGTCAGAGCGCAGACCTTACCAACAAAGACCAGCCAAAAATTGTGAAATATTACAGATTTCCTTACATTGTGGGGGTGTCGGAGCGGCTCTCTAGCGTCCTCGCCACAGACGATATAAAATTGGGTTTTTATAACTACAATCCGTTACGTACTTATTTTAGTAAAACTAAGGACTTGACACCTTTGCCTTTCCAGTCGAACGTTGTATATAGCATTCCTTGCAATGAATGCAACAAAGTTTATATAGGTCATACCTCAACTTGGTTAAAAACCAGACTTACCACACATAAAAGCGACGTTCGAACTGGGAAGAGCAGATGTGCTTTGTCCTCACATATGATCAAATACAACCACAACCCAAATTTTGAGAATGTTAAAATCCTCCAGAGAGTTAATAGTTTAAAATGTAGGGAGTTTTTGGAGATGGTTGAGATCAATAATAATCCTAACGCTATGAATTTCAGATCTGACACAAATAATTTAAGCGCAATATATGCCTTTTTACTGACTTTTTCTCATATCAAAAAATCAAGTCACCAAAATACACAGAATATTAACTCTATTGATGTCATTTAACACATTTGTCCTTCCACAATTTTTTCATATAATTATAATTTTAGTTTTGCAATTTCTTTTTAATTAAGTTTAACCTGTTTGTAGCCAGCACATTATTGAAATTAAGCACGCAACTTTTGAACATCTGTATATACTCGTATATCGTTATCCTTGACATTGCTTGTTTTTCACCTACTGTACTTTTATTCATCGGTTTTGCATATACGAATATGACATTGGTTTTGAAAATTTAATACACTACTTTGTCGACACTTGAATTGTTAAAATGTAATTTACATCAAGACAAGTAGTTCTTTACTACGTGTTTTTTTTAATGTGTTTGCTGAAAATAGAAAATTTTTTAAATGGTTTTAATATGTAATAACAATAAGCTTTTAAAGAAACAATTTTTAATTAATATGGCGGTTTGTTTGTATTACGTGGAGTTCTTGTTCTCTGCCGGTTTTGTTTTTTAAAAATGTATATATCTCTCACAAAAAATAGCCCGCTTTTGTAAGTATTGATCTTTCTTATAATTAGTAGACTAAATTAGCTAAGGTTGTATTTTCTTTTGATTAAAGTGACCTCTGATGAAGCTCTAAATCTGCAGAGCGAAATATAAGGTATAAAATAAAGGACTCTAATTGACTAATTAAAGGTTTTTATTGCCGGATTCCCCAACAATTTTTATTATATATATATATATATATATATATATATATAACAATTGATAAATTATTGGAGTTTTTCGGCTTTTATATGAAATATTTACAAATATCAAATTAGAATGTATACACATACATTCTAATTTATCATTATAATTTATCAATTGATATATTTAATAAACGGCTAAGAAATTATCTAAACACTCATATATATATATATATATATATATATATATATATATATATATATATATAGTCTATTTATGTTCTATTAATAATTATTGAAGATTTGGATATAATATATAATTATTTGAAAAGAACAACAAGAAAGAATATTGAGCAAATAGAATAAGTTTAGATTAAGTATTGTAATTATTAAATGTAAAAACGATTGTAAAATATAAAGCACTTCTTCTATTTAAAGAAAGAAGATATTTAAATGAATGACACTTATTAAATTTAAATAAATTAAATTTATCTTTTTAAATTCAAAATTAAATACTTACAAATATTCGTATACTTTTTGAAAATATGTTGGTATTATGAATAATTAAATAAGTAGTTGCCTTGTAATGGAAAATCTGAACAGAGAGACGCGTCCTAACTTCGATAGGGAACGGACGTGCAAGTTGGTGTAATTTTCTAGGCGCCATATTGGAAATTATATAAGCGTTCCTGGAAAAACAGGAAAAAAGCATTTTAAATGCGAATTTAAGTGTTTATAAATAATAATAAAGGAAGAAAATAAGTAATATTTATATTGGAGCAGCAATTAGTATCAAGATTAATGAAAATATACTATTTATGAGAAAATTTGTGGAACCAAGAAGGAGTTTGGTTATTAAGAAGATAGGAAGGTCTTCTATAATAAAAGGAAACAATCAATTTGAAGGAGATTACACTTTAAAGAAAATACATTAATTAATTTTACCTTTATTATTCTTTTCGAGAAGCTTCGAAGGAAAGAAGAAATTTTCAAGCGGATAGCAGCCATAAGTTCCTGTTTAAGCTAAAGAACAGTATCCAGATCGATAGCACACCAGCAGGACTAGAAAATAATATCATCCAAGAGTAATCGGAAACACTATTCAGATCATCGGGGCCACTGCTCGAGAAACCAGTCACAAAGTATACGTGCTAGCCGGATTCCAAGTCTCAGTTCAAGACAAGGCAAACCCAGATTTTATTATTAACTATCTTTAAAAATAAATACTCATTAAATGAAAAATATATCATTTTGAAAGTTATTATCCTTCGATATATTCATATCAACATCTACAAGATTTATCCGAAACCAAAATAAATATTAAAACCATTTGTATTTGTATATATTAAGTTGTCCATTTACCTAAAAGTTAAATTTATTAGACTTGAAACAATTAAAAAACATAAAGAAGTGCTAATATATTATTTCTTGTTACCTGTGCATTAGAATAATCCTTTGAAAGTAATATACCAGAGAGTTTTCATTCACATATTCAAAACTATATTATATATTCCTCGTAATTTGTATTTAAGTGTGTTTAATAAACTGATTGATTTATTTCAAAACTATCTTTGATTGTAAATAGAAAATCAATTTGATACTATAAGCTTAACCTCTAAAGTAAACAAGAAAATCTAGAATTTCATAAATTTCTACTTTAACGTTAGCAGGCAACAAATTAAAATAAAATAGATAACTGTATACTGAAAACTATTATTTAAATATCTCACAGACAGATGTCGATGATGATGAAAAATGTGATGTGATGAAAAATGTTGGAGCATTTGGTGATAGAATAGTAAGCTACCAAATAAGTGATCATTCATCTCGTGTATACATCGATGTGGATGAATTTGCAAATAATATTAGGGAGAAAGTGTTATCCCTTGTGAATAGTACTTTAGCTGTACATACCTCAATGAAGGTGAATTTGTAACTATATGGTTTATATTATTTATTAGTGAAAGAAAATGTAGAAATGAAATCTTTAATTTCAAAAATAAAGTTATAACTCAAGGAAGTGATTGATAAGGTATATATGCGGATTTTATGGATGAAATTAAGAATAAAATGAGTGAATTCCAAGAGCGTGATTCAGGTAAATTAAGATTTTCTTAAAGTACGATTAATTATTAATTATTTTAGGTTGGACATTGAGTAATGTATTATATTTGGAAGTGAATATAAACTAATATAATCCAATGAGAGTTTCCAGTTATGTAGACTTACCACCAACAATTAAAAAAAGAAAGTCATAATAAATATTAAAAATAACGACGTTGAGTGTTTTGCTTGGGCCATCACTTCTGCTTTAAGGGAACCAACAGGATTGCCGCAAAGAGTTTCTTCATATCCACATTATAGCACTGTAGCTGATTTTAGCACCAATAAATTTAAAAGATATTGCTAATTTTGAACAGATTAATAATATATCTCTCAACGTATATGGTTTAGAGCAAGTATTTGAAAATAAAATAAGATCACATGATGTGGTGGGCCCATTATATTTCACAAAGAGGAGGAAAACTATTCATTTAAATTTATTACTCCTTAGTGGTGAAAATGAAAATACACATTACTGTTGGATAAAGAATTTATCAGGACTAGTTTCTTCACAGAAATCGTTATCAGGACACCAAAAATACATATGTGAAAGTTGTTTAACATTCTTTACTTCTGAAGAAAAATTACATAGACATGAAAATGAAGACTGTAAGCAGGTGAAGGCAGTGTTTCCCAATAAAGAACTGAAAATAAATAAGTATGGTGAAGAATTACCAGGAAATATACTAAAATTTGAAAAGCATTTTGAGGCTATATTGAAACCTATTGATACATCAGAACCGGATCCCTCGAAATCTTACAATGTGAAATGTTTCGAGCATGAGCCATATTCATTCGCTTATTATGTGAAATGTAGTTTCGATAAAAATCTCAGTAAATTGCGAGTATGTCGAGGTCAACATGCAGCTACAATCTTTGTGAAAGAGTTAGAAACTGATGTGAAATTTGTCTATAAACATTATTTAAGTAAAGAGGTAGAAATGAAACCTTTAACTGGTGAGGAACGTGATTACTATAATCAAGCGACACTGTGTCGTATTTGCGATTAAACAATTGAAGTCCATGGAGAAAAAGTCCGTAACCACGATCACATGACTGGATTATATAGAGGTGCAGTGCATATGGTGTGTAATATAAATTATAAAGAACCCCGATATATACCTATTATTTTACACAATTTATCTAATTATGATACACATTTATTCGTAAAAGCGTTAGCGCTCGAAAAAGAGGATGTTGATGTTATTGCACAAAATAAAGAAAAGCATGTATCGTTTTCTAAGAAAATGCACGTTGGAGATATAATAGACTGTAATGGTAAGAAAAGATACATTTTATAAGTTAAGATTTATAGATTCATTCCGATTTATGAATTATTCATTGACAAAATTATCATCTTATTTAGAAGATGAGCAGTGTAAAGAAGTTAGTAAATATTACAGTTTTGAAAAATTAAAACTCATACGTAGAAAAGGCGTATTCCCATACAACTATGTTACTTCTCATGAAATTTTATCATTTGCTGGATTACCAAAGAAGGAGTGTTCTCATGATATATTATCAGATTGTGATATAAGCGATGAATCATGAATATTGTAGAGCTCAAAGAGTTTGGGATTTATTTGAGGGGGACTATAGCGATTATATGGACAATCAGATGTATTATTGCTAGCAGATGTTTTCGAATATTTTCGGAATATCTGTCTGGAGTATTATAAACTAGACCCTGCACATTATTTCACATCCCCAGGATTGAGGTGGGATGCTATGTTGCGAATGACTGGTGTAAGTTTGGAATTATTAACAGATGCCGACATGTTTCATTTATTTAAAAAAGGTATACGTGAGGTGTGAGCATGTGTTGTAAAAGAATGGAAACAGCGAACAATAAATACTTATCAGATTTCGATTCATCAGAAGCTGTGAAATGTATTTTATACATGGATGCTACGAATTTGTACGGTCATACCATGTCCTTTTCTTTACCATGTGTTGACTTTGAGTGGTTAACGAATGAATATTTATTGACTATAGATGTAGAAACCTTGGAGGATGATGGAGATTATGGATATGTATTTGAAGTAGATCTAGAATGTCCCCCCCACCGCTCGATCTGCACAATGACTTTCCATTTTGACCCCGAACATGTTATTCCACCTAATTCCAAGTATGGTAAATTGATCCCAAACCTTATAGATAAATCAAATTATGTCATACATCACTTAACTTTGAAACAATGTGTTAGGAATGGTTTAGTATTAAAGGGAATTCGACGAGGTATTCCATTTAAGCAAAGCAAGTAGTTAATAAATATATCGATTTTAATACTGCAAAACGAAATGGATCTAGCAATGAGTTTTTCAAACAATTTTATAAACTAATGGTGCACAGCATCTTTGGAAAAACCATGGAAAATGTGTTGATATAAGATTGGTTTCCCATTGGGAAACCATCCATAAAAAACTCGGTGCTGAGGCATTTCGCAAAACCAAATTTTAAATCTTGCAAGGTATTTAGCGATTCTCTTACAGCAATTGAAGGGTAATGTATTATTTTTTCTATGACTTCATAAAACCTTTATATGGTCCAGACGTTTCATTACTATATACAGACACTGATTCGTTGATAGTAAGTGTGCAAAATTATAACGTACATAATGACATAAAGCAAAATTTAGAAATGTTTGATACATCGAATTATACTGAGGATAATATACATGGAATTCCCCGAGTTAGCCTAGAATATGAAAGATGAATACGCGGGTGATATCGAATGCTTCTATGGAACAGGTGCTAAAGCTTGTTGTCTTAAATTAATCAATAGGACTGTTAAAACAGCTAAGGGAGTAAGAAAGTATGTAATTGATAAGAATTTGTCGGTAACCGATTATAAGAATGTTGTGCAAAATGGAGGAAACATAATGAGGAAAATGTATATACATATTTCGTTCTGAGTTACACACAATTTATGCTGAATGGAGAAATAAAGTAGCTGTATCATTTAAGGATGATAAGCGATATATCTTCCCCAATAAATGTAATACGTTGGCGTGGGGTCACCACAAAATAGAAGAGATTGCACGGGAAGAAAACTTGCGAAATATACTTTTACAGTTGGAAGACATGTGTGAGATGGGTGAGAGAATTCTACCAGTGTAAATATTTGTTGTTTTTGTAAATGCATTGTATGTATTTTTATAATAAATTTGCAAGTGTTTTGTAAATGTCTGCATCTACTTTGTAAAATTTATATACCTTATATTATTGAATGAAAAACATTTCGAACATATTTGGTACTGTTTTATATCTTAAGTACAACTCTCATCCTACAAAACATTATCCTTGGAAATCCATGAATTGTGTGATTAAGGCGTTCCAAGCCATTTTACGAGAACTTCACCCTTCTGTCTTCGTAAAACTTTTTCTACAAGATAAACGTCAGGGTGTTTCACTTTTGAGAGTTCCGATTCGTAAAACTCACCTAAAATATTTTCTTTTTTGAATCAGATCAGAGATACGTTTTGGGGAAGGTGTTTTGGACTTTCCTTTTAGTGAATATCTCATTAGACCAATTTGGTCATTACATCTTTGAAAACGAATGTCTGTATTTGCTGATACGAACCGGCTCGCCAACCTTAAATTTTGAAATCACTGGGTCGCTTACTTTCATGTCGCTATAAACAGAACTCAAAATGTGTCGCATGTTTTTTTGATTAACCGCGACGGGTTTGTACCCCGTCGTTCGGTGTACTGTATTATTATAATCTCACTAATTTTTGCAACATGTCGACCCACCGATAGTTTCCATTGAAGCTGAATTCCTTCCGTATCCTATTTTTAAGAGTTCGATTAAAAAGTTCCACAATGGTGCTTTTTAAACTAGAATAAGTAGTATAATAATTAATATTATATTGATCTAAAAGTTTCTTGAAATGCGTATTAAAAAATTCCTTCCCCTGGTCGCTTTGAACATTTTTCGGTATATTTTTTTTCCCAGATGAGAGTACAGATTTCATGGCTTTCATAACTTCTAGGGCTGTTTTGTTTTTTATTGGGACTGCCCAGGTAAATTTCGAAAAAGTGCTTATGCATATGAAAATATATTTGAAGTTATCATTTTCCTTTGCATACGGTATCATTTCAACCAAATCGATTTGGAATAAGTCTCTCAATCCTTTTATTATGACTCGCCGTCGGGCAAACCGCCTCCGTGTTCATCGACGACATCCTTTCTAATCGATGACATTACCCTCAATAATTACTACCGCAAATACTGCTTCTGTTCGTTCCGGACTAGGTTTTGGACCAATCTACTTCAAATAGAATTTCGTTCCCTCTTTTACTGATGGTGTCCTAGAATTAAAAGTTTTGCCGCTAACCATTAACTTTGTTAATGTCTCTTGGAGTAATGTACATTAATAACCTTCCCTACGTATAGTTTATTATTATATAAGTAATTCTGTGCTAGAAAGGATGGAGTTGTATACGTATCCACGATACCAATTGACCCATCGCTGTATATCGAAATAACATATTTCGAAGAAGTTGTTTTCGGAGTAGAAATGCCCTTCATATGCATTTCAAATATATTTTCGACTTTAGGGTGTTTGAGAACGTCTGAAACTACATCTTCTTCCATCAAGTGTCTCTTGATGATATGTTTGTGGATATGTCTTCCAAATTTATCGATCGTCATCGTTATCGAACGTCGGTGTCTACATATAAACTGTAACACAACCGAGACTCGATAACGTTTTTATTAACATAAATAAACTATTGTATAATTCAAGCCTCCTTAAATTCCTCAATTATTGCTATTATCTCGTTTTCGTTGTCCTGTATGACCGGCATTCTTCGAGGCTACTAGCAACTTCAATCTATCACACAATTCATTCACATGGTCCCAATAATTATATTCAATTTCATTATTAGGTATAACCACCTTTTTTACTGGTGATATTTTTAATAAACCTAAACCAGTCTTCCAGGTTCGAGACCACCAAACTTCAGGTTTCTTTCCTTGTAAAATAGGCTTGATGGATTGATGTGTATTTATAAGCTTTACTAGCAGCATACTTCTTATCCGGATCATAATCAAGTCGCGCAGAGTGAGTGTCCTTGAGTATGTACTTATAATTCTTCGCATCAGCATATAAAAATTTACCTGGTTTCTTTTTGAAAAGTAATTCTAATAAACCTTTAGTGGCTTTATATGTAAATCCACCGATTATAATGTTGGACCCATCAGATCTAACATCTGCTTGTCCCATTTTTAAATGATTATCTATTTCATGTACACAATACTTTTCATCGAATTCTTAATTTTCATCTGCCATTAAACCAATAAGATATGGGCGTATCGTGGAATTATAACCTTTTAATGATACCCTCACTTCAGCCGTTTCTGAGAGCGTTTCATTCATAGATTTATTAGCAATTATTGATCTTGATGGTTTTGTACCCAATAGCGATATGGCATGAGCCATTGATTTTTATAAATTCACACTACCAGTTGTATCAGTTTCTTCTTCACTCGAATCTCCTCCCTCTTCTAGTGAAGATTGTGGTAACAGTTCCCCTATGTATTCATCTTCTATAAATGTCGGTTGCATAAATGATGTTGACATCCTAGGTTTTGGTGCAGTTTCGACAGGTGGTGCAAATGATACCGACAACCGAGGTTTTAAATCAGACGAAATTGCTTTCGCTTTATTTGGTTGAGGCGTTGTGCAAAGTTCGTCATATGCCCGCTTCGTCGGAGAAGAGTGAGTACGTGGGCTAAACCACGCCACACGTTTTCGTGAAGGTGTTTTTCCTTGTTATACAACTGATGTTCCAGGCATTGCTCCATGTGATATATCCGGATCAATGTCAGACCAAGCTTCAGATATATCCTCGGTAATACTTTCACGACGCATCCTATCTGTCTTTGTTTCAGCGATCTAATTTCATCGCAATTTCTTGTAGAGGTTTTGCTATAGGCGCGTATTGTATATCAATTTTCCTTTGAGATTCTGCAATGTCAGCTTTTAACGTTCTTAATGTTGCTTTTAAATCTGTGCGAGCTTTCACTAAATTATTTACTAATTTATCTTCACTCTTTAATGAATACTCACATACTAATGTAGATTTGCTGAAGTAGGACTCTGTTAATGACTAAATAGTGTTTATGTAAGAACTAGACCCATCATAATGTGATATAGAAACCAAAACCTTGCCGGTATCTTCCTTCATTGAATTTACAATCAGTATCGTTAAGAAATATATGGAAAGGTTTCTTCCAACACATTCTACATATACTTAAAAACTGATCAAAGCTTAAATCATGTAAGTGATCATTAAATATATGCTTCAAATTAGTACAGTCTTGTTGAAACAAAATTAGGAAGTTTGTGTTATCCCTCAATAATTGTTTAGGAACTGCACTGTATGTCTGAATTAGGAAAAACAATCTAAATTACCATGTCTACCGAAAGAGTAGAACTGTGTTACAATATCTAACTTAATCATTAATTATGATTAAATTAATAGGAAAAAAATGTCATCGAATATTACAACTGAATAGTCTGCGACTTTATCCGGCGTTGGCATATCATTTGCATCTATATATTCATAGTAACCAATTTCTGGAACAGTTTCCAATATATTTTTGAAATATTCATATTTTTTTATGGAGAGATCTGCAGCATATGTAAATATTTTTCAAGCGAATCCCATTAGGGTGTAATAGTAAAGTAAGAAGAACATTTGTTTTACCACAACCCGAAGGTCCCACTATAAGCGCTCGTTTGCAAACACCGCCAAAAAGATTACTATTACTGTGCCGGGTAAAAGGTTTTTCATTAAATACTCCATCAAAATTGAATATAGGCAAGGAAAGTGATGTTTTAATTTCATATTGCCTTATGATTTCTTAATGTAAACTGAACTATACTGATTGCACATATCAATAAATATATATCTGCTGATTGTTGATTATAAAATGAAACAAGGATTTTTAATTATTTTTTTACTAAATTTGTAAAGAGGAGGAGGAGGAGGATGGAGAATTTTTATTCTCCACTGTGTCATCTTTATTCTTCCTCCCCTTTCTCCTCTGTCTGGGCGCCGTTGGAGGTGCTAATGGGCGGCGGCGTACTTTCCGAAGGAGGCAACAGGAAGGGCGGCGGCGTCCTCTCCGAAAGAGACAGCCTCCGGAGTTCGTGAAGCCTCCGTACGTGCGTAGGGTGGGTGCAATGGGTAGGACTATACGGTGGAGGTGATGACGCTGGTGTGAATGGTGGCGTCACCGTTATCGTCGGCGGCGGTCTTGGGGTGGTGGTGGTGATGCCTACGGTGGTACTCCCGCAGAAAAAACCACCATCACTTTCATATCAATTGTAACATATAATTCCTGTACAGAAAAAAATTATTTATATTGTGGTCAATAAAAGTATAGGATAAAATAACAAACATTCCGAAAATATATGACAGCTGCAGGTGACTAAAAAGCAATCCAATCTGAAGCATCAACCAATTCTTAGCATAGGATGTGATGTGTAAGCAATGCGGCACCCACCTGTCTTCTAATCCAGTATGTTGGACAAACATTTTTACTGAACACGTGGCCAACTAGGTCCATTTTAAATACTTAAATTACGATATGAATTGTGATTAATGAATCAGTTTAAACATTTTGTTGAATAGAAATCAAATGAATTGATTTTTATTCATCGAAAAAAATTAAATATCTGATTGCGCATTTCACAAAGATGATTCTTTCTCACTAATATTAACACCTTCAGCACCTCCGATGTTAATATTAATGGCACTATTGAGCTGGAGAATCATATCAATCGTTGCCAGTTCCTTGGGTATTTCCTCATTTAAGCCAAGTAACAGTTTATCAACATTAGAAGCTGATGAACTTCCTCCAATTCGAAACGTTAGAATGTCTGAAAGTTCTTTTAAGGTCTCAGTTATAATGTTGGGTTGTGGACTAGATGCGATATCAGATTGGGGCTGTGTTATTATTGGATGATCGGGTTGTGGGAACTGTGGTAATGTGGAAGAACCGGGTTGTGGAAAATTTTTTGGAGACCTCTGACCGGGAGTAATATTAGATTGGATAGCTAATGAAAGTGGACAAGCAGGAGGAATTTGTGTATTGAGGACTGCATGAATTAGCGAAATTGAGGAACAATTAAATAATGACTGGGAGTGCTGGCTAGATGAAGGTTTAGCAGTTAAAAAGGAGATACCATTATTACCGATGAGGTATCAATTGCCACTACTGACATCTCACGTACCGCCACTGATTGAAGGTTCGGTATTGGTACTAAAACACGATTACACACCTTTCGTATACTACGCTCAAGCAGCTCTCGCAGCTTACTTTTACGCCTATTAATTGATGTAGAAGAAGTTTTACTAGTCCGGGTCTGTTTACGTTGATCTCCGTATGTATCTTGTCGAGTAAGTCCTTGTTGACGTCGAGTAACGTTTCCTCTACTCAATGTAGAGCGTGTAGTAGGCACATGATTGGTGTTTAATGGTGTAATAGTGCGAATTTGAGAACGGTGCAAGAGTGGCAGTTTAAGACATCACCGTTAGAGAGTCTGTAGTAGTTGGAACAACTACGTTATTAGAAGTCGTCATAGTAGCTGTAGTAGAAGAGGTTGTCATAGTAGTAGTAGTAGAAGTACTAATTGTTCCCACTACATCAGGAACCTTAGCAGGGGCAGCGGTATTTATAACGGTTACTGAAAACCTATCAAATTGTGTTTCATCTAACAATGCCTCATCAAAGTCGTCAATAATGCGTATAGTATTTGTTTCCACTTCATCAACAACCTTGTCAGAGGCAGGTATAGATGGAACTGTTGATGGTGACCCACCAAAACGCGTTTCATATACCGTTACCTTCTCAGTGTTATCATACAGGAACGAAGCATGGTCCAACTCTTGAAAGAAATTTAAATTGGACGAAGTTGGTTCTTCAAACAAAATGTCGCTAGAAGTTATTATTATCCTAAATAAAAAACTTTCGTCATGCGTGAAATACACATAGTAAAAATATACTTTCATGAATTGTAACTATAATTTTTGTAATTTGTTTGTAAAAGCTATGTAATAATAGAATTTATAATTAGATATATTCATAATTAATAACAATAAACCAAAGAAGAGCAGAATAACTCTTTGGATTAATTTAAATTCCACAAATCTGTGATAGAATTAATCCCAACGCCTAAATATGACGTCGATAATTCATAGTTATTATAAATATAAAGTAACTTTCAAAAAATATAATATACATGTAATTAAATAATAAATTAGGAATAATGGTAGAAAATGTATTACTTACCATTGTATGTATATAAGAAACAATGGCTAGCAGTATCTTAAAAATGTCGGGTATTTATATCAAAGACGGTCACCACCTCCACAACAATTTAAATTCGACATCTAAAGTTGTATTAAAAATGTCACGGCAATAATGCAATAATACAATACAGTGAAAGCAAGAGCAGATGGAATGTTTGGAAAAGGTCGTCAACTTGTAGGTACCATCTGAAAATCAGAAAGTAAGACCAAAGGCGAGGAGTATGTGGGGCGCGGGGTGTGCGGAGGGCGATATTGTGGAGAAAAGTTTTATGTCGTAATCCCCTTGCTTTTTCACAAAAAATACACCCTCACCCCTCCCAATGACATATTAAAGATCTAGTAGCTAAAACGTCTCCCCACGAAAAGTTCCCCTGGAGGGAGGGCAGAGTGGAGCGCGGAAGTTTCATGTGGCGGCTAGGGGTGGGGGATTTGGAGAGAAGTAAGTTATAGTTCAACTTATTGAAATACAATAAATTATTACATCAATAATTCTTTATTTTAATTATTCAACTACGTAAACATCTTTTCATACATCTATATGGTACTTATATCTAAATATTTATTATAATTTCGTTACAATCGAGCATTAACTCGACTACCAAAACATCTATTTATTGATATTACATATATAAACCTTTATTTTAATTATTCAACTATGTAAACATATTTTCATTTATCTGTATTGTACTTATATTTAAATATTTATTATAATTTCGGTACAATCAAGCATTAACTTCCAGATAATAAATACTAGTTCTACATCTACACACACTCGAGTCTCTTCTCCTAATTACCCCATCAATAGTACCCCCAAACACATTATGATGACTCACACATGGTTTACATCTAATTAATTTTATATCTTCATGATAACTTTTCGGTAGCCGATTCCATATATATTCTAAATATAAGCTTCATTCCACATCAAATATGTCATTGGAATATAAACTAGGTCACTATCTTCAACCGCGGCAAATGATCCACCAACTTCATATCGCCTTATAACACTACCAACCCTACTCACCACATAATTTGTTATGAGAGCCCACACACAACCCATTTCAAAGATGATAATGTGACTTTTATTTTCGTCTTTCTATTCTCTTCGTTAATAAACTTATACAATCGTTCCACATTACTTAGAGCGCACACCACATAATTACCAACTCAGAAACTACAACTTGCTTCTCCCTTTCTTATTTTTCCCGCATCGACTAAATCAATTATTCGTTTATCTATAATGCACTTCAAAAATTCCAATTTTTTTCTATCTTTAACAAGCACAATATCCACTCCTCTACACAACCGTTTAATTATTTCATCAAAATCACTCGCTGATGCATAACCCTGTTCCCACTTTAACCCGTGATGATGACTGAATGCATATCTCGCTACACACTGATCTTCCTCAGTTAATACACTGAAGCTCAAAACCGGTTTAAATGACTCCGTGGTAACTGAATTCAATATGGCAGCATTATCATCAGCACATCTTTTTAGAACTTATTCCTGGGATACATTATAATAACTTGCTTAAAGTCTTCTGCAAATCCTATTAGCATCTTCAATGGCATACAAAAACTAAAATTCCCTTTCTTATCTAACACTGGAGCTTTCCCGACTGCGAATTCCCAACCAGAATTTTCCAATTGATTAGCATAACTTGGACTATATGAGAAATATCCTTTCATAGTTGATGTTATACCAACATTTCTCACTTCATCCACCTCCACTTCGCTAATAACATCTAATATTATATCTAAACATAAAAGCTCCTGCATTATGAATTGAAAATGCTGTAGCACTATGCTTACTCTCATCACTTGCCAGTCGAAACTTTCCCTCAATTAATAGTGCTGTCTCTGATGGTAAAGTATATCTATTTCCGGTACCACAATCCTGATCTCATCATTATTCCCATATTTCGGAGAACCAAATGGTATGTGATTGTGAAATTCCATCTCAACTATAGAATTATCTACACGCGCCTTCCTTAAAACATCCAAAACTTCTATATCTATTGAAAACTTGACGCAAGCAGTCTCGTTAAACTTATCACGATCGAGTATTTTCTTATACTAAATTTAATCCTCTCTTTATTCCAGTTATTAACTTATAATCCTCATACCACAGTTGCTCCAAGATTTACTTTATCTACACCAAAACTTCATACCCTGGGCCCCTCAAGAAACTCCTATTTTCATTGGTTAATCGATTACGCACCCTCACCCCACTAACTACCCTCCATAATTTATTCACTATTTTATATCTGCAATTCCCTCCACTGCTGCGCAGTTTATTAAAGACGCTACTCCTCATTTGTAATTCTTTAACTTTAAACTGTTCCACAAACGAATATTGAATATCCTAGTCTGCTACTGCGTATATCAGTTACACGTCCGACCCTATCTTCGTCTCTACAAATAATGTTGGTCTATTATTAATATCTCCACTAAAATATTGAAGGCGCTCTGCTCCAAAGTCAATTAATCCGCTTCAACCTTAAATATATGGTCAATTCTTCACCTCTTAAATCAATAAGTTCCGGTCTGATCTACAGCTTGAACTTCCATATCTATTGAAAACTTGACGCAAGCAGTCTCGTTAAACTTATCACGATCGAGTATTTTCTTATACTAAATTTAATCCTCTCTTTATTCCAGTTATTAACTTATAATCCTCATACCACAGTTGCTCCAAGATTTACTTTATCTACACCAAAACTTCATACCCTGGGCCCCTCAAGAAACTCATATTTTCATTGGTTAATCGATTACGCACCCTCACCCCACTAACTACCCTCCATAACTTATTCACTATTTTATATCTGCAATTCCCTCCACTGTTGCGCAGTTTATTAAAGACGCTACTCCTCATTTGTAATTCTTTAACTCTCACTTTAGATAATTTTATCTTGCGGAACCTCTATTATTTTATAACCAGGTGCAAAATTTGGATAAAAGTGATACAAAATATGTGATAATTCACCGTTAATATATGATCCATCAACCACGTTACACATAATATCGATAGCACTTACTCTATTTATATCGACCATCTTATCGCTAATTACTGTTTTATTGGCTAGTATCACTTTCTTATTAAAACCTAATAAAGAACCAATTGAATTATCTATTGAAAAATTAACATCGACAGAAGTCTTCATATGCACCTTCATAGTATTACTATTGGCAAGTAAAGTAAAATAATTTTTACCACCTTCATCGGCTTGTAGTTTCTCATTAATGTATTTCTCCAAATCTTGAATATCATAACTTCCAACTGGAATAATTATATCTGTCCACTTAAAATCCAATTTGTCCAGTGATTCAGTACATCGAAATACTTTGTTTGCAGATGTAACATTCGGGACAGTATTATATGTTTGCAAACTTATCATGCACATTTCATATTCATCATCTAAATATATTGGGGGATTTAAGACACAATCCACAGCCGATCCCGTCCCCGATATCACTAAAACCATATTACTGATACTTCCATTACTATCTCTCCCCATTTTAACAAGAAATTCACTCTTTCGTATAATACTACACACCAGTACTAGTTCCTATTTCACATATAGATTACTCAATAACACCCTTCAAAAACAATAAACACAACTAACCACAATTTTCGCTGTTAATACTCTGACATCTTCTATAATTATAACATATAACACCACCACCATTCGAAAATAAATACCTTTTTACTTCAACTGCAAGTCTTAAATCACCGTAACTATCATAATATTCTATCACATCATTATTTTTTTTGTATGCTACCCAATGAATACCTCATCCTCATCATCCAACTTAATTATCCCTTTCTCATTTTTATATATAACTCTAGGTAAAACGTCTCTACTAAATATACCCCGAAACTTTCCAATTCTCCACCTTTTAACATACTTCCACAAATCTATTTCTGTTAAAGGCCTGCGACGTAAACTACTTAATCGTCTTTTGAACCCTTACTATTCGGCAAATAAACTCCACAACCAGTTCTATATGATTTTATGTATAGACCACTTCCCACAGATAAACCACAACCTTCCCTATATGGTTTTATATATAAACCACTCCCAGATTTTGACTCCATAGCTAAATTATGTCGTTTTGCTTCTTCCAACTGATCCCTTTCAGTTTTTGCAGATGTTACTGCTTTTACAATTGCCGCAGCACTCCCACCCAACGATTCCAAAGCAGCGGCTAATGGAATTAATGGTAAAAATCCACCTTTTCTCGGTATTGGAATTACTCTAGATTTTGGAAATTTTGTTTTCTTCCCCGACTTCATTAAATTCTGATATGCAACTCTCGCAATTTCTAAAATACCTGTTTTCCTCCCAATTCGTCTTATAGCATTTCGAGCATTCTTCATCGCTTGCAAAAATGATATAGCACAACCTTTTATACTTCTCATATACTTTCTACCATTATCCTTCCTTATACCTTTACGTCGTATCCTCGAACCCATACCCAATTTCGTTTTAGTTTTCATAGCAATGGAAACCGCAGTAGCAGCTCATCTTTCTCCTACACCCGCGTCTTTACTTTTCACTCGTTCTACGGCCTTTTTATATAATTTCTCATCCGCTTCGTGCCTCTTTAACAAATCCTTTGACTGAGCATAAGATATATCATGCTCTTTACAAGCCTCGTCCAAAATATGGACACCCTTATCACCTCTCTTCAATCGTTCTTATAATTTCGTCCCTGGACCACAAGAACTATAACCCGGTATATGCAACTCCACTGGTAATTTATTAACCACGATATTCAGTAACCCACTACCTTTCCTTCTTACTGTCCGATTCGAACTACCACTTTTCAATACCATCACAACCTTTTAGTGTAATCCTATTGATCTTTCTCATGAATCAACAACTTGTGGAATGACAAACAACACAACTCCAATGTGGTTTATAAGTACATGTTTTATTAATATATACTCAATTTAGCTTACTTATTAAATCTATAGACAGTATTATATAACTAACTCCTTTATCTAATAATAAAAAAATAACAACAATTTAATCCTTTTTATTATCAAACTATACAACTTTTTCCATTATTCTTTCTTAAATAATTCACATCATTTGATAATTTCTTTGGCCAATATGTGACTAACCCCTTAGTATGCATACAAATTCTGACACAACTCCATGATACATTTTCGTTATTCCCAATTCTATTTCTTCACCAACTTTCAGCTAAACTTCGCACCATATTATTATACCATACATTTTTCCTTCAATCGCAACAATTCCAACAACCCTTCATATGCCAAATACACATATTCCCCACCTTTTTCTATCTTCACAACTGCAGTCGACCCGTCGATTACCTCTCGCAATATTCGCATATGCATCCCGCAAATTGTAGGAAACACTGCATTCTTACATTAGAATCGTTCCATCAACTGTACAATCTCCCCAAATTAACCAACTCCATTCCATTACGTCCAAATACACACACTGCTTCTTTACAACAACAAGCTTTAACATGCGCTCCATATTCCGTAATGGAGAGAGACCAATGCTTATCCATTTGGAATGACTTTTATTTAAAAATAAAAACCTCCCTCCTACTAATGGCACCTCCCAAATTGGTTCCATTGTATAATTTTCCATGAACTTTTCAGCGGTTGATACCTTCCGTGCAAAATCACCATTCACAATATATTTTTTGTGATCACTCATCCCATTTAATAATTCTTCAAATCTGGGATCCAACTCAATATCTCTCCAAAACACTTCATCAGCACTCTCCCCTTCCTCCAATTCACCTCTTTCCACCATATGTTTGGAACAGGATGCAACTTCATTTATTTTTATTAACTCTAAAACTTTATAGAACCTCCTCGGTGTTATAACCTCGCCCGGCTTTAACGTCTACGACCTATTTTATAACATCTTGGTTCTAGAACCTCCTTGGCCTTGATGTTGCAACCTCATCCTCTTGATTCTAGAACCTCCTTGGTGACCGTGGTGTTTCAACCTCCCTCTTTCTCATACCTCTTGATTCTAGAAACTCCTCAGCGACCTTAATGTTGCAACCTCCCTCCACCGATTCTGAAACCTCCTCGGAGTGACCTTGACCTAGCCTACTTCAAGTCAAGGTCACTCCGAGGAGGTTCCAGAATCGGCTGAGACCCTCTACTGGCGGCTAATATTCCATTAAATAAACTTAACAATCCGTAATTAAGAAATACTGAAAAAAACAAGTCAATCAACGGGAGGAAACGTACAGACGGCGTTTCGTTCTGGTTGGAACTTTTCAATGCACGGCATTCCTCGAAGACGGACATTGCTTTTTCATTTCTATACTTTCTGTATATATAGTTAACATTTGGAACTTACTGCAAGTGAGAATTAATGAATATTAAATCACATTCTTACATGTAAATGTCGACTTATATGATGCGTTCGTAACTACAATCCGACAAACTAAGTTTGTACCAGTATGCAGAACACACCCTTTCGCGACAACGAACTTCCTGGTAATTAGGTTAATTAAGAATTAAGAAATACTGAAAAAAGACAAGTCAATCAACGGGAGGAAACGTACAGACGGCGTTTCGTTCTGGTTGGAACTTTTCAATGCACGGCATTCCTCCGGCAATGTCCGTCTTCGAGGAATGCCGTGCATTGAAAAGTTTTCGAGTGATGACGTTATCAACACTTTCTTTAAATGGCAACCATATTATTTTTTTCTCGTTTTTGGTAGATCTTTATATCCACCAAATGGTGATATAAAACAATTGGTATGTTGCATCACAATTTTTTGGAAAAAATGATATAAATTTAGAAAAAAATACGAAAATTTTATTTTTGTACAAAATTAAAATTAAATTAAAAAAAATACATCTGAACTTAAATTTATTGTAACAGTTAACGTAAATTTTCAAAATGGACCAACCAACTAACACTGTCCCAGCCGAGTGTAAACACTTCGTATACTCGCCTCAATCATGTCTGGGGATATTTGTGTAAGTTCTACGCGAATTCGTTCTTTTAAATCTTCTAAATTGTTCGGTTTGTTAAAATACACTTTCGATTTCAAATAACCCCACAAAAAAAAGTCTAACGGAGTCAGGTCAGGAGAACGAGGTGGCCATTCTATGGCGCCTCTCCGTCCAATCCATTTATTGGGAAATATTTCGTCAAGATAGTGGCGAACCGCTACACCAGAATGGGCAGGCGCCCCATCTTGTTGAAACCAAATATTTGGATGGGGTACATCACCATCCTCGTGATTTGGGAAAATAACAGCGAGCGCTGGAACCAGTTCAAATCTTAAAAATTCAAAATATTGCACAGCAGTCAAATTTCCTTCAAAAAATATGGTCCTAAAATGCGTCGTCCAATCATTCCAACCCATACGTTAACTTTTCCTCTGCGCTGAGCATGACACGCTTGAGTCCAATGCGGATTGTTCTGCGACCAATATCTGCAATTATGGCGGTGAACAGATCCATTTAGGCAGAACGTAGCTTCATCTGCGAAGACGATGTTTTCCAAGAAATTTGGATTTTGGTCACAACGTAACATTACGTCTTCACAGAACTGCAGTCGACGATCTTCGTCATCCTCATGTAATTCCTGTACAAGTTAAACTTTGTAAGGACGATAGTGTTCTTTTTTAAATAAGTTGACGACAAATGAGTGAGCCACCTGATTGGCTAACGCAAGTTGTCTGGTGGAAACATGATGCCTTTCTTCTGCTGCTAGAAGCACATTTAATTTCACATCTTCCCCTACTTGAGGTCTACCTTGCCGTGGTCGATCTTTTACGGATCCAGTTTCGGTAAACTTTCCAACTAGTTTTGTCACCGTAGACCTGGTAATTGGAGGTCTATCAGGGTGTTCATGGTTAAACAAATCGCATGCTTCTGCAGGCGTTCTTTGTCTGTCCCCATACCCAACCATAATTAAAATTTCGATTCTTTCTCGCTCAGATAAATGTGCCATTTTTCATATTAGCGAAAATGAACAATTTTTACGCAATATCTCAAAAATTTAACGTCAAAAATAGAAGTAAATAATTCAACAATGTTGTCGCCATAGAAACAATTTCAAACTAAAATTTTTGTACATAAATTGTATAAAAAGAAGCAAGAATGTCATAAAGAAATATCTTGCAAAAAAGTGCGTGTTTTTGTTTTTGTAAATTTTTTGCATAGTAACATGAATACATGTGCTTTTGACGATCCGGTTTGTTCAAGAAGAATATTTAAGTCCTCACACAAGACAGAAGTGTGAAAAAAACTTACTTACATATTTCAGTAAATTTTGTAAGCTTAATTATTTTTTGTGAAATCTTCAATTTTTGCGCGATAATTTTAATTAAGAAATGGTCTGCCACATCATGTCAATTTTTTAAATAAATTAAACTTCTTTGGCCCTTTTTTGTGAAACTATTTAATGTTAAATAAGATTTTTTAATAAGTAATTGGCCGATTGGGAAGACGAATTTCTTTTGACCTGGAGCGAATAACGCAGATCACTATTGATCGCAAAGCATTTACACTCGGCTGGGACAGTGTCAGTTGGTTGGTGGGGTCAATTTTGAAAATTTACGTTAACTGTTACAATAAATTTAAGTTCAGATGTATTTTTTTTAATTTAATTTTAATTTTGTACAAAAATAAAATTTTCGTATTTTTTCTAAATTTATATAATTTTTTCAAAAAAATTGTGATGCAACATACCAATTGTTTTATATCACTATTTGGTGGATATAAAGATCTACCAAAAACGAGAAAAAAATAATATGGTTGCCATTTAAAGAAAGTGTTGATAACGTCATCACTCGAAAACCAATGACGTCAAAGAAAAAAATTGTATGGCAAAAGATGGCGTTTTAAAAAAGAAAATTTACCTGTCCGAGCGTTTATCCTAAAAATGTAAAATAATGCGGTTATTATCTTGGTTCCAAACTTTATGACCACACTGTATATATATATATATATATATATATATATATATATATATATATATATTAGCACAAATGTATGTAGGGAAAATATTCACGACAATATGGAGTTAATTTTTTTACCACATTATGTGATCCATAATGTAATATATAACTAGATATGTCATTATTGAATTGCTACTCGATAATAGTCCGCTATTGCTATCCCCAATTAAAATTAAACTCTTTATTTTATAGAATATAAAAAAAAAATGCATTTGCACAAGTAATTTCAGTGACTACTTTTCATGTATCTATTTCAAAATGTTTCACTTCGTTATCCTTCCAGCACGTGTCAAAATTGCTTAAATGGTTCAATTAATATTTTTACATTTTCATTTTATACAAGTATTAGTATAAAGTTTAATAAAAAAAAAAATAATCGACTTATTATTCTATTATTATAAATAAGATTTCTTTAAATTAAACAATTAAATAGTGTCAAAAATAATTGTAAAAATCATTATTTAACTTTTACTGGACAAAATTATTGCTTCACAAATTACCTTAGCTTTAGAAAACTCCTATATATTGTGGTATATGTATTGTTGCGCATTCATTTTCAATTTTTTTTCATTCTCTTTTGTTCTACATAGCAATTTTGTTACTGCTATTAAAATTTTAAAAAACCTTTAATTACATAAACGATTTCGTGTTTTGTATTTTCAAGAGAACACGAAAGAAACTTTTTGCACTTATTGTTAGTCATTATTAAGTCTGTAAAAGACAAAAGAAATTGCAACACTTTTTTCCTTTTCACCGCTTGATTTAGAAAAAATAAAATGGGGCACGTCTTTCGGAAATTCTTAGGTTGAATAGAGAAAATTAACGATACCACGGATTGTTCTTCAGTTGATATGGGCTCTTCTGTTTCACGGATGCGACCAATGATACAAGTTTTATTAGCTTTCTCTAGCCATTTTATGATCGTCGCCGTTGTTTACCTTTTACTACTACGAAGGTGCGAAATCGACCAACACCAAAAGCAAATATTTTGCCTTCCGAGGTATAAACACTTACTTACCTACATATATGCGTTTCCTAATGTTTTTATTTGCATGTGGTAAACTAACAAACGCATTAATTGAATTTATAAACTCAGATTGTGGCAAAGATTTATAGGATTTTATATGCGTAATAAATAACATGTCTTTGCAATTAATTAAATAATCAAAATCGTTATTAAGAAACCTATAGATCTTTGCATTATTTGTAACTTATTATTAGAGTGGACCAATCCGGAGCGATATTGGTAAATATTTCATATAAAAGCCGAAAAACTCCAATAATTTATCAATTAATATATATATATATATATATATATATATATATATATATATATATATATATATATATATATCAATTTATATATATATATATACATATAAATTGATAAATTATTGAAGTTTTTCGGCTTTTATATGAAATATTTACCAATATCGCTCCGGATTGGTCCACTCTACTTATTATTATTATGAAAAATTTCCAATTTGAACACATTCTTGTGACTAAAAGGAATTTTAAATCCATGCTTCTTTGATGGGCTCTAATATTTTAAGTCTGACATCAAATTTTTGATTTATAAATACCTACGGTTTGCTGATTATTTACTTAATAATACCTAACTATGAAATACTAGATTCAGGGCTTTATACACACAAGAAACAATTTTGCTAATTACTTTTTTATTTTAATTCTTCTGAAAATGAATTAATGATTAGTATGTGTAATATTTTTTCCGTAAAACACAATATCTTAAAATTTCAACATTTAAACTCCTAAAAGTCACAAGATTTAAATATGAGAAATATTCTCTTCGTGTTGAGTGTAATATACATATATAATAAAGTCCAATTTTTTATTCTAAAAATGTTATTACCTTCTCTCAAAATATAACATTACACTCAATAACACTTTTGAATTCAATGCTTTCAGTTTTCAAAACATTTATTAGTTTTGGAGATTTAATTTATCTCTTCAATGGTTGGGTTCCATGTAACATATCTTCGATGTATGAGTAAAAAGGAAATCATTGGGTGCTAAGTCGGAACTATATGGAAGATGATCTATCGTTTCAACGTTTTAATAGTCCATTGTTCTAACGACGATATGTGGCGTTGTTATGGTGTAAATGGTCAAGCATTTCTGCAATGTGGTTTACGCTCTTCTTTTTTTTATTGGATGTCTGCGAGGTGTCATTCCTCGTCGCTTCTGAAATTTTCAATATTTTGGCATTTTTTCTTTAACCAACTTTTTAATTTGAAAATATTAAAAAAAATAGCAACAATTACCACTATCTGTCCTATTCTTAATTTTATTTATAGCATTTTTATCTTAGGTAATGACAAAACTTAACTATTTAGATTTAATTTAGAGTTGATTACAAAAATATATTCGCACATTTAGGCTACGTTATCTGCTGCTTCTTCTAGTAGCAATATTCTAACATTTGATGTATGGTTTTGGTAATGTGGTATATTTTCAACGCCAAACTCCACCGTAGCATTCAACTCTTACGATACTGTCGATTACTCCTAGTTATACTAACTTTCTAAAAATTGGACATAATTCGTATAATTTAAATGAATCAAAAACTTATATATATATATATATATATATATATATATATATATATATATATATATAGTAAACCTAATCAGTAGGCGATTAAAGGTCTGTATATTACTTCAAAATATATGTATTTAAAAAACTCTACATGTTTCGGCAGTATCGCCTTTATCAAGAGAATACAAAATATTTTGTATTCTCTTGATAAAGGCGATACTGCCGAAACATGTAGAGTTTTTTAAATACATATATTTTGAAGTAATATGCAGACCTTTAATCGCCTACTGATTAGGTTTACCATATCATACCAAGGTCACGAAGTTTATATATATATATATATATATATTGTTATATATATATATATATATATATGTATATGAATATGTGTGAAAGAAAGAAATGTGTGAAGTCATTTGCCCGGACAACCTGGACGGTTGGCGTCGCTACGTGTTGTGTCTGCATTCTTAGGCAAATGTGATTTTGTCATTTGTAGAAACAAATTATAGCGGCAATTACATGTAATGTGAGAATTTAATAGTTATTAATTCTCATTTACATTGAGTTTTTCATTTTTTTCATTTTTCGTTGGACCCATATGTCGTTTACTGTATAAATGTAGGTAAAGTGAGTATGTTTTACAATGATAGTGGTCCGCTTATAAATTCCGGACTTCCTCGCTGCTAATAAATCTTTCTTGGCATTCCCCGATGTATACAGAAAGGGGAAATCCTTTTATCATGCGGATTTTGGGGACTTCATGTGTTTCAGCATATTTATAGCCGCACGTCGTGAACAATGCATTAGTGCTTGCCGAATCTGTGTAGTGTTACTTTGTTACTGTGAATAAGACAAAATTTATATTTTGTTCAGTTGTGATGTGCGATTTGATATTTTAGCATCATTTTTTATCAATTGTCAGGTAGTTATTTCTGAATCTTTTATTGCGGCTATTTTCTACTTTGCGTTTTACTCATTACGGAAAATGGATCGTAGAAATAAGGATTATACCTTACACAAGAACAGCTAGAGGCGATAGTAGCCGAAATGAGTGACGTTAAATACAATAGCGGATATGAAGCTTCAGGCGACGATGGAGAGGTAGATGCAGTCGAGGGCCTCATCGATGGAGGTGATTCAAGCACAGCAGAAGAATCAAATAGCGAAGAATCTGCCAAGAGCAGCGATAATGACCACAACAGAAATCCAGCTGGAGCTAATTCTTTTATATCAAGGAACCAAAGTTATTTGGTACCAAGATCCTATTTCGCCTCATCACGGAAGACAACCACGACACAATACTCGTATTTTACAAGAACGCTCTGACCCAACACGTTCTAGAAATCGCGAGATGGATTCACCTGCTTCTTCTTTTTTGATTTATTTTCATAAACCTCTTCTTGAGATTATCCTAAAGTGGATGAATGATGAAGGAAAGATTGTTTTCGGCAAAAATTGGATAAAAATGGATGTCCAAGAATTGAAGAAATTTATTGGAATTTTTATACTAATAGATGTATACAAATATTATAACGAGGACGTAACTCAACTTTGGAGCAAAAACAATGGTCGAAGAATCTTTGGTACTACTATCGCATGAAATAGATTTCAAAATATACTTCGTGTACTTAGATTTGACAATGCAACGGAAAGACGAAGAAAAAGGAGAGGCGACAAAATAACACCAATACGAGAATGCTTTGAGTTATGAAATACTTATTTGCGAGATGCGTATGTACCATTGGTGTATAACGGTTGATGAACAGCTTGTAATCTTCAGAGGCAGATGTTCCTTTAGACAATATATTCCATCAAAACCTGGAAGATATGGAATAAAATTTTAGGTCATTTGTGATAGTGTAACAACTTATGCGTAGAAACTGGAAATTTATCCTGGAAAGCAGGGAGAGGAAAGAGACAAGTATCAAGGCGAAAAGGTTGTAAAACGTTTAGTTGAAGAAATTTAAAACTGGAAGGAATATCACCTGCGACAATTTCTTTACTTCGTACAATCTTGCAAAGTATTTGTTATCAAAAAACCTAGTTGGCACGATCCGCAACAATAAGCCTGAATTGCCATCTTCATTTGTTCATCCAAAAAATTGTCAAGTGTTTTCCACACAGTATGGTTTTACAGACAATGCGATGATTATTTCGTATTGCCCAAAGAAACGCAAACTTGTAACATTGCTGAGTATTCTGCACAGTGAAAAAAATGTTGATAACGGCCAAAAAAAGAAACCTCAGGCAATCCTGGACTACAATAAAACAAATGGTGGCGTAGACAGCATGGACAAAATGACCTATCATCATACACCGTGAAAAGGATGACGAAGAGATAGCCTCTTGTAGTTTTTTTTATATCATGATAGACATCAGCGCCATGAACGCATACATACTATGGAAGCTCTGGAAATCTAGTTTAGCTTTTGATTTGAAAAAGAGAAGAAACTTTCTAATTGAGCTAGGAAAGAAGCTAGCAGAATACAAGGAACACGAAAAACCAGAAGCAAAAGAAGAAGGCTGAAGCATCTACTAGTTCTGAGAATCCAAGAAAGAAGAAGAGATGCGATTTTTGTCCATCTTCAAAAGAAAACAAAAACAACACGTTGTAAAACCAATGTATATCATTTATATATTTTATTTTACAATATTTATGTCTTATTATTATTATTACTGCTTCGGTTTATTCTAATGGTCTTTTCTTATGTTGAATAAAATAAAAGTCAAACATAATAATTCTTACGCTATATTGAATTCAAAATATTCGCCGAATATTAGCTCAAACCCAGCATATAGTAATACGGGTCCAATGGACCCGCGCGGTAAGTAGCGATAGACCTTTTTCCTGGTAGTCCTAGGATTAAATACGCCACTCATGCTCATGACGATCCACGTATGTACAAATCGGCAATTAATTTGAATGACGAACTAGGTATCGTTCCAATGATACCTAACAACTACAGCAGCAGTGATTGCACAATCTATCTAACTAATTTGTTAAACATTGACTTAAAGAGCTATATAAAAAAAAAATTCACGTGCTATCGGAAATCCTATAAAGTGTAAAAATATTTATTGTATGGAAAAGCCATATAACCGTTCTTCATAAAAAGACGATAAAAACGACTCAAACAATTACGGAAGGGTAACGCCGTTACCATTAATGTTAAAGTTTCTAACATGTTTACATATAGGTAGGTACCTAATTCTCATTCATGATAATCAACAAGGATTTAAGAAGAAAAGATGAACCTCGTCACGGGCGACCACCAACTGCACGGATTCATTAAAAAATTGCAGAAATTAACGACTTGATCCAAAATGATCGACGGATTGACATATATCGAATGTCTGAAATTGTTAATGGTCTTATGATTCCACTCAAAAAATTAAAGATTTAGGGAATCGAAAGGCTGTGGTAAAATGGATTCCAAAAGTGATGATTGGTGAACAAAAAGCCAATCGAGTCACAATTTATCGGCAGTGAAAAAGGCAACTGCAACATAATCCACAGTTTTTAAACAATGTGGTTACATGTGACGAGAGTTGGTTTTATCATTACGACCCTGAATTAAAGGCTCAAAGTATGCAATCGAAGCACAGAGGCAGTCCAAGACCGCAGGAGGGGAAAACTGTGAAAGGTGCCGTTAACGTGATGCACTTAATTTTTTTATAAATGTGGCGTTATTTATGATTAAATTGTATCTAGAGAACATACAGTAACTGAAAAGTACTATTCTAATGTACTTCGCGGAACCCTAAAGGCAAATTTAAAAAAAAACGGCCGCTTTATCAAGACATCGGATCCTGCATCACGACAATGCTCCGGCCCACAGATCAACGATTTGTTAACAAACACCTGGAGAATTGGGGTTGAAAATTATGGTTCACCCTCCCTATTCACCTGACCTTGCTCCGTGTGTCTTGCATTTGTTTCCTGAAGTCAAAAAAGAATTGAGAGGTTGAAAATTTGAGTCGAATTTAGAGCTCAACAACGCAGTGATGGGTATACTAAATAGACTCTCAAAAAATGGGTTCTCAGATGCTTATGGCAAGTGAACAAAACGATGGACAAGTATATTGCACAGAATGGAGAGTACTTTGAATGATAGTTGTTGAAGTTTTCTAAATAAATGTTTCATTTTTGTAGTGCAGCACCAGTATCGTTATTTTCTGATATTTCCTCGTTCATATCATTTTCATTGGGGCAAAAGCTTATGATATGATAAGGCTAACAAATATAATCCTTCTTTTATTGGTTCTTCAGAGGAATTAATATTAATAGTGGCTTTTTAGATTAATTATTATTAAGAAGAATTATAATATATGTATATATATATTTATGTATATATGTACATATATATATATATATATATATATATATATATATATATATATATATATATATATATGACATTAATATACTGTCATGTATATTTCAAATTTCTTTGAAAAAGGCATCATATGCCGAAACATGTAAGAATGTCTTAAATATATACATTTTGAAGTAAAACCAGACCCTTGAATCTACTATATATATATATATATGTATATATATATATATATATATATATATATATATATATATGCTAGATAAAAGTAATGTTTTTTTGGGAGCAGCGGCCGGGTAATTAAAACAATATTTAATTTGACTTTTCGGTACTGTACATAGTACCTTTTTCAAAAGCTAAAATTTATTTAAATGTTAAAAAAGTTGAAAGATGATATAATAAATCTACTGACACTAAATATTTTTGGTATTAATATATTGCGATGTATACCACGAAACCCAAGGAAAACAACCCCCAAACTACTTATAAATATATCCCAATACCTTATATAAGCAACTTGTCAGAAAAAATAAACAAAATCTAAACACCACATAACATAAAAGTAGCTCACAAAAATTCCAATAATCTCAACAACCAGCACGAAGGCGTATACATCGGCCAAACAACAGAATACCTACATGAACCTTTAAATGGACACAAATTTTCAAACAATAGCACAGCCCTTAAAAAACACATCAAACAAACAAAACACACTTTCAATTTCGATAAAACCGCAATAATTACATCTGAAAAAACAACAAATCAAGAAATATCCTAGAAAGCATCCACATACAAAAAAATACAAATTCAATCAACGACCGTACAGATTTAAACAACTTGTCAACAATATACCTGCCCATTATAGAAACACAATAATAAACATATTAAAACACATGTACGAGAACAGCCCCCCCCCCCCGCGTGCGGAGTGTTGACAAAACCAACATCTTTCCACTCGTTCCAAAAAAAAACACATGGCCCCCGAAAACGGTTTACCTGCTAATACAAGAAGTTTAGTTTTGTTTATAAATGCAAAACAAATACGTCGAAATATATTAATACCAAAAATATTTAATGCAAGTAGATTTATTATATCATCTTTTACCTTTTTTAACATTTAAATAAATTTTAGCTTTTGAAAAAGGTACTATGTATAGTACCAAAACTTCAAATTAAATATTGTTTTAATTACCCGGCCGCTACTCCCAAGAAACATTACTTTTACCTAGTATTATAATTACGGCCAGGAAAATAAGAAATTCCTTCTAATATATATATATATATATATATATATATATATAGACAGATAATTATTTCTTGTTTATGTTTTGGTATATTCAATTAGTTGGCGATTTAAGGTCTGGTTTTACTTCAATATGTATATATTTAAAACAATCTTACATGTTTCGGCATATGATGCCTTTTCCAAAGAAATTTAAAATATAAATGACAGTATATTAATGTCATACTATATATCTGTAGTTGTCATGGATAAAATTATTCAAAGATACATTCAAGTGCAATAATAATAAATCATGCCTTGGCATTGTCTAAACAGTAGACAACAAAAACGGGGAAATGGCAAGCCATGAGTTATTATTGTGCCTGCGCCCATGGAACGGCTTGAGATGTTAAGCTGTTGGCATTTGCCTTAAACGAGAAGGAAAGCCACGAAAACCTACTCGGACAGCCAGTCAGGAATCTAAACACGGAACTGCCAGCATGATAAGCAAATGTACAGATATTTAAATAACATTTGATATATATTTAAATAACAGCAACATGTATTATGATGGTAAATTGCAAATCGTTACATTATTAGATTATAATATATACTGCTTTCATTTTTATATCACTTCTGTTGTTAATTGAATTTTTTTCCTGTTTAATATTTATCATTTCTTTAATTTCCCTTTTCATTGTGTGTTGTTCTTAAAATTAGAGAAACGATTAATATTAAACAGGAAAAAAAAATAATTAAAAACATAAGTGATATAAAAAATCTAAGCAGTATATATAACCTAATAACGATCTGCAATTTACCATCATAATATACGAGATTGCTGTTATATAAATATATATCATATGTTATTTAAATATCTGTACATTTGCTTATCATGCTAGAAGTTACGTATATAGATCCCTGACTGGCTGTCCGAGTAGGTTTTCGTGGTTTTCCTTCTCGTTTAAGGCAAATGCCGACAGCTTAACATCTTAAGCCGCTCCCTGGGCGCAGACAGAATAATAATAACTCATGGCTTGCCATTCCCCCGTTTTTGTTGTCTACTGTTTAGAAAATGCCAAGGAATGATTTATTGTTATTGAACTTGAATGTATCTTTGAATAATTTTATCCATGACAACTACAGATATATAGTATGACATTATACTGTCATTTATATTTTAAATTTCTTTGAAAAAGGCATCATATGCCGAAACATGTAAGATTGTTTTAAATATATACATATTGAAGTAAAACCAGACCTTAAATACCATATATATAACGAGCCATCGAAAAAATTCGTAATTGGAGTAGACTGTGAAATTGGGTTGGTACTTTAGCCACTTCCACATAATGACACATTACTTGATGCTTGACAGTTTCATTTGGTTTCATTGTAAAAGAAGGTTATGGCATTGAAATGATACTACAACAAAAAAGAAAACAAATTATTTAATATCGAAATCATAATCAAAATTTACAAATAGCTACAGAAGTTGTTGAAAATGTTGCCCATTTACATCTAAACAAATTTAATTTTCTTAATAAGAGTTTTGAAAAATTTGACACAAACTTATAAGCTTCAATGTCAAATAATAAATGTCATTATGTGGAAGTGGCTAAAGTAGTCACCCAATTTCACAGTCTACTCCAATTATGAATTTTTTCGATGGCTCGTTATATATATATATATATATATATATATATATATATATATATGAAAAAAACCACATCCGTCCAGAAACGTGCATATATCGATATTTCACTGTCGTTACAGATCATCAGTACACGATATTCTAACATGGACATGATTTTATTTTTATACTTTCGTGTATATATACGAATTATATTGAATTTAATTGGAGTGAGAAATAGCAATTATTCAAATCTCCTCTCACATGTAATTGTCGCTAAATTTGTGCAATTGATTCTACAATCTGACAAGATTACTCCTGCCGAAGAATGTAGACGCAAACACGTCGCGACGTTAGCCATCCACCTGTGCGGATAATGAAAATTGTATGAAAAACACCACATCCGTCCAGAAACGTGCATATATCGATATTTCACTGTCGTTACAGATCATCAGTACACGATATTCTAACATGGACATGATTTTATTTTTATACTTTCGTGTATATATACGAATTATATTGAATTTAATTGGAGTGAGAAATAGCAATTATTCAAATCTCCTCTCACATGTAATTGTCGCTAAATTTGTGCAATTGATTCTACAATCTGACAAGATTACTCCTGCCGAAGAATGTAGACGCAAACACGTCGCGACGTTAGCCATCCACCTGTGCGGATAATGAAAATTGTATGAAAAAAACCACATCCGTCCAGAAACAACAGCGACAATTACATGTGAGAGGAGATTTGAATAATTGCTATTTCTCACTCCAATTAAATTCAATATAATTCGTATATATATACACGAAAGTATAAAAATAAAATCATGTCCATGTTAGAATATCGTGTACTGATGATCTGTAACGACAGTGAAATATCGATATATGCACGTTTCTGGACGGATGTGGTTTTTTTCATACAATTTTCATTATCCGCACAGGTGGATGGCTAACGTCGCGACGTGTTTGCGTCTACATTCTTCGGCAGGAGTAATCTTGTCAGATTGTAGAATCAATTGCACAAATTTAGCGACAATTACATGTGAGAGGAGATTTGAATAATTGCTATTTCTCACTCCAATTAAATTCTATATATATATATATATATATATATATATATATATATATATATATAGTAAACCTAATCAGTAGGCGATTAAAGGTCTGTATATTACTTCAAAATATATGTATTTAAAAAAACTCTACATGTTTCGGCTGTATACGCCTTTTTCAAGAGAATACAAAATATGAATGACAGGATATAAATGTCAAGTAATTAAGTTGACTTAAGTTACTTAATTACTTGACATTTATATCCTGTCATTCATATTTTGTATTCTCTTGAAAAAGGCGTATACAGCCGAAACATGTAGAGTTTTTTTAAATACATATATTTTGAAGTAATATACAGACCTTTAATCGCCTACTGATTAGGTTTACCATATCATACCAAGGTCACGAAGTTATTATATATATATATATATATATATATATATATATATATGTATATATGAAAAACAATTGTTGTTGGGGAATCCGGCAATCAAAAAACCATTAATTAGTTAATGTTCTTTATTTTTTACCCTATATTTCGCTCTGAGGTTTAGAGCTTCTTCGGGGGTCACTTTAATAAGAAAAAAATGTACATAACTTAGATATTTAGTCAAACAATCATAAGAAAAATTCTACTTACAAATGTGAACACTTATTATGCGAAAATTATATATTACAAAACATGATAGGTCGATAAATTTGTCAATTGTCCCACGTAACACAAACAAAACGTCATAATTAATTTAAAACTCTTTAAAAAAAAAAAAGCAAAAACTATTATAATTTATAATATAACAACACATCTAAAAACAATCATGAGCAACGTGTATCAATTAATTATTATTAATTATAATAGTTTTTTTTTTTTTTTCTTAAGAGTTTTAAATTAATTATGACGTTTTGTTTGTGTTACGTGGGACAATTGACAAATTTATCGACCTATCATGTTTTGTAATATATAATTTTCGCATAATAAGTGTTCACATTTGTAAGTAAAATTTTTCTTATGATTGTTTGACTAAATATCTAAGTTATGTACATTTTTTTCTTATTAAAGTGACCCCCGAAGAAGCTCTAAACCTCAGAGCGAAATATAGGGTAAAAAAATAAAGAACATTAACTAATTAATGGTTTTTTGATTGCCGGATTCCCCAACAACAATTGTTTTTCATACTTGTTTTAACGGCAAAGACTCCTTGTCTACATATACAGCGTTAGTAAAAAGTCCCGGAACGGTCGAATAACTTTGTTATTTGAAATTTATGATTTCTGAAATTTGGTATGGGGGTATAGTTAATATAAATGCATTTTATGCAATACACTTAATATTTTTTTCACTTCCGGTTTAATCGGCAATACGTCCAACTTTTTTTTTTTAAATGGAACGGCCAGATTTTTTTAACACTTTTGAATGCAAAATAAAAAACTACGTTCAGGAAGTATTAAGATGTTTATGTTTATTCACAAGAAAACAGTTAAAAAATTAAGAAAGTGTCCTAATACAGAAAAATCAAGGTACCTTTGAAAATAGTTGTTGTTTAGTGTTTTCATTCTTTTTGCTGTCACATTTGACAATTTTAAAAGCGTTTTAACTTTTGCATCGCTATAAATTTACTTATTTTAGACATTAACACATTTGAAAATGGCAGTAAAACTTACTGAATCAGGACGAGTTGAGATATTAATGATGCGTGGGTACGGTGATCGTCAACGTTCTTTTGAAGAGGTTCGTATTTTGTTTAATACTGTTTATCCGGATCGTCACATTAGTAAAAGTACGGTATGCCGAACAATTCAAAAGTTTGAAGTATTTCGTCAGGTGAAGGATTTACCTAGAAGGGGACGTCCATTAACAGCAACAGATGAAGAAACTAGTTTGAATGTGTTACTTACAGTGGAAGAAAATCATCACGTGTCCACAACAGAATTAGGTCAAATTCATGAGATCTCTCAAAAATCTGCTCATAAAATTCTTAAATCAGCAAAAATGAAAGCCTATAAAATGTATCCCGTCCATGAGTTAACTGAAGATGATCCAGATCCTAGACTACAATTTTGCGAAACAATGACGGAATTGATCGAGCAGCAGCCTAATGTTTTAGATCACATCATTTTTTCAGATGAGGCAACGTTTTGTCTCAACGGCACTGTGAACAGACATAATTGTCGCTACTGGTCAATTGAAAATCCGCATTGGATTGAAGAAGTCCATACACAGCGTCCTCAAAAGGTGAATGTCTGGGCTGGTCTTGTTGGAAACAACATCATAGGACCATTTTTTATAAGAGGAAATTTAACTGGCAACGTCTACTTAAATTTATTGCGAAATGAGATTGTTCCAGCACTTGCGGCCGTCTTCCCAAATGCAAACATAGGTGATCACCCTAATGCACATTTTTGGTTTAAACTAGATGGAGCTCCCCCCCATTTTGCCCATAATGTCCGCGATTATTTGAATGACATTTTTCCGGGACGTTGGATCGGACGTAGAGGAGCATTCGAATGGCCAGCACGTTCGCCAGATCTCTCGCCATTAGATTTTTTCTTTTGGGGTCACTTGAAATGTCAAGTGTACAAAAATCGTCCCCATAATCTTGAACAATTGGAAGAGATAATAGTTCAAGAAGCCAATCGCATCACTCCAGAACAAATACAAAATTCAATAAGAAATTTTACTGACCGTTTACATTTTTGTCAAATTGTAAATGGAGAGCATTTTGAACAATTATTGTAATCGCAACCTGAATAGACAGGTACCTTGATTTTTCTGTATTAGGACACTTTTTTAATTTTTTAACTGTTTTCTTGTGAATAAAAATAAACATTTTAAAACTTCCTGAACGTTGTTTTTTATTTTGCATTCAATAGTGTTAAAAAAAACTGGCCGTTCCATTAAAAAAAAAAAAGTTGGACGTATTGCCGGTTAAACCGGAAGTGAAAAAAATATTAAGTGTATTGCATAAAATGCATTTATATTAACTATACCCCCATACCAAATTTCAGAAATCATAATTTTCAAATAACAAAGTTATTCGACCGTTCCGGGACTTTTTACTAACGCTGTATATATATATATATACATACATCGCGTGCATAGAAATCGGCCCACTGTAAACTTTCGACTTTAACTATATTTTGTTTCGAACCTATTTATCAGATCAAGAAAAAATATATGCTGTTTGAAAGACAATTTAATATGCTTTGATATGCGTTAGCAATTGAAATTTACACATTATTCGTTTTTCATTTGATTAGATTAGTTTTCAGATGTGTTAGTTTAATACATACTACATCGCAAAAAGCCGCCCAAATAATTTCTTTAATCGAAAATGAACTTAGTCAGCGAGCTGTTACTCGACAACTACATATGACACACGCAGTTGATCAAAGAATGTGCCAACGTTATGAGGACACCGCATCCTTTCATAGGTGACCTAGATCAGGCGGAAAAGGATATACAACGGATCATAATGACCGCTTTATTGTGTCAACAACATTAAGAAATCATCGCTTTAATGCGGTTCAAGTGCAGCAACAGCTCCGTGAAATGCGAGGAGTGGTAATTAGTCAGTGGACAGTATGACGAAGACTAAAGGAACGTAACCTGACTTGTAAAATACCTGCAATTCGTCCAAAACTTACCGCAGCTTATCGTCAAGCACACTTGCGTTTTGGACGGGAACATCTGAATTGGACATTGTAACAGTGGGAGTATGCTCTATTCTCAGATAAGATCACGGTATGCCTTTATAGCAGCGATCGAAGAAGATAAGCGCACCGGAGGCCAGGAGAGCGATTTTCAGAATGCTGGATTGTAGAGCGGACTGCTTATGGAGGTGGTTCTTGTATGGTCTGGGGTGAAATTTCTATGGGAGCACGGACCGACCCCGTTCTCATCCTTAGGGACGATCGTGGTTACGGAAGAAATGGTTTAGCGCTAGGTGCTAGGTACATTGAGGAGATTTTAGTCATGTGGTACCTTACGTCGACTACAATGGAGGCGAATTTATTTTTATGCAAGACAGTGCTAGGGCGCACACTGCAAGAAGCGTGCAAGATTACATTACAGAAGTCGGTTTTTGGGTTATAGATTAGCCAGCATGCAGTCCGACCTTAATCCGATCGAACATGTATGGGATGACCTAAAACGAAGAATTCGTCCTAGACCTCGTGCCCCAACCTCGATCCCAGAACTTATTGTTGCAGTAGAAGAAGAGTGGGTTGACATCCCACAAGAAACAATATCGAACTTGATTAGATCTATGCCAATCGCATAAGAAATGTTATTAGGGCAAGAGTTAATTCAGTGTGAATTTAGGCAATTGTCAATAAACCATACTTCCTTAAGTAATAAAAAAGATAATTTGTTTCATATATTAATTTCACAATTTTAAGTTTAAGAAGCCGAAATAAATTTTAATAAATTTAAACTCATATCAAAGCATATTAAATTGTCTTTGAAACAGCATATACTTTTTCTTGATCTGATAAGTAGATTGGAAACAAAATATAATTAAGGTCAAAAGTTTACAGTGGGCCGATTTCTATGCATGCAAGTGTATAGATTCCATGTTTCTAAAGTCTTGCTATTAAAAGTGTATCTATTACGCATGTATGTAATAGATCTATATTATATTTTTTAAATGTCATAAGTCATAAGTTACAATGTATTTGATATAAGTCTTTGGGATTTTTTGAACACCCGTTATAACAAGACAGGAAGATATAATGTAATGTAAATAAAATCCGACAACATTATTTTAGAATATTATAATCCTTGATAATAATTCATGTAAGGAGCCAAGGAGCCGACGTTTCAGTGAACTATGTGACTATACTGATGGAATGCACTCAAACACGCACAATATATTATGTAAAAATTTTGTATCTGCAGATTATGGAAGTCCTTTAGTAATTTAAAATTCTGTGCAATATACTGTTAAAATTATTTATCACATAATATCAAGATTTTGAGTATTATTAAGTGAATAAGGATGCTATAAAGTACAGATCCTAGACACCGTTTTTACAACTCATATATGTGAATTCTGCGGCTACAAAATTAAAAAAAAAATTATTTTGGTAATAAATCCAATCGGATATTGCTAGATTAAATTAATTATAGAAGGCGTAATGAAAAAGTAAAAGCCACGTTGAAAGTGCACATTCAATACAGACTAAGCACAATATGGACATTAAAAAACTAAACGTGTAGTATTCATAAAAAAAAGATGCAGAATAACAGTTAACAATTTAAGCACAATTGTGTTAAAGTGAAGGAATATAAGCAAAATCTTAAGGGGCGAAATAATACAATAAGCTCATATTAGAATTATTTGAACGATGGGAATGAAAGAAAACCCAGTATTATCAGTATTAGATAACTACAAAAAGTTGATGTAAAATTCTTGAAAACTTAATCATCATTTATTGCCTGTCAACGTTAATACTTGTTAAATATGAGTGATTCTTTCTTCATTTTTTGACTGTTTGGGGATTTTTATATTCCTTAAAGATTAGAAAAAAATGTTTTTACGACGTAGTTTTATGTTAAATAAGCGTAAGTGTAATGTATTGCATATGCAGAGAATGTAACGCTAATAATGAGATCGCTGTAAGAAATACAAGGAATATGGTGTCAGCTACAAAAAAATTTATGGTATGCACATTAATCTAGAAAAAACTAAATTAAGATTTTAAATGTGTTTTGCTTTAGCTATTGAAGATGTCAAGAAAATGGCGTACCTCTAAACACATGGAAAAATTAGTTCCTTCGAATGCATAACTATATAGACTGTAATTAAAAATCTTTTGAGAAAAGATTTTCAGAATATAAAATTTAAGTTTAGTGGAATGCTGTCTCGGTATCTAAATATTGAGTTACGCACCATATATTCATTTTACATTAATATCTAAATATTTTAAGTACTGCGTTATTAAAAAAAAGATAAACAACATATCTCAATGTGAAATAAACTGAAAAAACTGATTTCTTCGAATGTCGAAAAATGTGATCAAATTTTTAGAATAACATTAAGGGAACGACCATTATAGTACTATATAGTCTATAATAAATTTCATAACCATATGCAGTTTATTCCAGGATTTTCCAAATAGACTTGAGTATTTCTTTTTCACCATTTCGTAAGTTATAAATGTTTAATTATATGAAATAATGTTCTTGGGCTATGCGATTTAAGAGAATTCATAGGATTCATCTACAAATGTACCAGATTTTCATATTCACAGTTTTTACATCACCGATTTCTTGTTATGTTAACAACATTCATCAGAAATTTCAGATATCTATCTTTTTAAAGAATATATTTATTTTTCTAAACGTTTGCCTTCTTCGGTATCTTTTCAACATTTAAAAAACTATTTGTTAAAAACCGTATAAACACATATTAATCAGATTAATAGTCTAGTTTACTCCAGAAGACCCTATTCCAATGTTATAAAGTATAATAAACAATTTAAGACGAAACTACTTGCATGCAAACATTTCATGGAACAAGTATATAATGCTAGGCGTATATTTACGGGGCAGTACAGAGCAGTTCAGCGCAGGACAAATAAACGGACGCGCCTGAACGCACCTGTCTCGCCAGTATACGGGGAATTAGAAATAACATATGCTACAAAAATCTGTTCTGTGCTGTACTGCGTCATCTGTGTCGACTGTTTCTCAGTATACGCTCAGCCTAACTATCAAAGTACATACTCAGTAAAGTTTTTTAATAGCTATATGCATATAAACATTAAATTGTCTAATTGTACATTATTATTCTAGGATTTTTCGCTTTGCTTATACAATGTGTTGAGAAATTCTTTTAGTAAGTAATAATAATATAGGTCCTTAACTTTTGATTTTATATCATTTATTTTAGTCAAATATTTCAAATTTAGTATAAGGAACTTATATTCATTTACAGGTATCAAAATTGGAAATTTTTCAGTCATGTTTACCTCAGCCGTAATAATTAATCATGCTCTTTTATTTTATATAGCCGAAACAATACCTAGACCATCCTCGAAAAACTTGGTAGATAGTACGTATAATTTCATCTACGAGTATAAATATGAAGTAATACATATGTTTAAATTTTATTTATTTCAGTTGCGATAGCCAATTCGATTCCATTTATAGGATTTGGTTTCCTGGATAATTTCTTTATGCTGATTTTTGTAAGTATTTATAATAGTAGTTAGTGATATGTAAAAAAATAATTTTAATTTTAATGATGTAGGTAAATACTTAGTACATCTTCTAATATTTTTCATTAAACTAAACTTAATGTTAATGGTAAAAAAACGTATTTCATAAATATGGAGACTGATTTAAAAGTCAGAATTTATTGAATCATTAACAAATATTAATACAAATTAAAATAAAAAGGAAAAATATTTTAGAGATTTTTGAAGTTCCTATTTCATAAAAGACGAGTTTGATATTGTTTGTGATCTATTCATATTGCTAGCTCGATTCTTCGTAATACCTAGAACGAATCCGTTTGATTTTTTATTTATACAATTCGAATTTAATATTACAAATAATTCTATGGATAATGTTCTTAGTTGAGATCTTACACCAGGTATATCAACAAAAAATATAGTGCTTCATGTGCTAATTAATTAGCGATACAAAGTGAATTGACGAAAGGGTCCGGATGGAATTTTCTTAGATTTACGTAAAGACTTTAACGTTTAAAAAAGTTACAGATTTATGTATTTATAGTTTATAGTTGACATTAGACAGTTATAAACAAATAATTGTAACCTCATATTTGGAGGTAGAGATTTTACACGTTTTCGTATACAAATGCAATTATAATAAAGACTAAACAAATTAATGCAATTTACGTAACAGTATATTTAATATACTGTCATTTATATTTTATATTCCTTGAAAAAGGCATCATTTGCCGAAACATGTAGGACTGTTTTATATATATATATTTTGAACTAAAGCCAGACCTTAAATCGCTAACAAATTTAAGTTATCATAACATACAAAGGTCACGAAATAATTATATATATATATATATATATATATATATATATAATATATAGATAGATAATTATTTCTTGACCTTTGTATGTTAAGTTGATTAAATTAGTCGGCTATTTAAGGTCTGGTTTACTTTGATATGTATATATTTAAAGCAATCTTACATGTTTCGACACATTATAAATATATGTTGTTATTATATAATTATCTATCATATGTTATTTAAATATCTGTAAACTGGCTTATCATGCTGGCAGTTCCGTGTTTAGATCCCTGTCTGGGCTGTCCGAGTAGGTTTTCGTGGTTTTCCTTCTCGTTCAAGGCGTTCAAGATATTCAGATCTGATACAAACAACTTAAGTGCAATATATGCTTATTTGCTAACCATTGAAAATAATATACATTCAAAACACCAAACCACATATAATACCAGCTAATCTATGGTCATTAGACACATTTGTACCTCATTTCTTTAGTTTATCTGAAATTTTCTTAAAAAATATCATAAAATGGAAGTTTGTTGTGTGGCATCGCATTTTTGGGCATGGACACTGAACTTTCACACACCAGTGTATGTAACTAAGATAACTTTAACATAGATAGTAATTTTTACAATTTGATGTTACATGACTTGCGAGATTTTCCTTGTTTGCTCTATTAAACGTATTTTTTTAAATGTGTTGTCCTTCATTTTAAACTGTAACTTCATAATCGATCAAGATGGTTCTAATTGTTATCAGTAGAGCAGACCAATTTCCGTGCGCGCCATGTGCGCCGATGTGATATATATGCTGCTATAATATGTACTATTCTTATTTTTCGTGTGTTTATGCATATTCCTTGACCGTAGCAGGGAGAGCATTAATGTTAAATAGGGAAGAATGGCGAAAAGTTGTGAAAAGGGCAAGAACATATCTATAGACCACAGAAAATGGAGTGACTCACCACAAAACGAGTCTTACGAGCTCAAAGAGCGGCTGCAATTCCAGAGTGGAATGTATAGTCTTATATATATATATATATATATATATATATATATATATATATATATGCATATTACTTTAATAGCAGAAAACCAAATGTATATTTAATTATTTCTGATAGAATAAATGTCTCTATTTCCATACTTATATCGGTAACAAGCTCATGTTGCGTCCCTATTCTATCTCATATTCTAATATATTACGAATTACACTCCCATACCGGCTCTCACGGAAATTGGTCTGCTCTAGTTATTAGTCAGATTGTTACTTGTGATGTATTGTAGGGGTTATGTATGGATAAATTAGTAATTTCTCCTTGTATAAAGAATAGTTCACATTTGTAAGTATTTGTTGCTTGCCTTTTTGTATAATTTCACTAAGACTTGACTTCTCTTTCTATTCTAAAGTGACCCTGATGAAGCATAGAATTTATATGCGAAATATTTATGAAAAAATAAATACCTGACTTAGAAAATATTAGATTTTAATTTTGCTGGATTCCCCAACAATCCCTCTCACAATTGTTCTACAGCAAAGACTCCTGTCGAATTATATATATATATTGTAAAATATTTGTCTTTCTGAGTTCTTTTAAATAAAACTAACGGTATTTTAAACACACACTGTATTTCAAATGAAACAGACATGTAAAATACACATCTGTAACTGTAAACATGGACAACACACCTCGTATTTTCCAGCTTTTTACTTCTGCTTAAGACATATTGCTATGAATAGTGAGTTAGAAGTTGGATGTACCACATTCACACCAACTCTGTCCAGCTAAGATACTCAGTCGGTTACTTTCTTTAAATGGGACTGCTTTCCTCTCCGGGTTTCCAATGGAAAATGTGGAAAACACAATTGTATTAATTTACTAATTTTATATTGAACGCCACTCAAAACTTGTTTGAGAAAATATTTAATAAAGTCTTTAAGTTATTTAAAAGCACAAAAGAAAAAAGGTAGAATTCAAAAACACAATGAATTTAAAAGAAACTTTCATACAAGAGTTAAAAAAAAAATTAAAAAAATGTCTATGAAGTATAAGACTAATTTTGCATCATTAAACAAAATTATTAAGGTAAAATTATTATACGAAAATGACCGTTGCATATAATTAAACTTCGTTATATGAATCCCGAGCAAAGTTAAAACTAATAAATTTCAAAGAAGTCTTTTAATTTCACCCCAGATAGACAACTTCAAAATGTAAACAACTAATATGACAGACCGAACAAACTCGTTAACACATGCGCAGTCACATGTAATGAAAACTCTGCCCTTGAACTCCAACGTGCAAAATTTATCGTTATAGAAATTTTTTTACAAGAAACTTTAAAAAACTTTCTTTGTCATTTATATTAACTATGATTAAAATATATATATCAAAATTCACAATTGAAAATACAATATTAAATACATACAAATTATAATAATGATAATAAGTAATATCTTTTTTACTTACGTAAAATGTGTAATAAAATGTGTTTTATTTTTTTACGAGACACCAGAGTCAGAAGAACGTATAAAAATCACAAAATTACGAGAATAACACACTCGTAAATATCTCGGTACATGAAAACAATCACCATCCACAATTTAATTCAATTCACGAAGCTACTAAGAAACTAATAAAATATAGAATTATATTTTACAAAATACGTCTTCACAACTCTGATCACATTAAGTGTCTGCCGGAAATATCTAGGAAATCGACGTACTAAAACTACGCACGTCAACTAAAATATTATAAATCAAAATAAAATCAGTATACATAAATAAATTTCAAACATTATACACAGTCATCAAAAATAATAATTCAATCATAAAATAATGTTTTTCAAAATTTTCACTAAATGTTTGCGGGGAAAAATCCACTGCACATCCCCTAGAATATATGATGGAGAAGCCTGTACATGTCAAAATCTTGTACATCATATATTCTACCGCACTCGTTGAAAACGCACCCTGTCACAACCGATCCCCGCACTCAGCCGTCACACAATCTCAAACTGGATCATCATCGTCGACCTGCAGCAGTGGAGCGAACGGTTACAGAGCACCCATGTAACTCATATCTTCTTTTCAAAACAGCATTTTCAATTTCAAATTTATTGCAACTATGTCATTTTGTGTTATGACATTTTAATAAATAATTTATGTAATTTTAATTGTTGACATATTAATAAGCTTATGTAATTTTTGACTGTTGACATAATAAATAATAAGCCTCGTATCATACATTATAGACGAGGAACACTCCAGAGCAACAGTAGTCGGCGAATAGTTGAACTCTTCCTCAACTTCCTGGACATGTGTCACTCCCATGGATTTCATATCCAAAAGAAAATAATATTTGTAATAATGCAATCATCAATCATCAAAACCAAAAATCATATCATATAACTTTAATCGCCACCATTTCCCATCAAATAATTCTTCTCGCACCATAAACTTTTATTTAATAATCTTTATTTCATGAACCTTGTTTAAAATTATATGTATAAAACTTTCATCCTGTGGGACCTGAAGGATCCCCTCATACTCATTCATACTTAATTCTTTTTTTTTATTCTTAACAAATTCATACTTCTTTAAATTTAATTTTAAACCTTGACCTACCAACACTTCCAAAAATCCACCATATTTTCTGGATTTCTTTTCCAAAGGCACCAACCAAAAAGCACTCCTTAAATCCAACTTACTATATACTTGTGCATTGCCACATTTCGCCAATAACACTTTTATTGTAATCGGAGTTTCGAATTGAGCTTTGGTCCGCTCATTAAGTCTGCGCGCATCCAGACATAATCTAATGTCTCCAGATTTCTTTTTAACCACAACTAAAGGATTTACATACCTTGTTTTACCACGTTCTATTACTCCATCATTTAACATCTTCACTTCTTCTTCTACTTGTTGTTGAATGTTTTTCGGTATTGGATAATTTTTAATTTTAAAAGGTTTCGATTCATCTACTTCCAACGAATGTCGATAATTCCTGACAATACTGGGACATTTATTAACTAATTCAATATTATTCTTTATTATTGTTTTCACTTCTTCATATTCTTCTTCGCAATCTAATTTCAATACATCAATATCTTCGGGAAATTCAACTTCTCCCTCCTTTTCTTTCCTCAATTCTTCCAATACCATCAATTTCTTTTCTTCTATAACATCAACTTCTTCATCCACTTCCATATTATTTAATTCTTCCATACAGTTTAATTTCTGTATATTATTTATAACTTTCTCCTCATCTCCAGCCTCCTGGATCCATCTCACCTTATTATTATTAATTATTATATTTTTCTTATTGACATCAATTATCGTTTTAATTTTATCCAATAAATCAATTCCCAATATTCCATCTCTACCTAAACCTTTCACTACTATAAATTCTCCGACAAATTTATTATTTTCTATAATGAAATCGACGACATAAATTTTATTAACTACAGCTATAATCTTTTTTGTAGCTGATACTATTGTAATTTTGCTAGTAGGTACATATTTCCCTTCTTTACTCTTAATTAACATTCAACAACCTTTTCATCCAAAAACGATGTTTCACTCCCAGAATCAATTAAATAATTACATTCACTTTTTCCTATATTAATTTTAACATGTGGTAAAACCGTATTAATAGCGCAATCCGACTTATTAAACAACAATGCATAACTTTCACACTTTTTGGTTGGCCTAACTAAAAATCCTGGCTACATGCAAGTTCTGATTTCTTTTTATCATCACTTTTAACTTCTAAATTAAAATTTGGCCTAGTATCTTTATATCTAGTACTTGTATATTTCCTAGGGTCTATGCTATTTTCTTTAACAATATCTTTACTAGTATTATTACTTATTCTGTTTGGGGAAGCCATACTACTACTATTTCTTTGACTATAATTATTATTAACAGGTCTTTCTGGACTTGGAGGGCCATTAACTCTAGAATATTGATTTCTATTCATATTTCTATCTACATAGTTATTATTGTATCTTTTACCACTCTCCACATCATCCAACCTCTTTAATAATTCAAGAAATTATTGCATGTCATTAATATTATGAATGGCTACTGCCTGACTAACTTGGGAGTCAAAGTGTCTGCTTAATTGAGAAACCATATCTATTTCACTAATTCTAGGGGTCAAGTATTTTAGAACTGAATATCTTTTCATTACATAAGACTCTCTAGATTCATTAGTACCAACATTAAATCTACCAAATAAAAGTTCTTGTCTTACCCTATTTTGTTTACTTCTTCCCCAGAATTGATCCGTGAACCTGGCTTCAAATTCCTCCATCGTGTTCACCTCGTCAGACACCATCTCCCACCATATCATCGCATCATCCTTCAGACAGTTACCTATTTTGTGCAGCTTTTTCTCGTCCCCAGGCACATCCTCCAAACTAGCTTTAATTTTCTTAAGGAAACTCATGGGATTTGGATTAGACATCCCATAAAGTTTCGGTAGCACTTCATTTGGAACTGGTCGAGGGATATATGCAGATACATTAACTTCATTCTGGTCTCTTCTTACTTGCTCTATTTCTTTTCTTAATTATTTCTCCATGTACTCCATTCGTTGTTCAGCAAATTCTCTCTTTTCAATTTCTTCTGACAATTGACGATTTAATACCATGATATTTTCTTCTACGTTTTGTTCGTTAGATAATTGTAACGAACTCATTATTACATCTTTTTCTTTATTATTATTGCTTAATGCCATAACTTTATCCATTATTATATCTACTTTCCCTTCCATTTCCTTTTGTCTTACTTCCATTTCCATTTCTTTTTTCATCATATTTTCCATCGTAACCTGCATTTTCACCAACATGTCCAGGAAAATCTTGTCCCTGTTACATCCTTTATGCCCTTCTTCGCGCATGGTACTAATTGGACCTATTCTCTTTGCTTCTTCCACCAGCTGTTCATTTCTTTGTTGTACATTAGAGATACCTCCCATCTTTATATTGTGCTTTATTTACACTCGTAATTATATCTTCTTGTTCTTTGTTCACCCCAAGCTTGGATCCACCAAAATATGCTATGAATAGTGAGTTATAAGTTGGATGTACCACTATTCACACCAATTCTGTCCAGCTAAGATACTCAGTCGGTTACTGTCTTTAAATGGGACTGCTTTCCTCTCCGGGTTTCGAATGGAAAACGTGGAAAACACAATTGTATTAATTTACTAATTTTATATTGAACGCCACTTAAAACTTGTTTGAGAAAATATTTAATAAAGTCTTTAAGTTATTTAAAAGCACAAAAGAAAAAAGGTAGAATTCAAAAACACAATGAATTTAAAAGAAACTTTAATACAAGAGTTAAAAAAAAATTAAAAAAAATGTCTTTATTAAGTATAAAAACTAATTTTGCATCATTAAACAAAATTATTAAGGTAAAATTATTAGACGAAAATGACCGTTGCGTATAATTAAACTTCCTTATATGAATCCCGAGCAAAGTTAAAACTAATAAATTTCAAAGAAGTCTTTTAATTTCACCCCAGATAAACAACTTCAAAATGTAAACAACTAATATGACAGACCGAACAAACTCGCTAACACATGCGCAGTCACATGTAATAAAAACTCTGCCCTTAAACTCCAACGTGCAAAATTTATCGTTATAGAAATTTTTTACAAGAAACTTTAAAAAACTTTCTTTGTCATTTATATTAACTATGATTAAAATATATATATCAAAATTCACAATTGAAAATACAATATTAAATACATTCAAATTATAATAATGATAATAAGTAATATCTTTCTTTTACTTACGTAAAATGTGTAATAAAATGTGTTTTATTTTTTTACGAGACACCAGAGTCAGAAGAACGTATAAAAATCACAAAATTACGAGAATAACACACTCGTAAATATCTCGGTACATGAAAACAATCACCATCCACAATTTAATTCAATTCACGAAGCTACTAAGAAACTAATAAAATATAGAATTATATTTTACAAAATACGTCTTCACAACTCTGATCACATTAAGTGTCTGCCGGAAATATCTAGGAAATCGACGTACTAAAACTACGCAAGTCAACTAAAATATTATAAATCAAAATAAAATCAGTATACATAAATAAATTTCAAACATTATACACAGTCATCAAAAATAATAATTCAATCATAAAATAATGTTTTTCAAAATTTTCACTAAATGTTTGCGGGGAAAAGTCCACTGCAATATGTTTCTGCTATTACTATTAAGCGTTGTCAGTTAAGCTAGTTAAGTAATTTAAAAGCTTAAATTGCCTATATGGTATAGCAAATTTCGTCCTATCAGGTAGCACTATATAATATAGTGACATCTGACGGACGAAAGAGACTATGCCGAAAATGGCAACCCTTCCCTTGACCCGCTAAGCCGGTACAAAAGGGAAGAAAATACGTATATAGGTGTAAGTCCATTAACACGATGCCAGATGGCAGTTGCCAGGGTTGCCATTTTCGGCACAGTCTCTTTCGTCCGTCAGATGTTACTATATTATATAGTGCTACCTGATAGAACGAAATTTGCTATACCATATAGGCGATTTAAGCTTTTAAATTGCTTCACTAGCTTAACTGACGACGCTTAATAGTAATAGCAGAAACATATGTCTTAAGCAGAAGTAAAAAGCTGGAAAATACGAGGTGTGTTATCCATGTTTACAGTTACAGATGTGTACTTTACATGTCTGTTTCATTTGTAACAAATGCGTAATACGTGCTTAACGTATTGATATACTTAAACCTTTTTTGTATACACATTGTATTAACAACAAGACGCACTAAAGAACAATTTAAAACCTAGTAACTAATAATAAGAGTATTTATTTGACAATATGTATTTATATATGAGTATTTATTTACATTTATATATCACATGACGGCGATTACGCGTTAAATGACTCGTCCCCTCCATTTTCAGTTTCTATACAATGTATAACTCATTTGAGGGCCTTCCAGAAGCTCTTTTCTAGGAGGTCCGAGAGACTTGAGGACGTATTCGGCGCGTGATACCACCCACTTGACGTATCGTCGGATGACTCACTTCACAATATGTTATTGTCCAGGCACAGTAATAAACAGTATATTTTAATTTTTAATATCACGTACGTAATCAGAGAATATTCGTTTACTTATATTGAAAATAGACATACTTAACCTTCCTTAAAATTATTCTTTTATATGGTTCATGCGGTTATTTTTCGTATAATCAGAAAGAAAATGAGATGAAAGTAATAAAATACAAGTTTTGTTAAATTTTAAGGCAATATACATCAATATTTTACCTTAAAATTCTGACTACACTTCGCACTGTTGTTTTTTGTCTAATTCGTGTGTAAATAGGAAGACGTAAAGAAAACCACAGGTTTGGAAATTTTAATAAAGTATAAGAAAGCAATGATTTACAAAAAGAGCATATTCAACCAAACAGCTTCAAATCAGCTTCGCTAGAATATTATGTAGTGGAATCATCACCTGTTATAATTAATGATTCTACTTAGCAATCTATTAAATTATCGAGTTCCCACATTTTGTTTTCCACATTGATCACATGTTTAATTGCGTTTTTCGAATTTTCACATAAAATATTGTTCACACCTTGTTGAAATAACTGCTCTACGTCCTCCAACTTGAACTATAGATTGTGTCAGCAACATATTGCAATGGATTTTTCCTTGGACAAGAAAGGAAAATGATTGAACGATATTGAACTTTTTGTGTAGTACATTTATTAAAATTATCTATTTCATTTTTTATGTTTATTTATTTCAGACGGGGATCGTTATAAATATATTTAATTTTAAGTGATGAATTTTATTATGTTTGAAATTTTGATCCATCCTCGTATATTTAGGTTGGTCAGATGATTAAAGTTGCCGCTTTCCCGGATATCGTATTATTATAAAATGTGTATTTCCTGTATATTTTGATTTTATAGTTAGTGGGGATGTCCAAGCGGATATTGGAATTTCATTTTTGGTTAGAGATATCTAGACTTCGACAGTGACCGGGTTGTTAAAGAATAAGATATTCAATTTTATTCTCTGTGTTAATAAAATCGGGTTGTATTTTGTTTATGCATTTTTTGAGGTGCATGTAAATGTTAATTCGATTTTGCGAGAGTTTTGTGATTATAATATGATCTTATAAGTAAGATATCTCTCACGTAGTTTTTGTATTATCAGTGCATAGATCTATGTAAGTTTGATATAAAATATTTAATTTATATAATTGATACTGTGTTTATTATTATTATTATATTTCATGTATTTCTTGTAATAATTTTGATATTTGAAGTTAGTATATGGGTATTAGAGAAAATTGTCATGTTTTTTGTTAGTGGAGTTTTTCTTCAAAGATAATATTCTAGAACGTTTTGAATTCAAGGTTGGATTTTTTTTTATTGTGGGTTGACCTTGTCGTGTTATTTTGCGCACGACTAAAATTCAATTTTCGCGGGTTTTGAAAACTTTGTTGTTTTTGACATTTGATTGTAGGGGTTAAAGTAGAGGTCAAACTTGACAAATTTCACTAGTATTTATTAGTTTTATTTTTGTTCGAGAGTCACAGGGGGTTTTTCTCTGTGTGCGAGTCATTATTCACAAAGAGTGTTTCCTCCCATTGCTACTGTTAATGTTGCTTTAGCACCCTATACATTCGGTAAAGGGATTTTTTCTTTTTTTTTTCATTGATTAAAAATTATAAATTATTTAAGTGAGACTTTTTATTGACATTTATTGTTTTACTTCCAATATATAACCTGGACCAATTCTGCAAAGAACGATCCGTGAGATGGGAGTTCGTGGATTCTACTAGACTGAATAGCCGGCAACATAAGTTGTAGTGTGAATAAAAATTAATAAGCAATTTAAAAGCAAATTCCACTGCAATATGCAGAACAGCTCCTCCTCTGAAAGAGATGCAAAAGACCATTTAATTATAATATTTACATGTACTATATATATTTTCATACAAAGGAGGGGAAGAATTAATTCAAAATATAAATACTTTATTATGACGACAAAATTTGCTTTAAAATAATTAAATTTTTTATTCTATATTTTTAATACTGTTGTGTATACTCAATTTTCTATTTCAAATTCATATTTAACGCGATTTAAAAGAACATATATAAGGTATTTATATTCAAATATATGTAAAGCAATTAAGCTCCGCCTCCAAATTTAACGACAAAATAACCTGTATAGGAACACATGTTGACAGAGTTATGGTAAACAAACTAACATATTGCAGTGGAATGTGCTTTTGATTGTTATTTAGATTTAAGTTCACACTGCAATCTATTCTGCCAGCTAACTTCAGTCGAATTGCCTTCCTTGAGCTCACTTCTCCAGGGGTGATCCTCTCGGATATGGGTCGAAATTAAATTAAATAAAAACAACAAGCATTAATTGAAAAGTCACAGTTTGTTAGTTTACAATTTTATTAAAAAAAAAATCCAAAAAAAAAAGAAAAATCCCTTTACCGAGTGTATAGGGAGCTAAAGCAAAATTAACAGTAGCTAGGAGGAAAGAGTCCTTGCGATAAATGACACGCGCAAGGAGAAAAACCCCCTGTGACTCTCGAACAAAATATGAAATAAAATAACAACAAAATTTATCAGATGTCAACAAAATCATTGACCCCAAACTAGACGTCAAGATAAAAATTTGTTTATCTTGCGCGCGAAATCAAAATCCTATAGTCATGCGTGCATTTAACATGACGTTACACAAAATTTTCCCCACCTTCCTACGTATTGAAATATATATCTGAATAAAAACTATACTCAACAAAAACAGCCTGATAAATTTTCTAGATATTTTTCTGAACATACAAAAAATTTTCACAAAAGTTTACAAATTAATTTATAGCGCTTTCTTCAATATATTAATTATAATTATAAATGGTACCTACATTAATTAATGTAACGTAACACAGCACGAGAGATTCCTTTTCTTCAGATAGGTGTTTCAAATTAAATCAATTACAAGTATATAAGACTTGTAAAATCACGACAAATTACTTTTAACTACATACGACGCACCAAACAACTAAAACGAATTATCCAAAATATTATATATATTAGACAAAATTAAGTCGTGTCTAATATTCAATTATAACGACCTATCTCCAAGAACACTAATGAATCTCTAAAAAGAAGGTCCTGGAAACGCTAGGGCATCCCTACCTAATAATAACTCAAAACAATGATAAAATGTATATCTTTCAATACAAGCTCTAACATCCAGGATGGCGCCAGCTTTGAACATCAATCTAACCCTGAACAATATACAAACGTGGACAAAATTATACCTTACAAAAATTAATCATTTATAATAGGAATTTTATCGTATACGCCTGAAATAAATCACATATAATAAAGAAAATTACATTTTTGCAATAATGTTATACAGATAATGTTCAATATAATTTTTCTTCTTTTCTTCTTTCTTCTGAAGGGAAAATCCATGGCATTTCCCCAAAATTATCCGAAAACAAAGTCAGGACATTTCTAATCTTTGTTCAAGGATAATTTTCCGCACTATCACTCAAGACAGTATCGCACTCTGTCTTCCTTCCCCGCACTAACATGTTGCATTGCTGTGCAGCAGGGTCATCCTCTTCCTGGTGCAACGGTGCAGCGAACAATAACAGCATCTCCATATCAATCTTATATAAATTTTCAAACAGCTATGTCTTATTTAACTTTAGACATTTTATTTGTTATGTCATTTTAGCTTGACATAATTTATTTATGTAATTTTTAACTAGACATAATTGAGTTAATGTCATTTTTACTTGACATTATTGAATAGGCTTCGTTACATGCATCGTAGACGAAGGAACACGCCGAAGTAACAGTCATCATCGTAGAATGTTCGAGCACTTCCTCGATTTCCTGGACATGGACATCTCCAATGAATTTTCATAGATAAAAGAAAAACATAGTATTACCATCTCATATACCAAATCATTATAACAATCAAATTCATAAAACCATTAATCCTCAATCAACAACAATAATAATAACAACAATCCCATATCATAAACTTAATTTCTTCTTCTATAGTATAATTTTAATTTTTTCCTTACAACTCAATTCCCATAATTAATAAAATTTTTATATTCGTAGATAATTATAATTTCTTTCTAATTTCATCAACAATAATTTTATTATAAAACTCATCCTGTATATATCAACTTGCTTAGTCCTTATCATTACCATGTCAATCTAATCCGAAATTCATAAACCATCATAATCAAATATCGTAATCATATTCCTTTTAACATGCCAACAATTCTTTTTATAAATTCATAATTACCATAATTTTATTTCAATATATATATATATATATCTATATTTCTATCATAATAACTTTTTCTATACTCGTAGCTACTATAATATACTTTTTCATATAACGACGAAATTTTTATAAATATTTACCGACGAATTTTTGTAAATAAACTTTCATTTTCATTCAAATATTTATTTCATATATCCTCGACGACTTTTTATCAACCCATTTTTATTTCTTACATATAATTTCTCTTCTTATAATAATTTAATTTCCATATACATCCAACGTTTAAATTTATTTCTTTATCATAAATCAAATCCTATAACATTTCCAAACTTTTATATATATACTAGTTCATCAACTTCCAATAAATTTAACAAAGGCAATAATCATTATTTCTCGCATATTCATTTTAATAGTATACAACAAATCTACTTTTTTGTTGGGCCTATCTAAAATATCCGACTGTAAATAATTTCTAATTTCATTTTTACTTTTATTCTAATATAAAATGTGGGTCTAATTATTTTAAATTTAGTACCCTTATATTTCATAATTTTCAAAGTACTATGTTTTATAAAATTATTGTTGACATTGACATGATTTTCATAATTTGATAAACAATTGTATTTTAAAATATAACTACAGGAATCATTGCATTTATTTTCTATATGTTTATTAATTATAATTATAAATCCCATTTGGAGAAGCCAATTTCCTTTTAATTTCTATTTGATCATCATTAATGGTATTAATGACAACTGTCTGTTTATTTAACTCATTAACCATTTTCTCCTCATTACTGTTGCTCATTTGACATTCTAAATTCGTATTTATTTTAATTATATCTAATTCTCTTATCTCCTTAGTTTTAAAATTAATTTTATTTAGTATAATTTCTTTTCTTACCCTAATTTGATTGTTTCTTTCTCCAACTTCTCCATCATCATTTCCATTGTCCTGTGGTTTAGATTCTTCCCCAGGCACATCCTCTAGACTTTTCTTTATAATCCTTGATTCCTTTTCTTCTATTATTTGTCTTTCCTCGACATGTACTACTTTACTTTCGCTTATTATGTTTTCTTTATTTATTTGATTGTTACTGTTTCTTGGTGCCATTTGATCCATTATCTCTTCTATTTTTCTATCCATTCTTCTCTTCCAATCCTCTTGTCGTTGGTCCATAACCTCTTTTTGTTGTTTTATATCCATTATCATTTGCATCATAGCATGCATCATGTCCATCATCTCTTGACTGCTTCCTCCGTCGCCTCCTCCTTCATGCATGTAACTAGCATTACCCATTCTTTGTTTTAAATTTTCCATTTTAAAATTATGTTATTTACTTATAATTTTATTTTTGTAAATTTTCTTCGTTCGCTATCACGTTGATTTACGTCATACAATTATACTTTTCTATATCGGTCCTACTTTGGGCTTGCCATAAATATGCACTTCTATATCGGCCCTACGTTGGATTGCGCCATTAATATGCAGTGGAATGTGCTTTTGATTGTTATTTAGATTTAAGTTCACACTGCAATCTATTCTGCCAGCTAACTTCAGACGAATTGCCTTCCTTGAGCTCACTTCTCCAGGGGTGATCCTCTCGGATATGGGTCGAAATTAAATTAAATAAGAACAACAAGCATTAATTGAAAAGTCACAGTTTGTTAGTTTACAATTTTATTAAAAAAAAAATCAAAAAAAAAAAGAAAAATCCCTTTACCGAGTGTATAGGGAGCTAAAGCAAAATTAACAGTAGCTAGGAGGAAAGAGTCCTTGCGATAAATGACACGCGCAAGGAGAAAAACCCCCTGTGACTCTCGAACAAAATATGAAACAAAATAACAACAAAATTTATCAGATGTCAACAAAATCATTGACCCCAAACTAGACATTTGTATGAAAAAAACCACATCCGTCCAGAAACGTGCATATATCGATATTTCACTGTCGTTACAGATCATCAGTACACGATATTCTGACCTAGACATGATTTTATTATTATACTTTCGTGTATATGTACGAATTATATTGAATTTAATTGGAGTGAGAAATAGCAATTATTCAAATCTCCTGCCACATGCAATTGTCGCTAAACTTGTTGCGTTTAATTCTACAATTTGACAAGGTATCTCCTGCCGAAGAACGTAGACGCAAACACGTCGCGACGTCAGCTATCCAACTGTACGGATAATTAACATTTGTATGAAAAAAACCACATCCGTCCAGAAACGTGCATATATCGATATTTCACTGTCGTTACCGATCATCAGTACACGATATTCTGACCTAGACATGATTTTATTATTATACTTTCGTGTATATGTACGAATTATATTGAATTTAATTGGAGTGAGAAATAGCAATTATTCAAATCTCCTCTCACATGCAATATACACGAAAGTATAATAATAAAATCATGTCTAGGTCAGAATATCGTGTACTGATGATCTGTAACGACAGTGAAATATCGATATATGCACGTTTCTGGACGGATGTGGTTTTTTTCATACAAATGTTAATTATCCGTACAGTTGGATAGCTGACGTCGCGACGTGTTTGCGTCTACGTTATTCGGCAGGAGATACCTTGTCAAATTGTAGAATTAAACGCAACAAGTTTAGCGACAATTGCATGTGAGAGGAGATTTGAATAATTCCTATTTCTCACTCCAATTAAATTCAACCCAAACTAGACGTCAAGATAAAAATTTGTTTATCTTGCGCGCGTAATCAAAATCCTATAGTCATGCGTGCATTTAACATGACGTCACACAAAATTTTCCCCACCTTCCTACGTATTGAAATATATATCTGAATAAAAACTATACTCAACAAAAACAGCCTGATAAATTTTCTAGATATTTTTCTGAACATACAAAAAATTTTCACAAAAGTTTACAAATTAATTTATAGCGCTTTCTTCAATATATTAATTATAATTATAAATGGTACCTACATTAATTAATGTAACGTAACACAGCACGAGAGATTCCTTTTCTTCAGATAGGTGTTTCAAATTAAATCAATTACAAGTATATAAGACTTGTAAAATCACGACAAATTACTTTTAACTACATACGACGCACCAAACAACTAAAACGAATTATCCAAAATATTATATATATTAGACAAAATTAAGTCGTGTCTAATATTCAATTATAACGACCTATCTTCAAGGACACTAATGAATCTCTAAAAAGAAGGTCCTGGAAACGCTAGGGCATCCCTACCTAATAATAACTCAAAACAATGATAAAATGTATATCTTTCAATACAAGCTCTAACATCCAGGATGGCGCCAACTTTGAACATCAATCTAACCCTGAACAATATACAAACGTGGACAAAATTATACCTTACAAAAATTAATCATTTATAATAGGAATTTTATCGTATACGCCTGAAATAAATCACATATAATAAAGAAAATTACATTTTTGCAATAATGTTATACAGATAATGTTCAATATAATTTTTCTTCTTTTCTTCTTTCTTCTGAAGGGAAAAATCCATGGCAATATGTTTCCTAACCTAATGTATTTTTAATTCATAATATCATTCTTTAAACGAATTTACATTTAAACATTATTTAAATTTTAACTATATAAACAATATAATATGAGTACGAATAAGGCGATTAACGGCAAGTAATTATACTAAAAACGAATGAATAAAACGGCGTCTTTACCACCATCATTGTAACAAATGGTCACGTTCATTTTCGCTCCGTACGAATTAATTATTTTCTACGGTAATAACCAGTGTACAAGTTTCAAAATTAGTAAAACGGTTACCATAACTGTCGTCGACCTGTAGACCAAGTTGCAAGAGACCAGAACATCAAGATCCGAAGTTAGAATTTTTGGAAATTCTGGCCACATAAATCACATACCCGAACAGTTTACCGAAGATCGAGCCGCCAGCCGAGACCGCGAACGCCGTCACGAAAACAGCTGTTGCCGGACATTGAATATCTCCAGAAAAGCCATCTAAAGGGAACAGATCCTGTTCGTACACGGTTGCCTGATTCAAGGAACATTCCAGGACCTATCGGCAGAGATTCCAGAAGTCAATTTCCGAATAAAAAGGTTTTTTTTAAATAATAATTTTTACACGCCATTTTTATAATCAAAGTCAAATAAATACCTTGTGTATTCTACTTATTCATACTCACCTTTCACTATTAGTTCTTCAAACATCGTAAACCTTTTTTTATTAAAAAACATTGAATTCATTTGCACTTGTAAACGATATTACCACTTAGTTTATTTTTCCTAATATTTAACGAATTTATTAGAACTATATTCCTAACCACATGTTCTTTGTTCACCATCATAAGTATATGTATTAGTACCAACTATTATCGTACGTAACTTTGTGTGTCACGAAAAAAAAAACGGAAAAACTTATTTAATTTTGAATTTTTGCCAGTTTGTTTGAACAATAAAATTAATTAATTTAGCCTTATAGTTCGGTTTTATTTCTTTACTTGAAGTGTTGTTCGATTCATTTTGAGTCATTTATTTAAACAAGCGCCCGGGAGTAAAAATACCTGAACTCGCATATGAACCCAAAGAGATAAGAGATATAGAGCTAGCCACCTATAAAAATAATAAGCACATTTTTATACAGATAAGTATTTACAGTTACATTGTACCTCACCGTTTATATAACATTGTACATTATATTTGTTATTATTACGTTGTCTCATGCATTTACAATATATTAAATAGTAATATTTTACATTTTTATCCCTAACAATATTAAGCGAATAATCAGTTACATAACAATTTAAAGCACGTGTTAATCGGGGAGGACTATAATATATATATATATATATATATATATATATATATATATATATATATATAATATATATATGATTTCACTGTTAAAATCTGAATTTGGGTCAATGTATCAAATAAAACGATTAGTTGCTACCTAACGTTTCGAAACTGTATTTGTTTCCCAGATAATCGGTAAATAACGACACACAATGAAAACGGAAATTAAAGAAATGATTAATATTAAACAAGAAAAAAATTCAACTAACAACAGAAGTGACATAAAAGATCTAATCATCTAAGATCTAACTTAATAATGTAACGATCTGCAATTTACAATCACGAATTTATACAATTATTATGAAAATATTTATCATATATTATTTAAATAATATCCCGAGTTTAGATTCGGGACTAGGCTGTCGAGTAAGTTTTCGTGGTTTTCCTTCTCGTTCTAGGCGAATACCGACAGCTGAACATCTTACGTCGCTCCACGGGTGCGGACATAATAATAACTCATGGCTTGCCAATGCCCCCCTGTAATTGATGTCAAGCTGTTGGAGAATGCTAAGGAATTAATATGCTGTCATTTATAATTTAAAATTCTTTGAAAAAGGCATTCATTGCCGAAACAAGTAATAAATTATTTTAAATATATACATATTAAAGTAAAACAGACCTTAAATCGCCAACTATCTAATTCTACTATATATATATATATATATGTATATATATATATATATATATATATATATAATAACTTCGTGACCTTGGTATGATATGGTAAACCTAATCAGTAGGCGATTAAAGGTCTGTATATTACTTCAAAATATATGTATTTAAAAAACTCTACATGTTTCGGCTGTATACGCCTTTATCAAGAGAATACAAAATATGAATGTATTCATATTTTGTAATATTGGTACCATTAAATCTCTATATGTCGCATATGTCGTCAGTAAGTTGGAATATGCCTCTACCATTTGGTACCCAATCTTATGACCTACACGTGAATCAAATTGAACGGGTTCAGCGTAAATTTTTGAAGTATTTGAGTTACAGGCTGGGGATGGGGTCTATCCAGAACGCAATATAGACTACTTAGTCTTAGTCAGTCGGCGGCTTAAAGTTTGTATTACTTTAATATGTACATTATATATATATATATATATAGATATATAATGTACATATTAAAGTAATACAAACTTTAAGCCGCCGACTGACTAAGACTAAGTAGTCTATATTGCGTTCTGGATAGACCCCATCCCCCATATATATATATATATATATATATAATGTACATATTAAAGTAATACAAACTTTAAGCCGCCGACTGACTAAGACTAAGTAGTCTATATTGCGTTCTGGATAGACCCCATCCCCAGCCTGTAACTCAAATACTTCAAAAATTTACGCTGAACCCGTTCAATTTGATTCACGTGTAGGTCATAAGATTGGGTACCAAATGGTAGAGGCATATTCCAACTTACTGACGACATATGCGACATATAGAGATTTAATGGTACCAATATTAGTGAAATTTCGGCACATTCTGATAATAAAACCCAGAGACTTAACAGCAGATCTAGTGACGTTTGAGAGATGATCGTTGAAGGTCAACTTACTGTCTCTATAACAGTATTATCAACGTAATAAAGAGAGTTCGTGTAATTTATTTTCCTTGTGAAAGTTACAACACAGCATTTTGAAATGTTTAAATTAAATTTGTTCATGCGACACCAGCTGTGGACAGTAGCCAAGTTCTTTTGCAAACAATCCACATCAGTTATGTTTGTAATGGTGTGATATATTTTAAGATCATCTGCATAAGCCAATACATTGCAGTCAAGTGATGCTATTAGGTCATTAATAAATTTATTAAACATAAGCGGTCCCAATTTTGAACCTTGAGGAACTCCAGAAGTCGGGTAAAAAATCTTGATTTATAGCCGTTGTAAGTAACATAGTTCGCTCTATCCATCACATATGACTTCATAAACCTGAGTAAGGAATCGTTAAACCTAAAAGCTGGCAGTTTTTTTGTAAGAGTAAAATATGGTCGATGGTATCAAATGCGCGACTGAAGTCCGTATTATATCAATACTACAACACAAATAAAATAAATACCACAAAACCAAAGAAAACAATCCCCTAACTACTTATAAATATGCCCCAATACCTTATATAAACAACCTGTCTGAAAAAATAAAAAAATTTTAACACCATATAACATAAAAGTAGCTCACAAAAATTCCAATAATCTCAACAACCTGCACTCAAAATTAAAACAGACGTTATTTATGGAATTCTATGCAATGACTGTGAAGGCGTATACATCGGTCAAGCAACACAATATCTACAAGAACGTTTAAATGGATACAAATTTTCAAACAATAGTACAGCCCTTAAAAACACATCAAACAAATAAAACACACTTTCAATTTCGATAAAACCGCAATAATTACATCTGAAAAAAAAAAACAACAAAGCAAGAAATATACTAGAAAGCATCCACATACAAAAAACTACAAATTCAATCAACCACCGTGCAGATTTAAATAATTTATCAGCAATATACCTATCCATTATATAAATTATAATAACAATATAAACATGACACAAAAAATAAAATTAAAAAAACACATGTCCGCGAACAATTAAACCAACCCCTCCGCACAGTGTTGACAAAGCCAATTGTCCCAAGAAAAACACATGGCGCCGAAAATAGTTTATCTGCTAATACAAAGAGTTTAGTTTCATTTAGAAATGCAAAACAAATATATCGCAAAATATTAACACCAAAAATATGTAATGTAAGTAGAATTATTATATCGTCTTTTACCTTTTTAATATTTAAATAAATTTTAGCTTTTGAAAAAGGTACTATGTATTGTACCGAAACGTTAAATTAAATATTGTTTTAATTACCCGGTCGCTACTCCCAAAAAACATTACTTTTATCTGATATTATAATGACGGCCAAGAAAATAAGAAATTCCTTTTTTATGTATAGATAACTATTTTTTGACCTTTGTATGTTATAGTAGATTAAAATTTAAGTTCTGGTTCACTTTGATATGTAAATATTTAAAACAATCTTACATGTTTCGACACATAGTGCCTTTTTCAAAGAAATTAAAAATATATTTCAAATTGAAAAAGGCACTATGTGTCGAAACATGTAAGATATATACATATCAAAGTGAACCAGACCTTAAATCGCAGACTAATTTAGTCTACTATATATATATATATATATAGATAATTATTTATTGACCTTGGTATGTTATGGTAGATTCAATAGTTGGCGATTTAAGGTCTGGTTTAAGGTCATATGATGCATTTTTGAAAGAAATTTGAAATATAAATGACAGTATATTAATGTCATACTGTAGTTGTCATGGATAAAATTATTCAATGATACATTCAAGTTGAATAATAATAAAAAGCGTTCAAATAAATTTTACCTCTAGTAGTCCATGACAATAAAAATGTTTGTCGTAACTTGTACTATTTACATTTGCATCAGTTGTCAATTTGACAGACTATTTATTCTGATGTATACTTAGTTGGAGCTTTTTGAAATTGCTTTGTAATTTAAAATTGATTTAAAATTGTTTTCACTGTTCAACACAAATCATTCATGGTTGAATCTTATTTTTGGAACGGACGTAATATTAACGGACAATGGCACTATTTTCTTGAAGAATGCTTAGAGGAATTTAGAAATATGTTTCCAAACTTCGTCTTTGATTTTGATAGTTTTTGGTACACAGTTAAATATTGCACTAAGGTTTTCAGAGAAAGAGAGAGTGTTATACGGAAAGAGGACAGTGGCCGTCCGAAAAAATGTACGGAAGAGCTAGTTGACGATGTAACGCAAATTATGAATGATACACCAGGAACATCCATACGAGTATTCTCTCCACGAGTGGGTGTTTCAATTGGCACTTGTCATACAATTTTGAAAAAAGACTTACATTTATTTCCATATCGCATGGCCTATTATCAAGAAATCAAAGAAATTGACTATCCTAGAAGAACAACATTTTGTCAGTGGTTCTTAAATAATTTTGATAATGACATTCTTGACAAAATTTTTCTCAGATGAATCATGGTTTTATCTGAATGGATATGTTAACTCACAAAATATAAGGATGTGGAATACTAAGAAACCGCATGACTGTTATGTTGTTCATCCACAGAAAATTGGTGTATGGTGTGCGAAAGGAAAATCATTGGCCGTATTTTCTTTAAAGGAGAAAGGTATCGACAAGAAATTATTATGACATTTATTGAACAGCTTAATGAAGAAGAAATAAATCAGGGTTACTTTCAACAATACGGAGCTAGAGTGCACACAGCTTGTGAAACAATTAATATGATACGGAAATTTATCAAAATCGGTTGATAAGTTTAAACATCGAACATGAATTTCCAACAAGATCTTGTGATGTTAACCCCTGTGATTTTTTTCTGTGGCCTTTTTAAAGAACTCAATTTTTTGGGTACAGATACCTGATCTTGCAGACCTTCAGATCAGAATTGCTGAAATAATTAACGAAATCGACGATATGCTACTATAAAACGTTTTCTCCTTCATTAGAAGAAGATGTTAGAAATGTCTCGAACAAGGTGGTGGCCACTTTCAACAATTTTTATAAAATGTTACTTGTTTGTTGCAAATAAACGTATCTCATTTAGTTAAATATTTTAATTTCATTATTTTGACATTTATCATGTCATTCAAATAGTTCATAACCAACAAAATTCATATTAAGAACTTAAGTAAAAAGCTAAGATATACGTATAATTTCCATGGGCAACTTCGAGGTAAAATTTAGTTGAACGCTCGTTATATCATGCCTTGGCATTCTCTAAACAGTTAGACAACAAAAACGGGGGAATGGCAAGCCATGAGTTATTATTATGTCTGCGCCCGTGGAGCGGCGTAAGATGTTAAGCTGTCGGCATTTGCCTTAAACGAGAAGGAACACCACGAAAACCTACTCGGATGGCCAGACAGGGATCTAGATACGGAAATGCCAGCTTGATACGCAAATGTACAGATATTTAAATAACATATGATATATAGTTATATAACAGCAACATATATTATGATGGTAATTGCAAATCGTTACATAATTAGATTATAATATATACTGCTTAGATTTTTTATATCACTTCTGTTGTTAATTGAATTTTTTTCCTGTTTAATATTAATAATTTCTTTAAATTCCCTTTTCATTGTGTGTTGTTCTCTATCGATTATCTGTGTGTTTTCAAAATTGAAATGGTGATCGAGTTGAAGTTTGTGTGTAAATTAAGCAGTTTTGTCTGTTTTAGAGTATTTGTGGGCTTGCATTCTTTTGTATAAATATTGTTTAGTTTGGCCTACGTAGTAACTATCGCAATCGCGACATGGTATTTTATAGATGACATGTGTTTCTCGATTTTTTTCTATTTTGGGATTTAGTTTTGAAAATAGCTGTTTATTAGTATTACTGAGTTTATATGTTGTAGCTATATCATATTTTTTTAAAGTATATTTATTTTTTTCTGATAATTGTGGAACATATGGAAGCGTGATATATGTTGTCTCATTGTTTAAATTGTTATTGGTGTTTGTAGTGTTGTATATTTGGGGGATTCTTTTTTTAATTGTTTGGTCTGTAAGTTGTGGTGGATAGTTATTATGTGTTAAGATCGTTTTAATTTTCTTGATGTTATCTTTTCTGTATTGAGTATGTGATAGTTTTAGCGCCCTATCTTTATTTACACACAAACTACAACGCGATCACCATTTCGATTTTGAAAACACACAGATAATCGATAAAGAACAACACAATGAAAAGGGAAATTAAAGAAATGATTTATATTAAACAGGAAAGAAATTCAATTAACAACAGAAGTGATATAAAAAATCTAAGCAGTATATATATTATAACCTAATTATGTAACGATCTGCAATTTACCTGTACATTTGCTTATCATGCTGGCAGTTCCGTGTTTAGATCCCTGACAGGCTGTCCGAGTAGGTTTTCGTGGTTTTCCTTCTCGTTTAAGGCAAATGCCAACAGCTTAACATCTCAAGCCGTTCCATGGGCGCAGGCACAATAATAACTCATGGCTTGCCATTTCCCCGTTTTTCTTTTCTACTGTTTAGAGAATGCCAAGGCATGATTTATTATTATTGAACTTGAATGTATCATTGAATAATTTTATGCGTGACAACTACAGATATATAGTATGACAATATACTGTCATCTATATTTCAAATTTCTTTGAAAAAAGCATCATATGCCGAAACGTGTAAGATTGTTTTAAATATATACATATTGAAGTAAAACCATATCTTAAATCGCCAACTAATTGAATCTACCATATATATATATATATATATATATATATATATATATATATATATATGTTTTCTAATGTTCTTGCGGTTGTATAATAACGAAGTGGTTTCTCGGGTATAGTTTTGCTTGTAGATTTCGTTCTGAGAAGAAGAGGTTCGGAACTATATCCGAGAAACCACCTCGATATATATGTAGTAGACTTACTCAGTCGGCGACTTAAGGTCTGTTTTACTTTAATATGTACTTTAATATGTACATGATATATATATATATATATATATATATATATATATAATGTACATATTAATTATTATTCTTTTTCAAAGAAATTTGAAATATAGATGACAGTATATTGTCATACAATATATCTGTAGTTGTCATGCATAAAATTATTCAATGATACATTCAAGTTCAATAATAATAAATCATGCCTTGGCATTCTCTAAACAGTAGACAACAAAAACGGGGAAATGGCAAGCCATAAGTTATTATTGTGCCTGCGCCCATGGAACGGCTTAAGATGTTAAGCTGTCGGCAGTTGCCTTAAACGAGAAGGAAATCCAAGAAAACCTATTCGGACAGCCAGTCAGGGATCTAGATACGGAACTGCCAGCATGATAAGCAAATGTACAGGTAAATTGCAGATCGTTACATAATTAGGTTATAATAAATATTGCTTAGATTTTTTATATCACTTCTGTTGTTAATTGAATTTTTTTCCTGTTTAATATTACATAATCATTTCTTTAATTTCCCTTTTCATTGTGTGTTGTTCTTTATCGATTATCTGTGTGTTTTCAAAATCGAAATGGTGATCGCGTTGTAGTTTGTGTGTAAATAAAGATAGGGCGCTAAAACCATCACATACTCGATACAGAAAAGATAACATCAAGAAAATTAAAACGATCTTAACACATAATAACTATCCTCCACAACTTATAGACCAAACAATTAAAAAAATAATCTCCCAAATATACAACACTACAAACACCAATAACAATTTAAACAATGAGACAACATATATCACGCATCTATTTTCAAAACTAAAACCCAAAATAGAAAAAAATCGAGAAACACATGTCATCTATAAAATACCATGTCGCGATTGCGATAGTTACTACGTAGGCCAAACTAAACAATATTTATACAAAAGAATGCAAGCCCACAAATACTCTAAAACAGACAAAACTGCTTAATTTACAGACAAACTTCAACGCGATCACCATTTCAATTTTGAAAACACACAGATAATCGATAGAGAACAACACACAATGAAAAGGGAAATTAAAGAAATTATTAATATTAAACAGGAAAAAATTCAATTAACAACAGAAGTGATATAAAAAATCTAAGCAGTTTATATTATAATCTAATTATGTAACGATTTGCAATTACCATCATAATATATGTTGCTGTTATATAACTATATATCATATGTTATTTAAATATCTGTACATTTGCTTATCATGCTGGCATTTCCGTATCTAGATCCCTGTCTGGCCGTCCGAGTAGGTTTTCGTGGTGTTCCTTCTCGTTTAAGGCAAATGCCGACAGCTTAACATCTTAAGCCGCTCCACGGGCGCAGACATAATAATAACTCATGGCTTGCCATTCCCTCGTTTTTGTTGTCTAACTGTTTAGAGAATGCCAAGGCATGTTATATTATTATTGAACTTGAATGTATCATTGAATAATTTTATCCATGACAATTACAGTATGACATTAATATACTGTCGTTTATATTTCAAATTTCTTTCAAAAATGCATCATTTGCCGAAACATGTAAGATTGTTTTAAATATATACATATTGAAGTAAAACCAGACCTTAAATCGCCAACTAATTGAATCTACCATAACATACCAAGGTCAATAAATAATTATCTATATATATATATATATATATATAGTAGACTAAATTAGTCTGCGATTTAAGGTCTGGTTCACTTTGATATGTATATATCTTACATGTTTCGACACATAGTGCCTTTTTCAATTTGAAATATATTTTTAATTTCTTTGAAAAAGGCACTATGTGTCGAAACATGTAAGATTGTTTTAAATATTTACATATCAAAGTGAACCAGACCTTCAATTTTAATCTACTATAACATACAAAGGTCAAAAAATAATTATCTATATATAAAAAAGGAATTTCTTATTTTCTTGGCCGTAATTATAATATCAGATAGAAGTAATGTTTTTTGGGAGTAGCGACCGGGTAATTAAAACAATATTTAATTTAACGTTTCGGTACCATACGTAGTACCTTTTTCAAAAGCTAAAATTTATTTAAATATTAAAAAGGTAAAAGACGATATAATAATTCTACTTACATTACATATTTTTGGTGTTAATATTTTGCGATATATTTGTTTTGCATTTCTAAATAAAACTAAACTCTTTGTATTTTTTCGGCGCCATGTGTTTTTCTTGGGACAAGTGGAAGAATATTGGCTTTGTCAACACTGTGCGGAGGGGTTGGTTTAACTGTTCTCGGACATGTGTTTTTTTAATTTTATTTTTTGTGTCATGTTTATATTGTTATTATAATTTATATAATGGATAGGTATATTGCTGATAAATTATTTAAATCTGCACGGTGGTTGATTGAATTTGTAGTTTTTTGTATGTGGATGCTTTCTAGTATATTTCTTGCTTTGTTGTTTTTTTTTTCAGATGTAATTATTGCGGTTTTATCGAAATTGAAAGTGTGTTTTATTTGTTTGATGTGTTTTTAAGGGCTGTACTATTGTTTGAAAATTTGTATCCATTTAAACGTTCTTGTAGATATTGTGTTGCTTGACCGATGTATACGCCTTCACAGTCATTGCATAGAATTCCATAAATAACGTCTGTTTTAATTTTGAGTGCAGGTTGTTGAGATTATTGGAATTTTTGTGAGCTACTTTTATGTTATATGGTGTTAAAAAATTTTTATTTTTTCAGACAGGTTGTTTATATAAGGTATTGGGACATATTTATAAGTAGTTAGGGGATTGTTTTCTTTGGTTTGGTGGTATTTATTTTATTTGTGTTGTAGTATTGATATAATACGGACTTCAGTCGCGCATTTGACCATATTTTACTCTTACAAAAAAACTGTCAGCTTTTAGGTTTAACGATTCCTTACTCAGGTTTATGAAGTCATATGTGATGGATAGAGCGAACTATGTTACTTACAACGGCTATAAATCAAGATTTTTTACCCGACTTCTGGAGTTCCTCAAGGTTCCAAATTGGGACCGCTTATGTTTAATAAATTTATTAATGACCTAATATCATCACTTGACTGCAATGTATTGACTTATGCAGATGATCTTAAAATATATCACACCATTACAAACATAACTGATGTGGATTTTTTGCAAAAGAACTTGGCTACTGTCCACAGCTGGTGTCGTATGAATAAATTTATTTAAACATTTCAAAATGCTGTGTTGTAACTTTCACAAGGAAAATAAATTACACGAACTCTCTTTATTACGTTGATAATACTGTTATAGAGAAACGAAGTTTTACCAGGGATCTTCGTGTTACATTCGACAGTAAGTTGACCTTCAACGATCATCTCTCAAACGTCACTAGATCTGCTGTTAAGTCTCTGGGTTTTATTATCAGAATGTGCCGAAATTTCACTAATATTGGTACCATTAAATCTCTATATTTCGCATATGTCGTCAGTAAGTTGGAATATGCGTCTACCATTTGGTACCCAATCTTATGACCTACACGTGAATCAAATTGAACGCGTTCAGCGTACATTTTTGAAGTATTTTAGTTACATGCTGGGGATGGGGTCTATCCAGAACGCAATATAGACTACGAGGATTTGCTTGTGAGGCATGGATTGGAATTGGTAGCGGTACGAAGACAAAGGAAAAGCGCATTGCTGGTGGCGAATCTCCTGAATAACCGGATTGTCTCAGCATCGCTGTTAGCGCGAGTGAATTTACTGGTACCACGCATTGCTGCTAGACACTCACCATCTTTTGTGTTTTCAACACCAAGGACCAATATATTGTATAGGGCGCCATTGGTGCATTTGTCGAGAATCGCGAATAATTTATTTAACGATGTTCTTATGGAATTAATTATCTTATTTATGTATTGTTGTATTGTCACATAGTCAAAGTTTTATTGTTCTATTTTGGAGTAATCTGTTGGATAAAATAAATTATTATTATAATTTTTGTTTTGTAGAGAATCTTTTGCTTTTGGTAAAATTTCTGGTCTGAAGTCTGGGTTTGTTAGTTTAATCGCTCTATTAATTAAAAGGCACTATGTATAGCACCTAAACGTCAAATTAAATATTGTTTTAATTACCCGGCCGCTACTCCCAAAAAACATTACATTTATCTCGTATATATATATATATATATATATATATATATATATATATATATACCGCGATATCATAAAGTTTCTGGGTCAACGGTGGCCATGGGGTGAAAAACGTCTGTCTTAATTTATATCATCCTTTTGAGAAAAATCTGATAAAATTTTCAGGTTAAGTGTCATGCTGACGTTAAAATTTGTCAATATATTAATCTTAATGTCAGTATGACACATAACCTGAAAATTTTATCAGATTTTTCTCAAAAGGATGATATAAATTAAGACAGACTTTTTCACCCCATGGCCACCGTTGACCCAGAAACTTTATGATATCGCGGTATATATATAGTATTAATAAGTCGGCGATTAAAGGTCTGGTTTATTACTTCAAAGTATATATATCCAAAACAACCCTACACGCTTCGGCAATGATGCCTTTGTCAAGGATATAAAAAATATATCATACCAAGGTCACGAAAATATTTATATATATATATATATATATATATATGTGGTAAATTCAATTTGTTGGCGATTTAAGGTCTGTTTTTACTTTACAATATATATATATATATATATATATATATATATATATATATATATATATTTAAAACAACCCTACATGTTTCGGCAAAAAACATGTAGGGTTGTTTTAAATATATATATTTTAAAGTAAAACCAGACCTTAAATCGCCAACAAATTGAATTTACCATAACATACAAAGGTCACGAAATAATTATCAATACATGTATATGATACATGATTAAATTAGTGGGCGATTTAAGATCTGTTTTACTTTGATATGTATATATTTAAAACAATTTTACATGTTTCGACACAGTGCCTTTTTCAAAGAAATTTAAAATAGAAATGACAATATATCAATATCGAACATATATCTGTATCAAAGTATATTTAAAACAATCTTACGTGTTATCTTTATCAAAGAAATTAAAAATATAAATGACAGTATATCAATTTCAAATTTATATATCTGTAGTTGTCATGGATAAAATTAAAATATTCAAAGATCCATTCACGTTTAATAATAATAATTCATGCATCAGAACTTTCGACAGCAAGACGTCAATTACGGGGGATTGGCAAGCTATGAGTTATTAATAATAATAATAACTTATTAGTATGTCTTCGCCGACTAATTTAATCTACTATGTATATCATACAAAGATCGAGAAATAATATATATATATATATATATATATATATATATATATATATAATAACTTCGTGACCTTCGTATGATATGGTAAACCTAATCAGTAGGCGATTAAAGGTCTGTATATTACTTCAAAATATATGTATTTAAAAAAACTCTACATGTTTCGGCTGTGTACGCCTTTATCAAGAGAATACAAAATATGAATGACAGGATATAAATGTCAAGTCTTGACATTTAATTTGGTTTTTCAAGAATTCCGTTTATTTTAGAAGTATATTTTAATTTCCATTATTTAGAATTATTCTTTTAGTTTATCGTATTCTTCCTGTTTCCCCAGAAATTATATTTATTGAATTTTTTCATTTTGTTTTCCAAGAATTTTATTTTAAAATTTATTGCCTTTAGAAGAGCATTTTTTTTTCTCTTACTTCAATACGTCTACTTTGGTAGTGTTATACATTTACTATTTTTTACAGCTTGTATTTAATGACTATTTACCTAAAAGATTCTCAAATTATGTTTTTTTGCGCTCGTTGTTAACAATATTGTACATGTGCATAGCTGTATAGTATATCACTATTACGGAATACATTCATATTCATTTGTCAATTCTCCAACAAAAGTACTGGTAAAATTAAAGTACGTTGTCTATCACATCTGCTTCGGCAAACCACTAATCTAGAAGAACATTTTTATTTCTCTTAAGGTCTACTTGCCGCCTCTCGTATGTATATTTGTTAGATAGGTACGGTTTGGCAACTTCTCACGCCTTATGTATGGGAAGCCGCATGCAAGATGATTGTAGACCGAACCTGTATATATATATATATATATATATATATATATATATATATATATATATATATATATACCATCTGTCCGTATTTTCTTTGCTTATGCAAACGTGTTCTGGACGCGCAGACTTATTCTTATTGGTCGAACGAAGTCGGGAAATCCCAGCATAGTGCGTCAGTTACCAGGCGTTATCACCTCCGATTCGTCTCGTCATTTAACATTTCAAGAGCGACACGTTCGTGTCTTACTTTAGAAGAGTTCGGACCAATTGATTAAATTAATCGTTTATCATGAATTTAACTTTGGAGGAAAATAAATCTATAATATAATGGCATCACCGTGGGAGCACATTGAAATGGTATAACTGGCTTATTTATGGCAGCATTTGAACAGGAAGTACCATTTAGTTCTATTCGTTATTTGATAAACCATTTCGAAAAATATGGTTGTTTACAGTCGTGCAAGAAATGTTCATATCGCGATAGATGCAATAGGTAGAAGCAATAATGATGAAAACGGAAAGGTCATGATTTGCGTTGCGTCATGAATTTTACAGATTAGCGTAAATAAAGACAATTAAATTATTTAATCGATGTACAGCTCACCGATTTTGATGTGGCCGGTGGGAGAAATGGTACGTGCGTCAAGTAAGGTCAGTGTTAGATAGAGACAGTATTCGGAAAAATGAAATGCAAATTCTTTGTGCGAGACGTACATTGGGACGTAGTAAGGGATAATAAGGGATGCCAGAGGTTCCCCTACCTATGAATTTCATGCGCATCTCGTGGGCGGCACTTCTAACCGGCCACATCAAAATCGGTGAGCTGTACCTGCTGAGACAAAGTTTTATGTAGAAGAAAATTTCGTTTCTCTGTATTAATTTATTTTTGAACGTATTATTTAATTTATATTATACTTTTTTCTGTTTTATACTCAGAAGTTCTATTTTACTTGATTACTTGTAATTAGAATTTTATTTCAGTTTACACTTAAGGATTCTTTTTTCTTTTGTTTTTAAGAAGCAACTTATATTTTTTATTTCTGCTTATGTTTCTACCATACATCTTTTTTATATTTGAATCGTTTTGTTGATATACCCTGTCCATATTTTCTTTGCTTATGCAAACGTGTTCTGGAAGCGCAGACTTATTGTCAGGGAATCCCAGCATAGTGCGTCAGTTACCAGGCGTGAGGCGTGACTTGCTACTGGTAGGCGAGGTCTTGAACTTATTACATGCGCGATTTTTGAGATTGTTTCAGACATACGGTATATGTATATACATACATTTATTATGGTTCTGATTACTACCGTTATTCTAAACTAAAGAAATAGGAATTAACACTTAATCATCTATTTGAAACATGTATTGAATGAAACGTCTACCTTTTATTTTGTTTAACCCTCGTATAATTCATTGTAACGTTCAAATTAGTTATATCAATACCTAAATATCATTTTTCGTTTTCGAAATTCTTTAAATAATTTATAAACCTAATTTCAATCATTATTTACATTAAATTTAATTTAAAAACATATTTTCATAGCCAATTTGAATAATTTTTGTTTATGTAAATTATATTTATTATTTGACTGTACCTCATATGATGCGAGATTATATGACTAGGTCATGTGAATTTCCAAAGTAATTAACATTAAATTATGAAATGTAGTATTACAAAAAGTAGATTTGGTAATTCTTAAATACTTAGATATAAAATATTGATTAATACAAGTCAATTAAGAAAGATACTGCCCTAAATAATGTTATATTAGATAGTAAGCATAAAGCCGTGGAATAGCAAAACCAATAAAGGCTTCTTTTTTTTACTGAAAGCGTTAGAACATTTTAGTGCTGCGTTTTAAAAATCCATAGTAGAAGAAATAAAAGTATTACAAACCCAAAATCAGTGATTAAACGACTTAATAAAATTAAGCAACATTTTGAAACACATTTAAACCTCCAAGCGTTCTTTTATCTCCTGAAGTTATTGATCAACATATCCAGATTTCGATGTAGTATCCTCAACCTGTAATCCAGCTTTTCCAATACGTGATGCGGCAGAGAAGAATTCTACGCATACACCTATTCCAGTCATTCAATTTTCACCTGTCTACTATTACTAACAACGCGCTCTGGTTCGGCTGTGGTTGCTAACAATAATGGGCATTATTTGAAATAAATAATTGCGGGTGCTGATGATGTATCATCAAAGGTCCAGGACGTGTGTGATATGTGCTAAGGTAAATATATTACAACTTACTAACTAAATAAATCAAACAACATTGTCCTTAAAGTTTGTATTTATTATTTACAAAAAAGAAATTGAGTGTTGATATATTTTATATATACCGTGTGCACAACGTCGAGCGATCGATGGATATATAAGTAATGACTGGCCAACTGCAAGTGGGAGGGGCTACATACGTTAAACTCCTACAGCGCGTATTTAATTGTGGTGAACTAAGAAAGCGTTATGGCTGTTTATTAATAAATGATGTATCAAAATAAATATTCCAAATTAATAACTAATTGTTTAACAAACTACAAAATTATTTGTAGTATATTATTTATGGTTAATGTACGAATTTGGATATTTTATCCGACTACACCGTTGCTTTTCGCACTATTAGTCATATGCCGGCTGTCAACGTCCCTACAATAACGGATACTTTTGTTTATGTCTCTTCGGCCATAATACTTTAAATTTAACATTTAAATTTAAATAAAATGATATAATATAGTTGAAAGTATCATAAAATACAATTCGCCGTAAAGTGCAGAGTTTTTGTTTACTGCATAATAATAATTCTTACCGGCGAAGCATCAGAAATTTTCATCGCTAAATATTCAATGATAAGTTTCATCATAGCTTCGTGGCTTGAACTTAAAAAATTCTTATTCAAATGAAAACACATAAATAATATAAAATTATGAAACAAAACCGTAACTCTTATTGAAAAAAATTAAAATAAAAAGTATTCTGTAATAGCATAAAATTTCAAAACAATAACGATTCTTGCAAGAATATAAATAAAGTGTTTACCAGTATAAATAAATGGTTTCCTTAAATAAACTACCTATAAAATATTAAATTTAACTAAAATACCTTTATTGGTAACAAATATTAATTATTAAATAAAAGAACATTCTAAAAAGAAAAACTAATTATTTATAAATGCTCAAATAAACCACCCTCTTGAGCCGAACAGTAACCCAATCGGTTATAAAAATTACGACGGACATTTGTTAGCATTTCCGGAGTGACTCTACTACTAACTTCAATGATTTGCGCTCGTAACTGCTCTACATCTGATGGACGTTGATCCCCGTAACCGTATATGGTGTTATTTAAAAAGGGCCAGAGAAAGAAATCATTTGGTGCTAAATCAGGAGATCGCGCTGGCCACTTAATAGGACCTGAATTTCCTATCCATCAATCTTCGAAAACGGTATTTAAAAAATTACTAACAAGACGCGTATTATGTGCAGGGCAGCCATCTTGCTGGAACCAAATGTCGTTAAATTAAATTGTTCTCGCACAGCAGGGATAACACTATTTTGTAATAAATCTAGATAGCTATTTCCATTTAAATTCCCATTAATAAAGAATGGCCCAATTACTTCGTTTCGAACAATACCGGCCCACACGTTAACCTTCCGTGGATATTGTGTCCGTGTTGGGATATTTAAATGAAGGTTTGTACGCGACCAATACCGACAAATTGCGCGATTATGATGCCCATGCACGTAAAACGATTTTTCGTCTGTAAATAAAACATTATTAAAAAATAATTCATCATTATGACATTTATTCATCATTATTTCGCAAAATTCCATGCGCCGGTAATAATCGTCGGGAAAAAGTTCTTGTGTTGTTCTTATTTTGTAAGCCCGGTATCTATTTTTTCTCAAAATTTTTTGAACTGTTGCACCGATATCAAATTCGCGAGCTATTTGTCGAGAGGACATAGTAGGATGTAATTCTACTAAAGCACAAATTTGCATTTCTAAGTCGCTGACATTTGGCTCGTGAACATTTTTATTCTTACTATTATTTAAAGTAAACGTTGTTTCAAACCGCCTGACAGTATTACGAATTGTACTAGCACCGGGTATCGGTCTTTCAGGATACTGTACAGCAAATAAATCTCTCGTCATATCTGCAGAATTGCCACCGTAAAACTGCTTGACCATGAACAATTTCTCTTCCGGCGAATAGTAATCCACTTTTAATTTTAAAAAATGCGGGAATTCCCGACGATTATTATTATACCTACAGCAACTATACGTACTCTACCTACGGATGACAAGGAGCAACTGGATCACCAGTCGATAGCGTTCGATGATTATACAAAATAACCTACATAGTGCGCAAGCTTGTTTTCCGATTAAATATATCGGACGCCTTGCTTGAACACTTTGAGCGACTGATAGGGATATTCAATGTGTTAGAGAGAGATTATTTGATTCGTACTTAGATCGTATGTAGAATGTGTTGGATAAAGAAAGGGAACGCCCGTACAGTTAGACAGTAGAACAGACTGAATATACTCTCTCAACCCTAACCACATAAACTCGCTATTCGTCTTCGTCTTACTACATTGTGGTAAATCAATCACTCCCGGGCGTTCATACGGTATATTTTTATTGAGTTGCGAAGATGGTCGGCCAGGAGGTGCATCATATACTTGGACAAGTGTGGAGAGCGATGTTTGGCCGTAGGAATAAGAAATTAATTAGTGAGATTAATTAAATGAGTATGGATTAAATAAGGAATAATATATATCGAAAAATACAGATTACCTTAGAAGTGAAGGACGCCGGACGGCGTGGCGTGTTGCATGCTGGGACAGCACGTAAGCAAGATGTGTATCTTACGGAGGATGTGAGCAGAAGACTGCGTTTGTGTCGAAATAACACTGGCTTTGTCGGAAAAGGTTTTACGTTTTATTACCCTTGGGGAAGGAAATCGATGTTGTCGATGTCTTGACTATTGAATTAATCAAAAGTCAAAAGCGCGAGTTGAAAAGTTGTGATATCGATATCAATCTATTATAGGAGATGTACGTAATTAGATTAATAACTTAATTTTAAAGACGAAATGTAAAATAAAATTCAAACGACTGTTAGATGCTTGCTTGACGTAGAAGTCGAAGGGTCTATCGTAGTACGATAACAAAAGAAAGGCTTTCTACTTGCAAACGAATATGCAGGAAATATCTAAGCGAGGTTTAATATTTTAAAATGCGTAATATATTTAAAGAAATAAATATCATTTAAAAATATAATTAAACATTCTTATACATGCACGAAGGTGTAAACTACAAAGATATTTTAGACGCTCATAAAGCAAATCACAGAAAGGCCATTTCGTTTAAAACTGAACTTTAAATTTAATTATTAACACTATTTACCTGTTTTTCAGCTTTCAACAAGCTTTAGTTACTAAAATTTGTCTATTTTCTCTCTTCAAGAATATGAAACATTGTATTCACATAGAACTATCACACATAAAAATTTAGCTCAGATAAAGTAATAGGTATAGGAAATTTTGCAATCGTATGTCAACCTAATGGCCCAAATATGGATTTGTAACAAATTGTATTTAAAAATGCTGTTATTTGTAAATACACATCAAATTATTATTTAAATAACTCTTTGTTTTAAATTAAAATAAGTTCTAACATTAGATATCTCATTGGCTCACGAGAAACCGACCTCGAACCCTGACAGAATCTTTTGCTTTCAATAATTAAAGGCTCACCAATATATGCAGTAAGTATATAACATTCACCATTATTTAATTTGTATTTTTTTAATTGATTCATAAGCTTATACGCATATTCATATTATATATATATATATATATATATATATATATATATATATATATATATATATGTAAAACTTATTTATTTCACTCTATATTTCATAACGATTTGTTACTTCTTCAGGAGTTCCTACACGTTTAACAAAACCACAATATATTAATGAATATGGCAATAATAAAATACAATTAAGAGTTAAAATCTAGCAAAGGTGCCACTAAATATATTAAAATCAATCGTCTAAATTTAAAACATTAAATTAATAAGATGCTGGTTTCTCGTCAACCTTTTAAAAACAAATATACATAAATGTTAAAATATAAAAATATGTTTTATATTTTTATTTCAAACGACAGAGACAACATTTGCAAAAGTGAAAATGGTTAATTAAGCTATTCAAACTATACGTACAGAAAATAATTAATCTTTTTTTTCTGTAAATTTTACACAAATCTTACTGCTAAAATGTTCTATTCTTTTTACTTGATTTTACATTAATAGCTGTTCTGTATATTATCCAATTAAATATTTTTTTTGTGGATTAATTATTTTTTATAATAATTTTTATTAAATTTAAATTAAAAAAAAATATTAATTAAAACAAATTTTTGCTGGAATATATTTATAGTTAAATAATAGCTATCAATAGAAAAAACCTTAATTAAAGAAAATTATAAGAATATAATAAATTTTCGATTTAGAATTACTTCCGGTATATACGGTATCCACAGTTTTATGTATTAAGTACAGTACAGTCTACTATCATCTTTTATGAGGGCTAAACTACGTCTAAATTCATTTGTTTTCAATTTATTTGCAGTTTAATGGACATTTTATATATTTAACAACATAATTTGAAACATACTTGAGTAGGTAAACCTACCAATTTTGTATAATACAAAAGTATTTTTAATAATATATAATATTATTAAAAATGGGGTGTGAAGAACACAATACAAGTTCATATGTATTTTTGAATGTATCTTCTCCAAAGACGTAGATACGTATTTCACATTTCTACATGATTATCAATACGCCCCTGTTGGAGAAGAGACACATTCAAAAAAACATAACTACCTAGCTATCTTGCAGATATTATTAAGACAGAGCGTGAAGGAATATTCAGCGCTGTCTCTATAATAATCGCTCAACTAGCCGGGTGTTCCTTATAGTCGGTAACCACCGTATCTATAAAAAACTGTATTATCGTGTCTTCACTACTTGTCGGCGTAAACCGAATACGTATATAACAACATAATTTGAAACATACTTGAGTAGGTAACCTACCAATTTTGTATAATACAAAAGTATTTTTAATAATATATAATATTATTAAAAATGGGGTGTGAAGAACACAATACAAGTTCATATGTATTTTTGAATGTATCTTCTCCAAAGACGTAGATACGTATTTCACATTTCTACATGATTATCAATACGCCCCTGTTGGAGAAGAGACACATTCAAAAAAACATAACTACCTGGCTATTTTGCAGATATTATTAAGACAGAGCGTGAAGGAATATTCAGCGCTGTCTCTATAATAATCGCTGAACTAGCCGGGTGTTCCTTATAGTCGGTAACCACCGTATCTAGAAAAAACTGTATTACGCCGACAAGTAGTGAAGACACGATAATACAGTTTTTTATAGATACGGTGGTTACCGACTATAAGGAACACCCGGCTAGTTCAGCGATTATTATAGAGACAGCGCTGAATATTCCTTCACGCTCTGTCTTAATAATATCTGCAAGATAGCTAGGTAGTTATGTTTTTTAATGTGTCTTTTCTCTAACAGGGGCGTATTGATAATCATGTAGAAATGTGAAATACGTATCTACGTCTTTGGAGAAGATACATTCAAAAATACATATGAACTTGTATTGTGTTCTTCATACCTCATTTTTAATAATATTATATATTATTAAAAATACTTTTGTATTATACAAAATTGGTAGGTTTACCTACTCAAGTATGTTTCAAATTATGTTGTTATATACGTATTCGGTTTACGCCGACAAGTAGTGAAGACACGATAATACAGTTTTTTATAGATACGGTGGTTACCGACTATAAGGAACACCCGGCTAGTTCAGCGATTATTATAGAGACAGCGCTGAATATTCCTTCACGCTCTGACTTAATAATATCTGCAAGATAGCTAGGTAGTTATGTTTTTTTGAATGTGTCTCTTCTCTAACAGGGGCGTATTGATAATCATGTAGAAATGTGAAATACGTATCTACGTCTTTGGAGAAGATACATTCAAAAATACATATGAACTTGTATTGTGTTCTTCATACCTCATTTTTAATAATATTATATATTATTAAAAATACTTTTGTATTATACAAAATTGGTAGGTTTACCTACTCAAGTATGTTTCAAATTATGTTGTTATATACGTATTCGGTTTACGCCGACAAGTAGTGAAGACACGATAATACAGTTTTTTATAGATACGGTGGTTACCGACTATAAGGAACACCCGGCTAGTTCAGCGATTATTATAGAGACAGCGCTGAATATTCCTTCACGCTCTGTCTTAATATCTGCAAGATAGCTAGGTAGTTATGTTTTTTTGAATGTGTCTCTTCTCCAACAGGGGCGTATTGATAATCATGTAGAAATGTGAAATACGTATCTACGTCTTTGGAGAAGATACATTCAAAAATACATATGAACTTGTATTGTGTTCTTCACACCCCATTTTTAATAATATTATATATTATTAAAAATACTTTTGTATTTTATATATTACTTTATTCTTTTCTCCGTTTCACCTATATGAGTATTCGCTGTAATTAGTTTCTTTTGTGTAACTTCAATTACTTCTTGTACCTACTATAAGTATTGGGAAGTATTGTGATGAAATAAAATTACACCTCGAGGTTTTTGCTAATGTCCGTGTTTTGAGCTTCCCTGATGACGTAAAAGCGGTTTATGGAAACATGTATTTCTGTGCGTGTGTCTATGATAGCGGGCAAACTGCTAAAACGTACTGCAACCACACTTCATACCTAAGCTTATAATATTCTTGACAAGATCTGATTTGATTTTGAGCCAGTGATACTTTACTTCGACGTGAAACAATATTTAGGGAATATCTCGTTAGTTTTTAGGCTTACAAAAATTTCTAAAGAGCACAAAAGTATTTGAAACAACTTTTCTAAATAATTTTTTAAAAATTCCTACCAGAAAGAAATTTATTAAGTAACTAAATAAAAAAAAGTGTTAGGACGCTAATTTGGAATAACTTTCGTATAAAAAAATTAGAGTCGTGTGTTGCAACACCTCTTTATTTATTTAGCTTTCTATGTTAATTTCATATTTTAATGACCTAGTTATCTATTCTTTATTATCCTATACCGATTGGTTCAGCCCGCTACGGGCTATACGCAACAATATACGTATGGAACGTAATGCGATGTGGCAACGTGTGTACGATGCCACTCCGCGTGCGCATACATAAGTCCGATGATCGAGAGCAACAGATTGCCCGTCATTCGTATTTAGCTGTGCAAACGTATCATGTCAGTGTATACAACCGCAGAGAAGGTACAAATAGTTTCGTGGTATCTTGCCGGCAATTCCTTTCAAACAACCGCTGATTTATTTGCTGTAGAGTACGTAAATCGGCCTATTCCTTCGCATTCGACGATTGAAAGGATCGTAAATGCGTTTAGGAAATATGACTTTCTTAAAATTTAAATTTATTTTACAGAATTATTGATTTTTTTACTTTTATCTTTTAGAAAACGTTATTGTTTTTTATTACTTAAAATTACTTTTCCGTAGCAGCTAAGAACACAATAATAATAATAATTTGGAGATATAACGACCTTATTATGTCTGAAACAAATGGGCAAATTACGCATACAGTACGAATATGCAAACGACTATATCCTTGCGCGGTTTAAGTCTTACTAAATTCATAACTGCAATGTATGGCAATTTAAGCTACTGCGCGTGGAGGGGATTCGCTGTTGCCACTTACTGCTGGTTATGGCCCGTTCAGAGCTGGTCCTATCGGTATAAGCTCAAATAGTAAATAATGCTCGATATCACCTTCGCCTTATATGGAAATTTGTATTCTATCAGCATTCGAACAATCATTTTTCTTAATTGCCGTTATAAAAAGGGAATTTTTTACTTAAATGTACTACTAGTGTCCATAAATAAAATATATTCGCAATCAGTTTAATTAAAAAAATAAACTGGTATCTTACCGTAAAACACGAATAAATAAATAGATGAATTGCTAAAATTAAATGAAATCTGTCATTTCAAGGTAACTAAATAAACATTCTAAATTCGAAATATTTTTATATTTCAAAATAGATATCAAAAATTTAAAATTAAACTGTTATTCCAAAATAATGTATTAAATGTTCAAATTATAGCCAACTGTAGTAAAAAACCAGATCAATCTTTGAAAATAAATCCAATTCTAAAACAAACAGATTCTTCTAAAATCGAATTATACAAACTACGTATAACAGCATATTAAAAACAATCAATAGGAAACTGTTTAAAAATATAAATAAGAGATATTAGAAGAAATAATATAAAGTACAACATAAATAAGAAGGAATAAAATTCGTAATGAATGAAAAAGAACTGTATATTCAATATCAGCAAATAAAGTACAAGCTAAGTTCTCCAATGATCCTCCCTAACTAGCAATAGGTTTATTACTGAGTCACGTCTAGGTAGGTGTATAGGTATTATAACAGTGCATATGTAGTTTTAACAGGCCTACAATATTTTCCAGCCCGCCGCCTATGGATAAAACTATGAAAGAATTTATTGATCCGTAAACTCACCTTAATATATTTAGGAAGACATCTTTAGTAAACCACATTTAATGAGTATTTATGATAAAACAAAATAATTTTCGTTGCCATTGTAATCGAATGAAATTGTATTTATTTTTTCGGAATTGCTTTGTGTAAAGTCTAATAAGTAACATAAAAGAATACACGAACAATCGCGTGACGCAATAATGTTTTCACAACAAGAGATCTATGTAAGAAGTAAAGTAGAAACAAACAAACAAGTATTGGAGGACATTGCTCCTATATGTGACGACATTACTAAACTATATTTTAGAATAGGGGTTTTGTGAATATTTTCCACCCAAGGAAAATTACATGAAGCATATAGGAATTCGATTGATTTTCCACCATAATTAAGAAACGGTTGTGCCGATCAAAATCTCGATGCAACGAGGAGTAGACCGATCGATCCAAATCTCGAAAGGACTATCTACACCGTAGTTAAGAAAACAGAAGAAACAAATGATATTAGAAACAATACAAATACTGTAAGTCAAAACTTAATTATTATTAAGAATTTATTGCATGTGAAATTCTACAATATACTGTAGAGATTGTAACGCGAACTTTTGCTTTTGAGAAAAAAGTATTGAAATACACAACGAAAAGCAAACAAATTTTGAACATTGAAACTTTAACAGTCAGCTCAAACGAGATAATGCCGAACAACGAACATCCATACACGAGAAGTTCAATTTCAATTTCAAATGTATTACCGTTATTTGTTGATGCATGTGAAGATTTACTTTTAACCTATGCAGACACAGAAAATAAAGCGAATCCAATCAATTCATATCTCGTGCGAATAGAAAAGTCAAGATTAGGCGGTGAAGCACAAGCGTTAAGAGGTTCACGAAAATTAGATACATGGCACGAAATAAAAGCTTTATTACAAAGTAGTTACTTAGATCAACGCTTAGAGGATTGTTTACTAAACGATTTAATGTGTGAACAATCCAGGAAAAACGAAAACCCTTATACCTTTGGTCAAAGATTAAAAGATCTACTAAATTTATTATTAACAAAAATGCAACTCGGTGCCGAAGAAGACATTGTCATCCTAAAAACAAATATGTACAAAAACCGGCTGTGGTACAAAAAAAAACGGTTTGGAAGAGAGAAGAAGTAAACAAACAAGTGAAGAAGATGCTACAACAAAACATCATTCAAAAAAGTTGCAGCCCTTAGTCAGCTCCAGTTGCAATAGTTCCGAAGAAATTAGACGCATCAGGAATACAAAAATATAGAATTGTAATAGATTATCGGAAACTAAATGAAAAAACCATAGACGACAAATTCCCCATACCAAACATAAATGATATTTTAGACAAACTAGGCAGAGCAAACTACTTTACCACCTTAGACTTAGACTTAGCCTCAGGATACCATCAAATAGAAATGAATGAAAAAGATCGTGAGAAAACATCTTTTTGTACAGAAGACGGTCATTATGAATTCACTCGAATGCCAAGAATGCACCAGCAACATTCCAAAGAGCTATGAACCATATTTTAAGAGGACTAACTGCAGGCACATGTCATGTTTACCTAGATGACATTGTAATATATTCTACATCACTTCAAGAACATCAACAGAAATTAAGAAAAGTGTTCGATCGATTATGACAAGCCAACATCTCTTGATAAATGCGAATTTTTACCAAAAGAAGTATCATATTTAGGACACATTATAACACCTGATGGAGTAAAACCAAATCCTGACAAAATCGAAGCTATCAAAATATATTCCATTCCTAAAACACAAAAGGAAATAAAATAATTCCTAGGATTATTAGGATATTACAGGAGATTTATCAAAGACTTCGCTCAAATAACGAAACCGATGACAAAATTCCTCAAGAAAGCAAGCAAAGTAGAATTCACAGAAGAATATAAGAAATCGTTCGAACTCTGCAGAAACATACTTTGTAACGAACCAATTTTGCAATATCCAGACTTCACTAAACCATTCCTTGTAACCATAGACGCAAGTAACGTAGCAATAGGTGCAGTTTTATCTCAAGGTCCTATTGGTAAAGATAAACCAGTCTCTTATGCTTCAAGAACATTATCAGACACCGAACAACAATACTCTACGATTGAAAAAAAGTTAGTAGCAATCGTATAACATCATTCAAGATGATTATCGTATGGGGTTGTAAGCAATTTAGACCATATATCTACGGAAAACACTTTACCATGATTACGGATCATAGACCACTAGTATGGTTACACAGTCTGAAAGAACCGAATATGAAGTTACAACGATGGAAAATAAAACTAAGTGAATACAACTACAACATTGAATACAAAAAAGGTACAATTAACAGGAACGCAGATGCACTCTCCAGAATTGAAATACATCACTAAGACGAAGACGCTTGATCCACATTTCCACAAATAACAGATGAAGAATTACAAGAAATATTGGACACTTTAGGATCATCTCAAGCAGAACAAACTCCCATAGCGAAAAATAATATCAAGATGAATCAACCACCTGACAACATTGAAAAAACTCAGCGAATCATCCGAATCCAGTCATAGTAATGCCACTCTCGAACCTAACCAATCTATTCCTATCACAGAATTAGCTATAGATTCCCAGAACACTCAAATATTTATCGAATCCCATATTTTTCCAACATCCATCTCTGATAAAAATGATAATGGAAAACATATTTATCACATCAATATAATATAATATGTATAGAAAATTTGTCTCAAGAACTAGTTCGGGTAATGAAAGAAAAAATGGCTCAAGGAAGATATTTCATTTCTACCACCGACGAAATATATCAAGAAATGTGTTAGACAGTATATACAACACTTCAACGATAATGGACCAAAAATATATCGTTGTACAAGAAGTTAGAAGTTCTAGACAAACTAATCGAAAGCTTTAGCATTCATGAAGCCCCTAGAGAAATAGTCATGGATAAAGGATTAGAATTTAACAACGTCACACTCAAAGAACTCCTTAAGCTCTACAAAGTAAAAATACATCATACCACTCTACAAAATCCAAATTCCAATTCCTTAATAGAACGGCTTCATTTCACTTTATTAGAACGTATCGGTAGCTTCAAAAATCGAAAAACATCCCAAGATATAATCCAATTGATGAGACTATCCATATTAGCATACAATTCCACAAACCACTCCGTAACAGGCCGCACCATTCGAAATTCTGTATGGACATACCAACATAAGAGGACCTATGGACTTGTACTACGACAACATCTACTCTCAAGAATACATTCAAGAACACGAAGAAACAACCAAACATTTATATGAACATATTGCCCGCAAAATGCAAGAAGATAAAGAAAAGATAATAAACAAAAAGATCGAAAATCAAAAGAACTGAAAATTGAACAAAAAGTATATGCGAAACCCTCAAAATATTATACGCAAAAAACAAGCGAAAGATATTGGGGATCGTATACAGTGACTAACACATTAGAAAACGGCAGTGTAGAAGTGAAGAATGCAAATAACAAGATCCTAAAATATCATACGAATTCACTTAAATTAGGTTTTGTTCCAGAATCCTCAGCGGAAGAGGATTAGCCAATATAGAAAAAATAGAAGATCAAGTCAGGTTACTACCATTAAAATTAGGCATCACATATAATGTAGAAGATCAATATGAACTCATTATTCGCAAAGATTATTCTCAACTAAATAAGTTTTGGAACACGTATCAACAACAAAAAGAAAACCTACCACCTGTCCGAACCGAATCAAACGAAATGAAAAGATTAAAATATTAAAATAAAAATAAAAATAGCATAAGAGAGGAGTTAAGAAATACTGAAAAAACAAGTCAATCAACGGGAGGAAATGTACAGACGACGTTTCGTTCTAGTTGGAACTTTTCAATGTACGGTATTCCCTCGATGACGGACATTGCTTTTTCACCTCTATACTTTCTGTATATATAGTTAACATTTGGAATTTAATGAATATTAAATCACATTCCAAATGTTAACTATATATACAGAAAGTATAGAGGTGAAAAAGCAATGTCCGTCATCGAGGGAATACCGTACATTGAAAAGTTCCAACTAGAACGAAACGTCGTCTGTACGTTTCCTCCCGTTGATTGACTTGTTTTTTCAGTATTTCTTAATTCTTAATTAACCTAATCACCAAAAAGTTCGTTGTCGCGAAAGGGTGTGTTCTGCATACTGGTACAAACTTAGTTTGTCGGATTGTAGTTACGAACGCATTAAATAAGTCGACATTTACATGTAAGAATGTAAGAGAGGAGTAATAAAAGCCATCACCGGAAACTTAGATGACGAAGATGGAAGAAGATATGAACAGCAGATCCGAAAGTTACAAGACAACCAAAAGACCATGAAAACTACTGTCAAAAATCAACTGAAACTATTAGAAAATGTAACCACCCAATTCGAAGAAAACGCCAGAATTCTCCTGAAGAACCTGAAGCAGTTAACCAACCTCGTAGAAACCAACAGGCTTACGCAAGACGAAGTAGGAATACTACACTGCCAAATTCTTTTCCTGGATATAATTAAACAAGAGATAGAAGAATCAATAACAGCCCTAACATTTTCGAAGAATTAAGTACTACATCCCATGGTAATCAGCCCAGAATTATTATTAAGTAGTACGAGTATATTATCCATTCATTTAAATAGAAATAGTAAATTTTCTTTTGATACTTTAGTAGAAAATATTTATCAAATAGAGTCATTAATTAAAGTTAAGGTATATCAAACAAAAACTTGTTTTACATTTATATTAACAATACCTGTAGTTAGTAAAGAATTGTATCAATACTATCACTTAAGTGCATTACCAATTTACGTAACGAATTATACTTATAAACAAATAACCCCAACAATTAGTTACATAGGTCTTAAAGAAAATAAATATGTAGCCTCTGATCAAATTTGTAAACAATTAACCAAAAACACTTGAATCAGTTGATGTTGAAAGGTACTATGTAACTTTTATGCAGTTTTGAGAAAAACTAAAAAAACTGAATATCTTTCTTGTGTCAGATTTATCGTTAGATATTATTGTGGAAGTGGTTTTATATTGTTTGTGCACAAAAAACGGAGGTAACTTACCCATGGTACTTTCTGCATCTAACGCAGAAATAGCAAGTAGTGTTAATTCAAAACACTGATTTTAAATTTTTGAACAATGAATACATATTGTTAAAACAAACTTGACATTTCATAGAAATATTTATTACTCTTTAGCGTGTTTGGATGGCTTCTTCGTTGGCTAACAACGAATAATGTTGGAGTAAAATTATTTATATTCCTTTTCTACGTAGATTAGCAGTTTTTGCAAATGCTCTATCTTGGTTTCCAGTATGGGAATATTTCCCTCAGGATATGCTTTGGTGTGAGGTAATTGAAGAGGAATCGTTCATTATTTCGAGGCATATGCAGTGGAAATGTATGATACGCGAAACTATTGAGATATTCTGAAGCGATCAGATATCCTGGTTTCGATAACTGGTGAAGAAAGTAGTGGAACTGGGATATAGAAAATTACCCTTTTATTAGTCTCGAATGAAAGAGATTGCTTTTTGTAATATTTTGTCCACCAATTTTTAAAATCTAGCACATCTTCAGTAGCAATTTCATTTACTGTAAAATGGTTTTTTGCACTGGATGTTACAACCAGTTCAGTGTATTGGTGAACGGTAGGGCTGGGCGAAGTATCGATACATCGTCCAATACCCGATACCTCATATAACGAAGGTATCGATTCTAAGGTATCGATTCCAAAGTATCGATTCCAAGGTATCGATTCCAAGGTATCGATTCCAAAGCATCGTTACCTATCGATACTTTACCGATTCCAGTACTCGCTAAGTATCGATGTATCGGGTAGCGATGTATCGGGTAGCGAGGTATCGATTCCAAAGCATCGATACCTATCGATACTTTAGCGATTCCAGTACTCGCTAAGTATCGATGTATCGGGTAGCGATGTATCGGGTAGCGATGTATCGGGTAGCCATGTATCGGGTAGCTTACCTTTGTGCATTTTTTAAATGTACATAAAGGATGCAATAACTTTTTAAGTATGTATGCATTATATATATATTATATAGTATATGTTTCAAAGGATGTTGAATTTTACATTATGCGTAGCAAATATCCATATTATATAACATAAACATAATAACTATAATTATTACAAAAAAAAACAAAATATCACAATATTGCAAATTTCAAACCGTAGACATGGTAGAACCGAGAAATTAATTTTATATCTCTTGAAACCGATATAAAACTATCGATACCTAGAAAACGGGTTATGAATACTGATTCCAAGGTATCGATTCCAAAGTATCGACTCCAAAGCCTCGATTCCAAAGCATCGATACCTATGTATACTCTACCGATTCTGGTACCCAGAATCGATACCGTGCATAGACCCGATACATCGCTAAGTATTGATACCCGATACCGAAAGCGTCGGTATCGCCCAGCCCTAGCAGGTTACATTCCCAATGAAGTAAAAAAATGTAGTTATTCTAAATATGTAGTAAATACATAATAATAATATAGTTATTATATCATTGTACAAATATATATTACACAAAACAATATTCTAAACAATTACATAGAATTTTATTTTGGAACATACTTTCTGTTCATCGATAAAAATATTAATTGCTCTGCATGTTCTGGCGATAATGAAGCTCTTAAATCTGTTATAATATTACCACCACAACTGAAAACTCTTTCTGATGGTACGCTAGTGGCAGGAACACTGAGGTATTTTTTAGCCAAGTAAGCTAAATTTTTTAAATAACCTGCATTGGTCTTCCACCATACAAGGGCATTTGCAGATATATCTTCCACATCAAATGCTTCGTATTTCATTATTTCGTGCTCAATGCTGTTTATTACCGAAGTTTGTTTGTGCTTACGTTTTTTAATTATAAGAGATAGACCACAACTTTTTGTTTCTTGTTGTATTGTAACTTCATTTTCTTTGTTTGTAATAGCAATATCATTTTTTAATTTAGAAATCACGTTACTGTATGTGTCATCAGGGATGTAATCTTTTTTGAATCGTGGATCTAAATATGTGCAAATATTCAGCAACAAATTTGTTTCTGGATTGTTTTCTCGGGAATATCTATTATGAAGATATTTTATAATTTCAGAATAGATTTGAGTTACAATGTCAGAAGTAAATTCGTCGTCATCTTCATTTTCCTTTGATTGCTGTAAACTTTCTAATATTGGAATTATAGCAGAAGCTGTTATATTTTTTTCAGCAGCCATTTGCTCTGACACTGTCACATATGGCTTTAAACCTTTTATTAGTGCCTGTGCGATTAATCTTTCTGGGTTTGTAAGACACTGATCTTTATTTCTAAATTTTGGAGATTGTGAGAATAAACTTGTTAATGCTAAATGTTCTGACACAATGGCTTCAATTAATATTAATGTAGACCACCACCTGGTGGGTGAAGCTGATGGAATTTTTTTAGGAGTTCGATTTAGCGATTCTTGAATTTTTCTTAATTCGCTTACCATTTTGTAACTATGAGCTACGCAATTTTGAATTTTTTTAGATTTTTTGATTACGTTGCTAAATTTGGCATGCTCCATTAATTTGTTTACGGCTGTATTTAGTACGTGACCGAAACAGCTTAAATGATTGAAATTCGTTAACTTAATGGCTGCTAACATATTGGCGCCACAGTCCGTTGTTCAAGCTAATATTTTTTGTTGGCCTATTTCCCATTCTTCAAAGCAAATCAAAAGCTGCTCCTGAATATTTTCTGCGGTGTGATCTGTGTCCATTTTTTGGTAGGCGAGCGTAGCACTATATAACTCTCAGTCGTCGCTTATAAAGTGAATTGTAACTGACATATATGATTCCATAGCTACAGATGTCCAGAAATCAGTTGTTGCTGCCATATGTGATCTATCTTTTAAAATATTTTTTATTATTTCTACTGTGTTATTATATAATTGTGGTATTTTTTGATAAGTTATAGTCTTCCTACTTGGCAATTTATATTGCGGATTTAAAATTTTAATAAAATGTTGAAAACCTTCTTTTTCGACAATGGGATATGGCATCATATCAGCAACAATGAAATAAGTTAAAGAATTAGTATTTTTTTCTTCTAATGTCTTATTTATTGGTCGATATAATTCAATTGATGCTTGTTGAAATTTAACAGTTTTATGTGAAGTTGATGGAGTGGCTATATCTGCTGCGGGTCTATGGTCACCAGGCGTTTTCATAATACTATATGAATGAAGAAAAATGTGATTTAGTTGTTTTCTTAAAACTGTATGTTATTCTTTTTTTTTAATTTCATTTTATGGAAAATTCATGGAAAGTTATTAAGAGAGTATGCGTACATCATAGGTATATAAGTTGTTGTTTTATGCAAAATGACAATTTAGAATTTTCTTATTTTTCATGCAAGGATTAAAAAAGAACTACATACATAAGTCTGCAGCTAGTATAATTATAATTTTACCTTTCGGAGGCCACTATTTCAACGTCAGTAACTTCACTATCACCGCCTCTTTTGTCTTTCTTTTCAATAATATTAAAATATGTAAAAGGATGAACACATTTTATATGCTTTAGCATATTTGTAGTATTACCAGTATAATTATATTCTTTTTTACATACATTACAACTCACGCCCTGGTCGTTAATTTTATCAAAGTATTTCCAAACTACACTATTTTTTTTCGACATTTTGGTACGTACGTATCCACTTATTACACCAAGTTATAAGAACAAAGTGATGAAGCTTAAAATGATATGAAATATAAGTGCTTATATTAAACTTTAAACGACGGATAAAGGTAGGAATTATAATAAATCAAAACTAGGGAACAGCAAAAATTTGTTGATACATAATTTCTATAAACCAGTGTTGAGAGAAATATAGGTGATATTCATATTCATATAAATATAAAACACTTTCCTGTTCTATAGAATGCACAATACACGACTAACTAAAATAAACAAAATATAATACAAATATGTAGTATTAATTAATATAATAAGGTAAAAAAAGTTGGGTCAAGAATTCTTATCAAGCTATTGTAGGTATAAAACGTGCTTGGTTTGTTTCTATTTTGAAATGAATATTTTATGCTTTTTGTATAATTTTGTAATAGCACGCATATTTGCCTATATTATTTTATCTTTCTGCATTTTTTAAATGTATATAAAAATAACTTTTTAAGTAAAGAATTTTTAAGTATGTATGCATAATATATATTTAAAAGACGTTGTTATTATGCGTAGCAAATTCCATATTATGACATAACTGTAATTATTACAAACAAAAAAAACAAAATATCACAATATTGCAAATTTCATACCGTAGTTATGGTAGAATCGGTAAATTAATTTTATATCTCTTGAAAGCGATATCAAACAATCGACACCTAGAAAACGGGGTATGAATACTGATTCCTAGGTATCGAATCAAGGTATCGATTCAAGGTATCGATTCCAAGGTATCGATTCAAAGGTATCGATTCCAAGGTATCGATTCCAAAGCATCGATACCTATCGATACTTTACCGATTCCAGTACTCGCTAAGTATCGATGTATCGGGTAGCGAGGTATCGATTCCAAAGCATCGATACCTATCGATACTTTACCGATTCCAGTACTCGCTAAGTATCGATGTATCGGGTAGCGAGGTATCGGGTAGCGAGGTATCGATTCCAAAGCATCGATACCTATCGATACTTTAGCGATTCCAGTACTAGCTAAGTATCGATGTATCGGGTAGCAATGTATCGGGTAGCTTACCTTTGTGCATTTTTTTAAATGTACATAAAGGATGCAATAACTTTTTAAGTATGTATGCATTATATATTTTAAAAGAATGATATTATTATGCGCATCAAATATCCTTATTATGACATATCTATAATTATTAAAAAACAAAATATCACAATATTGCAAATTTCATACCGTAGTTATGGTAGAATCGATAAATTAATTTTATATCTCTTGAAACCGATATCAAACAATCGACACCTAGAAAACGGGTTATGAATATTGATTTCTAGGTATCGAATTAAGGTATGGATTCCAAAGTATCGATTCCAAGGTATCGATACCTATCGATACTTTACTGATTCCAGTACTCAGAATCGATACCGTGCACAGACCCGATACATCGCTAAGTATCGATACCTCGATTGGTATCGGTACCCGATACCGAAAACGTCGGTATCGCCCAGCCCTAGTGAACGAAGAAGATCCTATCGTGTTGCTTTAATTTTTTTTAATCAATCCAAAATCCCTATAACAGGGTAAAAAGGAGTACCCTCTGATAGGGAAAAATTGTTCCACTTTATCGAATCTACCTGCTTCAGGTAATGCCATACACATACGTACCATGGTATGGTTTTTGTTTTGCAGGACAATTGTCAGAATACAGCCGAAGTTCTGTTACTGATTCAGGGATGCAGTTGTTAATATAATCCAATACGAAGGAGCAAACTTCGTTTGGTCCCTTATAGACCAGTCCTTCATGGTAAATATAGAAAAATGCCTGACCTGTTTTCAAATTATGAATGCCAAAAATATTAACGTTCAGTTGAGTTAAATAAAACAAGTCCTGCACCGGAACTTCAGGGAGATGGACGTTCTGCATGAAATCGAAAGCCAATGGTACCATTCAATCTCGGTTTTTACACTCTTCGGTAGATTGTTGCAGTGAACTATATAAATTTCTTGGCTTCTTCTCTTATGTACCAACAATTCAGCAACAGCTGCTCTCTTTGCAGCATCCCCAAGAGACGGGCTTTTTATTTTCACATTAAGTTCTTCGCACTTACAACAAGTGTCTATTTGGGGACGTCCAAAACGAAGAGTAAAATGTTCATGGAAATATTTGACAAAGTAGCTATAACTCAGGATATTCTGTAGAATACATCTTGTGCATAATTTTTAAAGTTAGCCTTGGATTGAGATAAGTTTCATCATTGTAATGATCCACCTTTATAGGAAAAGCTTGAATATGCTGGCGTATTAAAATATTAATTTCTTCCTTTATTGCATCCGTTTTTGGATTTGTACCTCGCTTATCACGAGGAGTTTCATTTTTTTTAAGAAGATTCTTAATGCGGTTTAATCTTTTCACTCCGGTGTCATGTAAAACGCGTTTTACTTTCAACTTTCTACCATTCTACCTTCTACCATTAATAGATACAAAATGAACAAAAGAACAACTTCTCAAGATATTGCTATCCTCATTTTTCGTTTTTGGTGTAACCCGACGTTGAACATTACGTATTTCTATGCTACCTTGTAAATTATTATTTCTTTAATTAGTAATAGTATTTGAATTACTTTCGCTATAATGAAGATTTAAAAAAGATAACCATATTTATGAAATCAGAACAAAATAAGCATTTTAATAAAGTCATAGCCAACTATGATTGCAATTTAAAAAACATAAGTTTATTTTATATCTTGATATGCAAGTGTGCCATGAATGTTTAATAAATATTATTAAATTCTGCGTAAAAAATACTATAAGATGCCATTTCTAGTTTTGCTCTGTCTTCGATGGTTACGAATATATGTACAACTGAAAATTTCGATAAATATCAATTTTCCTTAAATATCTCAAAAAGTTGACAAAATATGACAATTCTGAAAATGCCATACAATACACATCAAAATCTGAGCAACTTTGCTAATTTAACCGATCCGGTATCTTCAATACTAAGAGAGTTACCCATATACCATGTATATATATATATATATATATATCGCCGACTGACTGAATTTACTATATATATATATATATATATATATATACAGGGTTATGATAAAGTAACGCACAAAATTCATAAAACGTACAATGTTCATTTTTGAAAAAAATGCAAAAACACGTCAAACAGTTTATTTTATTCCGCGTCTTTTAACATAAGTCAAATTTGTCAATGTTATGACGTCATCAATATTTTTTTTTAAATATGAAGCTTGGTTTTTTTTTACTTTATTTGATAAAGCTTGTTTTTCTGCATTATAAAGAAATAATTGAAGTAAGTACTAGGTAACTTTAAGTTTTAATTCTTTTAATATTTAGTTTCTTTTCATAAATTCAAAAACTAGTTTATTTTGTTTTTTATTAATTCTCTCAGTTTTTTCTTATGTGACCCATACTTCAATTATTTCTTTATAATGCAGAAAAACAAGCTTTATCAAATAAAGTAAAAAAAAAACAAGCTTCATATTTTAAAAAAATATTGATGACGTCATAACTTTGACAAATTTGACGTTTTATTTTTTTGACTTATGTTAAAAGACGCGGAATAAAATAAACTGTTTGACGTGTTTTTGCATTTTTTCAAAAATGAACATTGTACGTTTTAAAAATTTTGTGCGTTACTTATCATAACCCTGTATATATATATATATATATATATATATATATATATATATATTGTTATACTTCTAAATTGCCCCACTTTGTTGGGATGCCTAATGTTCTATGTCAAAGGACGTTAATATTTAAAAATGTTTATTATAGTTATAAAGGCCCCAAAACGTTGGGCTCTAAATGTTATATTACTGAATTTCACGTTGGGCTGGCAAATGTTATATTACAATGAATATTAATATATACGTGAATGTTAATATACAAATGTTAATATATAGATAAATGTAAAGTGAATGTCATAAAAGTTATATAAAATTCAAATCGGGCTCGTTCAATACTTATCTGTTTTTTGTTATTATCGTCGGCTAGCTTCTTTTATTTCTTCAGGGTTAAGGTAGGTTCACCTCTCTCCACTTTGACTTTATTTACGTAGTTTATTTAGTTGGGATCGGAACAATATCTCAAGTGTATTACAAAAAAACCAAAGTAAAATATTGACAATTAACTTTATTAAGGATAAAATATCTAGCAAAGTTTGAGAATTTATATTGACAATTTCGTGACACACATATAACAATAAGGGAGACACACTCAACGGTTGGTATTCTTATAGTATAACAATATGGTGTAAGACAAGTGCAATTAGGTGTTGTTTTATTAAAATAGTTTATAAAAGTGACATAGAATCAAGTTTTAAAATTACAAACAGTGGATACTAATATTTAAATAAGTTGAATGAAAATTACAGTGGTATAATATCGGTGAAAGCAATGTAAATAGTTAGTTATGGAATGGATTGAAAGGATCGTAAATGCGTTTAGGAAATATGACTTTCTTAAAATTTAAATTTATTTTACAGAATTATTGATTTTTTTACTTTTATCTTTTAGAAAACGTTATTGTTTTTTATTACTTAAAATTACTTTTCCGTAGCAGCTAAGAACACAATAATAATAATAATTTGGAGATATAACGACCTTATTATGTCTGAAACAAATGGGCAAATTACGCATACAGTACGAATATGCAAACGACTATATCCTTGCGCGGTTTAAGTCTTACTAAATTCATAACTGCAATGTATGGCAATTTAAGCTACTGCGCGTGGAGGGGATTCGCTGTTGCCACTTACTGCTGGTTATGGCCCGTTCAGAGCTGGTCCTATCGGTATAAGCTCAAATAGTAAATAATGCTCGATATCACCTTCGCCTTATATGGAAATTTGTATTCTATCAGCATTCGAACAATCATTTTTCTTAATTGCCGTTATAAAAAGGGAATTTTTTACTTAAATGTACTACTAGTGTCCATAAATAAAATATATTCGCAATCAGTTTAATTAAAAAAATAAACTGGTATCTTACCGTAAAACACGAATAAATAAATAGATGAATTGCTAAAATTAAATGAAATCTGTCATTTCAAGGTAACTAAATAAACATTCTAAATTCGAAATATTTTTATATTTCAAAATAGATATCAAAAATTTAAAATTAAACTGTTATTCCAAAATAATGTATTAAATGTTCAAATTATAGCCAACTGTAGTAAAAAACCAGATCAATCTTTGAAAATAAATCCAATTCTAAAACAAACAGATTCTTCTAAAATCGAATTATACAAACTACGTATAACAGCATATTAAAAACAATCAATAGGAAACTGTTTAAAAATATAAATAAGAGATATTAGAAGAAATAATATAAAGTACAACATAAATAAGAAGGAATAAAATTCGTAATGAATGAAAAAGAACTGTATATTCAATATCAGCAAATAAAGTACAAGCTAAGTTCTCCAATGATCCTCCCTAACTAGCAATAGGTTTATTACTGAGTCACGTCTAGGTAGGTGTATAGGTATTATAACAGTGCATATGTAGTTTTAACAGGCCTACAATATTTTCCAGCCCGCCGCCTATGGATAAAACTATGAAAGAATTTATTGATCCGTAAACTCACCTTAATATATTTAGGAAGACATCTTTAGTAAACCACATTTAATGAGTATTTATGATAAAACAAAATAATTTTCGTTGCCATTGTAATCGAATGAAATTGGAATCGTGCGAATATAAAAGTCAAGATTAGGCGGTGAAGCACAAGCGTTAAGAGGTTCACGAAAATTAGATACATGGCACGAAATAAAAGCTTTATTACAAAGTAGTTACTTAGATCAACGCTTAGAGGATTGTTTACTAAACGATTTAATGTGTGAACAATCCAGGAAAAACGAAAACCCTTATACCTTTGGTCAAAGATTAAAAGATCTACTAAATTTATTATTAACAAAAATGCAACTCGGTGCCGAAGAAGACATTGTCATCCTAAAAACAAATATGTACAAAAACCGGCTGTGGTACAAAAAAAAACGGTTTGGAAGAGAGAAGAAGTAAACAAACAAGTGAAGAAGATGCTACAACAAAACATCATTCAAAAAAGTTGCAGCCCTTAGTCAGCTCCAGTTGCAATAGTTCCGAAGAAATTAGACGCATCAGGAATACAAAAATATAGAATTGTAATAGATTATCGGAAACTAAATGAAAAAACCATAGACGACAAATTCCCCATACCAAACATAAATGATATTTTAGACAAACTAGGCAGAGCAAACTACTTTACCACCTTAGACTTAGACTTAGCCTCAGGATACCATCAAATAGAAATGAATGAAAAAGATCGTGAGAAAACATCTTTTTGTACAGAAGACGGTCATTATGAATTCACTCGAATGCCAAGAATGCACCAGCAACATTCCAAAGAGCTATGAACCATATTTTAAGAGGACTAACTGCAGGCACATGTCATGTTTACCTAGATGACATTGTAATATATTCTACATCACTTCAAGAACATCAACAGAAATTAAGAAAAGTGTTCGATCGATTATGACAAGCCAACATCTCTTGATAAATGCGAATTTTTACCAAAAGAAGTATCATATTTAGGACACATTATAACACCTGATGGAGTAAAACCAAATCCTGACAAAATCGAAGCTATCAAAATATATTCCATTCCTAAAACACAAAAGGAAATAAAATAATTCCTAGGATTATTAGGATATTACAGGAGATTTATCAAAGACTTCGCTCAAATAACGAAACCGATGACAAAATTCCTCAAGAAAGCAAGCAAAGTAGAATTCACAGAAGAATATAAGAAATCGTTCGAACTCTGCAGAAACATACTTTGTAACGAACCAATTTTGCAATATCCAGACTTCACTAAACCATTCCTTGTAACCATAGACGCAAGTAACGTAGCAATAGGTGCAGTTTTATCTCAAGGTCCTATTGGTAAAGATAAACCAGTCTCTTATGCTTCAAGAACATTATCAGACACCGAACAACAATACTCTACGATTGAAAAAAAGTTAGTAGCAATCGTATAACATCATTCAAGATGATTATCGTATGGGGTTGTAAGCAATTTAGACCATATATCTACGGAAAACACTTTACCATGATTACGGATCATAGACCACTAGTATGGTTACACAGTCTGAAAGAACCGAATATGAAGTTACAACGATGGAAAATAAAACTAAGTGAATACAACTACAACATTGAATACAAAAAAGGTACAATTAACAGGAACGCAGATGCACTCTCCAGAATTGAAATACATCACTAAGACGAAGACGCTTGATCCACATTTCCACAAATAACAGATGAAGAATTACAAGAAATATTGGACACTTTAGGATCATCTCAAGCAGAACAAACTCCCATAGCGAAAAATAATATCAAGATGAATCAACCACCTGACAACATTGAAAAAACTCAGCGAATCATCCGAATCCAGTCATAGTAATGCCACTCTCGAACCTAACCAATCTATTCCTATCACAGAATTAGCTATAGATTCCCAGAACACTCAAATATTTATCGAATCCCATATTTTTCCAACATCCATCTCTGATAAAAATGATAATGGAAAACATATTTATCACATCAATATAATATAATATGTATAGAAAATTTGTCTCAAGAACTAGTTCGGGTAATGAAAGAAAAAATGGCTCAAGGAAGATATTTCATTTCTACCACCGACGAAATATATCAAGAAATGTGTTAGACAGTATATACAACACTTCAACGATAATGGACCAAAAATATATCGTTGTACAAGAAGTTAGAAGTTCTAGACAAACTAATCGAAAGCTTTAGCATTCATGAAGCCCCTAGAGAAATAGTCATGGATAAAGGATTAGAATTTAACAACGTCACACTCAAAGAACTCCTTAAGCTCTACAAAGTAAAAATACATCATACCACTCTACAAAATCCAAATTCCAATTCCTTAATAGAACGGCTTCATTTCACTTTATTAGAACGTATCAGTAGCTTCAAAAATCGAAAAACATCCCAAGATATAATCCAATTGATGAGACTATCCATATTAGCATACAATTCCACAAACCACTCCGTAACAGGCCGCACCATTCGAAATTCTGTATGGACATACCAACATAAGAGGACCTATGGACTTGTACTACGACAACATCTACTCTCAAGAATACATTCAAGAACACGAAGAAACAACCAAACATTTATATGAACATATTGCCCGCAAAATGCAAGAAGATAAAGAAAAGATAATAAACAAAAAGATCGAAAATCAAAAGAACTGAAAATTGAACAAAAAGTATATGCGAAACCCTCAAAATATTATACGCAAAAAACAAGCGAAAGATATTGGGGATCGTATACAGTGACTAACACATTAGAAAACGGCAGTGTAGAAGTGAAGAATGCAAATAACAAGATCCTAAAATATCATACGAATTCACTTAAATTAGGTTTTGTTCCAGAATCCTCAGCGGAAGAGGATTAGCCAATATAGAAAAAATAGAAGATCAAGTCAGGTTACTACCATTAAAATTAGGCATCACATATAATGTAGAAGATCAATATGAACTCATTATTCGCAAAGATTATTCTCAACTAAATAAGTTTTGGAACACGTATCAACAACAAAAAGAAAACCTACCACCTGTCCGAACCGAATCAAACGAAATGAAAAGATTAAAATATTAAAATAAAAATAAAAATAGCATAAGAGAGGAGTTAAGAAATACTGAAAAAACAAGTCAATCAACGGGAGGAAATGTACAGACGACGTTTCGTTCTAGTTGGAACTTTTCAATGTACGGTATTCCCTCGATGACGGACATTGCTTTTTCACCTCTATACTTTCTGTATATATAGTTAACATTTGGAATTTAATGAATATTAAATCACATTCCAAATGTTAACTATATATACAGAAAGTATAGAGGTGAAAAAGCAATGTCCGTCATCGAGGGAATACCGTACATTGAAAAGTTCCAACTAGAACGAAACGTCGTCTGTACGTTTCCTCCCGTTGATTGACTTGTTTTTTCAGTATTTCTTAATTCTTAATTAACCTAATCACCAAAAAGTTCGTTGTCGCGAAAGGGTGTGTTCTGCATACTGGTACAAACTTAGTTTGTCGGATTGTAGTTACGAACGCATTAAATAAGTCGACATTTACATGTAAGAATGTAAGAGAGGAGTAATAAAAGCCATCACCGGAAACTTAGATGACGAAGATGGAAGAAGATATGAACAGCAGATCCGAAAGTTACAAGACAACCAAAAGACCATGAAAACTACTGTCAAAAATCAACTGAAACTATTAGAAAATGTAACCACCCAATTCGAAGAAAACGCCAGAATTCTCCTGAAGAACCTGAAGCAGTTAACCAACCTCGTAGAAACCAACAGGCTTACGCAAGACGAAGTAGGAATACTACACTGCCAAATTCTTTTCCTGGATATAATTAAACAAGAGATAGAAGAATCAATAACAGCCCTAACATTTTCGAAGAATTAAGTACTACATCCCATGGTAATCAGCCCAGAATTATTATTAAGTAGTACGAGTATATTATCCATTCATTTAAATAGAAATAGTAAATTTTCTTTTGATACTTTAGTAGAAAATATTTATCAAATAGAGTCATTAATTAAAGTTAAGGTATATCAAACAAAAACTTGTTTTACATTTATATTAACAATACCTGTAGTTAGTAAAGAATTGTATCAATACTATCACTTAAGTGCATTACCAATTTACGTAACGAATTATACTTATAAACAAATAACCCCAACAATTAGTTACATAGGTCTTAAAGAAAATAAATATGTAGCCTCTGATCAAATTTGTAAACAATTAACCAAAAACACTTGAATCAGTTGATGTTGAAAGGTACTATGTAACTTTTATGCAGTTTTGAGAAAAACTAAAAAAACTGAATATCTTTCTTGTGTCAGATTTATCGTTAGATATTATTGTGGAAGTGGTTTTATATTGTTTGTGCACAAAAAACGGAGGTAACTTACCCATGGTACTTTCTGCATCTAACGCAGAAATAGCAAGTAGTGTTAATTCAAAACACTGATTTTAAATTTTTGAACAATGAATACATATTGTTAAAACAAACTTGACATTTCATAGAAATATTTATTACTCTTTAGCGTGTTTGGATGGCTTCTTCGTTGGCTAACAACGAATAATGTTGGAGTAAAATTATTTATATTCCTTTTCTACGTAGATTAGCAGTTTTTGCAAATGCTCTATCTTGGTTTCCAGTATGGGAATATTTCCCTCAGGATATGCTTTGGTGTGAGGTAATTGAAGAGGAATCGTTCATTATTTCGAGGCATATGCAGTGGAAATGTATGATACGCGAAACTATTGAGATATTCTGAAGCGATCAGATATCCTGGTTTCGATAACTGGTGAAGAAAGTAGTGGAACTGGGATATAGAAAATTACCCTTTTATTAGTCTCGAATGAAAGAGATTGCTTTTTGTAATATTTTGTCCACCAATTTTTAAAATCTAGCACATCTTCAGTAGCAATTTCATTTACTGTAAAATGGTTTTTTGCACTGGATGTTACAACCAGTTCAGTGTATTGGTGAACGGTAGGGCTGGGCGAAGTATCGATACATCGTCCAATACCCGATACCTCATATAACGAAGGTATCGATTCTAAGGTATCGATTCCAAAGTATCGATTCCAAGGTATCGATTCCAAGGTATCGATTCCAAAGCATCGTTACCTATCGATACTTTACCGATTCCAGTACTCGCTAAGTATCGATGTATCGGGTAGCGATGTATCGGGTAGCGAGGTATCGATTCCAAAGCATCGATACCTATCGATACTTTAGCGATTCCAGTACTCGCTAAGTATCGATGTATCGGGTAGCGATGTATCGGGTAGCGATGTATCGGGTAGCCATGTATCGGGTAGCTTACCTTTGTGCATTTTTTAAATGTACATAAAGGATGCAATAACTTTTTAAGTATGTATGCATTATATATATATTATATAGTATATGTTTCAAAGGATGTTGAATTTTACATTATGCGTAGCAAATATCCATATTATATAACATAAACATAATAACTATAATTATTACAAAAAAAAACAAAATATCACAATATTGCAAATTTCAAACCGTAGACATGGTAGAACCGAGAAATTAATTTTATATCTCTTGAAACCGATATAAAACTATCGATACCTAGAAAACGGGTTATGAATACTGATTCCAAGGTATCGATTCCAAAGTATCGACTCCAAAGCCTCGATTCCAAAGCATCGATACCTATGTATACTCTACCGATTCTGGTACCCAGAATCGATACCGTGCATAGACCCGATACATCGCTAAGTATTGATACCCGATACCGAAAGCGTCGGTATCGCCCAGCCCTAGCAGGTTACATTCCCAATGAAGTAAAAAAATGTAGTTATTCTAAATATGTAGTAAATACATAATAATAATATAGTTATTATATCATTGTACAAATATATATTACACAAAACAATATTCTAAACAATTACATAGAATTTTATTTTGGAACATACTTTCTGTTCATCGATAAAAATATTAATTGCTCTGCATGTTCTGGCGATAATGAAGCTCTTAAATCTGTTATAATATTACCACCACAACTGAAAACTCTTTCTGATGGTACGCTAGTGGCAGGAACACTGAGGTATTTTTTAGCCAAGTAAGCTAAATTTTTTAAATAACCTGCATTGGTCTTCCACCATACAAGGGCATTTGCAGATATATCTTCCACATCAAATGCTTCGTATTTCATTATTTCGTGCTCAATGCTGTTTATTACCGAAGTTTGTTTGTGCTTACGTTTTTTAATTATAAGAGATAGACCACAACTTTTTGTTTCTTGTTGTATTGTAACTTCATTTTCTTTGTTTGTAATAGCAATATCATTTTTTAATTTAGAAATCACGTTACTGTATGTGTCATCAGGGATGTAATCTTTTTTGAATCGTGGATCTAAATATGTGCAAATATTCAGCAACAAATTTGTTTCTGGATTGTTTTCTCGGGAATATCTATTATGAAGATATTTTATAATTTCAGAATAGATTTGAGTTACAATGTCAGAAGTAAATTCGTCGTCATCTTCATTTTCCTTTGATTGCTGTAAACTTTCTAATATTGGAATTATAGCAGAAGCTGTTATATTTTTTTCAGCAGCCATTTGCTCTGACACTGTCACATATGGCTTTAAACCTTTTATTAGTGCCTGTGCGATTAATCTTTCTGGGTTTGTAAGACACAGATCTTTATTTCTAAATTTTGGAGATTGTGAGAATAAACTTGTTAATGCTAAATGTTCTGACACAATGGCTTCAATTAATATTAATGTAGACCACCACCTGGTGGGTGAAGCTGATGGAATTTTTTAAAGTGAATTGTAACTGACATATATGATTCCATAGCTACAGATGTCCAGAAATCAGTTGTTGCTGCCATATGTGATCTATCTTTTAAAATATTTTTTATTATTTCTACTGTGTTATTATATAATTGTGGTATTTTTTGATAAGTTATAGTCTTCCTACTTGGCAATTTATATTGCGGATTTAAAATTTTAATAAAATGTTGAAAACCTTCTTTTTCGACAATGGGATATGGCATCATATCAGCAACAATGAAATAAGTTAAAGAATTAGTATTTTTTTCTTCTAATGTCTTATTTATTGGTCGATATAATTCAATTGATGCTTGTTGAAATTTAACAGTTTTATGTGAAGTTGATGGAGTGGCTATATCTGCTGCGGGTCTATGGTCACCAGGCGTTTTCATAATACTATATGAATGAAGAAAAATGTGATTTAGTTGTTTTCTTAAAACTGTATGTTATTCTTTTTTTTTAATTTCATTTTATGGAAAATTCATGGAAAGTTATTAAGAGAGTATGCGTACATCATAGGTATATAAGTTGTTGTTTTATGCAAAATGACAATTTAGAATTTTCTTATTTTTCATGCAAGGATTAAAAAAGAACTACATACATAAGTCTGCAGCTAGTATAATTATAATTTTACCTTTCGGAGGCCACTATTTCAACGTCAGTAACTTCACTATCACCGCCTCTTTTGTCTTTCTTTTCAATAATTTACACTATTTTTTTTCGACATTTTGGTACGTACGTATCCACTTATTACACCAAGTTATAAGAACAAAGTGATGAAGCTTAAAATGATATGAAATATAAGTGCTTATATTAAACTTTAAACGACGGATAAAGGTAGGAATTATAATAAATCAAAACTAGGGAACAGCAAAAATTTGTTGATACATAATTTCTATAAACCAGTGTTGAGAGAAATATAGGTGATATTCATATTCATATAAATATAAAACACTTTCCTGTTCTATAGAATGCACAATACACGACTAACTAAAATAAACAAAATATAATACAAATATGTAGTATTAATTAATATAATAAGGTAAAAAAAGTTGGGTCAAGAATTCTTATCAAGCTATTGTAGGTATAAAACGTGCTTGGTTTGTTTCTATTTTGAAATGAATATTTTATGCTTTTTGTATAATTTTGTAATAGCACGCATATTTGCCTATATTATTTTATCTTTCTGCATTTTTTAAATGTATATAAAAATAACTTTTTAAGTAAAGAATTTTTAAGTATGTATGCATAATATATATTTAAAAGACGTTGTTATTATGCGTAGCAAATTCCATATTATGACATAACTGTAATTATTACAAACAAAAAAAACAAAATATCACAATATTGCAAATTTCATACCGTAGTTATGGTAGAATCGGTAAATTAATTTTATATCTCTTGAAAGCGATATCAAACAATCGACACCTAGAAAACGGGGTATGAATACTGATTCCTAGGTATCGAATCAAGGTATCGATTCAAGGTATCGATTCCAAGGTATCGATTCAAAGGTATCGATTCCAAGGTATCGATTCCAAAGCATCGATACCTATCGATACTTTACCGATTCCAGTACTCGCTAAGTATCGATGTATCGGGTAGCGAGGTATCGATTCCAAAGCATCGATACCTATCGATACTTTACCGATTCCAGTACTCGCTAAGTATCGATGTATCGGGTAGCGAGGTATCGGGTAGCGAGGTATCGATTCCAAAGCATCGATACCTATCGATACTTTAGCGATTCCAGTACTCGCTAAGTATTGATGTATCGGGTAGCAATGTATCGGGTAGCTTACCTTTGTGCATTTTTTTAAATGTACATAAAGGATGCAATAACTTTTTAAGTATGTATGCATTATATATTTTAAAAGAATGATATTATTATGCGCATCAAATATCCTTATTATGACATATCTATAATTATTAAAAAACAAAATATCACAATATTGCAAATTTCATACCGTAGTTATGGTAGAATCGATAAATTAATTTTATATCTCTTGAAACCGATATCAAACAATCGACACCTAGAAAACGGGTTATGAATATTGATTTCTAGGTATCGAATTAAGGTATGGATTCCAAAGTATCGATTCCAAGGTATCGATACCTATCGATACTTTACTGATTCCAGTACTCAGAATCGATACCGTGCACAGACCCAATACATCGCTAAGTATCGATACCTCGATTGGTATCGGTACCCGATACCGAAAACGTCGGTATCGCCCAGCCCTAGTGAACGAAGAAGATCCTATCGTGTTGCTTTAATTTTTTTTAATCAATCCAAAATCCCTATAACAGGGTAAAAAGGAGTACCCTCTGATAGGGAAAAATTGTTCCACTTTATCGAATCTACCTGCTTCAGGTAATGCCATACACATACGTACCATGGTATGGTTTTTGTTTTGCAGGACAATTGTCAGAATACAGCCGAAGTTCTGTTACTGATTCAGGGATGCAGTTGTTAATATAATCCAATACGAAGGAGCAAACTTCGTTTGGTCCCTTATAGACCAGTCCTTCATGGTAAATATAGAAAAATGCCTGACCTGTTTTCAAATTATGAATGCCAAAAATATTAACGTTCAGTTGAGTTAAATAAAACAAGTCCTGCACCGGAACTTCAGGGAGATGGACGTTCTGCATGAAATCGAAAGCCAATGGTACCATTCAATCTCGGTTTTTACACTCTTCGGTAGATTGTTGCAGTGAACTATATAAATTTCTTGGCTTCTTCTCTTATGTACCAACAATTCAGCAACAGCTGCTCTCTTTGCAGCATCCCCAAGAGACGGGCTTTTTATTTTCACATTAAGTTCTTCGCACTTACAACAAGTGTCTATTTGGGGACGTCCAAAACGAAGAGTAAAATGTTCATGGAAATATTTGACAAAGTAGCTATAACTCAGGATATTCTGTAGAATACATCTTGTGCATAATTTTTAAAGTTAGCCTTGGATTGAGATAAGTTTCATCATTGTAATGATCCACCTTTATAGGAAAAGCTTGAATATGCTGGCGTATTAAAATATTAATTTCTTCCTTTATTGCATCCGTTTTTGGATTTGTACCTCGCTTATCACGAGGAGTTTCATTTTTTTTAAGAAGATTCTTAATGCGGTTTAATCTTTTCACTCCGGTGTCATGTAAAACGCGTTTTACTTTCAACTTTCTACCATTCTACCTTCTACCATTAATAGATACAAAATGAACAAAAGAACAACTTCTCAAGATATTGCTATCCTCATTTTTCGTTTTTGGTGTAACCCGACGTTGAACATTACGTATTTCTATGCTACCTTGTAAATTATTATTTCTTTAATTAGTAATAGTATTTGAATTACTTTCGCTATAATGAAGATTTAAAAAAGATAACCATATTTATGAAATCAGAACAAAATAAGCATTTTAATAAAGTCATAGCCAACTATGATTGCAATTTAAAAAACATAAGTTTATTTTATATCTTGATATGCAAGTGTGCCATGAATGTTTAATAAATATTATTAAATTCTGCGTAAAAAATACTATAAGATGCCATTTCTAGTTTTGCTCTGTCTTCGATGGTTACGAATATATGTACAACTGAAAATTTCGATAAATATCAATTTTCCTTAAATATCTCAAAAAGTTGACAAAATATGACAATTCTGAAAATGCCATACAATACACATCAAAATCTGAGCAACTTTGCTAATTTAACCGATCCGGTATCTTCAATACTAAGAGAGTTACCCATATACCATGTATATATATATATATATATATATCGCCGACTGATTGAATTTACTATATATATATATATATATATATATATATACAGGGTTATGATAAAGTAACGCACAAAATTCATAAAACGTACAATGTTCATTTTTGAAAAAAATGCAAAAACACGTCAAACAGTTTATTTTATTCCGCGTCTTTTAACATAAGTCAAATTTGTCAATGTTATGACGTCATCAATATTTTTTTTTAAATATGAAGCTTGGTTTTTTTTTACTTTATTTGATAAAGCTTGTTTTTCTGCATTATAAAGAAATAATTGAAGTAAGTACTAGGTAACTTTAAGTTTTAATTCTTTTAATATTTAGTTTCTTTTCATAAATTCAAAAACTAGTTTATTTTGTTTTTTATTAATTCTCTCAGTTTTTTCTTATGTGACCCATACTTCAATTATTTCTTTATAATGCAGAAAAACAAGCTTTATCAAATAAAGTAAAAAAAAACCAAGCTTCATATTTTAAAAAAATATTGATGACGTCATAACTTTGACAAATTTGACGTTTTATTTTTTTGACTTATGTTAAAAGACGCGGAATAAAATAAACTGTTTGACGTGTTTTTGCATTTTTTCAAAAATGAACATTGTACGTTTTAAGAATTTTGTGCGTTACTTATCATAACCCTGTATATATATATATATATATATATATATATATATATATATATATATATTGTTATACTTCTAAATTGCCCCACTTTGTTGGGATGCCTAATGTTCTATGTCAAAGGACGTTAATATTTAAAAATGTTTATTATAGTTATAAAGGCCCCAAAACGTTGGGCTCTAAATGTTATATTACTGAATTTCACGTTGGGCTGGCAAATGTTATATTACAATGAATATTAATATATACGTGAATGTTAATATACAAATGTTAATATATAGATAAATGTAAAGTGAATGTCATAAAAGTTATATAAAATTCAAATCGGGCTCGTTCAATACTTATCTGTTTTTTGTTATTATCGTCGGCTAGCTTCTTTTATTTCTTCAGGGTTAAGGTAGGTTCACCTCTCTCCACTTTGACTTTATTTACGTAGTTTATTTAGTTGGGATCGGAACAATATCTCAAGTGTATTACAAAAAAACCAAAGTAAAATATTGACAATTAACTTTATTAAGGATAAAATATCTAGCAAAGTTTGAGAATTTATATTGACAATTTCGTGACACACATATAACAATAAGGGAGACACACTCAACGGTTGGTATTCTTATAGTATAACAATATGGTGTAAGACAAGTGCAATTAGGTGTTGTTTTATTAAAATAGTTTATAAAAGTGACATAGAATCAAGTTTTAAAATTACAAACAGTGGATACTAATATTTAAATAAGTTGAATGAAAATTACAGTGGTATAATATCGGTGAAAGCAATGTAAATAGTTAGTTATGGAATAAACAAAGAAAGTTCTAGAAATGTACATGAGCAAGTAAAAATGGCGCGTAAAATATTGTTAAAGTTAGCAAAAACCTGAATCTTCGGATGTAACCTCTGTTGCTTCCTGCGCCTGTGTTCTGCTGGTTTTCACAACGGGAAACTGGAGAATATTTCTGCTACGGTCCCTCGGGATGACTTGGACTTTTTAGAAATCTCCAAGTCCGACGGCGGCTTGATCGGATGACCGGTCTCGAGCGTCCAAAGATGTTTGTCGTTGCACGGTGAAATTGATGGCGGGTAGTTTACGTATTGAAAACTTTAAAAATTCGTAATTCTTGAACTATTTGGTCGGCAGATGTTAAACTTGGTCTACAGGTAGATCGTAGGTATGTGTAACGTTTTGTAGACTTAAAAATCTCCAGCACTTAATAATTTCGCCAATTTATTTTAATTACTTCGGAGCACAAAAAAACGTGACCTCTCACTGTAACGACTAATTACCGACGCTTACTTTTTTCACTTGTTTTTAATTGCATAACTTGCCGCAAATCGCTCCATTCTTTACTTGCATTATATTTTTGAATATTATTCATTTAGACATTTTTACAGAGTAAAACAGTTAAAAAAATTACAATTTGATTTATAAAATAACTTTAGTTGGATATCATATGTTTATGTGTTTACAAACACTCTGTCAATATCGGTTTATTTTCGGGTTATTGCACCGTTAAAATTGTGGGCGGGGCTTAATCGTTCAAATGCATTTGAAAATAAATACGTTACATTTGTTTGAATAAAAACGCGTTAAATATTAATTTGAATTAAAATTGAAAGTAAACATTATAATAAAAAATAGAAAAATAAGTTAATTATTTCAAAGCAAATTTGTCGTCAAAATAACGTATTTATACTTTGAATCAATCTTTCCCCTTCTCGGTATTAAAGTACATAGTAGATATAAATATTATGGTTACATGTATTCTTTGTTTCTTTCAGAGAAAAAAACCCTTCTTGCAATGCCTCAATATATATATATATATATATTTAGTGTTAATTAGCATTAAAATTTATTTCTTATTTATTTTATTGGCCATGTCATAATATTAAAATAATAGACATTTTCTTGGTTTAGCGAGCTTTAATGAATTTCAGTTTTTTACTACGACGTTTCGACTTTTAAATATACTGTATTTTCCCAAACACATGGCTTGACCAAACTAATTTTAAAACGAAATAAACAATTTCATTTCTGCACCAAGACATTTAGTTACACTAAATATTCCGAGAAAGGCAGTTCGACCCTATAAAAAGGTCGACATGTCTGACAATACATATTACACAAAATATGTGTTTTAACACGAAATAAATTGGTGAGTTTTGTATCCTTTAATTTTCCTTTAATTATTATTTTAATTTTAATTCATTCACATAAATTGTAAATATATTTCTTACCTTTCGTTGTATTAATTTTTTAGTTCTAATTACTTGAAATTTAATAATAAATTTAATTATATAAAAAAAAGTCGAAACGTCGTAATAAAAAACTGAAATTCATTAAAGGTCGCTAAACCAAGAAAATGTCTATTATTTCAATATATATATATATTAATATAAAGCCGAAAAGGCTTAATGATATTTACAAAATTAAATAAAATGAAACTGGTAAGATAATTTTTAAAAAAATGTGAATTATAAATATCTATATTAAATATGCTATCCAATGTTACACACAGATGGGGTTGTATAACATATTAAATCTGTTACTTGCGTATAATTCAAAGATACATAATCGTTTAATAACGAAGTATACTTAACCTAAACGGCTGCTCATGTGTATAACTTCTTATAGTTATTTTCGGGTGGGCTAAATTGGTGTTAAATGTCCGGCTTCGAAGAACAATTAGACTCTTGTGTTGTGCATGGTAAAATACACTTAAAAATGTAGGTTCGGTGCCTCCAATAGAATACGTACAAAATCAGCTGATGACAACACAATAAATAATGGTAATACTATTTTCAAATCTACTAAATAAAACGAGTGAGATAAGGAATAATGTAAAAGACTTTAATGAAGATGTTGAATAACAGGTAAGTGATCAAATTAATTAAATTATGAATAATCAAAACGTATCAGGTCACGTGATAGAATAAACATAAACTAAAATTCTAGGTTAAGCAAAACGACTAAATGAACGTGAAATTAATAAGACTAAATGCATAAATGATACTATTATTAAATTTAATTATATTAAAACTGGAAACTGTATTCTTCTCGACTTAACTTAAATTATACTAATATTAAAATGTATCATAAGTTATATCTATTAAAATTAATTTGATTGAGGTTTTATTTGGTGAAGTGAATTAATTTAACATTTTCAAAAACTTGTAGGAGGTTAAAAGAATACTTATGTAGAAATAGACAGGAATTGGTTAGTCTGAAGTTTGCTAGTAGATCTGTAAATGCAGGATACAAGTTTGGACGGGCAATCGGACGGCGTCCCCGCTTGGTGGCGATCTAACTCCAGGCTTTCCAGGTGAAATGTTATTTTTGGTTTCTGAGGCACTGGTTATCGTCTGGACTCGCAAAATGCGTCAAAAAGGAACTGGATATACAGGTAAGGTTTTACTAGGTTCGTTGTATAGGTTTTCTAATTTAATTTATGATTTTTCTTTTAATTTGCAGAGAGGCACCTAAATACGTCGATGTGTTTTTTGGAGATTTTACCCAGTCACGCTAACTCTCGTTTGTTCCGAATGCTAGCTTCTTATTTGTCTAATCTGTATGTATTTTTATAATCTCGATATTTATTTATAATGAAAATGATAATTTAATCATTCAAAATATACATATGCTTAATATAAATTACATATTTTATTTTAGTAAATAAATAATTGACATGTGAATGTTGATAATTGTACATAATGCTAATTTTATGGTTGGGATATTTCCCGCTGTAGTTATTTCAAATAAGTACAGTCTCGCCTAAATAATTGGTGTCATTTATTATTGATCAATTAAGTTGAAATATCTTTGGAAATACAAGATATCGGAATAAAATGACTAAGGCAAATGAAAAGATAAAAATAAACAAGTATGAGAATTAATTTTAAACAATTAGAAATGCGAAATCAACTTTATTGATATGACATAAGAAGAATTCAGTTTTAATAATTTCTTATTTTTCTAATAATTACATATACACGTTAAAAATATGTTTCTTGCAAACTAAGGCATTCTTATGCGTAGGCTTGACCTACATCAATATATATATATATACCGTGTGCACAACGTCGAGCGATCGATGGATATATAAGGAATGACTGGCCAACTGCAAGTGGGAGGGGCTACATACGTTAAACTCCTACAGGGCGTATTTAATTGTGGTGAACTAAGGCGTTATGGTTGTTTATTAATAAATGATGTATCAAAATAAATATTTCAAATTAATAACTAATTGTTTAACAAACTACAAAATTATTTGTAGTATATTATTTATGGTTAATGTACGAATTTGGATATTTTATCCGACTACACCGTTGCTTTTCGCACTATTAGTCATATGCCGGCTGTCAACGTCCCTACAATAACGGATACTTTTGTTTATGTCTCTTCGGCCATAATACTTTAAATTTAACATTTAAATTTAAATAAAATGATATAATATAGTTGAAAGTATCATAAAATACAATTCGCCGTAAAGTGCAGTTTTTGTTTACTGCATAATAATAATTCTTACCGGCGAAGCATCAGATATTTTCATCGCTAAATATTCAATGATAAGTTTCATCATAGCTTCGTGGCTTGAACTTAAAAAATTCTTATTCAAATGAAAACACATAAATAATATAAAATTATGAAACAAAACTGTAACTCTTATTGAAAAAAATTAAAATAAAAAGTATTCTGTAATAGCATAAAATTTCAAAACAATAACGATTCTTGCAAGAATATAAATAAAGTGTTTACCAGTATAAATAAATGGTTTCCTTAAATAAACTACCTATAAAATATTAAATTTAACTAAAGTACCTTTATTGGTAACAAATATTAATTATTAAATAAAAGAACATTCTAAAAAGAAAAACTAATTATTTAGTAAATAAACCACCCTCTTGAGCCGAGCAGTAACCCATCGGTTATAAAAATTACGACGGACATTTGTTAGCATTTCTATACGTACTCTACCTACGGATGACAAGGAGCAACTGAATGCAACTGAATGACCAGTCGCAAGCTTGTTTTCCGATTCAATATATTCCGCCTTGCTTGAACACTTTGAGCGACTGATAGGAATATTCAATGTGTTAGAGAGAGATTATTTTATTCGTACTTAGATCGTATGTAGAATGTGTTGGATAGAGAAGAAATGTCGCGTATGGAGCGCCCGTACAGTTAGACAGTAGATCAGATTGAATATACTCTCTCAACCCTAACCACATAAACTCGCTATTCGTCTTCGTCTTACTACATTGTGGTAGATCAATCACTCCCGGGCGTTCATACGGTATATATACATATATATATTTATGTATATATATATATATATTATTATTATTATTATTTAAGGTCTGTTTTACCTTAATATGTATATATTTAAAATAATCTCATACATTTTTCGGCAATGAATGCCCTTTTCAAAGAATTTTAAATTATAAATGACAGTATATTAAGGTCATATTTATATATGTGATTTGTCATGGATAAAATTAAGTTATTCTAAAATACATTCAAGTTTAATAATAATAATTCATACCTTTCCATTCCTCAACAGCTTGGTGCCAATAACAAGGGGATTGGAAAGCCATCAGTTATAACCCAAGTCTACAGTTTGCCGGACAGTTGCTTAATTGGTAAACCAACGGTCCAGCAAACCGTCGACTTGGGTTCAAGTTCCAACGTAGACAAAATTTTTCAATTAAAAATTTCGTATGATTTACTATGTAATTTATATATATATATATATATATATATATATATATATATGTATGCTAAACTCAATTTGTAGGCGATTTAAGGTCTGGTTTTACTTCAAAAACTATATATTTAAAACAATCCTACATGTACATGTTTCGGCTAATGATGCCTTTCTCAAGGAATACAAAATATAAATGACAGTATATTAATGTCATACATTTGCAGTTGCTAAGGATAAAATAATTCAATGATACATTCCAATTTAATAATAATAAATCATGCCTTGGTATTTTAAAATGGATAAACAACAAAAACAGGGAAACATAAGACATGAGTTATTATTATGTATGCGCCCGTAGAGCGACTTAAGATGCAAAGCTGTCGGCATTCGCCTTAAACGAGAAGGAAAACCACGAAAACCTACTCGGACAACCAGACAGGAATCAAAAACGGAACAGTCAGCATGATAAGCAAATGTATAGATAATTAAATAACATGAGATATATAATTATATAACAGCAACATATATTATGATGGTAAATTGCAGATCGTTACATAATTAAGTTAGAGTATATACTGCTTACATTTTTTATATCACTTCTGTTGTTAATTGAGTTTTTTTCCTGTTTAATACTTATCGTTTCTTTAATTTTCCTTTTCATTGTGTGTTGTTCTTTATCAATTATCTGTGTGTTTTCAAAATCAAAATGGTGATCGCGTTGTAGTTTGTGTGTAGATAAAGCAGTTTTGTCTGTTTTAGAGTATTTGTGGGCTTGTATTCTTCGTATAAATATTGTTTGGTTTGCCCTATTTAGTAACTATCGCAATCGCGACATGGTATTTTATAGAGACATGTGTTTCTCGATTTTTTTCTATTTTAGGTTTAAGTTTTGTAAATATATGTTTATTAGTATTACTAAGTTTATATGTGGTAGCTATATCATACTTTTTAAAATGTATTTAATTTTTTCTGATAGTTGTGGAACATATGGAATCGTGATATATGTTGTGTCATTGTTTAAGTTGTTATTGGTGTCTGCAGTGTTGTATATTTGGTGAATTCTTTTTTTAATTGTTTGGTCTATAAGTTGTGGTGGATAATTATTGTCTGTTAAGATTGTCTTAATTTTCTTGATGTTATCTTTTCTGTATTGAGTATGTGATAGTTTTACTGCTCTATCAGTCAGATTATTTATAATCATTTTATTGAATACTGTAGGTGTATTTGAGTGGTAATTCATATATCGAAAAGAAGCTGTGGGTTTATTATACCAATTTGTATAAATAGTACCCTGTCTATCATAGCTTAAAGAAATATCAAGAAAATTAATACTGTTATTATATTCTTCTTCAATAGTGAATTTTAATTTGTTGTGAAAATTGTTGAAATTATTTAAAAGATAGTTTATTTTATTAATTAGTCGGAATACATGTTATTATGTCATCTACATATCTTTTGAAGAAAATAGGGTGAAAATCTAATGAATTGATAACGTTTTGTTCTAAATGTTCCATTAGCAGATTTGCAATAGGAGCAGCTAAAGGAGAGCCCATGGCAATACCAAATGTTTGACTATAAAAAGATTTTTTGTACTGAAAATATGTGTTGTCGAGACAGAAGAAGAAGTTAATAACAGTATTAATTTTCTTGATATTTCTTTAAGCTATGATAGACAGGGTACTATTTATACAAATTGGTATAATAAACCCAGAGCTTCTTTTCGATATATGAATTACTACTCAAATACACCTACAGTATTCAATAAAATGATTATAAATAATCTGACTGATAGAGCAGTAAAACTATCATATACTCAATACAGAAAAGATAACATCAAGAAAATTAAAACAATCTTAACAGATAATAATTATCCACCACAACCTATAGACCAAACAACTAAAAAGAATACACCAAATATACAACACTGCAGACACCAATAACAATTTAAACAATGACACAACATATATCACGATTCCATATGTTTCACAACTATCAGAAAAAATTAAATACATTTTAAAAAGTATGATATAGCTACTACATATAAACTTAGTAATACTAATAAACATCTATTTACAAAACTTAAACCTAAAATAGAAAAAAATCGAGAAACACATGTCATCTATAAAATACCATGTCGCGATTGCGATAGTTACTACATAGACCAAATTAAACAATATTTACACAAAGAATACAAGCCCACAAATACTCTAAAACAGACAAAACTGCTTTATCTACACACAAACTACAACGCGATCACCATTTTGATTTTGAAAACACACAGATAATTGATAAAGAACAACACACAATGAAAAGGAAAATTAAAGAAATGATAAGTATTAAACAGGATAAAAACTCAATTAACAACAGAAGTGATATAAAAAATTTAAGCAGTATATACTCTAACTTAATTATGTAACGATCTGCAATTTACCATCATAATATATGTTGCTGTTCTATAATTATATATCTCATGTTATTTAATTATCTATACATTTGCTTATCATGCTGACTGTTCCGTGTTTTGATTCCTGTCTGGTTGTCCGAGTAGGTTTTCGTGGTTTTCCTTCTCGTTTAAGGCGAATGCCGACAGCTTTGCATCTTAAGTCGTTCCACGGGCGCATACATAATAATAACTCATGTCTTATGTTTCCCTGTTTTTGTTGTTTATCCATTTTAAAATACCAAGGCATGATTTATTATTATTAAATTGGAATGTATCTTTGAATTATTTTATCCTTAGCAACTGCAAATGTATGACATTAATATACTGTCATTTATATTTTGTATTCCTTGAGAAAGGCATCATTAGCCGAAACATGTACATGTAGGATTGTTTTAAATATACAGTTTTTGAAGTAAAGCCAGACCTTAAATCGCCTACAAATTGAATTTACCATAACATACTAAGGTCACGAAATTATTATCTTTATATATATATATATATATATATATATATATATATATATAACAATAACGGCTAAGAAATTATCTAAACACACATATATATATATATATATATATATATACAGGGCATATGGGTAACTCTCTTAGTGTTGAAGATACCGGATCGGTTAAATTAGCAAAGTTGCTCAGATTTTGATGTGTATTGTATGGCATTTTCAGATTTGTCATATGTTGTCAACCTTTTGAGATATTTAAGGAAAATTGATATTTAACGAAATTTTCAGTTGTACATATATTCGTAACCATCGAAGACAGAGCAAAACTAGAAATGGCACCTTATAGTATTTTTTACGTAGAATTTAATAATCTTTATTAAACATTCATGGCACACTTGCATATCAAGATATAAAATAAACTTATGTTTTTTAAATTGCAATCATAGTTGGTCATGACTTTATTAAAATGCTTATTTTGTTCAGATTTCATAAATATAAGGTTTAGTATGGTTATCTTTTTTAAATCTTCATTATAGCGAAAGTAATTCAAATACTATTACTAATTAAAGAAATAATCATTTACAAGGTAGCATAGAAATACGTAATGTTCAACGTCGGGTTACACCAAAAACCTAAAATGAGGATAGCAATATCTTGAGAAGTTGTTCTTTTGTTCATTTTGTATCTATTAATGGTAGAAGGTTGAAAGGATGTTACAACCAGTTCAGTGTATTGATGAACGGAGAAGATCCTATCGTGTTGCTTTAATTTTTTTTTAATCAATCCAAAATCCCTATCACAGGGTAAAAAGGAGTACCCTCTGATGTGGAAAAATTGTTCCACTTTATCGAATCTACCTGTTTCAGCTAATGCCATACACATACGTACCATGGTATGGTTTTTGTTTTGCCCTGGACAATTGTCAGAATACAGCCGAAGTTATGTTACTGATTCAGGGATGCAGTTGTTAATATAATCCAATACGAAGGAGCAAACTTCGTTTGGTCCCTTATAGGCCAGTCCTTCATAGTAAATATAGAAAAATGCCTGACCTGTTTTCAAATTATGAATGCCAAAAATATTAACGTTCAGTTGAGTTAAATAAAACAAGTCCTGCACCGGAACTTCAGGGAGATGGACGTTCTGCATGAAATCGAAAGCCAATGGTACCATTCAATCTCGGTTTTTACACTCTTCGGTAGATTGTTGCAGTGAACTATAAAATTTCTTTGCTTCTTCTCTTATGTACCAACAATTCAGCAACAGCTGCTTTCTTTGCAGCATCCCCAAGAGACGGGCTTTTTATTTTCACATTAAGTTCTTCGCACTTACAACAAGTGTCTATTTTGTGACGTCCAAAACGAAGAGTAAAATGTTCATGGAAATATTTGACAAAGTAGCTATAACTCAGGATATTCTGTAGAATACATCTTGTGCATAATTTTTAAAGTTCGCCTTGGATTGAGATATTCATAAGTTTCATCATTGTAATGAGCCACCTTTATAGGAAAAGCTTGAATATGCTGGGGTATTAAAATATTAGTTTCTTCCTTTATTGCATCCGTTTTTGGATTTGTACCTCGCTTATCACGAGGAGTTTCTTTTTTTTTAAGAAGATTCTTAATGCGGGTTAATCTTTTCGCTCCAGTATCGTGTAAAACGCGTTTTGGCATACTTTCAACCTTCTTTCATTAATAGATACAAAATGAACAAAAGAACAACTTCTCAAGATATTGCTATCCTCATTTTTTGTTTTTGGTGTAACCCGACGTTGAACATTACGTATTTCTATGCTACCTTGTAAATTATTATTTCTTTAATTAGTAATAGTATTTGAATTACTTTCGCTATAATGAAGATTTAAAAAAGATAGCCATACTAAACCTTATATTTATGAAATCAGAACAAATTAAGCATTTTAATAAAGTCATGGCCAACTATGATTACAATTTAAAAAACATAAGTTTATTTTATATCTTGACATGCAAGTGTGCCATGAATGTTTTTAAATTCTACGTAAAAAATACTAGAAGATGCCATTTCTAGTTTTGCTCTGTCTTCGATGGTTGCGAATATATGTACAACTGAAAATTTCGATAAATATAAATTTTCCTTAAATATCTCAAAAAGTTGACAACTTATGACAAATCTGAAAATGCCATACAATACACATACAAATCTGAACAACTTTGCTAATTTAACCGATCCGGTATCTTCAATACTAAGAGAGTTACCCCATATACCCTGTATATATATTGTAAATTCGATCAGTTGGCGATTAAAGGTCTGGCTTTACTTCAAAGTATATATATTTAAAACAACCCTACATGTTTCGGCAATGATGCCTTTATCAAGGATATAAAATATAAATTTATATTTATATCCTTATGCGATTGTTGCTAGAGTAACGTAATAATTAAATGACAGCAATGTATTAAAGCGTGTATTTTATTTTGAAACATAGGTTGTCACAATAATTAATAATTTCAGTTTTTTGACTTAAGATAATTACTGCAATAAAGTGTAACCTACAATTATACCTAGAATGTATAGTGTACAAGAGAAATTGTCGTTAATAAACTGGTATTATTCACATATGAGTTTGCGAAATGTTGCAGATTTATTTCACCTTACGTATCCCGAACGTCCGAAACCCAGTCCAGCTACAATAAGTAGATTTGTACAGAAGTATAAAAATAGTGGATGTCTCGTTCCTAACCACAAGAAAAAGAATAGACGCAGATATGTTATTACGGATGAGAAAAAAAACTGAAATATTACAAGCTATCGCTAACAACAACATGCTCTCTACAAAAGCTTTAGCACAAGCTTCAAATGTTAGCAAATCTGCCGTGCATAAGTTATTGAAACGCGAAAAATTTAAATCATATCATTTTCAAAACCACCAAGAGCTAATTGCGAATGATGCTGAAAGAAGAGTCAGCTTTTGCACAATAATGATGGAAAAACTTGATAATGACGATATGTTACTACCCAGAATTTGCTTTACGGATGAAGCAACATTTTATTTACACGGTGAAGTTAATTCACAGAACTGCCGTTACTGGAGCAGACAAAATTTGCACAGATACCGTTCTACTAGGACTCAACGACCACAAAAAGTCAATGTTTGGGCAGGGTTGATGGGCGAGCATGTCATAGGACCGTTTTTTATTGAAGGTACTCTTACAGGATACAGATATTTAGAATTGCTTGCGCAGAGAGTTTTACCGGCCCTTAACGCCTTAAATATTCCTGGTGAGATTTGATACCAACATGATGGTGCACCAGCGCACAATTCCCAAATAGTCCGAACCTTTCTAAACAACAGATTTCCAAACCGCTGGATAGGACGTGGGGGAGAAGTGGATTGGTCCGCAAGGTCACCAGACCTGTCTCCAAATGATTTTTTTCTTTGGGGTTACATCAAAAATAAAGTTTTTAATGGAGAACATCTAACTAATATTGACCAATTAAAAAATAAGATACGAGTGGCTGCAAGGGAAATAACTCCTGCACAAATACAAAATGCGATTAATGAATTTTATCATCGCTTAGGACACTGTTTGGCCGTCAACGGCGATATTTTTGAAAATCTGCTAAATTAATTTATTAAATTTGCTTCATTTATGTTAATAAAATAAATTGAATTTCAATTAATTCTTGTTTTATTCAACCTAAAAGTAGTAAGAAACTGTGATTGAAGGATTTATCTGAAAATAAAATGTTTTCTATGTCTGTATTTGATTTGTTTACACTTAAGTCAAAAAAATGAAATTATTAATTATTTTGACAACCTATTTTTCAAAATAAAATACACGCTTTAATACATTGCTGTCATTTAATTATTACGTTACTCTAGCAACAATCGTATATGCATGTTTTGCATGTTTCACAATAAGATATACTCTCGGTATATGTATATAAGTGTTTAGATAATTTCTTAGCCGTTATTGTTATATATATATATATATATATATATATATATATAAAGATAATTATTTCGTGACCTTAGTATGTTATGGTAAATTCAATTTGTAGGCGATTTAAGGTCTGGTTTTACTTCAAAAACTATATATTTAAAACAATTCGGCTAATGATGCCTTTCTCAAGGAATACAAAATATAAATGACAGTATATTAATGACATACATTTGCAGTTGCTAAGGATAAAATAATTCAAAGATACATTCCAATTTAATAATAATAAATCATGCCCTGGTATTTTAAAATGGATAAACAACAAAAACAGGGAAACATAAGACATGAGTTATTATTATGTATGCGCCCGTGGAACGACTTAAGATGCAAAGCTGTCGGCATTCGCCTTAAACGAGAAGGAAAACCACGAAAACCTACTCGGACAACCAGACAGGAATCAAAAACGGAACAGTCAGCATGATAAGCAAATGTATAGATAATTAAATAACATGAGATATATAATTATATAACAGCAACATATATTATGATGGTAAATTGCAGATCGTTACATAATTAAGTTAGAGTATGTACTGCTTAAATTTTTTATATCACTTCTGTTGTTAATTGAGTTTTTAGCATACATATATATATACATATATATATATATAATATATATATATATATATATATATATATATATATATGTAAGTAAGAATTTTATTAACGGGTGAGCGGTCTGTCAAGTAAAAATAAAACTCCTTTATTCCACTCTATATTTCACAACGCATTGGTTACTTCATCAGGAGTGTAATTCAGAGTTAAAATTTAGCAAATAACTGCACTAAACATGTTAAATTTGACGAATTTTAACATGTTTAGTGCCGTTATTTGCTAAATTTTAACTCTGAATTACACTCCTGATGAATTTACGTTGAGCGAGAAGTGATTAGTTAAATAAATTTTAAAAATAATAATTGGGCGCCTTATTAAATGTGATACACTTCTCAATGTACGCAATCTCTGTTTTTGCTTGCCAACTAGTCTCAGAGTGCATGAAAACTGTGTAAATAAGTTTAAATAAATGATATATCTCAGGCTCGTCGTGACTAAAAGTAGTTGCTTCCTTGTAAGTAATATAAATAAACAATTATCAAAAGAAATAACTTCTACAACTGGATCTACATCAATAAAAGATTTATATAATTATAAACAAAATAAATTTATTGCATTTAAAGTAGAAAACTGTAATAACATGTACAAATATAAACGTTTAAGTGGAATGTGAACTATATATGTGTATTACAACAAGGTGTTCAATTGACAAGGTTATGTGTGTTGTTATTTTATAATAAATGTGGACTAAAATTATGTAAACAATCTCTAATACGTAGGTGAGTACCTTTTAATTATGTGTACTGAGTAAAATAGGTAGATTATTTAGGAAAATTATAGTTTTGGAATGATATGTGGTGAAAGGTGAAAAAATTCGAGAATCTTTATTTATTTGTGTGTTTCAATATTTAAAGAAATAAATTAAAGACGATATTTATTAGTTCTGTTTATATAGTTAACCTGTTGTTCTGCTTGTAGGTTCTAAGCGGCTATGTTGTTGAGTCCAGACGATGTAGGTTTGACCGATCGCTATCCGACTTTGGCGGCTTGTGCGGGAAATTTTGATGACGCTCTCGAAGTTTTCTTCGGACTCGGAACAAATCTGCTAGTATCTCTCTACGGCCTTGTATTACTGTTGGATTTGAGGTATTTGCTTGATCTAACACTCCTCCAAATAGAAAATGACCTGTAGTTCTTCTTATTTATATATTTTGGGTATTTTCGTGTACTTGATAAAGAAATTGATAGTTTAACGCTTTATTTTGCGTTTATTCGCAGAAGTTCGGTTATTTGTCAGAATCTCGCTTGTAATTTATTACCAGTCTTTTCTCAGGTTATCTATTATCACTTTAACACTGTTTATATATTTTAAATTCATTAAATTTTGAAATTTCTAATTGTAAATCGAAAAATACGTCGTATACGTTTATGAATTTTGCATAAGATGATGGCGATAGCGTCTGTTTTTATAATCAAAGCCTATTTATTTAATATCTAAAAAGTCTCGAAGTTTTGCCTTTAAAACTAATTTCTAAGACAGATTTTAACTATATATAATATATTATCTAGATTTAAAAATTATTTAACAAATTCTAACCTAATTTTAATGTCAATCTTAATATTACTTTTTGTAAATTGCGCACGATAAATATTTACATTTCGGGAAGATGTCTATTAGTGGGCGTGTCTTACTAGCGTCGATATAATGTATGGATGTATATGAATTTAAATATTGGTACATTCGCGCTTAAATTTGAATTATGAATTTAAAATAATAAATATGAAATTAATGAAAGAAAAAGAAATATACTAATTTAAGATTGTAATATTATCGTTATATAAATTCGTATACATTTCGACACTACTAAAACTTGCTAACTCCGTTTTATAACCTTGTTTACATTTATATTTATATTGAGTAACTTATATTTCCCATTCCAGTTGCTGCTCTAAGGGTATGTCTTGTATCACAACATTATCCCCGTGGAAAAGATGTCTGAATATGCAAATGAGGATATTCTTTTCCCAAGCAAGATGCATGAAATGGAAAACATCAACCTTGTTATACTAATCTTATATTACGTGTCATACGAATTTAAGAATAATCAGAAATGATAATGAAAAATGAATTAACATATTAACATAAATAACTCTTTTTTATTTATAAATAATATTAAAGAAATGTTTAATTGCACTATTAAATTCCTTTTTTTTTTTTAATATAATTCTATTAATTCTTTGATTTCCTTTTCTTATCTTTGTATAAGTTTTAGTTTATTTAAGTTGCGTTTAAACTCAATTATCTTAATGTGTTAATTTGGTCTTTGTTTATATTTATAGTTATTGTATAATTTATTAGTTATTCTTGTTGTACTCTTTTTATTTACGAGCTATAACATACTTTTAAATAATTATAATGATTTTAATGACTGTATTCATATTCAATTGTAATAATTGGCTGTTTTCTGTGGTTTTAAATTTGTATTATTTACTTCTTGTACTAATTACATTAAATATTCAGGTATTTGTTTGTAGTGTTATCATTGGGGTTATTTTATCTATATCTTACGTTGATGGTGCATGCTTTATAACTCTTTTAATAACTTGTTATTCTTAATCATTAATTATTATTGATATACTGATATAAGCTTTAGCTTTCATAATAAATAATTCTCTCCTCATACATACAAGACGTTACATTCACATTCTCTTATCATTGAAATACCATACCTTATATATATTTTATACCTTATCAGAAGACATTTTTGTCTATATTTTAATATTTTCATAATAATAATAATTCATTTATTTTTTATATAATTCTATACACCCCTATCATATATTAATTCCTTCTAACTTTAAAATCTTTACCTAGTCCCTCTTATGTCATATCTACACTCCTTTATTATTTATTTTCAATTATGCTCTCTCTTTTTCAATAATAATACGTTCAAACTTTCATTATTTTTAACTTTCGCATATTTATAAATAAATATGTTCCCCTTTAATAATTCGATTAATAGTACCAATATTATATTAAATAATTGTTCTTTTGTAAGTATATTAACTATCTGAATATGTGATGTTACCTTTCTTTTCTCAGAGTATTATATCTCTTAATTATTGTTAATTAGTATTTATATTCTAGCTCCAGTTATGCTTGTTTTCTCTTTAATTTTATTTATTAATTATATAACTTGTTATATGTTCATTTATTGTATTATAGTTTTATTATGTGTTCTTTCTTTTTTTTTAAATTGTGTTTTTCATATCTTTGTTTATTTTTAATATAAGTGTTATTATTAAATCGTATCCCCGTATAAAGTTTAGTTCGTCATGATATTTGTATTAGAACACCGAGATTCAATCATCATATTTATTTGATTGTTTATTTTTCGACGAACTATTTTAAGGATATTGATGCTGTTATCCCAGTGTAAAAATATCATGTTACCTCTTCCTTATGATTTATGTAGATTTTTGTTAATTAGTGTGTATGTAGTTATAATTTTGGTGTAAAAGTGTATATTGGTATTGATTTTTATATTGTATATAATATTGAGGAAATTGTTAATATTTAAATACTCATATGTTACAGAGTTGTTTATCATACCTTCTTTATTTATTAAGTTATCTGTGTTACCAAGTATAATTAAGTTTGGTGAAATTAAAGTGGTGTTTTGTTTGTAAATTTTATTTGTTTGAGTTGAGTTGGTTGCATAATTATTGTTAATGTTCTTGATTTTGATATAAGATATGTTAAGATTAATGTTATTAATCCCCGTCTTCTCTATGTTAAAGTTGTTATACTCCTTTGCCTTGTTTATTAAGAAACTCTGATATGCTTTGTCATTTATTTGAAATTGATTGTATAAATTATTTTTAACTTTGTATCTACGCAGTTTGTTAATATTCCAGTCATGTATGACTTTGGTTGCATCAGTGTTGTTATTATTGTGAATATTGGCGTTTATCTGTTGATCTCCCCGTACCTGATTGTTTATTATTTCTTTTTGTTCTTTATTTATATTACCTGAGTTAATTGTTGTCGTACCCGGTACCTCTTTTTGTATGTTAAATATATTATTAATGGTTTGTTTTTGATCGGCATTTCTGGAATCTATTTTATTAGTCTGTTTATTGCAATTATATTCCAATTTGTTGGTTGTGCCTAATCGTTTTGTCCACTGTGAATTTAGTAAATTAACGGTTTCATCCAGTTTTATTAGGTATTTTAGCTCGTTCTCCTCCATCTTTTTCTGAGCTGTTGAAATCTCAGCTATTTTACCCTCTAAATCTACCTTGAAAGCACTTAATTTGTTGTCTATATGAGCATTATTGAGTTCAAATTTTTCGTTAATTTTTTTCGTGTTAGCCTCTAATTTTGCCGATAAGTCAGTACTCAGATTAGTTATGTCTTGTTTTAAGTTATCGTTGTTAGTGTCTAATTTGTTATTAGTATTGTCTAATTTGTTGTTCATATTAAGGTTATCTTGTTTTAAATCATTCATTTGTGTCATTAGTGTCTGTAACATGTTCATCATCACCTGGCTATTATCTGGTGAACTTACCTCTTCAATATATATATTCTTTGGTTTTACTCATCTTGTGGGAACCGTAACTTTAAATAATCGAAGAACCGCGACTGCTGATTTGTATACCACAATTCGTATGCTGGAAGCCATTTCTCAGATAAGAAGAAGAGCTGAAGCAGCTGTTGAAAGATTCCGAACATTGGTTTCCGAAGTATCAGATTCAGAGTGGAAAAGTGCTTCGCAAGTAGCTTCCGGCTTATGCAAAAGTGTATTAATATCAAAGCCAAATGCTTTAAACAACAATAATGTCAAATTTGTTGCATTCTTCGCGAAGTAAGTAAATGTAAATAAGCTTTCTACATATTACGATGATAATTTATTCGAATTTTTTTAGAAAAAAAATCGCCCTTAAATAGGATGCGAACCCACGTGCATGGCTTGCCGGACTATCAATCCTACTTAAGGGTGAAGTTTTTTCTATAAAAAATTCGAATAAATTAGCGTCGTAATATGTAGAAAACATATTTACATTTACATTACTTCGCGAAAAATGCAACAAATTTTCCTTGATGTAACTCAAGGCACCCCCACAAAGATTCATAATCACTGCCTTTGAAAGCTTATTGGTTAAAGCGATGGTCCGGGAAACTATGCACGTGGATTCGAATCCTACTTATGGGCGAATTTTTTTTTCTGTAAAAAGTTCGAATGAATTAGCATCGTAATATGTAGAAAGCATATTTACAACAATAAAGTCGTTTACTAAATTGTATATTTTGTGCAACTTCGTTTTCAGAAATATTTCCAGCAGAACTCGTAATTGCAATGCTTTTTTCATATTTTTTCTCTGTGTAGGTGTGAAGCATCTTTCCATGATTTTTATATTTTCCGAATTTCACTTTTATATTACTATAGTAAATAGAATAATATACACTCCAAATCACCAAAGATGATCACTGCGTCATTGATCTATAATTCTTTCAACGACATTCAAAGAATAATCTCCACATCCAAATAACAAACAGTACCTACTTGTATGACAAGGATAGCTTGAACGAAAGTATGTGTTTTGACGCTTCGCCTAGCACAGACATACGGCTCAAGCAATTTATTTGAGTAAGACAAAGACGGGATTATTACCTACTCCGTGATAAATACACACATTTCCCCTTAGTAGTTCTGTCGTTACTCGTTGACATTTGACAACATACATTCGTTGATATTTGATCGAATTGTTATTTATTTTCTTTTTATAAATACATATTTTTTGAAATTTATTTTTTCAACTATAATGGCAGCACGTTACATTCACAATCACGACAACTTGTTTTAAATTCGTTGCAATATTTTGAACGAGAGAAAAACCATTGTGGTGTTAATACCTATTTTACATGTGCACATAATATATTCAGATTTTAATAAACCTTTTGTTTAGCGAGTGGCAGATGCATTGTGCTTGGGATTAGTTACAGTAAAACGCATCAAAGCTGTGTAGCAGCAGTTTAAATCGTGTATTTCACAATATTGGATTTAAATATAAAAAGGATAATAATCATAGAGCATTAGTGGAACGATCCAACATTGCAGAGATAAGATTGACATTTCTTAGGAATTACATAAAGAATTTGAGTTGTTCTGTTCAGAAAGAAGTAGTATTGCTTGATGAGACCTGGCAAGATAATAATCTGCAGAGTGTTCATAAACCTGAGGGTTACGAGGGCAAGCGATATGTTGTATTACATTGTGGTTCAAAATTAGGTTTTGTGTTAAATTCTTCTTTATTGTTTTCAAGCAAATCACAAATAGAAGATTATCATGGAGAAATGTTTAAGAAATGGATTGAAGAATATTTAATACCAAATTTGGAAGAACCAGCTCAAATAATGATGGACAATGCACCCTACCATTCACTAGTAGTAAAGAAACATCCATCATCGGCTTGAATGTAAAAATGATATTATTACATACTTGTCGAAAGATAATATACCTTGCGAACTCTATTTAAAACTGACCTACTACCCTTGGCTAAAAATTTGCATAAAGAAAAACGGTATCAAGTAGATGAATTGCTACAAAGTCATGGACATGAAATATTGAAGATTGTCTCCTTATCATTGCAAATTTAATGCTATCGAAATTATTTGGGACCATGCAAAACAATATTATTAAACATATTTTCAGGGATGGACATGGAGATGATAAAGTTATAGCTATGTGGAAGGAATCACTAGAGCAGTGTACGGAAGAAATTTGGAAAAATTGTGTTATACACACGGAAAGTATTATAAATAAATGGTATGATAGAGAAATACATTTACATTGTGAAATCAATGGCTTTATTATTAACATTGATGATTCAAGCAGCAGTGAAGATAGTGATTAACAATACTTCCTATATGACTGCAGATAAAAAACTGTTAGCTATCCCATGTTTTAACTTATTCTATATTATAACCCAAGATTTATGCCAACGTACGTTCTACATGTCGTTTTTAGTTCATATATATCAAATTTTCTTGTGTTGGCAGTAAAAGTATCAAGTATTAGTATACAGCTGATTACTTGTTTATGTAATGTTAGTTTCTACATTTAGTAACTGAGATTTTATGCAACGAATACAATGATATTAACACAAATAATCATATAAAATGTTACACATGCAATTGCCAGACTATGGCCACAATTTTTATCTAAATATGTCTAGAAAGGTAGAAGAATTACAAGAAACTAAACAGATTTTATCAAGTAGCTAGATTTCCTAATATACTAAGTAGAATTTATTGCACTCACATGAGAAAACAATCTCCTGGTGGTAATAATGCTGAGCTGTACTGAAACAGAAAAGAATATTTTTCATGGAATATTCAGGTAATAGGAGATTCTCAAGTAATAATTTGTGACATCGTAGCTAGATGGCCAGGATCTACACATGACCAAACAATTTTGAATGGATCGGCAATAAAAAGAAGCTAAGAAAATGAACATTTCAATAACTCAGTTATACTTTGTGATAGTGGTTACAATATTACAAAATATTAACCTCTTTAGCAAATCCTCAAAGTCGAGCTGAACAATTGTACGATGAATCCCATATTAGAACCAGAAACTAGATTGAAAGATTTTTTGGTGTCTTAAAAAGATTTCCAATCTTATTACATATATGGTATGAGAGTTAATGGAACTCGCGAAAGCAATAATAGTAGCAGTAACAGTATTACACAATGTTGTGAATGGGTCATTGATGAGGACATAAAATGCCACAAAGAGCAGCCAGAAGCAAATATGCAAAATGAAAATGATGCATTTGTAAATGTTCATTTTGCAAACTTATTCTAATATTGACTATTATATACTATCTTCTAAATATTTTTTATATTTCCTTTTTTTTGTATATATACTCATGATAATTTTATTATTAAACAAATAATAAGGCAATTTTCTTAAATGATTACATATTGCTATGGATTTTTCCTAAAATAATAATTTAAATAATATTTAAAATATAAATGTACATTATTTTTTGAGATATGTGTATATCCGATATGTTTTAAAATGTATTCAAGATGAATAATAAAATTAAAAAACCCTTACCACAATAGAATTTAATTATTCTAAATACGTATTTCTACAACCACGTTGTCATCTTCAGTAGAAAAAACAGTGTAACACTTGAACGCACAAAAACACTCACAGAAGGATTGTTCTGAACGTCTTCTAGTTTAACACTATCTAAATCCAGGAAGTTAATACTGTTATTATCTTCTATTTCTACTGTAAAATTGATATTAGAATGGATTTAAAATTAAACAAATTAGATCAGAGCTTAAAATTTGATATATATCGTAAACCTACTTTCACTGATTGTATTATTCCCAAAGATTCACTACACCCTAAAACACACAAACATTCATTTTTTAATTCTATGATACATAGAGCATTAAATATTCCTTTGTCTAATGAATCTTTTGTTCGTGAAATCAATACTATAAAACAAATAGCGGTAAACTATAGTTATAATAGTAGCGTAATTGACAGTATACTAAAGAAAAAACAGTTACAAGTGGCCCTTAGTTTAGTGTATCCTAAAGACAGTGCTAATTTGAAACAATTTGTCTCGTTAACTTACTTCGGTAAAATAAGCGAGCAAATTGTAAATATAACTTCAAAAAATAATAGTAATGTTAGTATAGCTTACAAACCATATGTAAAAACAAGTAATTTCATTTTTAACGCAAAACCTAAAACAGATATCAATAATAAATCAGGAGTGTACAAATTATATTGTAATGATTGTAAAAGTGTATATATAGGTCAGACTGGTCGAAGTTTTATTATACGGGTAAAAGAACACATGAGGTCATATAAACTAAAGAAGACAGATTCAACATTCGCAAACCATCTTATTACAGAAAGGCATACATTTGGTCACCCTAAAATATTGCATTTGGCCGAGAAAGGTCGGTAATTAAATATTTTAGAGGCCCTAGAAATTTTTAAAAGCCGAAAGGACACAATAGATATCGTTTTAAACCACCAGTTGGATCTTATATATACACCTCTTTTCCAATGTTGTATATAATAGTTAAGTATATAGTAATAATTTTAAATAACATCATAAACCACCCCCATATATTTTTGTGTCATTTATAAGTTCTATGTAGGCCTGTAACTTTTGCAGTTTGATAATGACATTGTATGTCGAAACCGCGGTCACGATTATATGTGAATAAAGTGGTATTAACAAAGTTATTGTTTTATTTTATTATTTTCAAAATGAATTACCACAAAGTTACGGCTACCAGTATTAATATGTATATTAACTTATTAAACAATTATAATTCCCCGTTACATTGACAATATTGAAGTTTTTTTTTTAATTGGCTCCTTTTTCTTACTGCGTATTCTTTTTCGTTGTAATTTTTATATTTGGAGTTAAAAACACAATGCTTATAAAAAAATGTATGTCCAATAAATACATTTGAATGTGTTTTCATCTTTTTGTAGCAAGTTTTTGCGAGATACAGTAGTGAAATGTGTTTCGACTGCCTTATTTGATTTGGTGTCCATTTAGAGCCAATGGACACCAAATCAATGTATATATGTATTATATGTTTCTTATAATAAATCTATAACTTATTGCAAGTAAAATTTTTAGTTTGCTCTAATTTAATTTTTGAAAGTTCAATTACTAAACTTTTTTTTCTTGCTCCATTTCATGTTCCTTTTTCAAAATTTCTTTCTACAATCGTACAAGTTCTAATTTACTAGCAGTCAACAAATAATTTCGAACCAAAAACATTTCACTGTATGGATATGTTTTGTTTATAATGCATACTGCGATTTCAAATATTTATACCGACCTTTGTGCAAAACTCAACTTTATCTATTATAGCCCTTAAAAATTTAAAATTGTATTGAAATGTATTTTTCGTCACACCTACTGCGTAAGTAAACAATTATGACACCTTTTTTTGAAACGTAAGTGACACTTTACATACCGTATTGACAGTTGCTATGGTAGCGGGCTGTAATATTTATTACGACCCTAGGGAAATAATAGCAATATTAGAAAATTTATGACAAATTTATTTCAAACATGATTAATTAACATAACTAGGAAAAATATACTCGTGTACAAAAACTTATGACTTTGTAATATTAAATGTAAACGAACAATTAGAACAATTAGCTATCTGAACAATAGAGTCTCCTTTCTTACTGGGCAAGTTTATAGTTTCAATAATGTCAACATTATTAATGGTTGGATTCCTAATGGAAACATCAACTTTCTTCTCATTTTTCTGTATCACAGTTGAGCAAACAGCCTCTGTAATATTTTGTTTATATAAAATTCGGTCAGCTATCTGTACTTTATTTATCATTGAATCGGAAACATAGATTTCTGCCACGGTAGAAGATTTCCATCCGCCGTGTCTTTTCAGACCACGAACATCAATTCCTGAATCGGCTAATAATGTTGCCGAGGTCCTTCGAAAGAAATATCCGGTGTAGGTAGTGGGGTTCTCCAACGACAAGTATTTTGCTATTTGGCTAGGAATTTTTGCGAGAGTGTTTTTTCCTACAGGCTGATTTCGACATTTACCAAAACTGTACTTTAAGAAAAATCTGTCATTGGTAATATTTTCTAATCTCAGACCAATGTATTTTTTAATAATTAGCATAAAATTAATTGGATATTCTTCCTTCGCAATAATTGTAAAAGAACGTTTTAATCCATTTTTAGTATCCGGTATTTTAATTATTATTACATCATTTTTATTTTCCACATCTTGAATTTTCATTTTAACTAGTTCATCTTTCCTACAAGCCCCAGCAATTCCCATAATTATAACAACCTGCAAAAAATTAGTATAGAATGAACACGAATTAAAAAGAATCATTCTGTAAACTTACCTTCATCAACAAATATGTATCGTCGGAAGCTTCAATAAGAAATTTATTCATTTCCTCTCTTGTAAAGATACTAGACTTTTTAGTCTTAAAACCATCATTTTTACGCTTCAAAAATCCTTTCAATTTAGGATATTTTGAAATATCTTCATTTTCGTTAATAAATATGGTAGTTTTTAACATGGAGTATTCACACCATAAACTGTTTGGTGATTTTAACTTCATAGATCTATCACGAAAATATGCCAGCATTACACTTTCTGAAATACTCTCCACATATCTCTGGTGACACCAATCTTTGAACATTTTATAGGTTTCATTGTATCTGTTTTAAGATTTCTCCGGCAAAATCTCAGTACAAGCTATAACAGCATCCATCTCTATTTGATTCATGTTTATAAATTTTATTTAGAAAGAAAAACTTTTGAAAATCTATTGCATACACTTTGACATTTATCAAAAATATAAATTTATATCGACACAAACATGGTTACCATAGATACGACAAATATTCCTGACTTGATGTTACTAATGTGTATACATATAGTAAAAGTAAAGTGGAAAAGCATTCAAATTCGTCTATTTAAAAAAAACGTAGGTATGACGAAAAATCTCATATGCACCACGGTTCGTACAGTACACTTTCATGGTCTCGAATACATGCAAACCTCGACCCTACGGGTCTCGGTTTGCAATCGTATTCTCGACCATAAAACTGTACTTACGAACCTAGGTACAGTTGTGTGCAGAAAAAACTCGGACAAGCTATTTTTTCTATGTAAATCTGGTTCACCCATACTTAAATTTGAATTGTCACTTAAGTGTCAAATTGAGTTGTCAAAGTGAGAGTTTTATTATAATGCCAAGACAATTGTGTAATCAACAAAAAATTCAAATTTCCGAGCTTCAAAAAGGACCAACAATTAGAGAAGTTGCGTTTACTTTCGGAGTTAATAAAAGCACCGTACAAAATGTCAAAAACCGTTGGGAGCAAGAACAAACAATTAACAGAAAACAAGGAAGCGGTAGAAGAAGGATTTCTTTAGAACATCATGATACCGCTTTAGTGAATTTCTTAAGAAAACGTCCGTTTTCTTGTGCATTAGATGCTGTTGCAGCAACAAATTTCCCGGGTTCTCGGTCAACAGCCTGCAGAAGAATTCAAATGTTAGACATTAAAAATTGTATTGCAGCCAAAAAAAGTATTTTGTCGGAACGCCATAAACAGGGCAGAATAATCTTTGCACTAAATTATTTGTACAAAGATATTGAATTCTGGAATAAAGTACCTAATTTTTACTGACGAAAAGACGTTTCAATCGACCTACAATGGACACATTAAAGTGTATAGACCGAGAAATACAGATATGAAGAATCATACGTATCTAATGCAGGTCAGTCGCAACGTTTCTCTGTTAATGTATGGGCTGCTATAACTGCTAATGGACTAGCTATCTGTTGGAGAATTGATGGTAGATTCAATGCTTTGGCATATCTAAATATTTTGGAGAATATAATACCATTATTTCGTGAACATCACCCAAATAATAATTTTATTCTCCAGCAAGATAATTGTTCAGTACACACGGCAGGAATAATAACTCAGTGGTTACAAACTAATAACATCGAAACTTTGATTTGGCCCTCCAAATGCCCGGATGTAAACATAATTGAGAATATCTGAGGTATTATTGTTAAAAAAATGTATGAGCGTCATTTTAGACCAAATAACAGAGAAGAGCTGTGGAATGCAATAATTGAAGCATGGCAAGAAATAACAGAAAACGAAAATCTTATAAGAAACTTGTATTCGTCTATTCCCTTGCGATTGACCAATATATTAAATGCAGATGGTGTCATGACGAAATATTAGTTTATATATATTATATGGTTTATTTGTAGATTCTTTAAAATGTTATGAGTATGACTGTTAATTTTATTAAAGTTAATTCATTTTATTGAAATTCGTCTCTTTACTTCAACATATAAAAGGAGTTTTACTCATATATTGGCATATAATGCTATAATTCAGGTGACATTGATATGAGTGTACGACTTTTTTTTGGAAATGTGTCAATAGTGGTATAGGTTCACACAACTAAACACTTGTCCTACTTTTTTCTGCACACAACTGTACATAAATAACTATGATGTAACTAAATTGTTTATTTTTTTTAAACAAATATACATTTTTTATAAGATAATGTTTATAAAACTGTCATAACAGTGAATATGTAATTACAGTTATACAAAGTAGATACTCTGGTCTATTGTATGATTTCAATTCCAGTAATAATGCTTTTACAACTAACTTGAAACTGTTTGGTTTTGCCATTCATTAAAATGATTAAAGAATTACATAATCTTATATGTTGACATAAATATTGTAAATTCTTGATAGTTCATTTTATTTTTCATATGGTGTTATTCGCTAACGCCATCGAAAGAGTCTCCGCCTGGCGGTATTTTTGCAAACTAGAGTAATAGGGAAAACAAGTTTCAAAGCATATGGTACTATATTGTTAATTGACTTGTCAAAAAAACGAATTGTGTGAGTAGTGATTTGTTTACTGGTTGAAATTACCTGGAATAATAAGATTAAACAATATATAATGTCTTCTAAAAGTAAAATGTACCTACTGTTGTGCATCCCAGTGCCGTAGTTATAAAAGTAAAAATATTTCGCTGCATTACTTTCCCAAAAAACATGATGCAGTGGATTTTTCCCCGCCCGCACCTGCTTTACAAGTGCAAAAGCAATCCCAAACTTTGTTATCTTCTATCTTTATAGTAATCATGTGTGGTTCAGAATGTATTTGCGAAGTTTTCAAACAGTATCCTATTACACTTGAATTTAAAAAACCGCACAAAACAATATGTCCAGCTTTGAAAACAGCTTCTCCTTCTTCCAAAGGCCTTCATCCACATATACAAAAATATCACTAATTTGTATAGACATTTCTCTTTTTTATAACACACACAAATTCGATTTCAACACACCTTAACCCCAATACTAAAATGACGATTGTTTTCCCTATTCCTACGCCATCTTGGTTGTTTTTTTAGCACCATCTACAATCCATGGCTTTGGCGAATAGTTTAATTTGATTTGCTGTTTACGCAGCTCTGTTCAATTTATAGTAATTTTAAAGTAATATAACTTAAGATGTAATTCGATTATACATCTTCATATAACCTACAAATTCGACCGACTGTCAAATACATTTGGTCCGGAAACGAAGTTATAGTTCCATATTCATTTTGCAATTTACAGTATTTAATATGACGCCGAAGTACTGATTTGAATCATACAATGTTTATTGATGACGCAGGGATCATCTTTCCTGACGACGAGTGTAGATCATATATTCTCCATATAGTTTTTACTGTTAAAGATCGTTAAGATTATTATAACCTACGTAAATAGACAGTTGACTGCTGTGGCATCGATTTATGAAAAACACACGTCATTTACTAAATTTTGTATGTGGTCTTTACATCGTTTTCAGAAATATTCGCAGCAGACTTCGCAATATGCTGCTATTGTAGAATAATAGAACTTACATTATTCTACATACTAAATTAAGGTATTAATGTTCAAATCTTTCCACATTTTTATTTTTTTGAAACTCAAGAGACTTTCATGATCGCTGCCAAATAATACAATCTTTGTTTAAATTTTACTTGTAGTCGTTGTAATAATCGATGTTTCGCTCTCCATACCGTTAACTTCTTCAGGTTCTGCTATCGGACTGATTCTTTTGGTTGTCATTTTCCTTATATGTATGTTGTACATGTATTAGAACTTGATTGGTGTGTAATCTTTCTGTTTGATTGATTTTGACTGGCTCTCATAGTAAATAAAACAAACAAAAATAACAACGAAGAGAATTAATTTGATATCCGATTTTGAAAAAGCTGGTGATATGAACAGCGAAACGTCGATTGCATTATTATTCATTTTTTCTATTCTCGTTTATAGGGTAGCCTTCTTTTCTTGTACCTTGTTCCCGCGCATTTTTGATGTAATGCTCTGAAATACTTTTTGCATACGAGAATATCTCGTTAAATTCTATCGGCCACTCATCATCATAAATCGATGCAATTTCCACTTTTAATTTTCTTCTGTGGTTATGATATAAAAACTAAAAATCACCAATTACATACTTAATTGAAACAATGTTTAATTTATAAAACAAATTACAACCAATGCCTCAGTGCTTTTTTATTTCATTTTCGTATGAAGTACTAACTTTATTAAATAAAAAGTACTTTAAATAAATCAGAAACTGATAATTTAAAATAAAATATCTTTCCCAGCAAAATAAATTGAATAACAATTAAAATCATGTGAAATCCAATTTTTCTTTAAACAAAAATACTGAAGTAGTAGTAAATATACTACTGTGTCTAAATCTCTAATTACGTTGAATTAAATTTAAAAAAAAAAGTGATGAAACGAAGGAATGTAGTGTACTTCAATATGTTTTGGTTATAAAGCCTACATCCCCCACATAATATGGTCCCTCGAGCCGGATGTTTTCAGTGAATCCAGGTTCTGGCGGTGATGCTTCAACCCCAATTACTACAATCAAGACCCCGATGTTTCCTTGAGTTGTCGTTGACGATCCAGCTCTCGAAGGACAAAATTATGATGCGGCTCGAAGACCAAATATGTATAATAAAATATAATTACTAATTAAGTATTGGTGTTATAAATCTAAGTATGTAGTTCCGGATCGTCCCTTGTTAAAGTAATAAAATTTATTATATATATTTGAGAAACGTAATCTTAAGAATGGATATCCAGATTAAACCCTATGACCATAAGTAATACGAGTGGTCTAAATTATAAAGTAGGTAATAAATTAATTTGCAAATATAAAGAATTCTTAGAACGAACTTAAAGAAAGTTTTGCAATTTGAATGTGATAATAAAATTGTTATATCTTGGTTTGAACTCGAAAATGAACGTTAAATATTTATAAAATTGGAAATGTTATGTTTGAATTCTATATCCTAGATTTACTTATATTTAACAATAAAAAATGTTTGTAATTAAAATATGACAAAAGGATATTATGTATCCTCAACATGTCTAAATAGTTAATTTCTCACTGAAATTCAATGTTAACGTTGAAAAATGGTAAGCTATTAAAATTGCTTTTATCAGCCCAGTACGTATATTTGAAAATATAAAATTTATTTTGCACAAAAGGAGGAATAAAGTGTTCCTCTAAAAGTCGATAAATAGGATTTCACCCAGTAGTAGAAATGTTAATTCTGCCTTTTGAAAAGTGTTACGATAATTAAGCTTATTTTAATACTTATCTTATAACTGATTTTAAAAACGCTATGTTTGTACATTGCTTCATATCGTAATAAGCATTACAAATATGGTGGAATTATCGTTTTGATGTATACATACGAGGCGTGGCTATAAAATAACAAGACATATACTACGCATGCGCCAAAGTTGTACGACTGCTAACTATGTAGCGTTAACCCTTACTTTTGATTGCCACCCCTCCCGTGTCAGTAGACATAATAGTCTGGCCGTGATCTTCGTTTGTATTAGATTATTTTTTTTACCCGAAGAATAGTAGAGCAACGAATTGTTGTGGAATTTCATATGAAACTTGGAAAAACCGCTACTGAGACTTTTCTTTTATTAAAAGAAGTATATAGCAATAAATGTGTAACACGTGCCTGGGGATTTGAGGGTTTAAACGTTTCCAAGACTACCGAGAAACGTTGAAAATAACGCACGCAAAATTGATAATCTGTACCTATCTGACGGTTAGTTAACTATCAGTGCGATGGCTGAAACTGTAGAAATTGACAAAGAATGCGTAAGGCAAATTTTGCATAAGAATTTAAACATGCAAAAAGTGTGTACGAAAATGGTGCTGATAATTCTCACAATCAAACAAAAAGAAGTTCGTGAAAATATTTATAATGATCACTTTAAGTACCTTATTGGCCTTGCCTAGCACCAGTTTTCCAAAAGCAAATCTGTTTTAAAAAGAACAACATTTTAGGCCGTCAAAGTTGTGAAACAAAAGCGGCAAGCGTTTATAAATGAGTTCACAGAAAAAGATTTCTATCACTGCTTTGCACAATGGAAAATCGAATGAAGCGGTGTAGGGATAGAATAGGGGTATATTGAAGGGGATAATAATTAAATATGTATAAATTTAAAATAAAATGTTTCACAGCATCAGTCTCGTTATTTTATAGCCACACATATATACATGGTTTGAAATCAAAACGGAGCTCTTATTGTAATTAATTGTGTTTAGGCGTTGAGGTAAAGTTTTCGTAAACTTTAAATACATACTATGAGCATCCTAAGTGATCGATACGACTCAATTTAAATTATTTAATCGGTCAGATTCAATCTGCAGTACGTGCCATTAGAGAAATTTAAATTTATTTATATTCACATTTTAAATGTTTTCTGCTCAAATAAGCAACTATTCGATTGCTAAATTTATTCCATAAATTCAAAAACTTTAAGGAAATTTTCGCGCATAGGTTGTATCGCAGACAATAAAACGAAATAAAACTACATTATTGAATAGATATAATTAACGTATTTACTAATTGAATTTCCTTCAACAAATATTCAAAAGGTATTTAAATACATACAATTATACACTGCGATACTTTTAAATTGTGACAGCTGTCAGTGGCAAATTTAAAGCATGGCCATCTTTAATCAGGAAAGATTTTGAAAGCATGGTACGCATTTACAATGTTATTAAATTTACTCTAATTACTCGTAAAGTAAAGTTTTTTTAACATCTTTAAACCTATTTTATTTTAATTTAAACATATACAGTGGACCGCCGCTATTCGCGCCCCCTGTATTTGCGAATTCGCTTATTCGCAATTCTGTTTTTACTGCCATTTCTCGTTATCCGCGCTCCGTATTCGCGGTTCAGTATGGGTAGTTTCGGCATTTTCCTTGTTCATTTATTTCATTAAAAGTTCACAAGCCGTATTTGCCTCTTATACGAAATATGTAAAGGTGTTTTTTTAAGAGCATCAATTTTAGACTACTTTTTCGAGCATTTCAGGCCGTATGTTACGAATGGTGCGCTCGATATTGGTTTCCAAGGTTGCAATAGTTGTTGGCTTGTTTGCGTAGATCAATGACTTTAAATAGCCCTATAAAAATATTTTAGAGGCGTCAAATTACATGATCTTGAAGAACAGGGTGCAGGTCCATTTCTGAAGATAATCTTATCCCCGAGCACTTCCTTCAATAAATCGATGGTTTCGCCATGTGGCACCGTCCTGTTGAAACCAAGGGTCGTCCAGACCATGTTCATTTCATGTACTTTTGGGAATAAAAAAATCGTTGGATATGCATCTACACCGGCCGGCATTATCGGTAACAGCTCGATTATCTTCGTTTTTGAAGAAGCATGGCCTAATTATGCCATCGGGCCACAAACCGCATCAAACCGTGCACTGTGAATCGGTGTTGTCAATCGGTGTTGCTGTCAATCGGTAGTTGATGAGTCGCCTGTGGATTAGTGTCGCTCCAAATGCGATAATTTTGCTTATTCACAAAGCCACTGAGTAAGAAGTGAGCCTCATCACTGAACTCAATTTGACCATAAAACAGTGGATCGACTTTCAACTGTTGAAGCGCCGAATTACTGAACTGACGTTGAAAACAATAGTCGGTTGGCTTCAATTCTTGCACCAATTTAATCTTGTAGGCATGTAAGCCAAAATGCTTACGTAAAATCTTCTACAAAGTCGATGGGCACAGGCCAAGTTATTGCACACGATGAAGAATCGATAAATTTGGATAATCCTCACCACTGGCCTAAACGGCGACGATATTTTGTTCAGTGCGCACTCTACCCAATCTCGTTAATGGATGGGAGTCCGAAAGAGTAAATTGAGTGTAAAATTGTTCAATCGTGTTGCGAATAGTCGTCTCAGTTAGCCAATAATGGATGCCGTCAATTGGACGAAGCACATTGTGACCATTTTTAACTGAACACTGACTTTAGAAATAAATTTCCACAAATAAAATGGCGTTGTGACTTGTTAAATTAACTGTTCTAATGTCAGAGTTTCTCCATATTGAAAAAAAAGGTATTAAAAAACACACATTATATCTATTTGTGTCGATTACATACATACCTGCAGTTTATACGTACATACCGCCTAATTCTGAGCAAACGCAACGATGCGAATGTATGAATATTTCTCCCGCTCCAAATAGAATTCCCCTGAATGCTGTAGGCGTGTCAACATCGATGTCATATGTCATACATACTTACATATTATGGAGCCGCGTAAGAAAAATTATCTGATTACCAAATTACTATTAAAGGACTATAAATTGTTTAGTCCTGTGTTATTGTAATGATTTTATAATAAATAAATTGCAATACGTTATACTGACGATGGTCACACAAAGCGTAATAAAATTATTAATAAGCGGTTAAGAAAATTGCAAATAAGGCATCAAGAGATTTAATAAATTAAATTTTAATAATAAAGGTAACAAAAACTATTCATAGTAAACTAAATAAACTTCAGAAATAAATAAAAACTAAATTAAATTCTAGTAATGTAAAGAAAAATTTACTCTTACGGATAATAAAATAAATTGTTCATAATGAGAAATTAATTATATAATAACGGAAATTCATCCGTTTAAACTCATCACCGTAAAATAATTGATGATGTTTGGAATATTTATAATTACGAAAACCATTTAATTTTAGTATGCGGTTAACGGAAGAGCAGCATATGCCTAAATCGCTGGAAATATCGCTATGTGTCAAATTTGAATTTAGTTCTATTGCAGCGCATACTAAAATGAACGTATCATTAGGAACTCCGGCAAATAAGTCACATATTCTTTGATAAGAATTATCAGCGTGGTACCATTTCATCATTTCGGCTTTCTCTTCTAGTGTATAACGCGGCATAACTATTCAAACGCTTAAGAGACTCCGTATAGGGTGACAGTGGTGACACTAATTTGTGACATAAATTGTCAAATCGTTGCGCGACAGACTGTTTTGTGATTGGCTAAACGCGTTCAGGGGATTTGTATTCGAAGCGGGAGAAATATTCATACATTCGCATCGTTGCGTTTGCTCAGAATTAGGCGGTATAGCAAGCGCTAATTAAGTTGGCGCGAGGAGGGGGTGCGCAGAAACCGTTTTTAAAAATGGCCACCCACCACTACTCAAGTAATTGTCAGAATACATTTGTCATTGACGTTTGACGGAACATAATGTCTTTGCTAAGGGATCATAAAGTGATACACGCTCAGAGGTTAGAATTATCTGACATTTGATGTAAAACCAAATACAAATCTCCCCACTACTTCTAATCCTGCGCGAACTTACCCCTCCTCGCGCCAACTTAATTGGCGATTGCTATACATACCTATTATTTTTGTACCCCCAATATATGCGAATTCAATGTTCGCGGTGTTTTCGTGGAACGCAACCTCCGCGAATACCGGGGGTCCACTGTAATTCTCTACAGAACTTACTGAATGCGGAGGTTATTGTAATTCTTTCGCAAATAATTTAGCAAATAGATAAACAATTTCTAGGTAAAACACAACGAACCATAATACCAATTCTGACGTGTGAATTGTTCATTTAATTTGACAGGTGCTTGTTAATTTAAGTATATTTACTTTTATTAGTTAAATATCTCGTTGCATTGTAGGAATAAAAATGTCTGATTCACATTCAGGCGGACTACCAAACGATATAGAGGAGGCCGCACAAAGGGCATTATCGACGGTGAAAAATTTGGGAAGTGGTTTCAAGACAAAAAAATTAAATGGGTTAATGAGAAGGTTTTATTAGCCTATTTCGAAGGAACTGGACTTTTTATTCCATGTTGCGAAGTGAATTGTCTTTGAAGAAGAGTATTTATATTGCAAAATATACCAGTTTACATGCATTCCTAAAGAGGCAATCAGTGTGATACCATGCAAAAAAAGTCTGATATCTTGTCAAAGGAAAATGTCTCCTGGTTTATGACAGAAGCTGAGGATAAAACATATTTAATGACAATGGTCGCATTGATCGTTGGAATAGCTGGTGCTTGTCGAAAATGTGAGTTAACTTTTCTGTGTGGGAGATATTTTAGACGAGTTTTCTCATTTTGTAACAAAAAACCCTATTACAGACAAAAGTATCGCGCGAGTTTATGATCACAGAAGAAGGAAATATTGAAGAGCAAAATTTTCTTGATCTTATTAGAAAGTATATTTCTTTGCGTCCACGAAATATTAAACACGATAGGTTTTTCGTCAAATATAATAATTGTAAATGCGGCGCACAGCCAGTTAGCATTAATACAATCAGTAATCTACCGAAGAATATTGCTCAGTTTTTGAAACTACCAAATCCCTTCTTATTTACCGGACACTGCTTCAGAAGGTCATCGGCTACCTGTTTGGTAGATTCCAGTGCGGATATTTTGAAGGTTAAGTGACATGGAAACTGGAAGTCAAATACTGTAACGGCGGGTTATGTATAGAATTCTATAGAAAATAAGAAAAAGATTGCTACTGATATTCTTGGTGAATCAAGCTTAAATGCAAGTTCCGTTTTGCATCCATTAACCTCACCAATAGTTCACATTGTATAATAAATGTTTATAATGCATAAAATGAAGATTCAACCAGTTTGTGTCATTAAACGTTCCTCTATTCTGTGTTGTCTTTATTAACTGGTTACGAAATATTTTCCATTACGTAACTAGTTACGAAAAGTAAAGCGTTTCCAAACGTCATACACTTTTGAAAAGTGTCACTTAATGTGTCGAAATTAGAAACTAAGTTTAATCAATGTAGATTATGTTTTTAGTATTTCTTTACATCATTTGACACGGCTTTGTTTTTGAGGTTCTATCAAATTGTTTGGAATCCAACGACTGCAAAACTTTCGTATATTCACATCTTCTTGAAACATCATGTGCATTGTTTTCAGATCAATGCCCAAGGATATTTAAATTTCTCGGTATGTGACATACTAGACATACTGATGTCGTTCAATCATTTCACGCACAGCACCAACATTAATGGCAGTAAGAGACGTCGATGGACGACCTATACTAAATTCCTCCCTGTGAGTGGTGCATCCACGCAGAAATTCGGAAAACCAATTGTAAATACATACTCTTGGATGGTACTTCATTCCCAAAAGCTAATTGAAGTTCTAATTTATAATACAAAACTACTTTTCTTTAAATGATGTGTAAACAAAACTAGGTTCACTTAAGTGCGAACTGTCAACTGAATTATTGAATTGAAATATCAAATTTTACAAATATGAGAGTTGAAACACGAAGGCACATTTTAAACTACTAGATTTTAGAAAATTTTCCGCCAGCCCTCCTATTTAATAGTTATTTATGTACCTAGGTTCGTAAGTACAGTTTTATGGTCGAGAATACGATTGCAAACCGAGACCCGTAGGGTCGAGGTTTGCATGTATTCGAGACCATGAAAGTGTACTGTACGAACCGTGGTGCATATGAGATTTTTCGTCATACCTACGTTTTTTTTTAAATAGACGAATTTGAATGATTTTCCACTTTACTTTTACTATATTTATACACATTAGTAACATCAAGTCAGGAATATTTGTCGTATCTATGGTAACCATGTTTGTGTCGATATAAATTTATGTTTTTGATAAATGTCAAAGTATATGCAATAGATTTTCAAAAGTTTTTCTTTCTAAATAAAATTTATAAACATGAATCAAATAGAGATGGATGCTATTATAGCTTGTACTGAGATTTTGACGGAGAAATCTAAAAACAGATACAATGAAACATATAAAATATTCAAAGATTGGTGTCACCAGAGGTATGTGGAGAGTATTTCAGAGAGTGTAATGCTGGCATATTTTCGTGATAGATCTATGAAGTTAAAATCACCAAACAGTTTATGGTGTGAATACTCCATGTTAAAAGCTACCATATTTATTAACGAAAATGAAGATATTTCAAAATATCATAAATTGAAAGGATTTTTGAGGCGTAAAAATAATGGTTTTAAGACTAAAAAGTCTAGTATCTTTATAAGAGAGGAAATGAATAAATTTCTTATTGAAGCTTCCGACGATACATATTTGTTGATGAAGGTAAGTTTACAGAATGATTCTTTTTAATTCGTGTTCATTCTATACTAACTTTTTGCAGGTTGTTATGATTATGGGAATTGCTGGGGCTTGTAGGAAAGATGAACTAGTTAAAATGAAAATTCAAGATGTGGAAAATAAAAATGATGTAATAATAATTAAAATACCGGATACTAAAAATGGATTAAAACGTTCTTTTACAATTATTGCGAAGGAAGAATATCCAATTAATTTTATGCTAATTATTAAAAAATACATTGGTCTGAGATTAGAAAATATTACCAATGATAGATTTTTCTTAAAGTACAGTTTTGGTAAATGTCGAAATCAGCCTGTAGGAAAAAACACTCTCGCAAAAATTCCTAGCCAAATAGCAAAATACTTGTCGTTGGAGAACCCCACTACCTACACCGGATATTCCTTTCGAAGGACCTCGGCAACATTATTAGCCGATTCAGGAATTGATGTTCGTGGTCTGAAAAGACACGGCGGATGGAAATCTTCTACCGTGGCAGAAAGCTATGTTTCCGATTCACTGATAAATAAAGTACATAGCTGACCGAATTTTATATAAACAAAATATTACAGAGACTGTTTGCTCAACTGTGATACAGAAAAATGAGAAGAAAGTTGATGATTCCATTAGGAATCCAACCATTAATAATGTTGAAATTATCGAAAATATAAGCTTGCCTAGTAAGAAAGAAGACTCTATTGTTCAGATAGCTAATTGTTCTAATTGTTCGTTTACATTTAATATTACAAAGTCATAAGTTTTTGTACACGAGTATATTTTTCCTAGTTATGTTAATTAATCATGTTTGAAATAAATTTGTCATAAATTTTCTAATATTGCTATTATTTCCCTAGGGTCGTAATAAATATTACAGCCCGCTACCATAGCAACTGTCAATACGGTATGTAAAGTGTCACTTACGTTTCAAAAAAAGGTGTCATAATTGTTTACTTACGCAGTAGGTGTGACGAAAAAATTTTTATGTAGGATTTTGTAAACACGAACAAAACTGGGAGGTTTAATCAAATGAATATAATTCAATCAAGATTTATTACTTATTTGCAAGGACATTTTCTCAAAAATTGAAAAAGAAAGTTAGCTACTTATTTTTATTACTAATGCGACTAATCACAACCAATCCATAAAATATTTGTTTAAACTTTAAATTTATATACAAATAGTATAATTTTATCTAATGTATTTCTCATTTAGCTTTGCCCATTTATATTCGCCGTTTATGTAAAAATGGCCTACTTAATTTGTCAATTATTTTGTAATTAGACTCTCTCCCTCGATTTTGCTCCTGTTCTTACTCGTGAATAATATTAAAGTGGAGTTAGCTCTGCAATTTTGTGCTAGAAACTGGGTCCCTTTGAATTCCACCGAAACTTTGAATAAGTCCTTTTTCGTTCATTTAATTAATTAAAACGTAATTTAAATTAAATTTTCAAATAACTACTGCCTTGGGGATGTTTTTGTCCGTAAGGAAGGTTTTAAATTAATAGACTTCGATAGATACGAGTATGTGTAAAGATTAATTTATTTAAAATCCATAATATTTAAGAGAAAGTAATACTTTAACAAAATATATATTATTTTTACGAATATTTCGTATTGTTGTCAAAATCAAGTTTCGGTAAAAGGATCAATGTGACTAGAGATGACGAATTGCAATGTTAACGGTCCGAACGAATGAATGCTTGACGGGTGACCTGTTCAGCCACTAAGAATAATTGATTAACCTAGGATCGCTACTAACAAAGGATAACATTGCGACTCTTTACATTAGAGTGCTTACCATATTTAACTGCGCATCAAAAACCGACAATCAAGAGGACTAAGAAGACTAAGATAGAAACCGTCTCTTTTGTTTCTCAAGATAAGTCACTCTATGTAAAGGAGCAGTTGCTTGTATTGAATTATTAAAAGTAATTTCATTGTAAATACACATATACGTACACCTGCTGACATGTGAATTATATTCGATTTAACTATACGACGTTTTGTAATAAAACCAACTAGGAAAGCTCCATATCATAAAAAATACAGGCATAATTTCACCATATGATAACACAGTTTTTCGTTTTTGGGCCTCGTGCATTGTGATTCAGGAATGAATCACATCCAGATCTCACAATTAATAATCATTATGTCCAAAAATTATTGTCCTTCTTTTCTCATATTATTGCAGCCAACTAGAAACTATTTGCAAAAGATTAAACTTGTGTTCTCTGGTCAAAAATTGTGGAATGCACGCGATGTTTGAGCATGTAGTATTTTAGCCTGTTTTTGATTATATGTTCGACATTTACAATTCTAAGGCCACGATACTGATTACTGAAGGACAATATTCGTCTTGGCTGATAGGAAATAAACTCAAATGAACGAATACAGCGATAGTTCCATATATCTATCGCCGTATACATTCATTTGGATTTTTTATAACATTCCAACAAAATCCGATTCTACGAAATAAAACTTTATTTAACACTTAAGGTCTCTTATATTACGTAATATTTGTGTAACTTTATTAACAATGTTGTGATGGACCTGGGGGGGGTCATTTAAATTAAACTAAGGGTAATTAAAAACACTATATTAATAATAAAACACACGCAATAACACATTAAAACTACCTAACAATAATAACAGTATTTATTTCAATATTTATTTTACATTTACAAATAATATCAACTTGGCCGGCCTCACTTCTTCCTGCAAGCGCTTTATTTATCGTTCTGCAGCGCGTTCGGGAATATTCCGGACTCTGTCTGGTGTGTTCTAGGCCCTCGAACGTGTTGACGTGTACGACATGTAACATCATCACCAGATTATCACCTAACGTAGTTGCGATGACTCACATCACAATATGTTTACAAATTTTAAATATTCTTAGACATTATAAATACTATTCAAGAATATATCATTTCTAATAATTAGTAACTATTAATAATTAATAATATCTAACAATAAGTACATCTATTTACTTATGACTTATGATTTTTGATCTATTAAGTTATTAAAATTAGGTACCTACTACGGTATCTGCGAGAATAAACAGTACGAAACTTAGGGTGCTATGGAGTTGCTTACATAGTATGCATTTATCATTATTGATTAATTGTCATTAGTTGACATATCAAAGTTACGCCGCAGTTGAATTTGAATTGAAAATGGTTCTAACGACGGCAGAAGTGTTCTTGGTAGAACATTATTTTCGCTCATATTCAAATGGTCGCAATGAAGGTCCAAGCTTACAGAAGGTAAGATATCGACAACAGTTTAATAAAGTAGCCCACAGTAAAAGTACAAAATTAGTTATTGTTGAGAAATTTCATTGCACTGGTAGTGTATTGTGTAAACGTAAAAATTCTTCAGGTCGTCGAAAAGCAGTGTACCAGGGAAAACACAGGACGTGTTTTTGACCAAGTTGTGCATTCACCGTAAAGAAGCCTTGTTAGAACTGCATGTAAATTCAACATCAATGAAACATCTACACATCGGCTGTTCAAATCAATTGATGGTTTACATACCGTATTCAAGTTGGACAACGATTAAACGCTACGGACAAACGTGCAAGGGAAATTTACTGTGGTCGCATATTGAGCTTAATTTACAAGGATCCCGAATTCTTGATAAACATATGGTTTTTATACGAGAGTCACGTTCATCTTGAAGCCTATATTAATCGACCGACAACTCGATTCCTTGGATTTAAACGTCCTGATGTTATTGTAACTACTCCATAGTGTCTGATTTACTGTTTGGCGCGTGGTTTCTGGTCATGGGATAATTGGTCCATATTTCGTCGAAGACGATAATTAGAATCCACTTACTGTCAACCAAGACCGTCACAAAGAGAAAATTATTATACCTTTTGTGAGAGATTTACAAACTTTTGCCGTGAACGAAATCTATTGGTGCGCACACAATGGTTTCAACAATATGGTCCAACGAGCCATACAGCTGCGCGCACCCTAAACTTACTCCGTCAGCATTTTGACGATAGAATAATTTCCCGGGGAACAGACTTCACCGGATCTGACCTTATGCATATATTTGGGGTATGATGAAAGCTCAGAAAATCCGCCGGAGATTGCAGAACTACGAGAAAGAATACAAACATTTTTCCTGCAGTTACATCAACCACTTTTTATAAATATGTTTAGTGACTTACAAAATCGCTATGAAGCTTGTTTGCATCGTATTGGTGAATATTTTGAGTATTTAAATTTAAAAAAATTATTTTCGGTACTGTTTATTCTGGCGGGTATTGTATTAAGAAAATTGACAATTAGATGCTTTTCTAAATTTTCCATTTTAAATGAATCTCTTCTATTGTCTAGCAAGTGTTTGAATAGGGAAAAAAATCGTTCAACATCAACAGAAGTAATTGGAACACGTTTTTAATTGCTTACAATGTAAGGCTTCTAATTCAATGTCATCTACAATTGCCCCTTTCTAAATAAAACTTTTGGAAGAATTTTAAATCCTTGATTTTTTCTAATACTGAGTTTAATTTTTTTAAAATTATTTTTCCAACTCCTGTAATAGTTGACAATGCGTTACGGCATTCGTTTATTGAATTTACAGATTGAGTCAAAAGCAGTTCTCTTGTTTCAATTTCAAAATGCCATTTGATTTGGTATTATATTATTTTTAAAGACTTTTTTGCTTTTTTATAGCATCTGAATCATCAGAGAACTATAAAATAAAATTTTTAATATTTCGATAATTTTTTGAATAAAAAATTGCGGCATTTAACCATGGTGGTCACCTGGTGATTACTGTAGAGGTAATTGTAAACCGGAAAATCATTCTTTGGACAACTGAACTCGCAATAGCGCTTTAACAATTTTTTTTAAACATTGGAAATTAATTAATTCACAAGAAGAAATTGATTTCTGATTTCTTGAGAAACTGTATAAATGCCTTGAGCCAGACAAGTAGTATGAATTAAATTAGGAAAATATGTCTTTAGGGTAACTGAAGATAACTACACATATAAGGGGCAGTATCGGACAACATTAACATAATTTTATCATGTGATGTTACGTCTGGCAGAAAAAAATTTGCTAATCCACTGTTAGTAAAACGAATTATTGTACAGTTATTGGTTGTATCTAACTGCTTACAACTTATTAAATATGATTTACTAGTAGTTTCGGCGTTCAAACAACCAATTAACAAATTAGCAATATATGGATCCACAAGAGTCTATTGTTTCATCCACTTGAAAATAAATTAAGTTGTTACCTATCAATGTGCGAACCTCGGCAATTACTTGAGTGTATATTTGATCGACATAATTCTTTCTCAAAGTAGGTACTTCTATCGGGAACATGGTATGGTGTTGGGTATATTTTTGAAGAAAACATTTTAATTTCGAGTTTTGTAATTTTGCTAGTGGAATATTGGTTCTTAACAATGCCTCGCACAAATCCTTGGAGAATTCTTGTTCGACGGTCTTGTTCACTATATTTTTAAACGATTTTTCACGATTTAAGTTTTTTCACTTTTCATAGTACCCACGTGCTGCGTAATTAAAAATAACACAACTGTACTGATGTAAGTCATAAGTATTGTAAAACATTGTATTTTATGTAGAAGCATCATTATTTATTTTAATTTCATAGGCCACAAAATGTTGCAAAGTCTTTTAACCGGCTTTCCCAGAGGATTTGGAAATCTGGTATTTCTCATGGCCTGTTATTTTTGAATTGTTATTTTTACTAATAATAATACGTTTATTTTCAGTACACTTATAACTAGAGCTGAGGACGTTTGCGGTATAACCATGGTTATACCGCAAACATCCTCAGCTCTACTTATAACACAACACACATACAATACACATAACATATATTATATTATATACATATGCAATGTCACGCTTGCGTCCCTCTTCTTCGCCACGAGATACCATCTTCGGGCTACTGGGGTTGAGGGCCAAAGTCCGTGCGTTTTGTCAAATTATTTCACTAGATTTTATCATTTCTTTTATTTTTACTCTAAAGTTTGTATATCGAAGATCTTTTATTACTTTAGGAAGGTTGTTGTATATGTTTATTGTTGTTGTAGTTAGTAGTTGTGTGCGTTTTTGGTGGATAAATCTTTCCGTTCTAATGTGGGATATCCTGCGTGTTCTGTATCTGTGTATTTCTCTGCTTCTGTGTAAATCTATATTAATTTTTATTTTGTTCTTGTTTATTTTATATAGTAGTACAAATTGCTCGATGTAATTAGTTGTTTGATATTTAGTTCTTGAATTTCTTGATATACTGTTTCTGTTGGTGTTCTATAGTCTATTTTATTAAGGATCTTTATAATTTTGTTTTGTTGCCGTTGTATTTTTGTCAGGTTCTTTCACGTATTTCCTCAAATATTTATTAGGTACATATTATGTGATGAGAATAGTGCGTGGTAGATATCTTTCCTGTAGTGTAATGGTATTACATATTTTATTTTATTCAACACTGCTATTACTTTCCTATTTTATTTTATTATCTTCTCGACATGCGAATCCCATGTCATATTGTTTTGTATAGTTAAACCTAGATATGCAGTTGCTTTTACTTCTTGTAGTTGCTTATTCCTTAAAGTAATATTTAGTATCGGCTTTGCTTTTGTATTTGTAAATATCATATAGTTTGTTTTTGATTCATTAATGGTAAGAAGGTTATCGAGGCACCATTCCTCTAGTACTTTCGCGTCTTCCAGTATCATTCTCTCTACATCTTTTATATTTTGTGACGTATACAATATACATATATCAGCAGCATTTAAACTTACCTACTGGAATTTTTAGAAGGAAATTTGTAATTTGATGAAAATATGCACAAATATGCATATTTGTATATTTATATTTTAAATTTCTTTGAAAACGGCACTATGTGTCGATGTGTAAGATTGTTTTAAATATATACATATCAAAGTATATTTAAAACAATCTTACATGTTATCTTTATCAAAGAAATTAAAAATATAAATGACAGTATATCAATGTTAAACTTATATATCTGTACTTGTCATGGATAAAATTAAAATATTCAAAGATACATTCAAGTTTAATAATAATAACTCATGCTTCAGAACTTTGGACAGCAAAACGGGCGCAGACATAATTGGCTTGCCAATTCCCCGTAATTGTCGTGTTGCTGTCGAAAGTTCTGAAGCATGAGTTATTATTATTAAACTTGAATGAATCTTTGAATATTTTAATTTTATCCATGACAACTACAGATATATAAATTTGAAATTGATATACTTTCATTTATATTTTTAATTTCTTTAATAAAGACGCTATGTGTCGAAGCATGTAAGATTGTTTTAAATATATACATATCAAAGTAAAACAGACCTTAAATCACCGACTAATTTAATCTGCCATTACATACAAAGGTTAAGAAATAATATATATATATATATATATATATATATATATATATATAATTAATTAATTCGTGACCTTGGTATGATATGGTAAATTCAATCAGTAGGCGATTTAAGGTCTGGCTAACAGCAAAGACTCCTGGTCTAATTATATATATATATATATATATATATATATATATATATATATATATACCGGGTTTTTCTTTTATCATTACGCATGGGGATAAATGTATGGTGGTGGCATAATAGGCAACCAGTTATACACCATTAACATTTTTCAAATTGTCAAATATTTCTGTTTTTCATTCATGCTTAAATCTTAAATTAAATACATTTTATTGAAAAATACATCATTTATTTAGAACAGTTAAATATCCCAACAGGCGTATACCTTGTGCGAAGACAATTTTAAATATTTTTAACAAATTCAAAGAAGATGGATCGTATTTGCTTAAGGTTGAAATATATCTAAGCTCGTAAAATTAGTGTATCAAAAAAGGTAGAAAATATAACAAAAAAATACAAATAGATTTTACTATTGACGTCCTCACATTACTTCTAATGAATTACCGAATGTAACTCACGTATTGGGGGCATTTCAGTAACACGATAAAAACAAATAACACCTCGTGGTATCTTGCGAATAAGTGCTTTTATAAAATGCAGAAATTTATCTTAAAAAGCAGTAGTGGGAAATTCTTTTAGGTAATAACTATGTTACTATTTCTTTAATAATCACAATAACTTTTGGGTACAATTATCTGACAGCATCACTACTGGAATTAAAGATTGAGGAAGGGAAGACACTATGCAACAAACTTTTGGAATCTATTAAACCAAAGCTATTTTCATACGAAGGACGACTAGAGTAGCAACTATTTGAGACCCTCGATTTAAAAGAGAAGGTTTTCATAGTACTGAAAATGCTACTGCGGCTACTTCTTTTCTAGAACAAGATATTATAATATTATGAAAAAAATATATCTTGAAAATAATGAACAAATGCCTGTAATCGAAGCAGATATTGGTCCACATCAAAAGTCACGTTCATTATTTGTATTATTGCAAGAAATTATAAGAAAGTAAAATCAGTTACAGCTGATGAAATAATAACTAAAAGACAAAACCTCGGAAGGCCAAATTCAAATCAGGACGTAGATCCTCTTTTATTTTGAAAAATAAGTTTTAATAAGAAAGGGTAATTGCATTTCTTATTTGGATTTTCTTTTAGGTAACAGGAATGGAGCTGAAACAATGTGCTGTGTATTCCAGCGAGTTCAGCAGAAAGTGAAAGAGTGTTTAGTAGAGCTCATTTAATAATAGGACAAAGGTGTGCAAGACTAAAACCGAAAAGATAATGTTCCTAAATAAAAATTTTAAAAATATTAATAAGTAACCTAAGTATTTATTTTATTAAAATAACATCCAACCTTTTCCTATTAGCTAAAGAAATAACTCAATGGGTTCCATCTTACTATGCTTTCTAACTATTGTGATGATTCATCCAACTCTCGCACCTTCGCGATAGATATTGAAAACTCGAGATATGTTCAACGGCCGATATATAAGCCGTCGAGGAAGGGATTAAATTGTTATTCGTTTTTATTATTAATATAGTGTGTGTCTGTTACCGTTAGTTTTATTATAGAACCCGCAGAAAGACAAGTATTTTACAGTGATGTCAGATATGGAAGGTGAAGTTAATAAATAACGGACCAAGTAGACAATTAAGTGTTAATTACGTTAAGTGTTAATTACGTATTAATTACGTATTCGTTTAAATAAATATACAGTGCGAAAAGACGTTTATTTTAAATATCGTGATGACGAATAGAGTGAAACTCACAGAATTAAAAGTGACTGATTTAAAACGAGAATTAGAGGAGAAGGATGAGGATACAACCGGCAAAAAGGCAATTCGCCAGCAACGACTTCGCAATGTGTTGATCCAAGAAGGCGAGGATCCAGAGAATTATGTCTTTCAAGTTCCAGGCGGAGATGCTGACGTGAATTCGCTGTTGATAAAATGGAACAACAAATAATAGATTCACAAACTCAAATGGAGCAGAAGAATCTGGATAGTGCGAAAAATATGGAACAACGACTAATAGAGAATGCGCAAACTCAAATGCAACAAATGAGCAGAAGATTCTTCTGCTATAGTGCGAAAAGTTTGGAACAACGACTGATAGACAATTCGCAAACTCTGGAACAACGTCTAATAAATTCGCAAGCCGAGATGGAACAAGGAAACCTAGAAACCGCTAGAATCCTCGAGAAAAATCTGGAAAAGAAATTACTAGAAAATTCTAGAAGCTTCGAAAAAAGTCTGGAACAAATGGAGCAAACTCTGGAAACAATGGAAAAAAAGAATTCTAAAAATTCTAGAGCTTTGGAGAAAGTTCTAGAACAGCGACTAGCAGAAAAATCAGAAGCGTTAAAGGAACAGGTTTTCATAGCTGTAGAGGAGAAAACTGGAGAACATTCTAGACTTTTAGAGGCAATAATGACTAAGATGAAATTACCTGTTACCATGAGGCATTCTGATCCCAAGCAGGTCAACGAGGAAGCTATACCGCGACCCATCGAAATAAAAGAAGAACCTGTGACTATCTCGAAGACCAGAATCAAACCACCAACCTTTGATAGAAAGACGTCACCTGACCTGACGCAATTCGAAGCAGTCGCAGAAGCAAACGCATAGTCTTCTGTCGAGAAGGCGACTGCTTTCATCATAGCATTGAGGTGTGATGCTAGTGATATTTTGCAGAGATTGCCTCCTGAGGAACGTAAAGATTATTCTCAACTCATTAAGCGGTTGAGGAGAGGAGATATGGCCATGCACACTTGGAGCAAGTATACCATACCCAACTGAAGAGAATCTTCAAGAATTTGAGTCAGATGTTGCTCGTCTGGTACGACTGGTACGACTGGTATATCCGATGGCGCCAGATAATTTCATGGAACACTTAGCTGTCCAGGCGTTCATAGATGGTCTCGGGATATTGATACGCAGCAAGCGTTAAGGTTGGCACGACCCAAAACCTTGATTGATGCTTTGGCGTACGCGCTTGAGTTTGAGACTGCAAAACAAGCCTCTCGAAACCATGCTCGTGTCTGCACTGTCGACAAACAATAAAATGTGGAATTCATGGAGCAGGTAGTTAGTCGAGTCCTAAATCAAATCAAACCAAACGAAGGAGTATGGCGATGCTGGAATTGTGGAGAGATTGATCACATTCGAAGTAAATGTGGTAAGGTGGCCAAGAAAGCATCTGCGGAGAATCCGGAAGCCCCACAGACTGCCCAAACCGCATCCTTGCAACATCAAACAAATGGCATGTATGTGGGCGCTATTATGGTAAGAAGGACCTATGCTTGCTTGCTAGATACTGGATCGACGAAAACCATCGTGCGACCCGATTTGATTTTCAGGAATAAACAATTACTTTCTAGCGAATGGAGACTTAGGACAGCTACTGGAGAAGCGGTTCTGTGGCAGGTGAAGTAGATGTCAACTTTATCATAGGTCCAACATCAATCCGACATCGTGTTCTCGTAGCCGACATAGAAGAAGAAATAATCTTGGGATTAGACATCATGAACACCTACGGCTTCCAGTTAAACATGAAAGAAGGCACTTTAAAAATAAATAATGAAGAATTGTTTCTTCATGGGAAAGATTTTGGGAATGTACAAGTAATTACAGCAAAGAATGTTGTTCTGGCTGCAAGAAGTGAGACATTTTGGACGGCGAGTATGGAAGGTGATTATCTAGAAGGAAATGTTACAATATTGGAACCAAAGGCTGATGATGACGAGGTGAGCCGAGGAATAGTAGTTGGCAAGATGCTGGTTACGACTCAGAAGACCATACCGGTAAGGGTGATGAATGTGAACTATTACCCTGTTTCATTGAAGAAGGGTACTATTCTGAGATGGTGCTCGCCAGTGTCGGCCGTCGTTCATCGTGTAGAGGCGAAGAAGAATGGATTCGTGGAGGTTCCTGAGAAATTGTCCAAGATAATCGACTTCGCCTGTTGAGGATTGGGCAAGATATAACAATTAAGGATCTAATCAAACATTATGATGACGTCTTTGAAACTGAAAGTGGTACGAAAGGAAGAACCAATATTGTGATGCACAAAATAAATACCGGCGATGTAAGTCCAATACGACAAGGACCAAGAAGGTTACCACTGGCAAAACGTGAGGAAGCCAAGTAGATTATACAAGATATGGAAGGCCAAGGAATAATTGAACCTTCGAATAGTCCATGGGCTTCACCAGTGGTCCTTGTCAGAAAGAAGGATAGATCTACCAGATTTTGCGTGGATTATTGTCGTCTGAATAGTGTAATCAAGAAAGACAGTTATCCTCTCCCAAGAATAGACGATACACTAGACGCCCTGGTAGGACCGAAATGGTTCTCCACTCTCGACTTGAAGAGCGACTATTGGCAAGTGGGAATGGACCCCTATGACAAAGAGAAGACTGCCTTCAGTTTAGGCACAGGACTCTGGCAGTTTACAGTCATGCCATTTGGACTATGTAACGCCCTAGCTACGTTTGAGCGACTCATGGACACTGTACTGATGGGACTGTCTTGGAATACCTGCCTGGTATATCTTGACGATGTGATAGTGGTAGGAAAGACCTTTGAAGATCACAAGGAAAATTTGGGGGTGGTATTCGAGAGGTTGCGAGATGCCAACCTGAGATTAAGTCCAAAGAAGTGTCACCTTTTCCGCATAGAGGTAAATTACCTTGGACATGTGGTTTCCGGAAGAGGAGTTGCTGTGGATCCATAAAAAGTAAGAGCTGTGGAAAAATGGCCACTCCCCGCCTAACAGAAAATCGAGCAGTCATTTGGAATAACGAATGCCAAGCGTCTTATAAGTTGTTAAAAGGAACTCTGATAAGTGCACCTCTTTTAAACTACCCACTGCCACCTGGGGGAATTGTTCTGGATACAGATGCCTGTAACGTCGGGATTGGTGGTGTGCTCTCTCAAATCCAAGATGGGTAAGAAAAGGTCATTGGATACTTCAGCAAAACATTGTCTAAATCAGAGAGGAACCACTGCGTAACCAGACGAGAACTGCTGGCAGTAGTTAAAACCATTGAGCTCTTTTACAAGTATCTGTATGGGCAGAAGTTCCTGATCCGCACCGATCATGCCGCTTTGAAGTGGCTCTTGCAATTTAAGAATCCATAGGGTCAAGTAACTAAATGGGTTGAGAGGCTACAGGAGTATGAGTTCGACATTGAACACAGCAGGCCTCAAACATCGAAATGCAGATGCTCTTTCCAGAAGGCCCTGTCCAGAAGACTGTCGACATTGCAACCGAATCGAAGACAAATCAGCCAACGCTCTTCGAACCACCGTGGTTGATGACCAATTGCCTGACAATTTACGCGCAGATCAAGAAGCTGATCCGGATCTTGCAGTCTTCAGGGCTTGGAAGAGAAACGGGCAGAGACCGACCTGGGAAGAAATTGCTCCCCATTCACTAGAATTGAAGTCATACTGGGCACAATGGTATTCCTTAACCATGGAAGACGATCTCCTGAGACGTGAGGTCGAAAGTCACGATGGAAGCGAGCGGAAGATGCAAATGGTGGTTCCCAAGAAAAGAATATTAGAGGTATTGCGAGAACTTCACAATAGGGCTTCTGGGGGACCATAAACCACTGGAGAAGCTGCGCCAGAGATTTTACTGGGTGAATTGTTCACGAGATGTGAAGGCATAGTGTCGAAAGTGTGCTAATTGCGCCGGAAACAATGGTCCCCAGAGGCGTCGACGTGCACCCATGCGCCAATACAATATGGGAAGCCCATTTGAAAGAATCGCCATAGATGCCGCCGGCCCTTTTCCCGAACGCGACAAAGGAAATAAATACATAATAGTGGTCATGGACTATTTTACCAAATGAGTTGAAGTATATGCTCTACCAAATCAAGAAGCTGGAACTGCAGCAGACGTGATTGTGAAGGAGTTCGTCAGCCGTTTTGGTGTACCCCTAAAACCTCATTCTGATCAAGGACGAAATTTCGATTCCAGTCTATTCGAAAAGATGTGTAGACTTTTGGGCATACCAAATACGAGAACACCTCCCTTGCATCCACAATCAGATGGGATGGTAAAGCGAATGAACAAGATCATGATCAGACACTTATCCAAAGTGGTCTCCGAACACCAGAGAGATTGGGACGAATATTTACCATTATTCCTACTGGCGTATCGGGCCTCTGTTCAGGAGGCAACTGGCCAATCACCAGCAAACGTGCTATTCTGGAGGGAACTCCGATTGCCCTGAGATTTAACGTTTTGGAGCAAGCCTGGTGAAGATCTTGCCGTAGAAGATTATGTCAGCACGCTCAGACGACGACTAGATAATATTCATGAACAAGTAAGACATAATATCCAAAATGCTAGGGGCATAATGAAGGGGAGCTGCGACATCAACGCCGACGGGGCCTATCTCCTAAACTTAAAAAGAATTGGGAGGGGTTATACGAGGTTTTGAAGCGGATTAACGATGTAATATACCGCATAAGGCGAACACTTGGTACTAAACCAAGAGTCGTACATTTTAATCGATTAGCTCCATACTCTGGAGACATTAATGACGAAGCCGTTGACTTGCGCCGATTGGCTAGCCAATACCTGGAATTAACCTTCGAAGACTTTATGGAAGAATATTCTGGTTCGAGAAAAGCTCGATTTGGGGTGACCATTGAGAAACAGCAAGATTTGTTTACGGTGCCGCCAGACCACGCGCTTGCTCACTACGTAGCCCGAGATCTGCGAATGACCAAAGGAATTGCCAGAGAATTTAAAGAGAGATTTGGCAGAATCGAAAAATTAAGGCAGCAGGGACCAGCAATTGGGGGAGTCTCTAAATAACAAATGAAGAACAGCCCATATTTTATTTGGTCACGAAAGAACTGTCAAGCCTGTAGCCAACCTATCGTGTCTTATGGGCGGCCCTGGCCCACTTACGTGAACAAATATTACAACAAGACATTTTGAAATTCGCACTTCCAAAATTGGATTGTGGATTAGACCGCCTGAACTGGAGAAATTGTAAGGAGCATGTTAGAAGTAATATTCCAACATACTAGTATGGAAATTCTGGTATGCAGTTGCCGGCTTGAATATTCCTGTACACCCAGGCAAGATAAGACCGTGGACTGTTATTTCGATATGACATCACAATGTAACAAAGGCTTCTTGACGGCTTATATATTGGCCGTTGAGCATCTCTCGAGTTTTCTATATCCATCGCGAAAGTGCGAGAGGTGTGATGCGTAACGTATCGTTAGATGAGTCATCACATTGCCCCTTTCTTAAAAATGAAGTTTCGTCGCGAAACATGTCATGTTTTGGTTCCCTCAAACGATGGCGAAATCGACAGGTAGGGACCTGTCAATTTCGCCATCGTTTAATCTGCGTCTTCGAGTAGTGAAAGAATATGCGCTAAAAGGCCTTTTTTGTAATTTAACTTTGTTAATTTGATAGCATTTTGATCCACCGGTTGTATCAAAGCTGTACAGTTTGGTGGTAAAAATAAAGTGAATATTTTTCCATCTTTACTAATCAATTCCTCTTCGGAGCAGTGACATGGGCATTGTCAATCAACAGTAAGGCTTTTTCTGGAAGATGTTGGTTTTTTTAAAATGACTACTTGTTTGTAAAACGAATTGTGGAACCAATCCTTAAAGAGAGCAGAAGTCATCCATGCATTATCAGTAGAGACGTATTCCACAGGTAAAGTTTTCTTCTTGAATACCCTTGTATTTTTTGCTTTGCCAATAACAAGAAGCCGAAGTTTTTGGGTACCGTCACAATTTGTGCAAGCTAGAAACGTGATTCGTTCTTTGCTTGATTTTCTGCCGGGCGCCATTGTTTCGTTGCTGCGAACCAAGTTTTTCTCAGGCAATAACTTCCAAAAGAGGCCGGTCTCAGCATTATAGATTTGGCAGGAAAGAAGATCGTGAGCTTCTATTACTTGCCTTAGTTTAGCAATAAAGGGAGCTACAGCAGATTCATCATTTGATCATTTCTTTCCTCAGAATTTAAGATGCCTGAGGCCATGTCTTTTTTAAAATTAAGAAGCCAGCCTCTGCTTGCAACAAAGTTATCTTTTCTATAAATATTTTGGTAAAGTTGTCGAGCTTTTGAACCTAGTATTTCAAACGAAATAGAAATATGTTTGCTTCGTTGTTGAGTAAACCAGGAATACAATTCTCTTTCCATCTCCGGATATTCTGCTTGGCGTAAGGTTTTACGACAGCCTGACCCAGAATGTCAAATTCCAATAAATCTAAATCATTGATAAGTAAGTCTAGTCATCAAAAGGCTTATTCCAAAATAAACTAATCTTACCTCCTTATTTTATCCTCATTTTTTCTTATATCGGAAATGGTAGACGTTCTGACGTCGTACTGTAGGGCAAGTGATTTACTACTAACACCATCTTAGTTTGTCTAATATTTCACACTTTTGTTTTATAGTCAAAGTAAGATATTTACGTTTTGCCATTCTGCACTACACACTAACTAAAACAAGTCCGGCGTCAAATAATCAAAATATAAATGAGATAAATAATGCGTTTGCGTTCCGAGACACGTTCAGACAAGTTAGAACCGATAGAACTGATGACCATGCTACGTAACGATCACAAATCCGGCTTATCGAATCATGCGGTCCGGATTACAAGGTACATAATTTTTGTCGCAAATTAGAATTCTTTCTTTGCCATTTTGTTCTTTTACTTTTGAAACTACCTGTAGCCATCATTTTGTACTAGCGCTGTCTTCGTATTTGTTCGTAATCCTTCGTATTCATCTAGCGTAGTTGTCGCGCGGATATAAAGTCGACACCGATACAGATCAGTCGTGCCTACCTACGAATTTAGAGCTTTATGATCGCTTATTAAGAAGTATCGTTTCTGTTCCATGCCCTCCTATTCTTAATGGATTTAATGAAGCTCCACGTATTTTTAATGGAAGTACCCAATTTACCTATTAAGGGATATTACGGTAACGAGAGGGGTTCGTTTCCCATTACCGTCATATAAGTTTTATGTCATAAAAAACACTAGGACATTCTGGTGGTTTTTCCCATAGGCTACTGAAGCTCCCATAGTTTTTTTTGCGGCCTGCCGAAAATCTATACAATCGATTGCTGACTACATCAACCAAATTAATTAGCGGAAAATAGGGCCGCCCACTTCCGACGTTCGGAGGACCTAAGCTAAAAATTACTTTCTTTATTTTGTCTTGTTTTTTGTGTAATTTGAAATATTAAGTACTCGTACAAGCCACTTTAAGCTCCTGATTAGTTTAAAAGATCACGTAATTTCTTATGTATATCCGTTAAAATACTTTGTGTAAGAAATTACTGGTTAATTTATTTATAAGTTATAAATATTGTAAAGTTTGTCTTTTCGGGTTCTTAAATAAAACTAACGGTAACTTTAAACACATACTATATTAATAATAAAAACGAATAACAATATAAAAACGAATTACTAACAATAAGCACATTTATGTATTTATATTTATATAAGTTCGCTCGGCGATAATTTGGTATCGAATGAATTCAAATCCCTTCCTCGACGGCTTATAATAGGCCACTGAGTCTCCCGTGTTTTCTTTAGTCAAGGTCTGTCCGTTTCTAGATCTGTCGAGAAGGCGCCAGGGCAGTGACGTATCGTTGGATGAGTCATCACAATATTCTTAGTTAACACGTTAATTAATTTTTCTTTTCTTTTATACTACGTAATTTAAATTCATAATCTTATTATAAATTAATTTAAAGCAACATTACTTATTTCTTTTTTTTCTTTGGCAAATTTCAAAGTTTAAAATAATTCTACTTTTAAGAATACAACGTAAAATTTCATTCCTGTACTTTTTTTTTTATTTTTAAAAGAAAATGACCTTTGCTTGTAAAATCTAGTAGAGTTTTTCTTACACATAGAAGTTATAATCAAATATCGTTTTCTTTTGCTAAGATTTACGACTTTAAATTTACATATACATTTTCGCCTTTAATTGTTTTGTTTAAATTAAATCATTCATTTATTTTTAAATTATTATAGACCCTCTGTCAAACTTTATTTTGTTCAATTTACGCTAATTTTCACTTTAATTTTAACTTTAGTTTTATTTTACATATAGAGAAGCCTCTAGACGCATACAGAGTCTGCTCAATAGATCCGGCATATAATTTTGTATTTAGGTTCACGCCCACATCTTGTGAACCCTGGGAAATACGTATTTTTACACGGGGGGGGTGTAGAGGTTATTTCGTTTTTTTATCCTACGTTGTATTTTTATTACCTTTTGGCATTGATTTTTTTATTTTTGTTTAACTCTAATTAATTCTATTATAATAAAGATTGGTTACTTAGCTTGTTGCCCGAACTTCTCTTTTCTTTACGTCGTAGCTTTCGGACGGTTTGGTTACGCCATTTATCCGCCTTTGGTACAGGCTGTCATTATTTAGTTGTCTTGATTTCCGGATTTGTGACGTCTAACGGTGTAAAATTCGGTGGCGCCCTTTCCCACCTTTCTTTTTTTGGTACCTCTGGGTATACGCACCCCTGAGTGGAGGCTTTATGGTAGCCGGGTGGCCCGTTTGACGTTGGCAGGGGCGGGTAGGTGGGGCAATCGAAGTCGGCCGAAGCCTTTTTTATCTCACTATCTCTTTTCTTTTTTTAATTATTTTAATAACATTTAATTAATTAACATATAATCCGAGCTCTAGTTATAACTATAATATCCGGGCGCTTTATTTTTATTAACTAATTTTTAATATATAAGTTTTAACGTTTATTTTATTTACTTTTCTAGGGTGACTATATAGACGTCTACTTAGGATCTTATTTCGTACTGACAACTATGGCCGCAGCCGCTTTGGGTAACACGTTTTCGGATATTCTTGGCATAGGAACAGCATTTTACGTTGAACGACTCGCAAATAAAGTGGGCTTCAGTCCTCCGAGATTATCACCGTTACAAATGGACTTACCGATTTCCAGGAATTTCGCCAATCTTGGTCGAGTTCTTGGTGTCACTCTGGGTTGTATTTTAGGCATGGTGCCATTGCTGTTTTTTAGACGTTCAGACAAAGACGAAGCCAAAGATCAAAATGAAAATGAGAATTAGGAAATTAAAAGTAAAGATCATTTTCTTGAGGTATAGTTATTGCCAACAAAAGAATAGAATAAGGAATATATAAAAATGTACTTTTTGAATAGCTGTGCATCTATTTGTGATATGTATACTAAAATTTCCAATCTGATTAGCATAGGAGTGTAGAGAAAAGAATTTCGATTATACTTTTTGTCAAAATTATTGTGAAACTTATGAGAATAACCTGAAACGGGAATCAGAAGTACAGGGACCAATTCTGTCAAATATTTGATAATACGGGATAAGTATATTGGACTTCATTAGGAAAGGAATAAATACCGTTCTTGTAAAATCAACCAATCAAAAACCATAAATACGCGAAAGCAAATAAATTTTAATTCGTAATATAGTGCAATAATTTATTATACATTGATAAGTTCAAAGTAATTTTGACACAGTGGTACAAAATATCTACGTAACTAATTTGTTAATATGTTCTGCCTTAAAATTATATCGCCAGGATCTATTTAATATCGTGTTATACTTATATCTTCGTATACAAAGCATAGTGTTAGAAATTTATTTATGGTAAGATTTTATTTATAAAATATAAGGTAATCGTTTCAGATAAATTTGATTAATATAGAAACTTTATGATGTGAAACGAATTGTTTGAATGTGTAAGTGTTTAAGAAGCTTTTATTATTAGTAGAACTACAGATAAGAGTTTCGGAGATATCTGGTTTCTGTGAACCCCAAAATTAACACTGAAGTACTAATATACCGGCATTAGCTGGATGTCTCACAGGCATCTAATAACAAAAATCGATATTGCCTGTAATTTTAAATATTTGCAATGTTAATTTTGGTGGAATTATATTTGTTGAACCTTTTGCACTATTTATATTAATTCTTAATTAAGAGGCTTTCTTGATTGCTAAAAATTATTTTTCTTTATCTATAAAATATGTTTGAATTGAATTATAAAATATTAACAACACTTATTTCTAGTTCATAAATTAATAAGAATATGATTATCTAAGTAAGTTTCATTGATTTGGAGTGTTTTATTTATGCCGAACAAAATATTTTTTTTTCTCTTAAACTCAAAAAATAATTTTCGTTCCTCTTACGTAAACTTTATGTAGGTACTTGCTTAATGATTTATTTGCCAAAATTTAAATATAAGTTTACATCAATTTTGTTTTCATATTCTATTTGTATTACAAAAAGAACTTCACGAACTTTTTCTCAAACAAAACTAATTCACAACCTACTATTGTTTTCAAATAAACATTGTTTTTCTTTTATTCGCATTTTCTTGTAGCGATTTCAAAATTAGTCTTTAAATATAATTCTAAGTGGTTTTATGTATTTTATATTATTACATTTAACTTTTAAAACGTTGACATCGACAGTTGTTTTGTAGAAATATCAAAATTTTCTCATCTTTTAAGTATCCAAATGTTACCAATGTTTATGTAGAGTAGATGGCAATTGTACACAGATGTACCTTCTGGCCAACAAATTCAAGGAAACACCCTCATCAGAAGGTTATGTTGACAGTGTGCTGGTAGCAGTACTGAAATAAAGTGAAACTGCTGAATATATCGTGAAATGCAGCCTCGGATTATAATTTGAAGAAAACATTTTTCAAAGAAAAAATTGATGAATTCAGGTGGTAACTACAACATTCCTCTAATAGCCCAGACTTAACCTATATTTGCTCCATTTCATCTTGACGATAGACATTTCACCAAAGAACATGTTGTACGCGAGACGTTTAACATCTTAAAACTGAACAGATTACTCAAAGATAAATATTCACTTGCTATCTAGTTCCTGTCCTTCCCTTGTAAATAAATTACCGTGGTGTCATAGAAAAATGATGCAATTTCAATAATTCGTTATTTTTCTTTTTAGTAAAATTTGCCTGAATCTTACTAAATTACTACTGAATTTTTGTGATTGACCGCATTTTTTTCTCGTATAATTCAAGTTTCAATTATTTTAATAGGTATTCACATTTGAATGCATTCTATTGACAAAAATTGGAAATAATTCAATATACATATTATTAAGAAATTACAAATTATTAAGAAATGGACCGTCACAAATAAAGTATGAGAAGTTGCTAGTAAATTATTTAGACAAATATTACATTCGTCACTATAAATAGGTCTCACTTGTTGTTGACCAGTACTTGAAAAACTACACATTTTTTTTATAATGAGTATATAATACGAGAATGAGTGCAACTTTATTTGTTGATAAATACAGTCGGAATGTCATGTGACCAGAATGTGTCACAGGAAGGAAAACAACACCAAGGGAAGCCAAATAAGTTTTGCAGATTTTTATTAAAAATCTAGGATCAAAGACAGATTAAATTAAAGCAGAAGGATTTAAATTTATCCTATGAAATCATATGTACCCTTTTACGCTCATAATATCAAATGAAGGAGTGCATTAAGAAAACCCTTACTACGCGAAATTTATGTAAAGAAAAGAATGATTTGGACTATAGATACAGGATCGGGATGATGGAAAGAATGTAATTTTTATTGACATATTATTAATAAAACTCGTAATGTTTTCCACTGTTTTATTATTCAGATACCTACAACTGGAACTTTTCATATAATACAATTATAACTAGAAACCGGACACATCGGGCTGAAATGACGTCATTACGACGGACGATATAAACAGTCTACAACATCTGTAAGTACATCACGCTGTTGAATAGCACTATTCACACACAAAAAATAGATGTGCAGTTAACCGAATGAATAGTGCTATTCAACAACTGCGTGATGTACTTACAGATGTTGTAGACTATTTATATCGCCCGTCGTAATAACGTCCATTTCAGCCCGATGTGTCCGGTCTCTAATTATAACGCTTAACTAAGTTACCAACCCATTAAGGATCAGGATTGCCAACCTACATATATTAGTAGAATTGAACTCACTATTCAAATATAACAACACTCCCCTGCAATTCTACATTTCAAATACATTCAGTAAATTCCTAAAGTAAGTGAATTTATTCACCGATAGAGACTTTGTCAACATATCAGCCTGTTGTTGATCAGTTGAAATATATTCAATTTTTATCTTCTTATGATTGACATAATCTCTAACATAGTGATGTCTTACATCTAGGTGCTTAGATCTCTTAGTTTCTAAAGTTGTTGCAATGTTTATGCATGACCGAATAAGTACTAGCTCAAGTTTATATGCTTTTAACTTTTCCATGGTAACTGTGACACCACGTCTCCAATCAACGACAATCTACAAAAACAAAAAAATAACACGAGAAAATGTAAAATTGGGATTACATGGGACAGACATCAATCGATTCCTGTGAAATTAATAGCAATTAGTATACTATTATAATAAGAAATAAAAGATGATTAGAAAGGATTAAACCTTTTGTAGAAATGAGCTTACATAAGAACACGTGAAAAAATTAATTAAATTTTAAAATGATGAAATATCAAAAATGCAAAAGTATTTTTAAAAAATTTGAAAAAGCCATTACTTTAGTTATGAAACAGAAGTAACCCAAAATATTTGGAACGATATGTACAACTAGATGAATTTTGTAAATAATTTTTATTTAGTTGTTTTTTTTTTGTAAGACTAAAACACCACATTCTCTATTTTTGAAGAAATGTATTAGATTCCTCATTAGTTATCACGAATAAAATGTAGTCTGAAGTAATAAAGTTCGAAAATTATAAAATATATTTAGTTTTATTTAATCTATTAATCTATATATATAAAAATAATTATTTCGTGACCTTTGTAATGGTAGATTCAATTAGTTGGCGATTTAAAGTTTGGTTTTACTTCAAAATGTATATATTTAAAACAATCTTACATGTTTCGGCATATGATGCCTTTTTCAAAGAATTTAAAATATAAATGACAGTATATTAATATCATATTTATACATTTTTAGTTGTCATGAATAAAATTATTCAAAGATACATTCCAGTTTAATAATAAAAAATCATGCCTTAGTATTCTAAAAATAGTTAGACAACAAGAACGGGGATTGGCAAGGCATGAGTTATTATTATGTATTCGGCATAAGATCTTAAGCTGTCGACATTCGCCTTAAACGAGAAGGAAAACTACGAAAACCTACTCAGACAGCCAGTCAGGGATCTAAACACGGAACTGTCAGCATGATAAGCAAATGTACAGATATTTAAATAACATAAGATATATGTAGGTGTAGGTTTCCGCGGTCGATCTCTAGATGTAGATCTCGGTTTCCGGGTTGGAACCGCGTCGAGTTAGGCGTAATTGCCAACGTTTCGTCCACTATTTCAAGGGACATCTTTAGGGCTGTACGTAGATGTTCGTCGTTTCGCAGTAGCTTGAAGAATGCTATGACAGAGACCGGCACAACTTATATAGAGGGGACCGGGTCAGATGGTGGCCTGCTATTGGCGGGGGACAATGAGCCAATGGCATGCGTCGTATGGGCGTGGTAATTCTTAGTAGAGTTCAGTAGAGTTTGCCACGTCGGATGTAACGTATAACCATCGTCTCTATTGAGATTGCGGGGATGTTTGTAAAATTCAATAAATTCACGGATTTTCCTAGGGAAATAATGCGATTTACGGGACAGAAGCTTGATATCTTTGAATAGAATTTGATGACCGGAGTTGAGTTTGTGTTCTGCCAGCGCTGAACCGGCTATATGTAACAGTCTAGTACAACGTTCATGTTCGGACCACACGCACACCGACTGGCCGCTTAGTTTCGCCAATGTACACACTGCCACACGAACACGGAATGCTATACACTTCTTGTGCTTGGAGCGGAGATATTTTGTCTTTAACCAAGGGTAAGAGGTCCGAAACTTTAGAATGGGGTCTAAAGACAGTTTTCAAAATCAAAACTGTCAGATTATTTATAATCATTTTATTGAATACTGTAGGTGCATTTGAGTGGTAATTCATATATCGAAAAGAAGCTGTGGGTTTATTATACCAATTTGTATAAATAGTACCCTGTCTTTCATAGTTTAAAGAAATATCAAGAAAATTAATACTGTTATTAATTTCTTCTTCAATAGTGAATTTTAGCAAAAAATAGATTGCATGTCGATGCGATAATTCACATCAGGCTTTGATACAAAATAATACAAATCTGTATAAAAACAAATTTGTATCTGTATATGCATGGACACACAGTACGTATTTACCAGCTTTTGCTTCAACTACCAGACGCATGCGTTTCTGTGTAACCACTTTGTCAATGATAGATTTACGAAGCAAAAGACTAGTTCACTTGCGGTCATGTAGTAAGTTTTATCCTATCCGAAGACAACAGATAACCTCTTGCCATCTGACGGACAAAACCGACCACGCCGGTGCAAAGTGTTCTTCTCGAATAGCAAAGCTATTACTGATAAAGAAGAAAAATACGCATATTACTGTGAGTCCATTAACTCGTCGCCAGGTGGCGTCGAGTTAATGGACTCACAGTAATATGCGTATTTTTCTTCTTTATCAGTAATAGCTTTGCTATTCGAGAAGAACACTTTGCACCGGCGTGGTCGGTTTTGTCCGTCAGATGGCAAGAGGTTATCTGTTGTCTTCGGATAGGACAAAACTTACTACATGACCGCAAGTGTACTACAGTCTTTTGCTTCGTAAATCTATCATTGACAAAGTGGTTACACAGAAACGCATGCGTTTGGTAGTTGAAGCAAAAGCTGGTAAATACGTACTGTGTGTCCATGCATATACAGATACAAATTTGTTTTTATACAGATTTGTATTATTTTGTATCAAAGCCTGATGTGAATTATTATTTTGTAGTGAATTTTAATTTGCTGTGAAAATTGTTGAATTTATTTAAAGGGTAGTTTATTTTATTTGTCGGAATACATGTTATGTCATCTAGATATCTTTTGAAGAAAATGGGGTGGAAGTCTAATGAATTGATAACGTTTTGTTCCAAATGTTCCATTACCAGATTTGCAATAAGAGCAGCTAAAAGAGAGCCCATGGCAATACCAAATGTTTGACTATAAAAATAATTTTTGTATTGAAAATATGTGTTGTCGAGACAGAAATGTATACCTTTAATAAATTCGTTTTTATTTAGTGATGTGTGTGGACTAAATTCATCCCATTTGGATTCTATTATGTTTATAGCTAGATCTGTAGGAATGTTAGTATATAAAGATTCTACATCAAGTGATATAATTTTGTGATTAGCTCGTACTTTTTGTACCTTGATGAAATTTTGAAATACCCATGGGTCTTTAGTATGATATTCCGTTTTTCCTAACATCTAAGACATGCTATCACCTAGGAATTTTGCTATATTATAAGTAGGGGTTTGTATGTTTGAGACTATTGGTCTTAAAGGAATATTATTTTTGTCGATTTTTGGTAAACCATATATTGATGGAGGTTGGGAATAAAAATGTGAAGTTTGTTTTTAGTGTTGAAATATATTAGGTTTTGTCTATGCCATTTATTTATTAAGTTATTATTTTCTTTTTGAGTTTTCTCAAATAAAATAAACTACCTTTTAAATAAATTCAACAATTTTCACAACAAATTAAAATTCACTATTGAAGAAGAAATTAATAACAGTATTAATTTTCTTGATATTTCTTTAAGCTATGATAGACAGGGTACTATTTATATAAATTGGCATAATAAACACACAGCTTCTTTTCGATATATGAATTACTTACCACTCAAATGTATCTATAGTATTCAATAACATGATTATAAATAATCTGACTGATAGAGCAGTAAAACTATCACATACTCAATACAGAAAAGATAACATCAAGAAAATTAAAACGATCTTAACAGATAATAAATATCCACCACATATCCACCACAACTTATAGAGCAAACAATTAAAAAAAGGATCCACCAAATATACAATACTGCAGACACCAATCACAATTTAAACAATGAAACAACATATATCACAATTACATATGTTCCACAATTATCAGAAAAAATTAAATATACTTTAAAAAAATATGATATAGCTACAACATACCGTGTGCCCAACGTCGTGCGATCGATGGATATATAAGTAATGACTGGCCAACTGCAAGTATATTGGCCTTGCTTGAACACAATGACCGACTGATAGGAATATTCAATGTGTTAGAGAGAGATTATTTGATTCGTACTTAGATCGTATGTAGAATGTGTTGGATAAAGAAAGGGAACGCCCGTACAGTTAGACAGTAGAACCCGATTGAATATACTCTCTCAACCCTAACCACATAAACTCGCTATTCGTCTTCGTCTTACTACATTGTGGTAGATCAATCACTCCCCGGCGTTCGTACGGTATAAACTTAGAAATATGTACTAATAAACATCTATTTTCAAAACTAAAACTTAAAATAAAAAAAATCGAGAAACACATGTCATCTATAAAATACCATGTCGCGATTGCGATAGTTACTACATAGGCCATACAAAATAATACAAATCTGTATAAAAACAAATTTGTATCTGTATATACATGGACACACAGTACGTATTTACCAGCGTTTACTTCAACCACCAGACGCATGCGTTTCTGTCTAACGACTTCATCAATGGAGGATTTACGAAGACAAACGACTGTAGTACACGTCGCAGTCATGTAGCAAATTTGGTTCTATCAGATGACACCAGATAACCTCATGACATCTGACGGACCAAATCGACTACGCCGATGGAAAGTGTTTCTTCTCGAATAGCTACGCTTGCTACATGACCGTGAAGTGTACTACAGTTGTAGCAAGATTGTTTTAAATATATACATTTTGAAGTAAAACTAGACCTTAAATCGCCAACTAATTGAATCTACTATGTATATATATATATATATATATATATATATAGTAAACCTAATCGTAGGCGATTAAAGGTCTGTATATTACTTCGAAGTTATATATATATATATATATATATATATATATATATATATATATATATATGGTAAACCTAATCAGTAGGCGATTAAAGGTCTGTATACTACTTCAAAATATATGTATTTAAAAAACTCTACATGTTTCGGCTGTATACGCCTTTTTCAAGAGAATACAAAATATATTTTGTATTCTCTTGAAAAAGGCGTATACAGCCGAAACATGTAGAGTTTTTTAAATACATATATTTTGAAGTAGTATACAGACCTTTAATCGCCTACTGATTAGGTTTACCATATCATACCAAGGTCACGAAGTTATTATATATATATATATATATATATATATATATATATATATATAATAACTTCGTGATCTTGGTATGATATGGTAAACCTAATCAGTAGGCGATTAAAGGTCTGTATTTATATTTTGTATTCTCTTGATAAAGGCGTACCGCCGAAACATGTAGAGTTTTTTAAATACATATTTTTAATTAATTTTTGATAATATATCACGGTCGATAATTTCTTTTCTTTTATATATATATATATATATATATATATATATATATATATATAAATAATTGAAAAGAAATTATCGACCGTGATATATTATCAAAAATTAATTAAAATTCGGGTAAGCGGTCAATTAAAAAACTCCTTTATTAAATTAACCTAATCATTTTTATATTTTGTACGTCAATTTTATTATTTTTTAACTCTACATTTTTTACCCCAGAAGAAGCGACAAAGTCTGTCGCGAAATATAGGGTAATTTAATAAAGGAGTTTTTTAATTGACCGCTTACCGGAATTTTAATTAATTTTTGAGTATATATATATATATATATATATATATGTGTGTGTGTGTGTGTGTGTGTGTGTGTGTATATAAACTAAAAAAAATATTTTTTTGGTTTTAGCGACCTTTAATGAAATCAAGCAAATGTATTTTTGAAAACGACGTTTCGACTTTTATTAATTATTAGTCTTTGTCAAGTTTGTACATGTATATAAACTGTAACGGAACAAGAAATTATGTTTTTAATAATATTTTATATGAAATTTTTTGTGTAACTAAACTCACCAATTGTTCTATTCGTTAATTAATGCATTCCAAGGAACTAAATTATCTTAAACTATACACTTCACAAGTTTTTTTCCTTTTTCTTTTCATAGTTGTTTTGGAAAAGGGATATGGGTTTCAACTAAGATATATTGTGCTCCTTTCTGTACGTGGACCTAACGGTCTTGTTTTACTGCGTTTTTGTGGGAATTATTTTTGACTTATTTTAAAATTTCATTTTGGTTTTTTACATCTGTTCGGAAATTGTAAACGGGGGTATATTATTTGATAAGTGGGTAATAAACTTTTGAAAGTCTATCTATTTCGTTTCGATCATTAACTGTGTTAATGATCGAAACAAAATTTATTGCATCCGCTGCAATGAATGCAATCAAGTTTATATAGGTCACACATCAACGTGGCTAAAAACCAGACTCATTACTCACAAGAGTGATATTCGCATTGGAAAGAATAGATGTGCCTTGTCCTTACACTTGATTAACAATAATCATACACCAAACCTAAAGTCCTTCAGACATTTAAAAATCATAGATCCTGGGAGTTTTTGGAGATGGTGGAAATTAATATGAACATAGACTCTACGAATTTAAGATCTGATACCAATAATTTGAGTACAATATATGCCTTCTTGTTAACCAGCAGTCGAGCAGGAATTATGTCTTAAACACAATTGTGTAGCTTGTTAAGTATGTATAGCTCTTAAATAAACGTAACACACGATGTAAATTGTCTTAACTTTTAATCTCATCAGTTAGTATCAATTTTAAACATACAACTTAATTGCCCAAGAAAACACCTAATTATACAATAATCTCTAAGCTTTACATATCCACACAGAGGGTTGAATTGTAGACGCGTAAATTTAACTATCACATGTACGCTTGTTGCTAATTCAACAAAACGTGATAATATGATTGTGTTTGGCATCGCATTTAAAATGGACATGTAATTTGTGCAAAGTGCTGCTTAGTTTTCGTTGCATTACTCAAGATTGTATCCATTAATATAGTTCATATTTGTAAGTATTTAAAATTACATCTTGTCTTTTTATAATGTGACTAAATGTATTCATTTCAGAAGAAGAAGAAGAAGAAGATGTATTCATTTCTTGAAATGACCCTGATGAAGCATACATACCATATGCGAAATATTGGAACGAAAAAATAAAATACTAACTTATAAAGATATTGCTTTTGCTGGATTCCCTTACAGTTTTCGTTAATATATATATATATATATATATTATATATATATATATATATATATATATATATATATATATATATATATATATTGAAACAATCTTTAAAGTCAAACGTTTACTAAAAAGTGTTTTTAAAGACAAAATATTAAACTTTAAAGCAGAAAATGAATTTAAAATTCTAATTTTTACCCCCGCATTCTGACACACTTCTGCGCAGGTGCAACGAATATAAACATTTGTTGTTAATAATCATAACATGTACAACCAAATAGTGTTTTGGTCTTAAAGAAAGTTTCAAATTTAATATAATTTGAAAAAAAAAACAACGAACATGAGTTCTCTATTATCTCCAGGGTCGTGAAGATTCTGTCTGACAAAGAAATTAAAAGGTATGTTAGCTCAGTATTAATATGATAAACTAATAGAATTCAAACGACTTGTTTTGGTTCTTAAATTCCGTTTATTAAAAGGAAAATCTTATCTTGATAAGTGAATATGTATTTAATTAGGTACATTTAACAAAACATTCGGAATAAACAATAATTAACAATTTAATTTTATTGAAAATTTAATTATAAAATTTATTGGTTATGTGGAATTTCTTATAGGTTAAAAATTGAATCTATGGAAAGGAGACAAATACTAGGCTACGTAAGCAAATAGATTCTGATAAATTAATTGCTGAATAAATGAATTTGTATATAACCTCCCTACTTACAATGTTTTAAACAAAATGGTCATTAAAGGGATCTTTATCTACCTTCGGTAAGTAAATGTATCTGTTTACTTAAAAAAAATACAAATAATAAAAAAACTTAGCTCAATATTCTATCACAATTATCCGTCTAGTTTCTGGAATTAAGTCTTTCTTCCCTGACGTACGGCTGGTATATTTTAACCTCAGGAATAACGGTCACAATCTTGGCAGATCTCGAAAGTTAGGATCACCGGTCCCAATCCTGGTAATATAAGGCCTTGTAATGTTTCCCAATATTTTTCTAAAGCTGGTACACGTCTTTGGTGGCTCATTAATTGATAGCGGAGTATAAAATGAAAACAGTTCAAATCTTGGTATGTAATATAAATTATACTTGTTTTTATATTTTTAAAAAGAAATTCGTTTTATCCAAAACACATTCCATTAATTCAAGTGCAAGAATTCTTCTCCCCAATTGTTTCAATAACTCACTATGGCAACCCAACAGCTTTTTCTGTTTTTGTAGCTCATTGGTCACGTTAGTTATATAGAATTTTCCAAAATATTTGACATTTATACAATAATTTTGATTCTTAATTAATATTATGAACTTATTGGTTTACAATTAAATTTTCCTTCACACATATCCTTTGAAGTACACAAAATTAACTAGATTTACATAGTTCTATAATTTTAGTAAATGTAAGAAAGTCATATACTTTTGAAATTTAATTATAGATTTGACACTCTAAATTAAAAAAAAACAATACAAATATAATAGACTTCCAACCTTCTAAGAAATCCCAATAACAAAAATGTAAGGAATTAAAGCTAGTGTCTTCAATAAATATTCAATTAATATTTTTATTATAATATATATATAAATGCCTGCGTATGTTTGTGCTCGTAAAACTCGAAAAGTAGTCGATGATTGACTTGAAAAACGTTGACACAATGTTGCATTTGAATACGCAAGCGTTTTATAATAATTTTTTTTTACACTCCCGCCCTGGTGAAATCTTCGGTGCACTTCGACATAAGTAGCGCTATCTTTCGGAAACAAGCGAGGCAGATATACACAACAACAACAAAGAAGAAGAAGAAGAGATTGGTAAACAACTTAGAGTAAATAATGCACAACGTTAAATAAAGGTGACATGCTAGCTGTGTGAGGGCCTGAAGAATGGGACGCGTTTCTAAGAGTGGGTAATTTAGTGGAGGGGGAACCTCCAGGCTAACCCCCTTCCCCGCCGTCCCATTTCAATCTATAGCTGATGAATATAGAAAAAACAATCTAATGAAAGTTTGGATTTTTTCTTTTGTTTGGGATGTAATTTGATTATTTGGTTTTGAAAATCGAATTCATTTCTTTCGTTTCTTTCCAGTTGATCGTCGTCTGTATTTTCGCGGACCACAGTACGTATTTTCCAAGTTGAGAAAGAAGAAGAGAAAAGTTGTTATTTTCGATCACATTGGTGTGCATATGCAATCGGTTGAAGTGATTTGACTATGAACATAGCCACAGCAACCCAATTGAATCTATGTCTGCTACAATACTTTTACTTACTTTCATTCATTTCATACTGAGTTACAGCGAAGCGTGACTGGATTTAGCTAATGTTGTATATAATTGACACAAACCTTGGATAACCAAAAATATTAAGCTTCTGTAAAAATTACGTAACGATGGTAAGAGTAAATTTAGGAGAACCAAATTACAATTTCACTGGATTTATTATAAGCAAGTCTGAAATTTTACTACCATTGCGATTCAAAATAAAAAAATGGCCTATTTTCGATATTTGTCTTACAATGGGAACTGTAAATCTATCTGGCGTGACTTAATAATTTAAATGTCGGAAGAAAAAAAAAGAAATGGGATTTCAAGTGAATTCTCTGATCTGCATTTGATTAACGCTGGTTTTATTTCACTTTTATTTGAGCATTAAGAGTGTTTTCTGTTCTTGGTAGTTATGGCATCTAATAAATTGCTGTATATTAGAAAGCACTTTCTTACAGAGTGGAAAAAATCACTTGTAATCCCGATACGTAAAAATGTGAACGCTACTAACTAGGTAGCCTAATAGTTTGTTGCCTATGCTGAGTAAAGTTTTGGAAAAAATATTAAATAGTTAAATTCATAAACATTTGCACCTTCAATCCGGTTTCCGAAGTAACCACAGTTGTACCACTACACTTTTGAAGGTCGCAGGCGACATTCTTAGATCTAGAGATGATAACTCTATGTCTTTATTGATTATGATAGATGATAGTATTTCGACATTGCTAACTATAACATTTTACTGGTTATTTTATGTCATCTCGGTTTCAACAGTGACGTTTTGAGTCTGGTCCATCATCTATCTGGAAGATATCAGTGGATGAGGGTATTTAATGAGGTGTCATCGGCATTGGCTGTGACGGGTAGTGCCCCGCAGGGATTCATTCTTGGCCATTTGTTTTCCTCTTATACTAGTCACACAAATATATCGAGCACTGTCAGGTGCAAATGTATGCTAATGATGCGCAGCTTTACGTAAGTTTCATAAAAAGAGTTGTTCGAATGGCTGTTGACAGAATTAATCAAGACTTAGAACGCATAGATCTTCCCAGCATTATGTACTAAAGATTAATCCGGAAAACCACTATTAATTTGTTCGGTAATCCTGCATTAATTCAGAGCATAGAAGAAGAAATTAGAATTAAAATTAATAATGCAGAAATATTGCTGGATGATTTAGCAAGAAATCTAGGTTCAATTATTGATTACACTTTCAGATTTAAGGAACATCTTTCAAAAATTTGAAGTTAGCCTATGCTAATCTAAAAACATTGTATCCTTATAGATCAATTTTTCATATCCATATAAAGCTATGTGTTGCAAAAGGCTTGTCTTGTCGCAATTTAATTATGCGGGTGGGTTCGCACAGAAAGTCGTATTATGCATAAACTTCTCGAGTTGTGGTTAAATATAGCGAACAGGCCTTGTGTTTGTACCATAAAATTATGACTTTAGAAGCTCCTACTTAACAGCAAAAACACGTTTCCGGCCTGACGTAGGTACATAATATAAATCTTCGCAACACTAACTAGAACCCCCTAAACATAGTCACACTTTTTGAAAGATCTTTACATACATGTAATGTAATGCTTGTCTGTCTGGGTCCTTAAATAAAGCTAACGGTAACTTAGACACACACTATATTAATAATAAAAACGAATAACAATTTAAAAAGTAATTACTAACAATAAGCACATTTATGTATTTATATTTATGCAAGTTCACTCGGCGATGATTTGGTATGGAATGGCATAAATCCCTCCCGACTGCTATTTGTATTAACGGGAAAACTTCTGGTATGTTCGATGTTCGCCTAGACTTTTCATGTGTTACGCATTTATATTTTCTGGACGGTTCTCCACGTATGGTATTATTGGTGACCATTGAACTATATAGTACTACTGGAACGAGCACGCAGACGTACGGACTGGCCGAAATCTGTGACCACTGTGTTAGAACGAGCGCGCTGCTAGAAAGGGGGTAGTTCTCTCTCATACTCTTTAGAGAGTGAATGCGCGTTTCCTTACGTCCGTTTAATTTTCGTTAAAATACTTTATTATAAAGTTAAAATGGTAGTGTATTGTTGTGCATATGGATGCAAAAATGAACGTGTACCTGGAAAAAACATTCGTTTTCATAAGTAAGTAACCGTAAGTACATAATAGTAGGTTGATAATTGGGTCGAGATGTTAGGATTTGTGATGTTTCTGTTAATTTGTTACTGAGATAGTCTATTTCCAATGAATGAAGTTTATATAGCCCAATTTTTTTTAAAATGATGAATTTATTAAAATAAAAGGAAACGAAAACAATTTAACATATCAAAAAATTATTAATGAAATAAATAAAGAGCTTTAGAAAAAATGGAAGGAAATTTTTTTAAAGTTTTTGTAATTTGACTAATTAAGCAATAACATCGTTCATTCTATCTCTCTATTTATTATTTTTTGTAGATTTCCACTGTTAGGACCTGCAGTTTTAGAATTATGGATAAAGGCACTACATTTGGAAAATTTAAAACCTAATGCTCATACTGTTATATGCAGTGATCATTTTACAGAGAATAGTTATCTAGAGTCTTCTTTAAATAAGAAATTATTAAAGAAAGATGCGGTTCCTTCTATTTGTAATTTTCCCCAATACTTGTTGGAGAAACCCACAGGTACAAGAAGACAAACAAGACAACGTCCATGTATTGATACCGTCAATAATATTGGATTAGAAGTAGCGGAGGTAAGGAGTAAGAAAAAATTAAAAAAATGCACTAAACTAATATGTTATAGGGAGCATCTATTTCGCCAACAACAAGAGATATATCTATCCAAACCTCCCCCCGTCTCCTTAAAAAATCTCTACCCGAACTCAAAATGTATAAGCGAAAAATTAAGACTCTCCAACAAAAGGTTTCTAGAAAGGAAATAAAAATTAATACAATGAAGGATTTAATAGAACATTTAAAGAAAAACTCAAAGTCAGATAATATAGTTGAAGAGGTTCTCTTAAATAACTTTGATGGTTTTTCTTTAAATCTATTTACCTGCGAAATAAAAAATGCTAAGGTACAGCCACCTCAAAGAAGATATACCAAAGAAATTAAAGAATTTGCTTTGACTCTTTATTTTTATTCGCCAAAGGCCTACAATTTTTTGCGAAAAAGTTTATGTTTACCACACGCTGCGATGTTGCGAAAATGGGTTTCTTCTTTTAATTGTGAGGTTGGTTTCTTGGATGAGGTTTTTGAGTTTTTAAAAGAACATGCTTTAAAGTATGATTATTTGAATGATGTTGCTTTAATCTTCGACTCAATGGCCATTCGCTCTCAAATACTGTATGACAAGAAAAAAGATAAACATTGTGGCTATGTTGATATGAGCGATATTGCTCCTGTAAATTCTGAAGAAATGGCCACCGAGGTATTGGTTTTTCAAATAGTATCATATACCAAAAATTTTAAATGCCCTATTGCGAATTTTTTGGTAAACAAAATAACAACGATTTTACAGAAACAATTTGTTTTAACAGCAATTCAAAAATTATTTGAAATCAATATTCATGTCAGATCTATAACATGTGATGGTTGCATTACCAATTTAAAAACATTTGCGACATTGGGATGTAAATTAAATGTACCGAATATTGAATCTAAATTTAAATTTATTCATCCCAAAACCAGTATTAGTGACTTTAATTGTGATGATAATCAGACTGAAGAAAATTTTACTGAAATTTTTTGCATTTTAGATCCATGTCACGTTCTGAAATTGTTAAGAAATGCATTCGCTGAAGTTAACTTATGTTCGGCGACTGGAAATATCGATTTTAAATATATTGAAAAATTGCATGTGCTTCAGGAAAAAGAAGATTTAAAACTTGCAAATTCTTTAACACGGTGTCATGTTAACTTTGCTAATAAAAAAATAAATGTTCGTCTTGCAGCTCAAACTATTAGTAGCGGTATAGCTAACGCTATTGAATTTTTACAAAAATCCGGGAATCCCGATTTCCAGGGCAGTGAAGCCACTGTTGAATTTTTAAAAATATTTGACCGAATATTTGATGTAATGAATTCAAGAATACCATTTGGTCGCGGCTATAAATCTCCACTGTTTCTGAAAAATTATAATTACTGGAAAAATATTTTTCTAGAAACTCGTAATTTTATACAGCACTTAAAAATAAATGGTCGCTGTGTTTTGCAGCATGCTAGAAAAACATTTGCCCTAGGTTTTCTAATAAATATATATATAGCTTTGAAAATCTAGCACTGTTTCTGCTCAATCGTCCAGAAAACCCTCTCAAATATTTCCTAACATATAAGTGTTCTCAAGACCACTTGGAACTTTATTTTTCATGTATTAGGTCGCGAAGTGGATGGAATAACAACCCAAATGCACTTCAATTTAAATGGGCTTTACGAAAATTATTGTTTAGAAATAGTGTACAGCCAAGTATTAATGCCAACTGTTGCGCGAGTTATAGTTCAGATCTCGCACCCGTATTTGATTTTCAAAATCCTAAAAGAAACCTTGTTGACACTCAAAGTACTGACGAATTAGACGATGAATTAAGTAAATTAACATCTGCTATTGATTATATTACACTTTCTTCTTTTCAAGATAATGTTCTGTACTATATTGGTGGTGTAATTGTGCGGAAAATATTAACAATAAATTCATGTTGCTTCTGTCAAAATATGGTTATACAAAACTCTACAGATCATAACAGCTATTGCCTGGTGGATATTAATAATGAAAGTAGTTTTACTAAATATATATCAAATGGAAGATTATATTTCCCTTCATCTGCAGTGTTTCAAATCATCCGTCGTGCAGAAAAGGCATTCAGGGCTGAATTAAATAATGGTTATTTAGGAAAATACCATTTAAAAAAAAATTTAAAAATTACATCAGTTATGCAACATTTTGTTAGAAATTTAAATACTCTTTTTCAACCACCTCACCCTGTGGTAGAAATGCTTGATTTGCATGAGGTACAGATGATAAAATATGTTGCTAGTACCTATGCAGATATTAGAATTCAAACTCACGCCAAAAAAAAAACATTGCAATTCCTAGGGGAGAAGGCAACATTGAGGCATAAGTTGAATAAAACAATATTGTTTTATCACATTTAATATTAGTGTATAGATATTTTTAAATGTAAAAATATAATATAACCTTTTCTTAGATTTAACTTTTATAGTTTATTTTGTAACTATATATGTATTAAAAATTCACTTTCAACTTTATTTCCAAAAACTTGATAATTATTGTGGGTTGCGCTTTCTACCTGTTAGATCGCACCTGGACCAAATTCAGTGGAAGGTAGCATTTGTATCATATAAGCGCTTGAGTGGAATAAAGATAGGTATCCCCTCCGTGCAGCCGCACTCGTCTAACAGTCGATCCTCATTCTCCGAGTACAGCGTGCTCGTTCCAGTATTACTATATAGTTCAATGTTGGTAACTCATCACATTGCCCCCTCCTTAATAACGAAGTTTCGTCCCGAAACATGTCATACTTTGATCCCCTCAAACGATGGCGAAATCGACAGGTAGAGCCTCTGTTACATTGCGACGTCATATTGAAAAAACAGTCCACGGTCTTATCTTGCCTGGGTGTGAAGGAATTTTCCAGCCGGTAACTGCATAACAGAATTTCCATACCAGTATGTTGGAATATTACTTCTAACATGCTCCTTACAATTCTCCAGTCCAGGCGGTCCAATCCACAACCCAATTTTGGAACTGCTAATTTCAAAATGTCTTGTAACATTTGTTCACATAAGTGGACCAGGGCCTCCCATAAGGCACGATAGGTTGGCTTCAGGCTTGACAGTTCTTTCGTGGCCAAATCAAATATGGGCTGTTCTTCCTTTGTTATTTGGAGACTCTTCCCAATTGCAGGTCCCTGCTACCTTAATTTTTCGATTCTGCCTAATCTCTGTTTAAATTGTCTGGCCATTCGCAGATTTCGGGCTACGCAATGAGCAAGCGCGTAGTTTAGCGACACCGTAAACAAATCTTGCTGTTTCTTGATGGTCTTCTTGAACAGGAATACTTCTTCTCGAGTTCTTCTCGAACCAGAATACTCTTCCATAAAGTCTTCGAAGGCTAGTTCCTTGTATTGGCTATCCAATCGGCGCAAGTCAGCGGCTTCATCATTATTGTCTCCAGAGTATTAAAATGTACGATTCTTGGCTTAGTATGAGGTGTTCGCCTTATGCGGTATTGTAATGTGGGCCGTTTGTGCAGCCACATTGTTGTGCAGGTTCGAGGCTGGGCGAAGAATCAAATGATACACGTACGAAGTTTGGTTTACATACTATAATTAATTAACACTTAAAAAATGGATAACAGTAGTATTTACAAAGATATATACATTATAATTATATCAACTTAGACAGGGTAGAAAGGGGGTACTATGATGTATCCACAGTTCGTACCACTGACTGGTTGTGACTATCTCTCTAACTTAATCTATCACCTTTATATACCAAAGAAGATCCTTGTGTCACTTACAAGTTGCTTCTAGAAACAAGTGTATAACCCTGATGCATAGCCTTGTGTACGTAACAAATACGGAGTAAGGCCGTGTTTGTATAATACATTAATGTTTTGTATTGAAGCCGAGGCTATCGCCTTGCCAAAGTGTTACACATACACATGACCGTGTATTGAGTTATTACACCTGCCCCCTTGGGGAAAAAGGAAAACCAACAGAGTGTGTTTGGTTTTTCTTTTACCACGGATCTCTATATCTATTTACATTCTTAATTTCTATATTAAAATATGACATGCATTACTTAAGCCTTAAAAATAGTTGTTCATTTATTATATACAAGTTCCTTATTTCCTATTAACATACTTTTATTTAACTTAATAACGTTATAAATAACATCTCTGTTCTTATCTTATGCATGATAATGTTTGAGGCGGTTTTTGTGTACTTCGGTATATTTACCGTCTATGCAAATTGTTATATTTGGCGGCTTGTTTGTTTCGGTAATGACAAAAGGGCCGTTATACAGTGACTCGAGTTTATTCCCTGCTTCGTTTTTTAGTAAAATTTGATCGCCGACACAGAAGTGTGTGGGCCTGCGATTTCTATTTAACTTTCCTTGTCTCTTAACCCTAGATAGGATTAAATTGTGTTTCGCATAGTGCAGGGCTGTCTGAAGTCTGTATTTCATTTCCGCGGCATAATTGTCAAAATTGAAAAGTGGCTCTATCGCGCTTGTTAACGATGAAGGTAGCGGATACTTTGTTTCGGTTATCGCGTCTTGGAAATTTCTTTCTATAACCGTGATTGTAGTTGTTATTACCGTGTTGGAAATTTCTTTGTTTATTGTCGTTATTAGGATGTCTATACTTTCGGTATCGGTTGTCTCTACCGTGCGAATTGTTAACCGTTGTTTTTCTCGAAAAATGGTAAACCGTATTATTATTGCTCGTGGGGTTGAGTATTTGCTCGTTTGAAGCTTCTTGAATAGCGTCGCTTAGTGTACTCGGGTTACGTGCTTTTATTAAAAGTTTTATATTCGTGTCCCGAAGTCCGTTAGCGAACATATTGACCGCAATCTGTTCATTTACTGTACGGAACTTATCAATTAACGTTTCGTCGTCGCCTGCTTGTGTAATTGATAACTGGGCGAGAAGCTCTTCGACTGTCTCACCGTATTCGTTGATTGATTTTGTGCCTTGTTTAACATTGTATAATTGCGTGGTCAATGCCGTGACCGATTTTTTAGTAATGAAATGACGTTTTAAATCCGTAATTAAAGGGGCGTTATTGGGGTACGATTTAAGTAATCTTAGTTTTGCTTTCGGGGATAACCGGGTCTTGAGAATGTATTTCATTAAGCTTTCTTTTCCCGCGTTATCTAACAATGCGTCATACAATTCGATCGAATCTATCAGTTGAAGGGTTACTTCCTCTTTGCCGTTCATTACAGGTAATAAGCTCGAGGCAGTCCGTAAATCAAAATTTTCAGCCATGTTGCCAGTTTTTGTATTTAAATTACTTAATCTACTATTTAAAATTTCGGCAGCCTCGTTTAATGTAACAGTAATGTCTTTGATACAATTTTTAGTTGCCTCTAATGTACTTAAATTATGAGCTACTTTATTAAAACTGTCTCTTATGTCGCATAATCTATGATTGAAATTGTCTATCAGCGCTTGCTTGCGCCTAATCACATTTCTATCACTCTTATTACTAACATTGTCTTTTCTTAAGTTGCTATAAAATACCTTCACTTCATCATGTATCTGGATGAATTGATCTGGGGAGGACATGGGGGTTGGCCTAGACCTTCTCCTGGCTTCGGTGGAACTCCATTTGGACCTGTGCGGAGAGGGCCTTCGTCATCTTCTTGTTCACGTGCCGGTACACACCGTAGCAGCAGCAGGAAGTTAATATGATGATAACTCCCACAAATGCCACTACGCCGAGGATGTCGATAGTGTCCACGCTGTTTTTTACGTTGGCGTCATTGCCTGCGATGATCACCTCCTCCTTTGTCGCGTAATTGCCCATTTGTTACACTGTATATTTGTCTTTATTTTTATTTTAAAAAGAATGCCTGTATTTCTTCTTTCGTTTCCTTTCGTTCTTTTGCTTGAGAGGAGCTTCTGCTTGCTCTTGGAGTTGGAGATGGAGATGGAGATGACTTCTTCCATCGCGTAGTCCATTTTATTTAGTGGTTTACCAACTTTCCGTTTCCATGATTCGTTCCAGATTTCCACTTGGTCTTCTTTCAGCCTTAGATGGCTGGCAGGGCCATCTAGTGATGTGGATAGGCAGGATCGCCATGTAATGTGGGCCGTTTGTGCAGCCACATTGTTGTGCAGGTTCGAGGCTGGGCGAAGAATCAAATGATACACGTACGAAGTTTGGTTTACATACTATAATTAATTAACACTTAAGAAATGGATAACAGTAGTATTTACAAAGATATATACATTATAATTATATCAACTTAGACAGGGTAGAAAGGGGTTACTATGATGTATCCACAGTTCGTACCACTGACTGGTTGTGACTATCTCTCTAACTTAATCTATCACCTTTATATACCAAAGAAGATCCTTATGTCACTTGCAAGTTGCTTCTAGAAACAAGTGTATAACCCTGATGCATAGCCTTGTGTACGTAACAAATACGGAGTAAGGCCGTGTTTGTATAATACATTAATGTTTTGTATTAAAGCCGAGGCTATCGCCTTGCCAAAGTGTTACACATACACATGACCGTGTATTGAGTTATTACAGTATATTATTTCCTTGATCCGCTTCAACACCTCGTATGATCCCTCCCAATTCTTTTGAAGTTCTCGAGATAGGCCCCGTCGGCGCTGTGGATTATATAACCAAACCTGATCGCCTTCATGGTAACCACCCTTCTCGGCGTTGATGTCGTAGCTCTCCTTCATTCTGTTACTCGCATTATGTCTTACTTGATCATGGATATTATCTAGTCTTCGTCTGAGAGTGCTGACATAATCTCCTGCAAGATCTTCACCAGGCTTGCTCCCAAACATTAAATCACAGGGCAATCGAAGTTCCCTCCCGAATAGCACGTTTGCTGGTGATTGGCCAGTTATCTCTTGAACAGAGGCCTGATACGCCATTAGGGATAATAGTAAATGTTCGTCCCAGTCTCTCTGGTGTTTGGAGACCACTTTGGATAAGTGTCTGATCATGGCCTTGTTCATTCGCTCTACCATCCCATCTGATTGTGGATGCAAGGGAGTGGTTCTCGTCTTTCGTATGCCGAAAAATCCGCACATCTTTTCGAACAGACTGGACTCGAAATTTCGCCCATGATCGGAATGAAATTCCAGGGATACACCAAAACGGCTGACAAACTCCTTCACAATCACGTCTGCTACAGTTCCAGCCTCTTGATTTGGTTCAACCCATTTGGTAAAATAGTTCATAACCACTATTATGTATTTATTTCCTTTGTCGCTTTCTGAAAAATTACCGGCGGCATCTATGGCGATTCTTTCAAATGGGCTTCCCAGATTGTATTGGCGCATGGGTGCACGTCGGCGCCTCTGGGGCCCATTACTTCTGGCGCAATTAGCCCACTTCCGGCGCAATTAGCCCACTTCCGGCGCAATTAGCCCACTTCCGGCACCATTCTTTCACATCTCGTGAACAATTCACTCAGTAAAACCTCAGACACACCTTCAGTGTTTTATGGACGCCAAAATGTCCCCCAGAAGCACCATTGTGAAGCTCTCTCGCAATATCTCTGATATTCTTTTCTTGGGAACCATTATTTGCATATTCCGCTCGCTGCCGTCGTGATTTTTAACCTCACGCCTCAGGGGATCGTTTTTCTTGGTTAAGGAATCCCATTGTGTCCAGTATTCTTGCGAATTGGGAGCGATTTCTTGCCAGGTCGGTCTTTGCCATTTCTCTTCCAAGCCCTGAAGACAGCAAGATCCGGATCAGCTTCTTGATCTTCGAGAAAATTGCCAGGTTGCCATTGGTCATCAACCACGGTGGTTCGAAGAGCATTGGTCGATTTGTCTTCGATTCGGTTGCAATGTCGACAGTCTTCTAGACGGCCTTCTGGAAAGAACATCTGCATTTCGATGTTTGAGGCCTGCTCTGTGTTCAATGTCGAAGTCATACTCCTGTAGCCTCTCATTCCATCTAGCTACTTGCCCTCGAGATTCTTAAATTGCAAGAGCCACTTCAAGGTGACATGATCAGTGCGTATCAGGAACTTCTGCCCATACAGGTACTTGTAAAAATGCTCAATGGTCTTAACTACTGCCAATAGTTCTCTCCTGGTTACGCAGTAGTTCCTATCCGGTTTGGACAGGATCTTGCTGAAGTATCCAATAACCTTACGTTACAGGCATCTGTATCTAGAACAAACCTCCCAGGTGGCAGTGGATAGTTTAAAACAAGTGCACTGATCAAAACTCCTTTTAACAACTCAAAGGACGTTTGGCATTCGTTGTTCCAAATGAATGTTCTATTTTCTGTTAGGCGGGGAAGTGATTTTGCACTGTTAGAGAATCCAGGGACGTAGCGTCGATAATACGTGCATAAACCCAAAAAGCTTCTTAGCTGATGTTTGTCTTTGGGTACAAGCCATTTTTCCACAGCTCTTACTTTTTCTGGATCCACAGCAACTCCTTTTCCGGAAACCACATGTCCAAAGTAATTTACCTCCTTGCGAAAAAGGTGACACTTCTTTGGACTTAATCTCAGGTTGGCATCTCGCAACCTCTGGAATACTACTTCCAAATTTTTCATGTGATCTTCAAAGGTCTTCCGTATCACAATCACATCATCAAGATACACCAGGCAGGTATTCCTAGACAGTCCCCTCAGTACAGTGTCCTTGAGTCGCTCAAAAGTAGCTGAGGCCCAGTCTAAATGGCATGACTGTAAACTGCCAAAAGTCCCATGCCTAAAGTAAAGGCAGTCTTCTCTTTGTCATTGGGGTCCATTCCCACTTGCAAATAGCCGCTCGTCAAGTCGAGAGTGACGAACCATTTTGCTCCTGACAGGGTGTTAAGTGTATCGTCTATTTTTGGGAGAGGATAACTGTCCTTCTTGGTCACATTATTCAGACGACGATAGTCCACGCAAAATCTGGTAGAAGCCAATTACTCCTTGGCTTTCCATGTCTTGTATAATCTGCTTGGCTTCCTCACGTTTTGCCAGTGGTAACCTTCTTGGTCCTTGTCGTATTGGGCTTGCATCGCCGGTATATATTTTGTGCATCACAATATTGGTTCTTCCTTTCATATCACTTTCAGTTTCAAAGACGTCTTCATAATGTTTGATTAGATCCTTAACTTGGCTTTGTTCTTTCTTGCACAATCCTCGTCAGGCTGAATCGATTATCTTGGACAATTTCTCAGGAACCTGCACGGATCCATTCTTCTTTGCCTCTACACGAGGAACGACGGCCGACACTGGCGAACACCACCCCAAAATAGTACCCTTCTCAAAAAATATCCTTCCAACGCAATTAGATCTATACAAAAATCAGACGGGAGGTGTACCATTATCGTGGAAGAGACTTTAGAGTATCTTCTGGGGGTACACTTTCCAGGTTCGGAGTGTATGTATGATTGTGATACCAATCAAGTTGTCACCTCTTGGAAGCAGCAATGATTGGGAGATATCAAACGAGATCTTCAAGCCCCATTTAATTAAATGGGCGATAGGACAGTTTGAACCATATAAATCCGCAGGACCAGACGTTCCCCAAGCTCCTTCAAGAGGGAATTGGGGAATTTATGGGTCTTCTATTGGAGATATTCAGGTCTAGCCACGCTATGGGTTATATTCCTAGGGCATGGAGAGAAACTAGGGTAGTGTTTATTCCGAAGCCCGGAAAAGGAACATATACCCACCCTAAATCATTTAGACCAATTAGTCTTACCCCTTTCATGTTAAGGACTATGGAAAAAATTATATATTTAAATATTAAAAAAGTGGCTCTGGATAGATCTCCTCTATACCCACTGCAATGGGCATACCAGATGGGAAAATCAGGTGAGGGAGCCCTGCATAGCCTGGTGAAAGGGCTCGAAAGGAGCCTACACTACAAGTAAATTGCACTTGCAGTCTTCTTAGACATAGAGTGAGCTTTCGATAACACCCCGACGTCTTCCATTATTCGATCTTTAAAGAGATCTAAAAATAAAAAGCACCACATGCAACTGGGTTCATAACATGCTGCGTAGCAGAGTAGTTCATGCCCAAACGCAAAACAAAACGATCTCCATGAGGAGAAGAAAAGGGTGTCTTCAAGGAGGCGTATTGTCACCGCTACTATGGAGTCTTGTAGTGGATAATCTCCTCAGGACATTAAATGACCAGGGAATATGGACGCAGGGGTTCGCCGATGACATTGTCATAGTGTCCCAGGGGAGATTCCCGGGGACAGTGGCGAGTATCATGCGAAGTGTTCTGCGAATAGTGGAAAGATGGTGCCTTGAGGAGGGATTAACTGTCAATCCTCAAAAAAACAAGTTGGTAGCCTTTACCAACATGAGAAAACTAAATGATCTGGGCAGCGTAAGGCTGTTTGGACAAGAGTTACAATTAACCAATGAAGTGAAGTATCTAGGCATAACACTTGATGCGAAACTGAATTGAAGCAGACACCTAGTCAAAATGGCACACAGGGCGACGCAGCTCTTCTGGAGATGCAGAAGAGCTGTTGGTAAGACCTGGGCACTAAAACCAAATGTGGTACACTGGTTGTACGCAGCAGTAGTAAGTCCAACGATTACCTATGGAGCAGTTGTCTGGTGCAGGAGGACGGAGCGGACATCGTCGGGGGACTCCTCACGACTCTCCAGCGACAGGCTCTGTTGGGAATCACGGGGACCATAAACAGCACGGGAACCGCCTCCGTGGAGGCATCGGGGGACTCTCTCCGCTAGAACTATTTGTAAAGGCGGAGGCAATGGCTGCGATCCTGAGGCTGAAGGCCAATGACGTATGGTGTCCTAATAAGGTTGTAGGGAACCATACAGATATCACTGGAACTATACTGGAAGAGCCGATATTTCAAATGCCGGCGGATAGTATGGCACCTGAGATTATGTTTACTGCTAAGCTGAACATATTTATACCAACCAGAGAACAGGCAGAAAGTCGTTCGAGCAATTGTGGTGCCGGCACCTGGTACACTGATAGATCACAATCTAGTCAGGGGGCAGGTGCAGGCATATGCGAAATGTGCCCTAGAAGGAAGATATCGATATGTCTGGGGAAACATACTACGGTTTTCCAGGCCGAATTGTTTGCAGTCGCAGCTTGCGCCGATGAAATTCGGGAAGCCGGCTGCGCAAACAAAAAAATCAACATAATGACTGATAGTCAGGCAACTATTAAAGCCATTATGAACCCATCTACCAGGTCTAAGCTGGTGAAATATTGTAAACAGGTCCTCAATAAACTGGCACAAGACAATACTGTGTCGCTGATATGGGTGCCAGGACATGAGCGAATTAAAGGCAATGAGATAGCTGACGAACTGGCCAAAGAAGGTACAAATAGGAACTTCATAGGACCAGAACCTGTATGTGGAATCGCTAAGGATTCCGCTAAAAGGGAGATCTGGTTATGGCTAGAAAAAGAACATACAAATAAATGGGGGTTATCGGAAGGTCAACTCCATACCAAAACACTACTAAGGGAGCTGGACGGAAAGTTTTCAGCCAACCTAATTCGTAGTAACAAAAAAGAAATTAAAATAATTACCGGGTTAATTAATAACCGGACATTGTCCTTTAAGGAAGCATTTGTGCAGCATGGGCTTTGTTCGCTAACCAAGCCCATGCTGCACAAATGAATTTAAATGAACTTGAATTGAAATTAATTCCAAATATACAAAATGCATTTACTTTATATCGTGAAAAAATTCAAAATATTGAAAAAGTATAAACTTGAAATTAATTATATCACCTATAATTAAAATGAATGCTTAGTCACACCACAGTAAACATTTTTTATTCACATTAATTTTTACAGTATATTCTACTTTGTTCTGTAAAGTGCGTTCTTTTGAGACAGTGTGTCTTTAAATATCGAAAAACTTCGCTTAACATCAGAGCTAGGGAGTGGCGCATTGAAATAATAATCTTTAAATTTATTATATCTACCGATTTTCGTATTTTTGAACATTACTACAAAAGTCTGTTAGGACATTAAAATCAGGGCTACGAGCGAATATTGCATCTTATTATTTAAGCGAAACCGACTCTGTCTCTGCGCCTGCATGACTCATTAGAGGATAGCGTCTGTTCCGCAGTCTAGTTATTATATAGACGAGTAACAGAACATGATAAGTATATTTACTATAAAAAACACTTGTTAATTTCCGATTTGTATAACAAGTAAATATACCGATTTCCTTGAAATAAAAAAAAACGTATTAAAAATGGAAAGATGTAATTATATAGAATATAAATCCAAATTATTTTCCAAAAATTCCCTGATAGGTGAGAAAAAAAATGACAAAGATATTAAAAAAAAAGATTTGTAACGCCACTGTGCGATTATAAATAGTATCAGAGACGATATCTTAAAATTAACCGACAATAACAAAAAGAATAGTTTTGTTATTGTCCATCTCATCCAGCTGTTACCTATGTAAACATACGCTATAGCATATGTGTATGTGAGGTATTTATTATTTATACACATTCTGAATATTTTGAATTCATAGGCGCCACATAATACAATTTTCAAAGTGTTTTTAATTTCGTGGTTGACTCTCAATATTTTCGATTTATATTCTATATTATTACATCTTTCCATTTATCATATGTTGTCTCTTTATTTGAAGGATACTTATATATCGACTCCTTAAAATCCCTACTGAAAAGTATATAGAATTATTGTGAGAGAAGGTAAGTGAACAGGTATGAAAGTTTGCTCCAACGTCTTTACAAACGGTTTTGGAACAAAATGCATAGTCCGAAATAGAACTGCTAGTACTGACAAAACTACTAGAAAGGACGCTTAGATTATCTCGATAAAAGCTAGAAGTGGACATATTAAATGTGAACAATAATTTTTGTAGATAAATTAGATTTACCTCATTTTCATCAAATTTAAAGTGCTTTAGTACCATATAATTGTTCAATAGTATTTCACTATACAGGCTGATTCATTTTCGGCCCTCACCATGGGGATCTCGCTTATTATTGGAGATAGAGTATAGGTTTACATTTGGCATAAAGTTGTTAAATTTTGTGTTTGTTATAAATCCGTAAAGAAAATAGACCTGCGACAAATGACTTTCGTTATTTAAAAAAAAAACGCGAAAACCCCATTTTCTTCTTTTACCTGTAGCACCGACATTTGGCCTTGTAGAGAAAATATAAAAACACATCCTTGTGGCCATTTCTAAACCTCTATCCAAAGGTGTACTCTAAATTTTTATACGACGTTTCGTTTCTTTCTGGCCATCATCAACTATCTAATTTCTTATAGGCGCTATATTGGATTTAGACATCTTCAGAAAGAGTTTTTTTTTCTGATTTCAACCATGTACCACATGCTGACTAAAGTTTTTGACATTAGGTTTTATTTGAAAGAATAAATTATAAGATTAAATAAGGTAGCCATGTAATTTCAATCTGTCAAACATTTCATTTATTGTTCATTAATAATACAAAAATACACTAATGAAGAGAAACGAGATATGATAAGTATTTTTTATTCTTCGAACCGAAATTCAACAGTAGCGAGTACAAGATATCTACAATTATATCCAGAACGACAACAGCCTCATCGTACCATTTTTCTAGATCTCGACAGAAATTTGGTCGAGAATGGATCGTTTACTAAGCCGCGTAATGGTCAAGACAACAGGAATTTAAATGAAAATCGACAAGATATTTTACAAATGGTAAATTAAAAGCGTGTTTTTAAATTTCATGTTAATCTTGTATTTTTATAGATAAATAATAATCCATCAATTTCTACACGCGAAGTAGCGTCAGAATTAAATTTGTGCCAGTCCAGAGTTTGGAGAACTTTACATAAAAGTAGGTTTAAACCATACAGGATCCATGTTAGTCCCTCTTTACTGGAGATAATTTGAGAAGGCTAGAATATAGTAATTGGTTAATGGGAAGGATAGAAAATGACGAAAATTTTTTAAGCAAAATCATCTGGTCAGATGAAACAAAATTTACAAATTCTGGAATGTTCAACAGAAATACGGAGCACTATTGGGCAGTACAAAATCCCCGACAAAACAGGGCTAGAAGACCACAACATCGTTTTGGAATAAACGTTTGGATGGGTATTTTGGCAAATCGTCTCTTAGGACCAGTTATATATGAAGAACATTTAAATGGAGAATGATATTTAAACATTTTACGTACATACGTATCTGACTATCTTGACGACAATATCCCATTAAATCAATTACAATATTTATGGTGGCAACAAGATGGCGCACCAGCACACAATGCAGCTGTTGTTAGAAATTTCTTAAATCAAGAGTTTGCAAACCGTTGGATTGGAAATAGGGGAGTTGTTGAATGGCCTGCGAGATCACCTGATTTAAGTCGGCTAGATTTTTTTTTATGGGGATATGTTAAAAATAATATTTATAAAGTAGATGCGCCACAAAACATTGAAGAATTACGAGACAGACTTCAGAATGCCTTCGATGCAGTTCCTAGAAGAACTATACAAAGGGCAGTACAAAATGCCAGAAGGCGTGTCCAATTGTGCATTACCGAAGATGGCCAGATAATTGAACATTTACTGTAATTGTTTATTGTTTACTTTTCTATGTATTTGTTTTAATGTTTTTGTTATCTTGCACTCGCTACTGTTGAATTTCGTTTCGAAGAATAAAAAATACTTATCATATCTCGTTTCTCTTCGTTAGTGTATGACATTTTTGTATTATTAATGAACAATAAATAAAATTGTTGACAGATTGAAATTCCAAAGGCTACCTTATTTAATCTTATAATTTATTCTTTCAAATAAAACCTAATGTCAAAAACTATAGTCAGCACGTGGTACATGGTTGAAATCAGAAAAAAAAAGTCTTTCTGAGGATGTCTAAATCCAATATGGCGCCTATAAGAAATTAGATAGTTGATGATGGCCAGAAAGAAACGAAACGTCGTATGAAAATTTAGAGTACACCACTGGATAGAGGTTTAGAAATGGCCACATGGATGTGTTTTTATTTTTTCTCTACAAGGCCAAATGTCGGTGCTACAGGTAAAAGAAGAAAGTGGGGTTTTCGCGTTTTTTTTTTAATAACGAAGGTCATTTGTCACTGGTCTATTTTCTTTACGGATTTATAACAAACACAAAATTTAACAACTTTGCCAAATTTAAACCTATACTCTATCTCCAATAATAAGAGAGATCCCCATGGTGAGGGCCGAAAATGAATCAGCCTGTATATCGCTTGTCTATGTGTGTGGATTTTTGCCGTGTACCACGAGGAGGTTTAAGGAGGTTTATAGGATTTATTAAAAATTAATATATTATAAAATTGCAATTTTAATTTGTTATAGCATTATTTCACTTCACGAAAATTTTACGAAAGTCTTTTTGTGATGCTATTGGAATTTTTATTAGATGTACGAGGGATGTTCTTAAAGTTCTAGGAATTATGATATATAATCGAGGCAAGATAAATATCAATGCACGTAAATTGATCGTTAATGACGTAATATATTGCGCGTTCGCCAAGGTAATTTGACAATCATCTATGGCTTGTCCTTGTCAGTGAATAAATGAACATTAGGATATGTTTAGGGACGTTCTCAATAAATCGACAATTACATCTGATTTGTCCTTGTCAGTGAATAGATGAACATTAGGTTATGTTTAGTGACGTTCTCAATAATTTGACAATTACATATTATTTGTCCTTTTCAATGAATGGATGAACATTAGGTTATGTTTAGCAACATTCTCGATACGAATACGGTATTACATAACATAAACCGAAATAAATATTGTTATTTATAACGTAATAAGAAGTAAAATAAACAAAATTAATTTTATTGGTGCATATGGATTTACAAAATAAATAAATAAAATATTATGATATATATTGTAAAATATCCTCAATATAATATGAGTAAAGACCGCACACATCGGGTTGAAATGATGTCGTCATTACGACGGACGATATAAATAGTCTACAACATCTGTAAGTACATCACGCAGTTATTAAATGCACTATTGATCTGGCTAGCGCGCACATCTGTTTTCATCGAGAATTACGACGCCTTTGTTGGATATTTACAGTTAAATTTATGTTTTCATGGACGTAGATAGAAGCGTGTGGATTTTTAATAATTTTGTCTATTTAGATTAAAATTCGTAAGATAAATAAAGTGCTGTGAGTTAGTTTCTTGTTTTCATAGTTTTAACTGTTAATTACATCGTAATTTTTGTGATATATCCTGTTTAATATCGTTTGATTGAATCTACTTCTCCCAATTATTTCGACATAAGTGTGCATTGAATTTCGTTCAGTTTCAATAACTTACACATACATTTTTAGTTTTCATTTATTTAGATCTAGAGCATTGTTTAAGTTACTTTTTCAGATATGATATGGAAGAACGTCGAGACCGAGAAAATTACATGAAATCGCATACAACGTTACTTAGCATCGCAAACACATGCACAGAAATTGGAACCGTTGGAATCTGACAATTTTAATGAAGAACTCTGTGAAACTTTTATGGCGGCTAATATTCCATTAAATAAACTTAACAACCCCACTTTAAAAATATTTCTCCAAAAATATACTGGTCGAAATGTTCCTGATGAATCCACCTTACGCCAATATTATGTTTCTAAGTGCTACACGAAAGCAGTAGAACGCATTAGAAGCCATCTCTCAAATCAGTACCTTTGGATAAGTGCCGACGAAACTGTCGATATATTAGGACGCTGTGTGGTAAATGCTGTAGCTGGTGTACTACATCCAACTATTCCATATAACGCATATGTAATAGCAACGAAAGTTATAAATACAGTTGATGCGGAAACAGTTGCTAAAACCATTAACGAGAATATTCAAAAATACTTCATTCGGACGACAGGTACAAAGAAAAAATGACAGTGCTGCATATATGTTAAAAACAGACAGACTATTAACGGAAACATATCCTAATATGCTGCATATTACTTGTGTAGCACATGCTCTCCACAGAATCTGTGAATATATCAGACACCTTTCCAGAAGTTGATAGTCTTGTATCCGCTTTTAAAAAAGTTTACAGAAAAGCACCATTGAGAGTAGCTCTTTACAGGGAAAAACTGCCATCTTTGTCACTGCCTCCCTCTACAGTAATAACTTGATGGGAGACATGGTTGGAAGCTACTAGTTTTTATGCAGAGAATTTCGATAGTTTACAAAATTTCGTTGCATGTTTAAATGACGGTGCTCGGAGTATTTCTGAGTGCAAGGAACTAACACAAATTCCAAATTTAAAAAATCGGTTGTACTTTCTTCAGGAACACTTTGGAAATTTGCCAAAACTAATCACTTATTTTGAAAATCAAGATCTCAAATTAAATGATAGTTTAACGACATTAGATGTGGCTATTAATAATTTGAAAAGTATTCCAAGTGACTGCGGATGTGGCCTTCGGCAAAAGCCGCAGAAGTTAGACGCGGTGTTTAATAGAAATCCAGATTAAATAACATTGCGGCAATTGTGTATGGGGACAATGCCACAACATCTAACTGCAAAATACGCGGAAATAAAAGAATATTTCCAGTATGCACCTATAACCAGTTGCGATGTAGAAAGAACGTTTTCTATTTACAAGGTTGTATTTCATTCAAAGAGAACAAATTTTACAGAAGAGAACTTTGAGAAAGTATTACTAGTAAGTATTAATACTCCTTTACTCAACTTGAACCACAAAATGAACAAATAAAAGTGTATTTCGTATTTTGTAGCCGTATATATACCCGTTTTATTATTGTAAGTATAATTATATAAATAAAATTAAAAACTTTAAAAATACAAATATTCCATAGTACGCTGTTATCAACCTCTCGTGTCCGGTCTCTAAATATAAGTTATATGTAGGTACATATACCGTGTCCCAATTTCGATGCTCACCATTGGTATCTCGGTTATTAGAAGATATAGAACAACGGTTAAATGGGGAATGTTTTGCAGAATTCAATACTCGCGGCAAATCTCATTTCAAATTTGATCTAACTTCTTAAATTTTTAAAATATTTTGAAAAATCAAAAATTTGCCGATTTCGTTATTCCTCAATAACTCGATAACGCTTAGTCTGACCTCTTTTAAAGTTTTACATTGTTGAGACACTTTTTTAAAACGAATTATTTGATACAAACAAACCCCCGATTGTCATTTGTTTCTAAGTTATTACCACTATCTTTTGTTTTCCATATGGCGGCCATATTGGATTTTGGGTTTGTTAGGTAGTCCTCAAAATGTGCTTTTCAACGATGTATAACATGCCTGAAAAATTTTTATTTATAAAATATTAATAAAAACGTCAATTAATCTTTAATATGAAATTAGTAGGCTGAAAAATTAAACACCAATGTCAAATGAAAGTGAAAAGATATTCTAAGTATAGCAAACGCCAATTAAGTTGGCGCGAGGAGGGGTAAGTTCGCGCAGGATTAAAAGTAGTGGGGAGATTTGTATTTGGTTTTACATCAAATGTCAGATAATTCTAACTAACCTCTGAGCGTGTATCACTAGCAAAGACATTATGTTCCGTCAAACGTCAATGACAAATGTATTCTGACAATGAAACAAAACGATAACCTGTCAAAGTACAATTAGTGCTGCAGAGATAAGTTAATTAAAACTACTTGTAGTTAGTGATAAGTAATTATTGTCAAGTATTAAGATTTATAAGTATTGATAATGGCACATACATATTCAAACGAAGAAAAAGTTGATATGTTGGAGGTGTATTTCAAAGCAAATAGAAACACTAAAAATGCGTGCACGAGTTATGCAGAGCGTTTTCCAGAAAGACAACAGCCACACAGGACAATTTTTAGAAGACTAGTTACCAATTAAAAAACTTTGGAAGCTTCGAACAAAAACGAGCTAACTATGAAGTTAATGATGCTGATACACGTCGAAATAATATTTTGCAGAACGTTAGGAACAATCCCAGCACATCAGTTCGTCCTGTGACACGAGAAACAGGGATTTCAAAATCTACTGTTCACAGAACCTTGACGAAAAACAAGTATCACCCTTACAAACCAACAATTGTACAAGGTTTAAGTGATAATGACAATCTCCGACGATTACAGTTTAGCAGGTGGTACCTTCAAAAATGTGAATATGACGCTAATTTTCCTAGGAAAATACTATGGACAGATGAAACACGATTTACCAATTGTGGAGTGTTCAATAGGAATAACAATCATCATTGGTCTACTGAAAATCCACATTTGGTAAATCAAAGAAGATTTCAAGTTCATTGTGTCCTTCGCAGTGTGCGCTGTGGCTCCATCCTGTTGGAACCATACTTGCAGATGGTTTTCCACGGCTGGCCTTAAAAAATTTTCCAACATTGTCCGATATCTAACACCAGTGATGGAAACGGCGACACCGTGTTCATTTTCAAAAAAATATGGGCCAATTATCCTTTCCGACGGAACACCGCACCAAACGGTACACTTAAGTGGGTGTAATTCTCGCTGTTGAACTACTCTTGGATTTTCCGTAGCCCATAACCTGCAGTTTTGCCTATTAACGAACCCATTTAATTGGAAATGGGCTTCATCGCTCATAATTAAATTATGAATAAAATCATGATTTTCTTCTGCTTTTTGACGAAAATAAATTGCATAATCAAGTCGTTGCTGGTAATCTGTCGGTTTCAATTATTGGACAAGCTGAATTTTGTATGGAAACATTCTTATTGTATGCAAAAAGTTGTGTCGAACGTCTCCTGGTTGATGTTTCTCCATCTTCCCGAATACTCTCCTGTACCCGTTCAATATTGTCATCCGTGTGCACCGTTCGTCGTCTGCCGGCACCAGGAAGGTTCCTTGCTGCCCCTTGTTCTCGAAAATTTGCAACCAGACGGTTTATTGTTGACTCTGAAGGTTCAATCCGCACATTAAAATAACGACGATATGCACGCTGAGTCAAAACAATGGATCGTTGATTTGAGAAATAAAGTTCAACGATTTTGGCACGTTGTTCAATTGTGTACTGTTCCATTTTAAATTCCCCAAGTCTTCTTTACAAAATACTGAAAACAAAAAAAAAAAAAATTATAATAAAAAAGTTATAAGGAATTAAAACCCTTTCGGACATTTTGGGCCACCTGTACAATTATAAAACACTACAGTATTAAAAGATTGAGCGAATATTTTACTTAAGGTAAATCAAATGATCCTTAATATAAATATGTTGATGTAGTGAAAAATTATTTGGACTTTGTTCTATTATTTGTATATAACTACCAATTCATTTTTTAATCAAATTTTTGTTTTGCATGACGAAATGAAATTCAAAATGGAAAATATTTCTTTAATTAATATACATTATATAGCGATAAATAAAAAGTGGTAAATGTAAAATATAAAACTAAACTACCCAACCTATAATACAATAAAATTTGATTACAAACATATTAATAATCCGATGCAATGATGTCTTTCTCCATATCACTACCTGCATTAACATGGATAATAAATTACCCATGCGCTTCACAATCTATAACAACTTCCCTATCCCACCATTTCTGTATCTCTTCTTCAGTATGTTTAATAGTGTTTTTCCAAATTTCTGGTGTAATTGTTTTCAAAGCATCTTGCCATATCAACTTTGAATTTTCTAAGGAGCGACCTGTTTTTCCAACAAGTCGTGTACAATAATTTATTGTGATACCCCATATGTGTTCTATAGGGTTACAAATGTAATGATATGGTGGTAAGCAAAGAACCTTGTGACCATAACATTGTGCCAATTGGTCAACTTCATACATAGGTCCATTTTTATTTCTACAATCAAATAAAAACTATAAATAGTAGAAAGAAAACTTGCCTTCAATGTACTTACTTATCAACCAAAACAAGTAACTGTATTTTTAACAAATTATTATCGAAGGAAATATCATTTCTTTCCGGATCAATGCCTTTCTGGGCTCATCTTTCTTATACTGGAAGCCAATGATTCGCAGTATTTTCCAATGTAATGTTTCACTACAATAATTTTTTTTTGTAACTAAGAATACAATAGAGTATGTTATTTCTTGATATACCTACAGATTAGTAATAAACACCAATTGTCTTAAATGTTATAGGTGGAATGGGGGTAAAATGGAAGGAGAATTAAGAAAGAAAACTAGTATCAATATCATGAAAATGGACAGAAGAGAGGGTAGTGATAAACATATTAGTTAATTATGGCAATATAGTACTGAGAGTTTCTGGCGATAGATCAGAAACTACTACCCTGCTACAACCAGAAACAACTATCAACCCTTTGTTAATTTCTAGGCATTGGGAATATAGCTTTCGCAGGTAATCAAAATTTCAATGTGATTAATTCCTTAGATACATTGCAATGAAACTAATATAGAATGGTATAAAGTGTCTTATATTATGAATGTAACCATAGCTGGTAATTGTAAATGTAATTTATTTAAATTAACGAAATTTATAATAACTTCACAATATTTTTATGCAAATACAACACACTTGTCCATATCTGCAAATTCTCTAAACTATGTTCCATACAGTTTTAATAAGTATTGGAAAACTATTATGTAAATGTAGGAGTGGCATGCTTTAATTTTCAAAAAAGAATTTTTGTATAGTGTGCAAACAAAATTAAAGTATTGCACACTACAAGTGATTAATGCTTGGGAAAATGTTATTATATAAATTATTTGAAAGATTAGTTTTCATTTAATTTTAAGTATAGCTGCAAGTATATGTCTGACACCTTTAAAATATTAGAGAAATTTTCGAAATTATGTATATTCTTTGTGCAATGATATTAATAAAACTATACAGGCTAAATATACTCGTAGGCAATCCAAAAATTATATTATATTTACACAAGCTTTTAAACTTAATATATAACTTAATTATATAACTATGTATTGTACAAGCGACATGCTCTTGTATTTTTCTGCTGTGCTTATAGGTATATGTATAAGTTTTTATTTTGCATTTGAATCGAAGAACGACTATTTGGTAATTTGAAATTAAAAATTGCTTTAATTTTTTTCTAGTGGAAACTATAGATCTAATGTTCTATTACTGTTAGTGAAGTTTTACAAACTTTATTCTAGCGTTTGTAGCACTTTGAAATGTAGTAAAGAAACTACTGAACATTGTGTAGTATTTTAATTTTATTTAATATCGAAAAAATTAGGAATTTTCTTTTAATTGATTGGATTCAGTCAATTTAAAGAAAAAAAGTTCCTATTCTAGTTTAGTTTCTTACATACATCACCTTTATTTCTATATACCGGTTATACCAGTGTTGGATGACTAAATTTTATACATTATGCACTCTACGGCATACTCTATACAATACTAATATATATTGTATATAATACAGATGTACTTATAAACCTATTACCTATATCGACTTCAATATTTTTCTCTAAATTGGGGGCTCTAATTTACGTCTTTCATATATTTCCTTTTCCATCTCTTTCTGTCACCAGCTATCCGTATCGCCTGTGTCCATTCTAAGTTTCTCTTCCTTAAATTTTCGTTTATATGATTGTTCCATGTTTTTTTGGAATACCTCTTGCTCTCCTTCCTATAGGTTTACTGCTTCAAATTTTTTTCGCCATTCTGCTTCGTTCCATTCTTATCAGATGCCCGAACCATCTCAATTGCGAACTGCTCAATCGTTACGTTTAACGAAGTTACACGGCTTCTTCGTCTTATCTCGACGTTTCGTATTCTATCCAACCTTGTCACACCCTCTATTCTACGTAGATACTTCATTTCAATTGCTTGTAGTCGGGCCTTCGTTCTGTTATTTATGGTCCAAGATTCGCAGCTATATGTTAAAGTTGGTACATATATAGTTTTATAAACCTGTAGCTTGGTATTTTTGGATATTTCTTTTTTATGAATCATTACTTTCCCCAACGCAAAATAAATCTTCTCCGCATTTCTTCTTCTTTTGGCGATTTCCTTATTCATTTGTCCATTTGCCTGTGTTACCGCACCCAGATAACTGAAGCTACCTACTTGTTCCACTCTTTTATTTTGTGTTACTATATTTAACTGTTCTTGATGTGGGGAGATTACCATCGCTTTGGATTTGTTTACGTTTATATTTAAACCTCTCTTGTGCAAAGCATCGTCCCATAAGTTGATATTATAATTTAGGGCGGTTTCTGATGGTGCGAAAATTACTAGGTCATCGGCATATGCAAGGGTTTTAATTACTATTTTCTGTAAATTATAGTATCCCACTTCCCACGGTCTCATTAGTGGGTGGCATTCCTTCATAATATCATCGGCATATGCAAGGGTTTTAATTACTATTTTCTGTAAATTATAGTATCCCACTTCCCACGATCTCATAAGTGGGTGGCATTCCTTCATAATATCATCCATTGTCAAAACAAAAAGAAGGGGCTCAGGATGTTACCCTGTCGCACTCCTCTGTTACTTTCAAAGATCTCTGAGTTGTTATTTTGTCTAATGATATTTAGAGTCTGTCTGTACAAACTTTTAACTCCGCCTATGATATTACTTGCTATATTTCTGCTCTCCATTGCTTTTCATATAGCATTCCTACTTATCTTATCAAAAGCACTTTCTAAATCGATGAACGCCAAACACGTGTTTCTCCCGTATGCCAACGTCTTTCCAATTAACTGTCGGATGGTAAAAATTTGATCTTGCGTACCTCTGCATGGACGAAATCCTCCCTGCTCGTCTTCTATTTCCCCTTCGACGTACCTTCTCAATCTATTTTCAAGTACTCTTTCATAGACTTTACTTGCGACACATAATAACGAGATTCCTCTATAATTTTCGCAGCTCCTAGGGTCACCTTTCTTATAAATTGGTAGCAGTATGGCTACTGTCCAATCATAGGGTACTTCGTTTTGTTTTGAAGGCCATATTCACTATTTTTGTTAGGATCTCCCTTCCTTTATCTGACAAGAATTTAATTGTCTCCGGGGCTAAGTTGTCATATCCCGCAGCTTTCCCTAACTTAATTTTACTAAGTGCTAAGGTGACTTCCGCCTCTGTTGTTACGTCGTCTTGTGGGTCCAGTTCTTCTTGTGTAACATTTCCTAATGTTATACCTGATCCGTTTACGTCTATATCCATTTCCCCCAGAGCTTTTCCGAAATGATCTTTCCAAATTTCCATTTTTCTGGTATCCTCATACACAAGGTTCTTATCTTTATCGTAAAGTCCCCTTGACATAGGTGATTTATTCTCTTTTCTTACCTTTTTAAGTACTCTATAAAACATTCTTTGGTTTTCGTGTCTGTTTCTCTCCATCTTTTCTCCGAATTCCTCCCATTCTTCTTAGCTTTTTGGATTAATTCTTTTACTTTCTTCCTTTGTCTTTTATATTGTTTATAGTTCGCCCCCTTTTTTGTTCTCAAATATCTTGCCCATACCGTTTTCTTCAGTTTAACTTCGTTTTTAATTTCTTCTGCCCACCAAGCTGTTTGTTAGTGTCCCGGTCTTATTATGGATTTTCCACAGACTTCCTCAGCTGCGCCTAATGTGATGACTTTAAATTTATTCCACATTGTGTCTAACGATATTCCCCCTTTCGTGTTCTCCCATTCATCAAATTTTCTCTCTAGGATTTGTTTGTAGTTACTTTGGTGCTCAGCCTCTCTTAGTTTACATAAACGGATACTTTTATAGGTCCTTAATATTGCTCTTAACATATAGTGGTCCGTATTTAACTCAGGGCCTCTCATGACCCTTACATCTTTGACAGCATCTCTATATGGTCTCTCAATAATTACATAATCAATTATCGATTTTTCTTTCATTGTTGGTTGTTCCCTAGTAAATTTGTGAATTGACTTGTGACTGAAGAAGGTGTTTGAGATTAGCATGTTATTATTCTCACAGAAGGCAATCAATCTTTCATCATTGTTATTAAGCATATTTTCACCATAGTTTCACTATAGCTGAATTTTCATCACTGGCGTTATTACAAACTCTGGCATTCAGATCACCCAGTATTATAATCTTCTCTTTCAGGCTCTGTATTATTTCTTGAAACTTATCATAGTATATATCTTTGATGTCCTTCTACTCATTTTCCCCATGGGCGTATGTAATTACTATGTTGTAATATTCTTTATTTGGATTCGTCCAGTTTACTACTAGGAACCTGTCTCATATTTGATTCCATGAACTTACTCTGCTCTCAAATTTTTCATTTATTACGCATCTCACTCCTCTCTGAGCCAATTCATTTTGTTGTACACCACTATAGATCAGTATATGCTCATTTCCGAGATCTATACAACCTTTCGTTTCTTATAAATATTAAATAACATTAACATACTACACAATATTTCATATTTTCTTCGCTACATTTTTTTAACAAAATAATTTGAAAAAAAAAACAATACGGCCCATAATATTTTTTTTAGTCCGGTACTGTTATATTTAGTACACGACCAAGCCGTAGGGGGCGCGCTAATACGAGTTCACTTGTTGGTATTTCAGTTTCTCCTCTTTCATATATATCTTTTGTGGTTACGAGATTTTCTTGTGTCGCCGACGATATACTGAACAGGGGTATTTATCTTATATGGAAGCAAATGAAATCGGAAAAGAGATAGAAGATCAAGTTTCCGAACAAGACACAGATGGCAAATTAGTGAATTTATTCAGTATAGATGGCGCCAAAGGTAATAAACTTTAGAAAAGACAATGCAAAATGCCATATTAGCCATTATTTGGTTTGGTAAGGGTAAGAGTTCCGAATGGTCACCGCAGCTTTAATTAACAAACTATACAAAAATGGAAAGTTTATGTTTCGCTGGTTTCAAAAATGTGTGTCTTTTTTTGCGAAAATGAAACGAAAGTATTGAAATTAATACTTTAAGATCGCATTTTGAGGTTATATTTTCCCAGTTTCCACTACTTTTATGTTTCACAAAATGAAATGCTACCAACACTTTCTGTATTAACTGATCGGCAAGCGCCAAATATAAATCTTTACAAATTTGAAAGGTATCTTAATATATATTTTTTAAATAAAGGTGTACTAATTATTTACATTTTTTTAATTGTCTACTAATTAATTAACATTTTGAAATGGTAGTAAGCATATATTAATCACTAGAATATACTTAAATGTTATTTAATCATCAATTGTTGCATTAAAAATCTCGTTTCGGATATTTGTCATTTATATATTTAAAGAAAACAAATGGTTATAACTTATAAGTATAAATAAAACAGAAACAAACAGTCACTCTAATTTATTGGCTTCTTTTTATAAAAATACATAATTAACATAAGTAATTTGAAAATTCAAACATAACGAGTGTTCATTTGAAAAGTCAATCTCTCTATTTTTAAAGTAGAGAGACGAATTTCTGAACAGACCACTTTGACAGTGAAATCTCATTGGTTGAAAGCAAGGCCACAGGCCAAATGACACCGTACAAATCTTGCTCAGATTCTGATCAACTGACATTGTTTATAATTAAGCCTTGTTTCTATTATTCCTTCGTTATTTCATTATATACTTTACCAGTTCTTTTCGGAGTTCGACAGTAATAGTTATCAGATACACTCGTAAGTAATTTATAAGCAATATATTGAAATAAATACAATTAAAAGAGTTTTATAGTTGGTCTCCAATATGGATGCACAACCAAGTACAAGTGCCGCTGGCCGTGAACATGCTTGTTCTCCTCCGAAAAAGCGTGAAAATATGAATCATTTGCGTAGTACCGAAAAGCAGACCCTGATCAATGCTTACAAGAAAATTATAGCCGATACACCCAATATCAAGAAACTTCACATGATAAAACAAATTTCTGACGTAGTAGGCAAGTGAATACAATTTATTACATATGATCTATATTTTACAGAGTATGCTTACAGGAATTTCAAGAGCAACAGTGTATCGGGTGGTTAAGGAGTATAAAGCCTCTGGAAAATGTGCAGATCCTAAAAAGATTAGTGGTAGGCCTTCTTTACTGAAATCCTTTGATGAGACTGTGAAAACTGCTATACGCCAAATAGTTCACAATATGTTTCGACAAAATGAACCTCCGACATTAGATAAGGTGCTGGTGCAAGTAAGAAATGACGAAGATTTGCCAAACATGAGTCGATCAACATTGTATTTGCTAATAAAGCAAATGAATTTTAAGTAAGAAATATTTATTGTATAGAAATACATGTATATAATTGTGCTATGTCCTCTAGATACTTAAAAAGGAGCAGAAATAGTATTTTGACCGAAAGAGATGACATTGTAAGATGGAGGCGACAATATCTCAGAGATATTTCACAATATAGAGCTCAGGACAGATCAATTTTCTATTTGGATGAAACTTGGGTGAATGAGGGTCATACAGTACAGAAAGTGTGGACTGACACAAGTATTCACAGTCGTAGACAAGCCTTTATCGAAGGGCTTACAACTGGATTAAAAAATCCAGCAGGAAAGGGACGTCGTCTTATTTCGTTGCACATTGGAAGTTGTAATGGCTTTGTAAAAGATGGCTTATTATTATTTGAAGGAAAGAAAACCACTGATTACCACGATGAAATGAATGCCACTGTTTTTGAAGAATGGTTCTCTCGAATATTAAACTATTTACCTGACAATGCTGTTATAGTTATAGATAATGCATCATGTCATAGTCGAGTCGTAAAATAGAAAAGCCACCATCATCATCATGGAGAAAGGTGGATATTCAAAATTGGCTAACAAGTAAGAAAATACAATTTGATAAGGATATGGTCAGAGCTGAACTGTTAAGCTTGGTTAAAGTTCATAAGAATATTTATATTCCTATGTTATTGATGAACTAGCAAAATCACAAAATAAAACTGTGTTACGATTACCTCCTTACCACTGCGAACTGAACCCTATTGAGCTTGTTTGGGCCCAAATAAAGAATGAATTGGCTGCCAAAAACAAAACCTTTAAATTATCTGAAGTGAGACAATTATTACTTGACGCCTTGGGAAATGTAACAGCTACTACTTGGCTAAAATGCATAAACCCTGTTATAAAAGAAGAATCCCGTATGAAAGATCTTGATGCAATAATTGACGAAGTAGTAGAACCATTCATCATTAGAGTTGAAGAGGATAGTGACAGTGAAGATTTTGATTGTAGTTCGATATCATCATCATAATTTAGAGATATATTAATTTACTTCTAATAGTTATGAGTAGCTCATAAGTTTATGATAAATATTTTTATTACATTTGAATTTCTGTAAATAAATATTTGAATGTAATTTTTGCTGAACCAGTAAGTTTACAATAAATGTATTATTAATGTATATTTTGTATTATAATAAATAAATGTTATGTATCTTATCTATTCTCCGTTTACACTTTCTAATATTTACTTAATTTCTTTCCTCTTCTGTCATCCTAGATAAATTCCTGTTGTTGATTTCTGCATAGGTCTATACTTAATATATGCGTGTCACAAATGCAAAAATTATTTGAATTTTGCCGCGTACAAATTGTTTTCAAGATTTTCGTGCATGTACTTTGGGCCAGGCGTACGTTCAGAAATTCGTCTCTCTACTTTAAAAATAGACAGTAGCATGTGATTTATTGCGAACATTTTGAAGTATGTCGTAAATTAAAATTTACTACTTAATCTACGAAGTCGTATATTTTGACAGTTTCATACATACAAATAAATAACAAATGTGATTGACATTATCAAATGTCATTTGGATTTACGTTTACGGAACAACAAACACATACTAATATATATGCGTCTTATTCTATCAAAATTTCAAAGTAACCTAGATTGACTTTTCAAATGAAGACACGTTATAGTATGAGTCAGGTTGGTTTTAAATGCAATTAAATACTACAGAAAACAAATGTACAATGGGCAGTAAGTAATATGTTGTTTAATTGCATTTAAGTAATCCCACTAGCCATTATGATCACTTTAACTTATTTCCTTATATTGTATTTTAAACGAAATCAATATCAAAATAGTATATTAAAAAACGAGTTTCATAAGGCACCATTTTGCCGCACGAGATCAGTTTAGAAAACGAGCCGCTTGCGGCGAGTTTTCTAAAGAGCGAGTGCGGCAAAAGGCCTTATGAAACGAGTTTTTTATACTATTTTTTCTATTTTGCGTTTTTTACATTAATAAATTGCTTAAATTGGAATTATTTAATTTGAAAGTTCAGAGTTTAATTTTTATATAAAGCATGTAGTTGGTCACATTGATACTTGACATTTTCAAATTTAAATCTTGCTATCCGCGAAGTATATTATATTACATATTATTTATTAATTTTCGTTAACATTACTTGATATTTCATTTAAAAATATAAACATGAGTGACATAGAAACATATATATGTTGTTGTCAATTGTATACAACATACGTTGTTTGTGTAAAATGCGAACATATATCATATCTGTCAAATGTACATAAATTCTCAAAGTCATATGACAGCAATGATATTTATTTCTGTATTCGAACAACGCCAACATTGAAAAATGAAAAAAAGTGTATCGAAATAGAGCTCATTTCGATACTGTTTTTGGTTTCATAATGAGTTCATTTCGAACGCAAAATAGAAAAAGTTATTATTAGAAAGCTCTTGAAAGTAAGATGATCATGTTTGTCAAAGCACTAATTCTTGAGTGGGTCATGCAGAAAAAACAGCAACAGAATATTCTTGATATATAAATCAACATAAATAATGCATAGATGTCGTTATAGCAATTATTAATTAAATTATTACATTGTCTCAATTACAAAACACTTAAATCAAACCACTAGTTTTAGGGACATTTGCTGGATGAAAAAAAAATGCAAAAAATTAGCAATCCACATAAATTTAAAAAAATATATCTGCATACCACCACCATCCCCACACACCAAATAATGAAATAAAAAGAAAACCTGAATATTCAGCAAAATTGCTGAATGTTAAAATAAAACGATATCCCATTTGGCAGCTGCAATAAATGCTATATGAAAATGAAGCTTGGAAATTGAATCTGTTCCAAAAATATTTACAAAAACAAAATTATGGAACTATTGAATATAGTAATGTAGGTACAATAAATATCTCGAAACTTCATTATAATATCAAAACAAATTAAAAAAAAAAACTGTCCAACTATTCTTTTGTTGCCGTTTGTTCTGCATGACCCACTCAAGAGTTAGTGTCTTGACGAACATGATCATCTTACTTTCAAGAGCTTTCTAATAATAATCACTTTTTGATATTTATTTTGTTTAAAATACAATATAAGGAAATAAGTTAAAGTGATCATAATGGCGAGTGGGCTTACTTAAATGCAATTAAAGATACCATCGTATCAACAACATTCCTTCCTGTCCAATGTACTACATTTGTTTTCTGTAGTATTTAATTGCATTTAAAACCAAACTAACATACTATATATTTGAATTTTCAAATTACTTATGTTAATTATGTATTTTTATAAAAAGATACCAATACATTAGAGTGACTGTTTATTTCTGTTTTATTTATATTTATAACAATATTTTCTTTAAATATATAAATGACAAATATCCGAAACGAGATTTTTAATACAATTGATGATTAAATAACATTTAAGTATATTCTAGTAATTAATATATACTTACTAATATTTTAAAATGTTAATTCATTAGTAGACAATTAAAAAAATGTAAATAATTAGTACATCTTTATTTAAAAAATATATATTAAAATACCTTTCAAATTTGTAAAGATTTATATTTGGCGGTTGCCGATCAGTTAATACAGAAATGTTGGTGACGTTTCATTTTGTGCAACATAAAAGTAGTGAAAATTGGGAAAATATAACCTCAAAATGCGATTTTAAAGTATTAATTTCAATACTTTCCTTTCATTTTCGCAAAAAAAGACCCACATTTTTGAAACCAGCGAAACGTAAGCTCTCCATTTTTATATAGTTTTTTAATTAAAGCTGCGGTGACCATTCGGAACTATAGCCTTTGGTTTTTGTCGTTAATGTACACCATATTGTTTTTTATATAAAATACCAAAAATTCCAAAAAAGTTTGTGTTGGAATAAATTTTAATATTTTAATTATTAATTAGGGCCAGAATTGAGAATACGGGTACTGGAAGTGGCTGGATAAAAATCGATAGAACTTTTACAGGAGGTAAAGGGAACTTATTTGAGTGTGAATTTATAGTGGGAAAGGAAATTGGAAGAAAAATAATATTAAAAAAAAATAAACTAACCTAGCATTTCGTCCATTTTCAATACACGAACAAACGCACAAATTAGGGCTAAAAGTATCCTTTCGAATGCCCTAATCTATTAAATAAACATCACTCTTAAGTATTTTTGCTATATTAACATTCAATATGTTTAAATAACATTGTTAAAAAGTAATTAAAAAGTGTCTATTTTAATACGTCATTTTCATTTTCAAATTGACATAACTTTAACAACACCAGTTTTAAGCTCTCTATCTATCTATCTATCTATATCAATTTATTTTTTCCAATTGTCAAATTAAAATGGCGTTTGTTATGGACGACATAACTTTGTTAAATTTACAATTGATCATCAAATAGAAATAAGATTTAGAACGAGGATGTATTTTTTCTTTACATTTGCTAATAAATTTGTGAGTGATAATATTAATTGATGTGTATGCGATTGATAAAGTTTAATATATGTATTAAAATTTATATCATTTTTGCTTGAATTCCCTCCTCTCAACTTTTCAGGTTATGTTTAATATATGTATTAAAATTTATATGATTTTTACTTGAATACCCTCCTCTCAACTTTTCAGGTTATTTGTATACATTGCTATACATTTGTATACATTGCTTCACTAGCTTAACTGAGGACGCCTAGATGGCAGAAACATATGTATTAAGCAGAAGTAAATGCTGAAAATACGAGGTGTATTGTCCATGTGCATAGTTATAGATATGTAAATTATTTACATGTTTGTTTCATATTGTTTTCAGGTTAGGTATGTTTAATATATGTATTAAAATTTATATGATTTTTACTTGAATACCCTCCTCTCAACTTTTCAGGTTATGTCATTGCCTGCCTTTAAATATGACAATTGGAAAAAATAAATTGATATAGATAGACATCGCGTCAATAACATTTTAATGTAAACGTTTAAGTTGGTAGCTTGTAACTGCTGTTGTTACAGTTATGTCAATTTGAACGAGAAAATGCCGTAGAAAAATAGCAATTTTTCACATCTTTTTAACAATATTATTTAAACAAATTGAAGGTTAATATAGCAAAAATACGAAAGAGTGGTTTACTTAATAGATTAGGGAATTTGAAAGACACTATTAGCCGAAAATTGCCCTTTTTTTCCTGATTTGAAAAATGGACAAAATGCGAGGTTGGTAAATTGTTTTTATTTTTTTAAATATTATTTTCAAACAAATATCCCTTCCCACTATAAATTCACACTCGAATAAGTTCCCTTTAGCGTCCTGTAAAATTTCTATTGATTTTTATCCATCCACTACTAGAACCCGTATTTCAAAAAATCTCCTTAATTAGTTTTTGTGATTATTAGTAAGTATATGTGTTAACAGAGTAAGGAAAATCGGTGGCAGATGTATTTTTTAATTTAGCCTTATTGCAATATAGTACTGAGTTTCTGGTGATGGATCAGAAACTAGTATTAAGTAAAACACTGCTACAATCAGGAACAACTATCAACCCTTTATTCATTTCTAGGCATCGTGAATATAACTTTTGCAGGTAATCAAAATGTCAATAAGATTAATTCCTTAGATACATTGCTATGAAACTAATATAGAATGGTAAATAAAGTGCCTCTTATATTATGAATATAACCGTACTAAGTAATTATGAATATAATTTATTTAAATGAATCTAATTTACAATAGCTTCACAATTTTTTTATGCCAATACATTACACGATCCATATCTGCAAATTGTCTAAACTATGTTCCATACAGTTTTAATAAGTATTGAAAAACTATTAAGTGGCATGCTTTAATTTTCAAAAAATAATTTTTGTATAGTGTGCCACAAAAATTAACACAAGTGATTAAGGGTTGGCAAAATGTAATATATTTTTTTATTTAAATTATTTTAAAAATAAGTTTTCATTTAATTTTAAGTATAGCTGGAAGTACGTATATGTCTGACACCTTTAAAATATTAAAGAAATTTTTGAAATTATGTATATTTAATTGGTGCAATGGTGTAAATAAAACTATACAGGGTAAATATACTCGTAGGCAATCCAAAAATTATATATTTATACAAAATAAATTGTATTAATATTTGCGTTTCATTTATGTATATTATATAACTATGTATTGTACAAGCGATGCGCTCTTGTATTTTTTTGCTGTGATTATATATATATATATATATATATATATATATATATATATAGGTTTTTATTTTGCATTTGAATCGAAGAATAAGTATTTGGTAATTTTAAATTAAAAATTGCTTTAATTTTTGTCTGGTGGAAAGCTATAGATCTAATGTTCTATCACTGTTACTCAAGTTTTACAAAGTCCAACTAGTTTGTAGCATTTTTAAATGTAGCAAATAGCAAAAAAACTACTGAAACATTGTGTAGTATTTTAATTTGATTTAATATTGAAAAAATTAGGAATTTTCTTTAAATTGATTAGGTTACTAATCTAGTTAATTTAAAGAAAAAGGTCCTGATCTAGTTATGTTTCTTATAAACGTTAAATAAAATTAATATACTACATAATGTTTTATATTTTCTTCGCTACATGTTTTTAACTAAATTTGAAAAAAAAACAATACGTCCCATAATTTTTTTAGTACGGATCTGTTGTATTTAGTACACGAACAAGCCGTAGAGGGCGCGCTAATACGAGTTCACTTGTTGGTATTTCAGTTTCCCTTTTATCAAATAACGGGTGTTCAGAAACATTCGAAGTCAAAGTAGTCCTTGAAAATATGAAGTTATGTCTGATAGATAGAGCTGGGGCTGTTTGCGGTGTGCCAGGATAGTATTCAGTAAAACGCACGTATATATTATATGCAAAATTTCAAAATTAAAAGTCATTTAAATGTGATAAAAACTTATAGGAATCGATAATACAAGGGTATTATTACATTCATATAATGCAAATATTTATTTCGGAGCGAGCATGCCGAACAAAAATATATTACATGTTTATAATTTATAAACATGTAATATAGCATGCCGAACAAAAATATATTACATGTTTATAATTTATAAACATGTAATATATTTTTGTTCGGCATGCTCGCTTCGAAATAAATATTTGCATTATATGAATGTAATAATACCCTTCCTTGTATTATGGATTCCTATATGTTTTTTATCACATTGAAATTACTTTTATTTTTGAAATTTTGCATAGTTATTTGTAAATGTGTAATATTATCAATCTAATGCAGTATTTGTTTATTATGCACGTGTTTGAATAAAGAGTGCTTTGTAAACAGGATTTTGAAGACATTATAAACATGAAATATTTTAGTTCGGCATACTTGCTTCGAAATAAATATTTGCATTATATGAATGTAATAATACCCTTGTATTATCGATTCCTATAAGTTTTTATCACATTTAAATGACTTTTAATTTTGCATATAATATATTCGTGCGTTTAACTGAATACTATCCTGGAACACCGCAAACATCCCCAGCTCTACTGATAGAGATATAATATACTAAGGAGATAGGCAACTTTTAATACCAAAAGAAAACTGAGTTTTGCGACACCTACAATATGTGAGGGAACTAATTTAGAAAAAAAACTCATATTTATTTAAAATTGATTATTTTTAAAATTATTTTTTTGTGTATTTAATATATACACACGTAAATATTTTAACCAAAACTTGATCTAAAATTATTGATTGTTAGAATTAGTTTTGTGCGATATTTACAATTATATACATTAAATATGTAAAAACGTCTATTCTAAATATTCTGTTAATTATTGCTTATAAGTAGTAGTAATATAAATTAGGAAATAAAAAACATAGACTTTCGTAACAATTTATTAAAGTAATGCAATAATAAACATAACATCTTGTATGAACTGTCATTAGTATTTACAAAACACCATGTGTGCGTCTCGATAAGACAATGCTAAAGTTGTATTCCTCAAGAAATGGTTTTCTAGTGAAGTTTTTAGATACAAAAGTATTTGAGATCTATAACTGTCGGCACTTCTAGACTATATTCTCAAATTAATAATACAACCATTATATAACATTTGAGCACACAGAACATCGTTTATTACTTACAAATACAATATAGATTAGAAAATTACATAATTGACATACCTTATTCTCATCTCTAAAGAAAGTGATTCAACTATAGATATATATTCGCTATAAACATAAAAATAAATAAAATACAACTTTAGATGAAATATAGATATTACATTAAATTTTGAAGATATACCATTTTCTAATTAATATAATAATATACTACTAAATCTGAAAAAAGCTTTTAAAAAAATAATTTAAAATGATTTAAAAATGATAATAACGGATATTTCTAAGTCACAAAATTTTCATAATACTTAACCGTACTATATAATTACAAAAAAAGTTAACATTTCAAAATTATCTTTTTTTCAAAAATTTTCCATGACAGGATCGAGCAATTTCATTACATGTAACACTGCGAGTGTCTTTACCATTTAAAATATTATTTAAGCTTTTAAAATAATTATAAATTAGTAGTCGACAGAATTTTTTTATTATAAATGAAGGGCTAAGGTAAAGCATACATCTGCCACGGATTTTCGCAAAAATAATTATTGGGAAGGAAAATAATTAAGAAGGGGCGCTTAGATGACCTTTAGGAAAGCAATTTATTCCAATAAAGTTTACAAAGTCTTAGGAGAAAAGGCACCGTTGAGCTACAAAAAAAATGAATACGCTCAAATGTCCTTTTTACAGTGGAATTTTCCATAGCGTTTATTTACAAAAAATACGCTAATCAAAGTTAATATACAGAAAATATAAACGCCAATGGCTTTAGTATAAATCAAGGATACTATATAATGCCAAGAAAAATGTATGTGTGTATTTGGATGTAAACGTAACGTTCGAGGTTAGTTCTCATCTTGAAAGTATTTGATTTTTTGATAGCTTAGCGGTGCCTTTGCTCTTAAAACTTTGTAAACTTCATCAGGATATATCACTTTCCTAAAGGTACTTTAAACGCCCCCCCTTAATTATTTTACTCCCCAATAATTATTTCTGCGAAAATCGGTGGCAGATGTATGCTTTACCTTAGCCAATTTCTAGATGCGACATCTGCCATATGTGAGAGAACTAAAGTTTTATCTATAGGGCGGCTATATTAGATAAACCCTCATGGTCTGATATAGATTGATACATTTACTTAATACAATTTTATAGGTTATCATACACGCAAATGTCAGTTTATGTCGAAATATATTACTTTAATATGCCATATTAATTAATATAAACTAGTCAAGTAATGATTTAACAATTATTTTAATTTAATGTTTAATTTAAATTTAGATTTTTTTTTAATAAATGTATATACTAGTAATTGTTTTTTGACTTTTGTTATAACTTCTTACAAGAACTAATTTTGTTATTTGATTGAGTGTATATTAGGCACATTGTAATTGGTAAACGTAAATATATTTATTTTCACAAATTATTGTAGAAAATCATGGAAATTATATTTACCAATTTCAATATGGTTAGGATATACTAAATACTAAAAATGAATTTATCCAAATAAGCTACGATTTAAAATATCCGCCAATATGGTTTAGTTTGCGAACTTTTCGTCAGAGGCGCTAAATCTTGTTTCAAAAGCTTATTAATAAGCTAGCCTTCTGTTTCATCTCTTTTCTATGACCTACAAGTCTTTAAACAACCCTTTCAGATAGACATTACGACATTAGACAATATGACCCTCTTGTTCGTACCAGTGCTTTTTGATTATCTTGTCAAATATTTGTTAAAAATCGATATAATTTATAAGAAATGTCCGCATTTAATATTACAATGTTGGGGTTCGTTCTGAGAGTTTTTAGGGCAGATATTTCTGATTTTTGTACGTTCAGTCTCCAAGACACTCCAAGCCGCCGAGATTATATGGATTACCTAAAATTCACAAACTCAACGTGCCTCTTCGCCCCATTGTCAGCGCTATCGACAGCCCCATCTACAAATTAGCCAAATATTTATCTAACACGCTCAAACAATACACAGGTGATAGTAACTCTGCGATTAAAAATTCTCAACATTTTGTAACTCGTTTACAGGATTTTTCCTTCGACACTAGTGATTTACTAGTTATTTTGACGTTGAATCTCTTTTCACGAAGGTCCCGATCCCGGACACAGTGTCAATCATATCCGACAGCCGCCCACGGCAAACCGAATGATATATCCGAACTCGTAAATGTGTGCCTTACTTCCACGTACTTCCAATTTCGAAACAAGTTCTATGAACAAGTGTCGGGAGCCGCTATGGGTTCCCCCTTATCCCCGGTTGTCGCTAACATTTTTATGGAAGCGTTCGAACAACAAGTCTTAAGCTCCTTTCATTTAAAACCTAAATATTGGCTTAGATATGTAGACGATACGTTCGTCATCTGGCCGCATGGCCGGCAGTCTTTAGATGAATTCTTACTTTTTCTAAACTCCCAGCACCGTGACATTCGCTTTACCATGGAGGTGGAATCAGACGGAAGTCTCCCGTTTTTAGACGTCTTAGTTACCCGCAATATCTATGGCAAACTGGGTTATATGAGTCCTTTTAATTTTGTTTGGTGGTCGAAGTTGCCTCCATTTCCACTCCAATTTCATTACCCGGGGTTGTGAATGTTTTGTGATATTGTGTGTAGGTGTATGTTTGTGTGTTACGTTTGTTTTGCCTATAAGGAATGCTGTGTGTTATGCTACATTTTTGTGTGTTTGTGTTGACCTTTGTTTATCTGTTAATTTTTGATTTTTTTCGCGGCTAATTGGATATCGTTATCCTCAGCGCGTCTTTTAATTTGTTAGAGTCCGTCTTTTTTAATTAGTCTCCGTTTTGGGTTTATTATTTTCCTTATTGTGGGGTTTTCGTGTGACTTTATTATTTCTATTGTTTTTAGTGTTTCTAGTTTCATCTCTTTATGTATTTGCGCGTTTGTCATATATCGCGAGTCTAATAACCTTGTTTATTTTCCCTTGTACCGATTGTCTTTGCCTTTCGCTGGCTTGATGCCATATTTCTCCGGCGTATGTCGCGCCCGCGAGTATTATCGTTTTTATTATTAATATTTTATTTTCCAGTGTTAGTTTGCTTTTGCCGTTTAGTATCGGGTACAGTGCGTGTGTTGTGAACCCTATTTTTCGTTTTATTTCTTTAATAAGTGCCGTGTATGCGAGTTATGAGTCCATTGTGACTCCGAGATATTTAACTTTCTCCTGCCAGTGTATTGTGTGACCTTCGAGTTTGACTTCGTCCGGCCTTTTGTGTCGTTTTCTGTGTTGGAAGTAAATTGCCGCGGTTTTTAATGGGTTAATTTTAATTTTCCATTTGTCGTACCAGTCCTTTAGGAGGACTAGATTGTTTTGTAACTGTTTGTGTATGTAAGATATTCGTCTGCTGCTTATGTATATAGCGGTGTCGTCTGCGTATTGTGCGATATTACATTTTTCTATTGTGGGAATATCCGAAGTGTATATGTTATACAGGAGCGGTCCGAGGACGGATCCTTGTGGATCCTGCTGCTATGTGTTCGATTGTCGATTTTTCGTTTCCGATTGTGACATTAAATGTACGGTTCTTTAGATAATTGTCGGTTATTTTTATTAATGTGTTTGATATTTTGTGACGTTTCATTTTGTGTATGAGGCCGGCGTGCCAAACCCGGTCGAAGGCCTTTTCAATGTCGAGAAAGATTGCGCCCGTTGATGTCGATATGTTCATTTTTTCGGTTATGTGTTCTGTCAGTCTTAGTGCCTGTTGTGTAGTTGAGTGGTTTTTCCGGAAACCGTATTGAAAATTTGGGATTATGTTTTTGTTTTCGACTTCATTTTCAAGTCTTGTCTGTATCACGCGTTCTGCCAGCTTACTTATTGACGGGAGTAAGCTGATTGGCCGGTAATCTGCGGTTGTTTTTGTTGTCTTTCCAGGTTTGTGGATCATTATTATCTGCGCGTGTTTCCAAATCGCGGGATAGTGTCCGTGTTTTATTATTCCGTTTATTATGTCAGTTATTATTTTTATTCCGGTTTTTGGTAGGTTTTTAATTGCTACATTTGCTATTCCGTCCGCTCCGGGAGCTTTCCGGTTTTTTAGGTTTTTAATTATTTTTTCCATTTCGTCAGTGTTTGTCGCGTCGATTTCGCCTTCGATTATTTTTATTTGATTATTTCTTTCCCGTTCAATTTGGTTAGAAAATGTGTTGTGTTTTGGTATTGTCTGATTCGTTTCAAATTGTCGTTTTAACGCGTTCGCGAATTCGTCTGCTTTTTCTTTATCAGTTATTGCCGGTCCGTTTGCGGTTTTTAGCGGTGGAATTTTGTTTTTAGTGTTTGTTAGGGCTTTTGTCATCTGCCAGAGTGTTTGATCTTGCGTGTTAAGGGATTCAATTTTGTTATTCCAGTTTTTATTAAAGTGTTCGATCATGTCAGATTTTATTTCATTAGTTATCGCGTTTAATTTTGATTTTATTTCCGGATTTAGCGTTCTTTTATATTCTTTAAGTATGTTTTTTTTGTTTCGTATTTTTATTTTTAGTTCAGTTTCCCAACTGATGTTAAGTTTTGTGTCGATGGTTTTCGTTTTTGTCGTTTGTGCGATTGCGTTTTTTATGTCATCTTCCAGTGTAATAACTGCTTGATCAATGTCTTTCGCGTTGTGAATTTTTACTGTTCTGAGTACTAGGGATTCTTTGAAATGTATTTTTTGTTCTAGTGGTGTCCATGTCAAGCGTTAATATCACTGGAAAATGACCTGAGGAGAGGTCGTTTATAGTTTCTATTGTATGTGTTGTTGTTATGTTTTTAAGTATTGCAATGTCTAAAACGTCAGTAGTACCCGTTGGTATGTGTATGTGTGTGGGTTCCACAGGCCCGATTACGTTGAGGTTGTTTTGTGCTATTTTCTTTAGTTTTTTACCGTTTTTATTGGCTACTTTCGAGTTCCAGTTTTGGTGTTTCGCGTTAAAATCTCCCGCAAATATTGTAAGTGTGTTTTGATTGAAGATCGTTTGTATGTCTGATTCTACTATGTCTAATCCGGAGGGAAGATAACTTGCGTAAAGGTTTATAGGTCCCCTTTTTGTGTTTACTTGTATGCCTGTGTTTTCGATCATATCGAGTGTTTTGTATTCAAGTTCGCTGTGTTTTATTGTTTCGTGTACGAGTATAGCGGTTCCGCCGCCTTTTTGTACCGGCCTATCGTGTCTGTATGTTTTGTATTTTTAATGAGTGACTTGGTTTTAGATGTGTTTCATTTAGCAGCATTACGTCTATTTGGTGTTGGTCTAAAAATACGTGTAATTCATGTTTTTTGTGTGTTATGCTTTGCGCATTCCAATAGGCTATTTTAATGTTGTGTTTGTGATTAATTGTCTGCGTGCGTGGAAAAGTTTTGTAAGTTCATTTGTTTGTTCGAAAAAGCTTTGTGTTTGTTGGGGTGTAGGGTTTGTCGAGCTGAATGTTAGGAATAGTTTCCCAATCATGAGTGCAATTGTGTCGTCAGCTTTTTCGTGTGAGTTAGGTGTTGGTGTGTTTTCTCGGGTTGTGTGTGTAGTTACGGTGATGTTATTTGTCTGTTGTCTTTGAGTCCACGCGTTGTGTTTTGGTAGCGGTGCTTCTATGAGTTTGTGTGTTTGTATTGGTTTGTTTATTAGGTTATTTGGATTCTTTTTGCATGATAAGCTGTTCGAGAGGTGAGCTCCGCCACAGTTTGCGCATTTAGGGGGGGGGGGTTGTCGGCTTTGTGCATTCATGCGTCGAGTGTGACTCTCCGCACTTCATGCACGCGAAATTCATGTTGCACGTACGCTGTTGGTGACCGAATTTCTGACATCTGTGACACTGTACTACGTCTGTTCTAAGTCTGAGGGACTCTACTTTTACTTCTAATCCGCAAACTGTGTGGATGTCGAAAATTGACTTGTATTGTTTTCTATTTCTATTAAAATAAGGGGGGCTGGAAGGCGGTCTTTACCGTTCATCCTAGTGAGTTTCGCGATCGGATAGTTTCTAGAATCTAGATCGGCTTTGATGTCTTCGTTGGTCAGGAATTGGGGTACGCCTCTGATGACGATTTTTAATTTCTTTTCACTACGGAGTTGGTATGTGAAGGATTGAATGGCTTTTCGTTGAGAATTCGGTTGAGATTGTGATAGTCTTGTTCTGTTGATGGAGTGATTTGGACTCCGGCCTGGACGTATCTACTTTGTGTGTAATTAATGTTGTTTGAATTCATGATTTCTCGGACTAGATTCCATTGTGTTGGGTCAGTGATTGTAATTGGGGAGATACTGGGCATTTTGGGTTTTTGGTTTGTGTTTGTTTAGCGGTACTTACCCCGGGTTTCTCTGCGGAAGTGGAGGCTGTCGGTTGGTCGTCGCTCTCCATTGGTGTTGTTTCTTCTGTTTTCTTTTCTTCTTCGATGGTTCTTAGTACTTCGTAAGTGTTGCTCAATTCTATCTGCGGTGGTTCGGTCTTTTGTCGCTTGTTGGATTTTCGTGGTGGTTTTTCGTTCATCTTGATCTCGTTCATCTTGTTCTCGAAGGCGTTGTGCATAATCTTGACAAAGTTCTCGATTGTATATTGAAGTTCTTCGTAGGTGTTGATGTTCTTCATGTCCAGTGCTATACTTTGGGCGTTGTCGTTGGTGCCAGCCATTTCTTCTGGTTTCGCTTCGTTGTCGGAAAAATATATTATAATATAATATATCGGTCGTATTTATTCTATTACTACCGATGTGCTCAGAGCAATCGATAGCGTGCGAATAGCAAACTGGGCCACACGGTTTACAGGAAACCGACTCATACGGACCGATATCTGAACGGGTTTTCTGTTACCATTCGGTTCCCTCTGTTTAATTAAAGTTCAACGTTGTTTAAGTCAGACCAAGCTTTCTCCGATGCGCCGTGCAGAGTAGTGAAGTGAGAAACCGCGAGTGCCGAGTTTTGTATGTCGCGGTCAGCCGTGATTCGCCGTTCTCCAAGTCGTCGACCGACCAATCAGGAACGCAGGCGTGGTCAGGCGTTGGAATAAATACAGCGCCCCGATTTGACCAAGGCAAAATCATTCGCACGCTATCGATGGCTCTGAGCACATCGGTAGTAATAGAATAAATACGACCGATATATTATATTATAATATATTTTACCGACAACGAAGCGAAACCAGAAGAAATGGCTGGCACGAACGACAACGGCCAACGTATAGCAATGGATATATTGCAGAATATTGACACGTACGAAGAACTGCAAAAGACAATGGAAAACTTTATGAAGATGATGCACAACGCCTTCGAAAACAAGATGAACGAGCTCAAGAAAAACGAAAAACCACCACGAAAGTCCAACAAACGACAGAAGACAGAATCACCGGATATAGAAACGAGCAACATGTACGAAGCACTCCGCACGATCGACGAAGATACGAAGAAACGGCGCCAATGGACAGCAGCGAAGAAGAACCGACAGCCTCCACCTCCACAGAGAAACCCGGGGTAAGTACCAATATCACAAAACACACAAACACACACAAACAGCACAAAACACACAAAAACAGCAAACAACACAATCCAATTACCCAAAATGCCCTCTATCTCCCCAATTACAATCACTGACCCAACACAATGGCATCGAGTCCGAGATCTAATGAAAACACACAACATTCAATACACACAAAGTAGATCCGTCCCGGCCGGAGTCCAAATCACTCCATCAACAGAACAAGACTATCGCAATCTCAACCGAATTGTAATGTGGGCCGTTCGGGCGGCCACATCGGATAGCAGGTTTGGGCGACTTATCGTAGTAAATGATACACACGAAGTTCGGGTAACATTCTATAATTAATTTAACACTTACAACTGGATAACAATGTATTTACATGGATTACTAAGTTCAACTCAGACAGGGTAGAACGTGGTTATTAAGTATAACACAGTTCGTATCACTGACTGGTTGTAACTCTCTATCTTACTGTTACTCTGACTATTACTATGACTGTAACTATCTCTTGCTTAAACTACTGTCTATATATATTTAGAGAAGATCCTTGATGTGTTTTCTAGAACATATCCACAAACCCTGACACATAGTCTTGTGTATGCAATAAACACAGAGTGAGGTCGTGTTTATATAACACGTTACCGTTTGTATTTAAAAAAGGCGAGGTTGTAGCCTTGCCGAGAGTGTTATGCATATACATGACTATATCGAGTTATTACACCATCCCCCTTGGGGTTAAAGAAAACTAACACTAGTATGTTTGTTTTTCTTTCATTGAAATCTCTCTATCTATTTACTTTCCCTATTCCTATTTTAAAATATGGTGAACATTAATGAAATTACAAATATGACATGTATTATTCAAACCTTAAGAATAGTTGTTCATTTATTACATATATACAAGTTTCTTATTTCCTATTAACATATTTATACTTAGCTTAACAATGTACTAACTAACATATCTGTTCTTCTTTCTAGGCATGATAATGCTTGAGGCGGTTTTTGTGTACTTCGGTATATTTACCGTCTATGCAAACTGTTATATTTGGCGGCTTGTTTGTTTCAGTTATTATAAAAGGGCCGTTATACAGTGACTCAAGTTTATTCCCTGCTTCGTTCTTTAATAAAACCTGATCGCCGACACAGAAGTGTGTGTGCCTGCGATTCCTATTCAACTTTTCCTGTCTCTTAACTTAGGATTAAATTATGTTTCGCATCGTGCAGGGCTGTCTGGAGTCTGTATTTCATTTCCGCGGCATAATTATCAAAATTGAAAAGCGGCTCTATCGCGTTCGTTAACGATGAAGGTAGCGGATTGTGTTTACCGAAAACTAACTCATGAGGTATATATTTGGTTTCAGTATGCACTGTGTTATTAAATGCAAAGCACCAATAAGGTATCCAAGTAGACCAATTGTCTTTATGGTTATCTAATTGGATTCGTAGATACGCTCCGAGATTTTTATGTGTATTCTCTAATGCGCCTAACGTTTCGTGGTGGTAAGCCGTTGATCTCAATTGCTGTATTCCTAGCAGTGAGCAAGTTTCCTTGAAAACTGCAGCCATAAACTCTGTTTCTTGGTCGGAAGCTATCTGTTCGGGAATAGCGTATCTTAATATAAAATTCTCGACCAGGGCTCTGGCTACTGTGGCAGCTTCTTTGCTTTGGATAGGATATGCCTCCACGAATTTCGTTAGTTCGCATTGGAGTGTCAAGATGTACTTGTTTTCCTCGTGGTCTTGGTTTAATGGACCTACTAAATCTACAAAAATCTTTTGGAAAGCGTATGATGACGTGGTCGTTACCTTGATTGGTTCTTTGTTGGGTATTGAGTGCTTGTGTTTTTGGCAATCACTACATCGTTTCACGAATGATTCGATGTCGTGCTTTAGTTTTGGCCAATAATAAAACCTTTTGATCTGGTTAAATGTTCGGTTTACTCCTCCGTGTCCTCCTGTATGTAGCATATGGTAATCGTTGATGATCAGTTGCTGTGTTTCGTAGTCTTCAATTCTTATTACTCCTCCGATTACGTTTATTTTTAAATCGTTTGGCTCTCTCTTCTTCCATGGAATAAAATTTCTCAGGAAGTCGCTGTTCCTGGAATTGTCTTTGACTATACATATTTCCTGTATGTCGTGTCCTGCACAGAACTCCTGGAGTGTAGTCAATAAGCGCATGTACTGCTGAGGACTCATTGTAACTACAGTCTCCTTCATAAAAATTGTGAGAGCGTCTTCGTCGTATAGGAATATTTCCTTGGAACGCATGCTTGTTCCGTTAACGTTGGAGGGAATTGAAGCTTGCCTTGTCTATCACTCGAAGTTCAATAGATCCCGCTGGCCTTTTCAACAGTTCCACAACCCCGGGGTGATCCGCCCTGGAGCCGGTGGATTCTGTGATTGCTGGGTTCGTAATGGTGTGATCGGCAGCTACATGTCTTGACTGAGCTCTAGTCGTAACAAAAATGCTGTCATTAATCCCATTACTAACCTTCTTCAAGTCGTTGGAATCTATCTCTATCCGTGATAAGGCGTCTGCAACTACGTTTTCCGAACCCTTAACATAATTGATGATAAAATCGTATTCTTCTAACACTAATCTGAATTTCGTAAGACGGCTAGACGGGTTGGTCATTCCAAACAAATATACTAATGGCCTATGATCTGTAAAGATCTTGAATTTTCGACCGTATAAGTAAGGCCTGAAATGCTTCACTGCCCAAACCATGGCTAATAACTCTTTTTCAATTGTGCAGTAGTTCCTTTCAGCTTTGTTTAAGGATCGACTGGCATAAGCGATTGGCCTGTCATTGCCGTTGGATAGCACTGCGCCAATTGAGTAGCCGGATGCATCTGTTTTTAAAGTAAACATGTTGTCTGCATCGAAATTTGGATATTGCAAAACTGGTGGTGTCTGAAGGGCTAGCTTGAGCTTTTCAAATGCCTTTTGTTCCACATCGGACCATGTAAAAATTACGTTCTTTCTTGTAAGGTTGTTCAAAGGATTCACGATGTTGGCAAAATTTGGAATGAAACGCCTATAATAGTTGGCGAATGCGACAAATCGTTTTACGTCTTTTGCGTTCTTAGGAACCGTATATTCCATTAGGGCTTTTACGTTGGAAGGGTCTGGTGAGACTCCTTCAGCTGAAATGACGTGTCCCAAATATAAAATTTCTTTTCTTAAAAAATCGCATTTGCCTGGGTTAAGTTTAAGATTAACTTTTCTTAGCCGTTCCAGTACTCTAACTAAATTCAGATTGTGCTGGCGGAGATTGTTGCCGAAAACTATGAGATCGTCTAGATATATGAAACATTGTTCATAATTAAGTCCTGACATCGCTATTGTAATGGCTCTAGAAAAAGCGCTACTACTCGTCTTTAGTCCCATTGGAAGTCGACACATCTGATACTGATCTTTGCCGGTAGTATATGCTGTGTAGGGACGGCTTTTGGGTTCTAATTCTATCTGATGATAGCCTTGGGCCAAATCTAAATGAGAAAAATAGACTGCGCCTGAAAGCGAGTCTAAGATCTCGTTGATTGATGGCAGTGGGAATTTGTCATCGACTATCTGCTTATTTAACAGGCGGTAGTCGATCACTATCCTCCACTTCTGGTTTCCGTCCTTATCCTTTTTCTTGGGAACTAATAGTAATGGAGACGACCATGGTGACTTTACCTTTTCTATAATGCCATCGGACAAAAGTTTCTCTACTTGTCTGTCGATCTCATGTTTTTGCGAATGTGGCAACCGATAGGGTTTCGAATATATAGGATTTATTTGCGGGTTAACCTGTATGTCTCCCCTGTATATGCTCGTGTGCGTAAGTTTGTCTGACTCAAGGAAAAACACGTCGCAATATTTAGCGATAATTTTTTGCATCGTAATGTTCTCTTCCTTGTTTAGATGTGACGTATTTACTGTTTGTAAAACCTTGCTGACGCGTTCGACTGATTTCGGGCCACTATACTCGAAAGTGCAAACGTTGTATTTATCGAGGTCGGTTACCGTAGGGGCAAAATTTTTCAATGTCGCGTCGCTATCTCTTGTATTCAGTATACGCACGGGCACCAATCCATTCTTCGGGGTAACAACAGATCCTGCTATAAATATACCTGGAGCAGCTTCCTTCTGGGAAACTACACAATCGCTACATGTATTTACTTTAAAATATTTGATTACTTCACAACGAGGCGGAATGTTAACAACCGTGTTTTCATGACCTTCAATCGAAAACGTAAGACTATATTTCTCGTAGTCTATTACGGAGCTGTATTTAGCAAGTATATCTGAACCGATGATACCTATAAGTTCGTTGTTGTTTGTATTGTCTAGCACTGCAAATTTATGCTTGACCTTGGCTTCGCCTAACCTTAGTGTAATGAAAGCTGACCCACTTGTTTTTGTTTGACCGTTAATGTCGACTATGCTTAATTTCTCTGTTTTATCAACATCTAGGTTTGTATAATTAGTATTTATAAATATAACACTTATAGAAGCACCTGTGTCAACCAGAAATAGATTCTCTTTATTATTGAAATGCACATTAATATACGTTAAACCGTCTAGGTTAAAACAGTGTTGACTAGAATCTGTTTTTAGTTGACTATTTTTCGAAAAAAATGATTGTCTTTATTATCGTCGGGCTGGGTCGCGTTTGATGATTCAGCGAATACTTTGTCGCGGTTATCGCGCTTGTCGCGTCTTAAAAATTTCTTTCTATAACCGTGATTATAATTGCTATGAGTATTCCCGTGTTGGAAATTCCTTCGTTTGTTCTCGTTATTAGTATGCCTATACTTTCGGTACCGGTTGTCTTTACCGTGTGAATTATTAAACGTAGCTTTTCTCAAGAAATGATAAACCGTATTGCTATTGTTTGGCGGGTTGAGTATTTGCTCGTTTGAAGCCGCTTGGATCGCGTCGCTTAACGTGCTTGGGTTGCGTGCTTTTATTAATAGCTTTATATTCGGGTCGCGAAGTCCGTTAGCAAACATATTGACTGCAATCTGTTCATTCACCGTACGGAATTTATCGATTAACGTCTCGTCGTCGCCTGCTTGCGTGATTGACAATTGTGCGAGCAGTTCTTCGACTGTCTCACCGTATTCGTTTATTGTTTTTGCGCCCTGTTTAACATTGTATAATTGTGAAGTTAACGCCGTGACCGATTTTTTTGTAATAAAATGGCGTTTTAAATCCGTAATTAAAGCGGTATTATTGGGGTATGATTTGAGTAATCTTAATTTCGCCTTTGGGGATAACCGTGTCTTGAGGACGTATTTCGTTAAACTTTCTTTACTCACGTTATCTAACAATGCGTCATATAATTCGATCGAATCTATTAGTTGCAGGGTTACTTCCTCTTTACCGTTCATTACAGGTAATAAACTTGAGGCAGTCCGTAAATCGAAATTCTCAGCCATGTTGCCAATTGTTACATTCAAATTACTTAATCTATTACTTAAAATTTCGGTAGCCTCATCTAATGTCGCGGTAATGTCTTTGATACAATTTTTAGTTGCCTCACGGGTACTCAAATTATGAGCTACCTTATTGAAACTGTCCCTTATCTCACACAATCTAAGATTAAAATTGTCTATTAGCGCTTGTTTGCGCTTAATTACATTTATATCACTCTTATTGCTAACATTGTCTTTCCTTAAATTACTAAAAAATACCTTTACTTCGTCATGTATCTGTAAGAATTGATCTGGGGCGGACATGAGGGTTGGCCTAGACCTTCTCCTGGCTTCGGTGGAACTCCATTTGGACCTGAGCGGAGAGGGCCTTCGTCATCTTCTTATTCACGTGCCGGTATACACCGTAGCAGCAGCAGGACGTTAATATGACCATAACTCCTACAAACGCCACTACGCCGAGGATGTCGATGGTGTCCACGTTGTTTTTTATGTTGGCGTCATTGCCTGCGATGATCACCTCCTCCTTTGTCGCGTAATTGCCCATTTCTTGCTCTGACCTGCTAAACTGTAGGTTTTTTTTCGCTGGTTCGTTCCGGGTTCCTACGAGTTCCCTGCAGTCTTAAACGACTGGCAGAATGGTCCTAAGCCGTAGGTAGGCAGAATCGCCATGTAATGTGGGCCGTGCGGGCGGCCACATCGGATAGCAGGTTTGGGCGACTTATCGTAGTAAATGATACACACGAAGTTCGGGTAACATTCTATAATTAATTTAACACTTACAACTGGATAACAATGTATTTACATGGATTACTAAGTTCAACTCAGACAGGGTAGAACGTGGTTATTAAGTATAACACAGTTCGTATCACTGACTGGTTGTAACTCTCTATCTTACTGTTACTCTGACTATTACTATGACTGTAACTATCTCTTGCTTAAACTACTGTCTATATATATTTAGAGAAGATCCTTGATGTGTTTTCTAGAACATATCCACAAACCCTGACACATAGTCTTCTGTATGCAATAAACACAGAGTGAGGTCGTGTTTATATAACACGTTACCGTTTGTATTTAAAAAAGGCGGGGTTGTAGCCTTGCCGAGAGTGTTATGCATATACATGACTATATCGAGTTATTACAGAATTCTCAACGAAAAAGCCATTCAATCTTTCACATACCAACTCCGTAGCGAAAAAAAATTAAAAATCGTCATCAGAGGCGTACCCCAATTCCTGACCGACGAAGACATCAAAGCCGATCTAGATTCTAGAAACTATCCGATCGCAAAAATCACTAGGATGAACGGTAAAGACCGCCTTCCAGCCCCCCTTATTTTAATAGAAATAGACAAAGAATACAAGTCAATTTTCGACATCCACACAGTTTGCGGATTAGAAGTAAAAGTAGAGTCCCTCAGACTTAGAACAGACATCGTACAGTGTCACAGATGTCAGAAATTCGGTCATCAACAGCGTACTTGCAACGTGAATTTCGCGTGCATGAAGTGCGGAGAGTCACACTCGACGCATGAATGCACAAAGCCGTCAACCACCCCCCCTAAATGCGCAAACTGTGGCGGAGCTCACCTCTCGTTCAGCTTATCATGCAAAAAGAATCCAAATAACCCAATAAACACACCAATACAAACACGCAAACTCATAGAAGCACCACTACCAAAACACAACGCGTGGACTCAAAGACAACAGACAAATAACATCACCGCAACCACACCCACAACCCGGGAAAATACACCAAAACCAACACTTAACTCACACGAAAAAGCTGACGACACAATTGCACTCATGATTGGGAAACTATTCCTAACAATTAGCTCGACAAACCCTACACCCCAACAAACACAAAGCTTTTTCGAACAAACAAATGAACTTACAAAACTTTACCACGCACGCAGACAATGAATCACAAACACAACATTAAAATAGCCTATTGGAATGCACAAAGCATAACACACAAAAAACATGAATTACACGTATTTTTAGACGAACACCAAATAGACGTAATGCTGCTAAATGAAACACATCTAAAACCAAGTCACTCATTAAAAATACAAAAATACAAAACATACAGACACGATAGGCCGGTACAAAAAGGCGGCGGAACCGCTATACTCGTACACGAAACAATAAAACACAGCGAACTTGAATACAAAACACTCGATAAGATCGAAAACACAGGCATACAAGTAAACACAAAAAGGGGACCGATAAACCTTTACGCAAGCTATCTTCCCTCCGAATTAGACATAGTAGAATCAGACATACAAACGATCTTCAATCAAAACACACCTACAATATTTGCGGGAGATTTTAACGCGAAACACCAAAACTGGAACTCGAAAGTAGCCAATAAAAACGGTAAAAAACTAAAGAAAATAGCACAAGACAACAACCTCAATGTAATCGGGCCTGTAGAACCCACACACATACACATACCAACGGGCACTACTGACGTTTTAGACATAGCGATACTTAAAAACATAACCACAACACATACAATAGAAACTATAAACGACCTCTCCTCAGATCATTTTCCAGTGATATTAACGCTTGACATGGACACAACTAGAACGAAAAAAACATTTAATAAGACAGACTGGGGAAAATTAAAAGAATCCCTAGTACTCAGAACAGTAAAAATTCACAACGCGAAAGACATCGATCAAGCAGTGATCACACTGGAAAATGACATAAAAAACGCAATAGCACAAACGACAAAAACTAAAACCAACGACACAAAACTTAACATCCCGACTGAACTAAAAATAAAATTACGACTCAAGAAAACATACTAAAAGAATACAAAAGAACGCTAAATCCGGTAATAAAAACAAAATTAAACGCGATAACAAATAAAATAAAATCTGACATGATCGAACACTTTAACAAAAACTGGAATAACAAAATTGAATCCCTTAATACGCAAGATCAAACACTGTGGCAGATGACAAAAGCCCTAACAAACAAAAAAAACAAAATTCCACCGCTAAAAACCGCAAACGGACCGGCAATAACTGATAAAGAAAAAGCAGACGAATTCGCGAACGCGTTAAAGAGACAATTCGAAACGAACCCAACAATACCGAAGCATAACACATTTACAAACCAAATTGAACGGCAACGAAATACAAAAATCGATATAACAGATGGAGAAATCGACGCCACAAATACCGACGAAGTGGAAAAAATAATTAAAAACCTTAAAAACCGAAAAGCCCCGGGAGCGGACGGGATAACTAACTATGCAATAAAAAACCTACCTAAAACCGGTATACAAATTATAACCGACATAATAAACGGAATAATAAAACACGGACACTATCCCGCGATTTGGAAACACGCGCAGATAATAATGATCCACAAACCTGGAAAAACAACAAAAACAACCGCAGATTACCGGCCAATCAGCTTACTTCCGTCAATAAGTAAGCTGGCAGAACGCGTAATACAGACAAGACTTGAAAATGAAGTCGAGAACAAAAACATAATCCCAAATTTTCAATACGGTTTCCGGAAAAACCATTCAACTACACAACAGGCACTAAGACTGACAGAACACATAACCGAAAAAATGAACATATCGACATCAACGGGCCCAATCTTTCTTGACATTGAAAAGGCCTTCGACCGGGTTTGGCACGCCGGCCTCATACACAAAATGAAACGTCACAAAATATCAAACACATTAATAAAAATATCCGACAACTATCTAAAGAACCGTACATTTAATGTCACAATCGGAAACGAAAAATCGACAATCGAACACATAGCAGCAGGAGTACCACAAGGATCCGTTCTCGGACCGCTCCTGTATAACATATACACTTCGGATATTCCCACAATAGAAAAATGTAATATCGCACAATACGCAGACGACACCGCTATATACATAAGCAGCAGACGAACATCGTACATACACAAGCAGTTACAAAACAATCTAGTCCTCCTAAAAGACTGGTACGACAAATGGAAAATTAAAATTAACCCATTAAAAACCGCGGCAATTTACTTCCAACACAGAAAACGACACAAAAGGCCGGACGAAGTCAAACTCGAAGGTCACAATACACTGGCAGGAAAAAGTTAAATATCTCGGGGTCACAATGGACTCACAACTAACATACACGGCACATATTAAAGAAATAAAACGAAAAATAGGGTTCACAACACACGCACTGTACCTGATACTAAACGGCAAAAGCAAACTAACACTGGAAAATAAAATATTAATAATAAAAACGATAATACTCGCGGGCGCAACATATGTCGGAGAAATATGGCATCAAGCCAGCGAAAAGCAAAGACAATCGGTACAAGGGAAAGTAAACAAGGTTATTAGACTCGCGATAAATGCACCGGGATACATGACAAACGCGCAGATACATAAAGAGACGAAACTCGAAACACTGGAAACAATAATATGCAAACGAACACTAAAGACAATAGAAACAATACAGTCACACGAAAACCCCACAATAAGGAAAATAATAAACCCAAAACGGAGACTAATTAAAAAAGACGGACTTAAACAAATTAAAAGACGCGCAGAGGATAACGATATCCAATTAGCCGCGAAAAAAATAAAAAATTAACAAATAAACAGAGTCAACACAAACACACAAAAATGTAGCAAAACACACAGCATTCCATAAAGGATAAAACAATCGTAACACACAACGACACACAATAACACAAAACATACACAACCCCGGGTAATGAAATTGGAGTGGAAATGGAGGCAACTCCGACCACCTAACAAACTCAAAAGGACTCATATAAATTGACCAAGGCACATTCTCTACGAGACCACCTTGCGAACTACTACCTACAGAACTACCGACTACAATCGCTGCTAGATTTATCTTCGAGAATTTAGTCAAGAAGACGAAACGCTGCCCTACAGCAGCAAGAAGTTTTTTTTCTGTGTTTGAAAAATATCCCGATATTTTTCTCACCAGCAATTTCACCAACACATGTAAGTCATTTTTTTATATTTTTAATCAACATTTATTTTCTTATTTGTGTTGCCTTGCCTTGTTTTCTGCCCGTTAGTTTTCTGTTTTTGTCGGACAGAATTCTGACTAAGTCCGAAGTGGACTTAGAATAATTTCGGTTACCGAAATTATTCTCCGCCGATTTTTCTACATTGACAACATTTTTGTTTTTCTCCGCCGTACCCTGTGAAACGTGAGTTTCACAAACCCCTTGTTATTTCTTTTTGCTACGCCCCACCTCGGCGTCAGTGTTAAATTCATTCCCCGTTTCCCCTGTGAATTTGTGTTGGTGCCGACGGCTGAAGAACAGTTTTTTTTTACCTCCCAGTGCTTGGACGCTTACAACGACTTTTTTTGTGTGTGCGGTGTGTTTCGGTGCTCGCGGCTACGTTTTGTACACGTGGTGTGGTGTCTCTGCGCGGCGTGGGGTGCGCGAGTGCTAGTGTTTGCGACACGTGGTTTTGGATACCTTGAAAAGCGCAAGTATTTCTTTATTATTGTTTTTTGTTCTTTCCCCGTTTGTATATCTCGCCCTTGTAATATATTTTTTTTTTGTTGTTTTCCCTCTCCATCACATATATATCACTACCTCGCCTTTTTTTTTTACCTAGTAACTTCTTTATCTCGTTTCTTTACCACACCGTGCCCTAGCCCATATTTGTTTAATTTAGATATTGATTTCTTCCCTTAGCAGATCTCCTGCAAATTTTACCTTTCCCTAGCCCCATTTGAATTTTTTTTTTTAACCTAACCTCCCTTGAACACGTTTTTTTCTCCTCGTTTAATTATATACATCCACCTTGCTATTTCACCCTAGTAAGTTTCTGCCATCTTTTTTTTTTTCTTTCTAATTTTTTTTTTCTCCTTGCCTTGAAAACCACCTTTTTCCCTAGCTACCTTTATTATATATATATATATATATATATATATATATATAGTAAACCTAATCAGTAGGCGATTAAAGGTCTGTATATTACTTCAAAATATATGTATTTAAAAAACTCTACATGTTTCGGCTGTATACGCCTTTTTCAAGAGAATACAAAATATGAATGACAGGATATAAATGTCAAGTAATTAAGTTGCTATGGTTTAAATTATTCAAAGATACATTCTAGTAATAATAATAAATCATGCCTTAGTATTCCAAAAAATAGATAACAAGGTGTGAAAATATGTGTTGTTCGCTGTTAGCAATTTGTGTCTCCTTCTGGGTATGAACTTGTGTGTTGGTTGCTGCTGGCAGCTTGCGTCTCTCTATGGGTGTGTGGTTTTGTGTGAGAGCGTAAGTGTAGGGTTTTGTATGTCGGTGCGTTCGTGCGTGTGTTTAGTGATCGGTCGCATGAATTTATTATATATATATATATATATATATATATATATATATATATATATATATATTTTTTTTGTGTCCATATTTTTTTTTTATTATTCATACCTTGTGTTGTTTTTTTTTAATTTTTGTTGTGCTTTATTTATTTATTAGTTTTTTTTCTTAATTTATTTTATTTTATTATTAATTTTTTTTTTCTCTTGTCTCTCTTGTATTTTTGTCCTTGCATTTATTCAATCCTTGCTTGCCTTGCCTGGCTTGCATCTTTAGCGTCCGTATTTGTTTTTTACTTATATTATTTTTTTATTTTTTTTATTTTATTGCGCGTTTCCTGTTGTATATATTTTATTTTATTGTGTAAATATATTGTAAGATTTTTTGTACAGTGAAAACACCTCTTTTATTTTTTTTCTACCTTACACTTCGTCGTAAGTATCGAGTGTCTAGGCATTTTAGCACCTTTCCCCTTGTTGTTTTACCCCGGGCGCTCCGCGCTGAGAAGCCGGCGCGACGCCCAGCGCCTGCTGACCGTTTCCCCGAAGCCCGAGGGTAACATTTCCCATCATCACCCGGCACACAAACAAGCGGTGATTAATACACTTGTACATCGTGCGTTTTCTATCTCAGAACCTAGGGCACTACCCTCCGAACTTAAGCATGTTTCTAACACCCTACTCCATAATAATTATAACGCCTACGACATACACCGTACTATAGTGAGACATCGTAACCCCAAACCTCGGAGTGAACCCGATCCTAACATCAGCACTGGCATATAGCATATAGGAAAGGTTCTACATAGAAATAAAATCAAAACTGTCTTCAGACCCCATTCTAAAGTTTCGGACCTCTTACCCTTGGTTAAAGACAAAATATCTCCGCTCCAAGCACAAGGAGTGTATCGCATTACGTGTTCGTGTGGCAGGTGTGTACATTGGCGAAACTAAGTGGCCGGTCGGTGTGCGTGTGTCCGAACATGAACGTTGTACTAGACTGTTACATATAGCCGGTTCAGCGCTGGCAGAACACAAACTCAACTCCGGTCATCAAATTCTATTCAAAGATGTCAAGCTTCTGTCCCGTGAATCGCATTATTTCCCTAAGAAAATCCGTGAATCTATTGAAATTTACAAACATCCCCGCAATCTCAATAGAGACGATGGCTATACGTTACATCCAACGTGGCAAACTCTACTAAGAATTACCACGCCCATACCACACATGCCATTGGCTCATTGTCCCCAGCCAATAGCAGGCCACCATCTGACCGGGTCCCCCTATATGTTGTACCGGTCTCTGTCATAGCCTTCTTCAAGCTACACACATTCGATCACTGCCACTCGAACGAAGCAGACGTACCTCTCCAGTACCGAAGTTGAACGAGTTTTAGATAATGAGCCCCACTCCAACGACAAGTTGACGACATCGAGAATAAGTCACTCTGTCACTTACGCCTGGTGAAGGAAGACGTGTCGTGATACCGGTCTTTTATAAGACCGCCCTGCAGCCTTCAGTGTTTTACACCGACAATTCACACCGTTTAAACGGTGTTTCCCGCCGCACCAACGGATAATTGTCTATTTTTAGACATTTTTAACACGAAAACAAAAAAGAGCAAAACAAAAAGGAGTATCGGCGAAAGAACACCCATGGAGGGTGTCTCGACTCGGCCGCAATCCACGGCCCCCGCAGCTTCGGAGGCGGTGGCGCCGTCGGCGACAAAAATCGACGATGATGCGATAAGAGCCTTGCTCAAGCAGGATTTCAGGTACGACAGCGCCAGCGAAGGATCCATGGAGTCCCCCGACGATGGCGGCGGCAGCGACAGCACGCGTTCCAGCGACGCTGACGACGGGTGCACCACCGTCGAATCAAAGAAAAGGAAGAAGAAAGAAACAACGAGAGCTAAGAAGAGAGCTACGGGAACTACGGAACAACGCCCCTGACCGAGGGGTGGCAGGGTGCCACCCATTATTCTCCGGGACAAAAACAAGTGGACGGAGTTCCGCACCGAAATGCTGAGACGTGGAATACGGATCGAAAGATCCGTATACAATAACGTGGGCATTCGGATTCAAGCGTCGTCCGTCGACGAATATCGTTGTCTCGTGAGCGCAATGGAGCAAACAAAGCTTCAGTGGCACACCTACTCCCTGAGGGAAGCGAAGCCCCTCAAGGTGGTGCTTAGGGACGGATGCGAACAAGAACATCTACGAAGTCAGATTTGTATGCGGCCTCAGCATCACGGTTGAGGCAAAGAAGGTCAACAGAGATGTCAAGACGCAATGCCAGCGTTGCCAGCTTCACGGCCATGGGCAGAGGAACTGCCATTCAACCCCGAGATGCGTCAAGTGCGCGGCGGAGCATCAATCGCACGAGTGAACTCTACCAAGAGAGCTGCCTGCGACTTGTGCCCTTTGCCAATGCGCGCATCCCGCGAATAGCAAGATCTGCCCATTGGCGCCGATGAATCGTCAGGAGGCCGTAGTAACGAAGACGTCGGCATCTACATCTGTGGAGAAGCCACCTAGTAAGAAGCCCAGCGCCCCGACGAGGGGCGTCCCGAAGGTGACATCGGCAGTTCCGACTGCAAGGACAGTGTCCACCGGCGTCGCGGCGGCGTCTTGACGCCTATCGCCGCGGCATCCACCGCCCCGATGGAGACCGACGCGGCGCCCGCCGTCCCGACGGTGGCCGCCTCGACGTCAAGACGTAAATGCAGACATCGACGATATCGGCCGCATCCATCGAAGAGTGAGGCGCATCCTGGAGGAAGACGAGAACGACGAGCTGACACCGATCACGCCTGAGGAAGTGAGAGGGGTAGTGAGAAAGTTCCGACCACGAAAAGCACCTGGATATGATGGAATTTCATACCACGCACTCAAGCTCATGCCAAGAAAGGGTATCGCTGCGATGACGAACATCTTCAATGCAATGCTACGACTGCGTCATTTTCCAACCCCCTGGAAGTGCGCGGACGTAGTAATGTTGCCGAAGCCGGGAAAGTCGCTGACTTTCCCACAAAACTACAGGCCGATCAGTTTGCTCCGTGTTAGGGAAGACAGCTGAGAAGCTAATACTGCGTCGACTGGAAGACGAAGTCGAGGAGTTGGGCATCATCCCAGATGCCCAATTCGGATTCCGACGCGACCATGACACAGTTTTGCAGGTGCTACGACTCGTAGAGAATGTCAAGGCGGGTTTCAACGTAAGGGAATACACGGGAGCTGTGTTCCTGGACGTTGCCAAGGCATTCGATAAGATCTGGCACCAGGGCTTGTTGTACAAGATGCATCAAGCCGGCATCTCAATGGGACTCCTGAAATTACTCAGGATGTTCCTGATCAAACGAACATTCAGAGTTTTACTAACGGGCCATCGTTCTGATTTCAGGTTAGCGACAGCAGGGGTACCGCAGGGCTTGGTGCTCTCACCACTTCTCTTCACGATCTACGCCAGTGACATTCCGACAGTACCGAGAGTCAACATAGCGATGTACGCGGACGACGTGTGCATCTTCACCCGCTCCAGAAGCGCAGTGGATCACTCGAAGCAGATGCTTGTGGCGTTCTACGTAATGTTGAACCGGCGAAGTAAGCTTGATCCTGCTTGCAAGATCAAGCTCTACAAGACCGTGATCAGACCGTCGATGCTGTACGCTGCTGTCGCTTGGGCGACCGCTGCGAACTGCCACATGAAGAAGTTGCAAGTCGTGCAGAACCGGGTGCTTCGGATCGCCCTCGATGCTCCATGGTTCGTGAGGAACACCACCCTCCACCGCGACACCAACATGATGACAATCCAGGAGGAAATCAAGAACTCCGAGAAAACATTCGCGATGTTGGAGTATTGGATCATCCGAATGCTCTCATCGCAGAAGCCGCCGACTACGACCCCGGGATCCCATGGCAATACAGGAGACCGAGGATGATACTCAACTGAAGATTCGACGAAGCAAGAAGACGTCATCCACCGACCGTGGTGGGAATCAACAACAACGAAGAAAGAAGCAAAGTTTGTCCGAACCAGAACGAACATCATTGAAGACGGAAGACGTAAAGGAGCAGGCTCCAGGAACTCTGCAAACAGAAGAGGATCTATGGATTTTCAAGCTACTGCGAAACGACGAACATTTACGTACAGCCCTGAAGATGTCCCTTGAAACAGTGGACGAACTCGACGCGGTTCCAACCCGGAAACCGAGATCTACATCTAGAGAACGACCGCGGAAACCTACACCTACAAAATGTTTATAGTTTGAATAAGCAAAAACTTTCGAAATAACACCAATTAAACCTTAGAACACGAAAATCAATCTGAACAATGATATTCATCGACGTGAATGTCTATATGAGAGCTTTGCACAATGCCGCTGTGATCTTAATAATTTTTTTCTATCTAACGTTTCTATCGTTTTGTACTCCGTATCGTTTTCTCCAGTAGTATTCCCTCCCCCACACACCCTCGGAACTATCGTTTCGTTTCTACACCTTAACACCTATCGCATTAGAAAGAGATAATATAGAAAACAAATATTTGTATACGTTAGATAAAGACGAAAAAGAGCGGTTGAATGATATCCACTGGGTCCCGCACATGTTTTACACATTTGAAAAAAATTGTAAATTTTAATAGTATTTATTATGATTGCCAAATTCTCTTTTTCGAATGAAGAGTTTTTATTTAATCGTAACAAGAGCTTTTCCAAAAAATTCGTGTTACAAATGATCATTGGGCAGCTTTTTTAAATTTTTGTGAAGAATCACCACTATTAATTACGAATAAATTTAGCGGCTTACAAGTAAGACAGTAAATAAATGCGCTTTGGAATGTTGGAAGTGTTGCAGAACTATTAAATTATTTGGGATATTGAGAAAAAACGGTCGAAGAATGAAGAAAAGTGAGTAAATACCATTTAATAAAATAAAATATTTGTTTTTCTTTTTTTATCATTATCCATATCTTAAACTATAATGAGATGATTAAATTGACTATTAGTTATAGACAATTACTGACTGAAAGTCAAAAACTAAAAAATGAGCCATTTCCTTTGGCAGTCTAAACAGTTGTTTAAAATGCAAATCTGTTAAATTAAATGCATTTCTAGTTTTTCTCATAAATCGTCTTTCATTATTCTATAGCCGGAATTCCTCTCTTCTGTCTTGTGCCTCTTCAATAGCAATTGCATTGTAAATAAATCCAGGTAACATCTTCAAATAAAAACAAGAAAATTGTATGTCATTGTGATATATTTTTAATTACCTTTTCTCTAGTGTGGTGCACGAATATGTTTATTATGATACCTGTACTAATAATGAATAATATAATTTGTCAGAACAGGAAAACTAAGAAATGTAAATAGTAAACGAAGCAGACAAATGGGATTAAGAATTTAAGGCAAGATATTTACAAATGTATATCAAACGCCAATTAAGTTGGCGCGAGGAGGGGTAAGTTCGCGCAGGATTAAAAGTAGTGGGGAGATTTGTATTTGGTTTTACATCAAATGTCAGATAATTCTAACCTCTGAGCGTGTGTCACTTTATGATCCCCTAGCAAAGACATTATGTTCTGTCAAACGTCAATGACAAATGTATTCTGACAATTACTTGAGTAGTGGGGGTGGACGTTTTTAAAAACGGTTTCTGCACACCTCCTTCTCGCGCCAACTTAATTGGCGTTTGCTATATCTTTTAAAACCTGTGAAAATAAGGGAGCCAATAAAAATTTAGTGACTTTACAAAAATAACTGCTAAGATAAACTAATGTTTTTAGAATGGATATTAAAGTTACGAACAAACCTGAAGAGAATGCGATATCAGCACGGAGTACGAATTTTAGTAGGAATAGAAAGCGACACTAGAATACTACTGTAGAATTCGTTATATAGAATACTACTGTGCACGGAGTCCCAATGCAGAACTACAGCAAACGCTTTTGTTTGGATAATGGCGACTGACCTACTCCAACTTGTGACGTCACACTAATACGGCGTATTGTTTAAAAAAAAGACGCAAAAACTCAGTTAAAGTGAGAAAAACAAAGGTAATCATTAAAGAATATAGCCCTTTTTTTTAAAGGAAAACTTTAAAATAAGAACTAAAATCAGGTCTACTTTTTCACTAGCCTGGGTCGGTGGTGCAGACTCTGTGGTCCCTGACCAGCCGCCACTGGAAAAAGGGATTAAAAAGCATAAAAATGAGAAAAGGTACAAAATTTACTTTGACATAGCATATCTTTTTTAATAAAAATTACATTCGTATATGAAACATAAATACAATTTTAGTAATTCGCCATAAAGGCATATAAAAAAAATTTATTTAAAATTTATAAAGAAAAAACTATTAATCTCGAAAATAACTGTTAAATGCTGTTCTAAATGTTCCATTGAGAGGTCGTGTCTTCGATCACTCACTATATTCTTGTAAGCAGACCTTCTCTATACGTCAACACTTCTAATAGAAGCGTATTTGAATTTTGTAATTAAAGCAGGTTCCATAATAAAATAGAATTTATGCAATTTTCTGTAATATTTCGAATCCTTAATTTTTACGCAGAATGTCCTTCAATTTATTTCTAATTATTTGATCATTGTGTCCTGGTACAGCATTTGTGATAATTTTAAAATGGGATATTTGACAATCTATCTCTAAATGTTTCTACTCTTAAAGAAGCTTTAACAAATATATCTTATTAATTTATTTTCTAATGTGAACTGCAATCTTGTAGTTGTGCTAAGCAAGCGCAATATATTAGATTCTAATATAAAAACATCAACTTACATGCAGCTGTTATGTATGTAACTGAGTCAGTCAGCAGGAGTAAAATTTTATCACTCGGTATGGGTCCCGGTAAGAAAAAAGTGTTAATTCGTCGTGAATGAATTTTGTTACTTTTTGACGAATTATCAGTAATATTCCGATAAGTAAATTTGTCAAGCACATCCTGTTTGATCTACACATATCCATATACCCATAATTATTTCCAATATTTTTTTATTTTTTGAATAACATTCTTGTACACCGAACAATTATATGTAATTTTTGCGGAGATGGCTTTTATCAGGAATGTGCATTGTGCAATATGTTCCTAAAAACGTTTTAAAATATTTGTTTTGCAATTTATAAATAGATATACTTGCTTTTATCAGAGCCTTGCAAAGATTAATATTGAATTTTGATTGTTCAGTGTAGCCGGAAATAGAAGCCATATATGTAATAGTAGTTTGCCGTCTGAGTTTGAAATTTAGTCTTTCCCGGAGTTATATTGTAAATATACTGTCGATATAGCTATTAATCCAATTGTACTTTTAATTAGAAATCAGAACAGCTGTATGAACGGTGCGGTACTTTCTCATTGTAAATGTTTCTTAGAATAAGGCTGTGCTCAAATATATTAGATTATTTTCACACCAAGTTGTAATAACTCAATATTTTTGATGAATCAAACGTTGTAAATAAATTGTATTACTTCAAATAAATAAACTGTCTTTTTTTAATTAGTTGTACTAAGTGTTTATTTAACTCCGGGTGCAAAGTTTTCTCTTTAATCCATTCCTCTGCGTAAGTTTTTGTTTAGGCATTGCATTAGAGACGAACTTCACACTTTAATTTTATTATGTAGCATGGGAAGAAGATATTAGCACGGTTGAATAAATTTGAAGACGACGTAAATACCTAAATCACATTTTTACAGCAAATGTAGGGACTTCCACATCAAGCGACTCGACTCCTAGCAAATGTGTATATTAGCGCGGTAGGAAATAAATTTTGGAAAATCTTCTTAAACGGTAAAAAGCACTAAATAAGCAATAAAAATAGGTAAAAAAAAACATAATAATCCCGAATTATGATTTGTACACAATTTATCAAATTTTCTTGATGCCATCAATATTCATCATAAGAGTAGTGCCTGGAAATCCGCTCACTAGTAATAATTTATTAAGTATATACCAGTTTTCAAATGTAAGTATTGATACATGTATTATTTGTTTTTACTGCGTACGTCTCATAGAAATATTAATACACAAAATTACAAGCCTAATCGAATTTTGCATAAACTTTATTCATAATTTTAGAAAAAAATAAAGTTATAGGAATCAGACTTAAAATATTGTCAGTATTTTATTGGTAGAAAATATAAACAAAATTTTATTTCATATTTCTTTTATGTTTTTATATTCTTTAATAATTCAAATGGCTTCTCAAAACCAAAAATGCTGTTTTTTATCATGTCTGTCCATTCCTTGTGCCAAGATCTTTCTAATTGATCCTGAATCCTTGTTCGTGTCGCTTTATGAGCATGATCTTCCTGTTCGATTAATTTTGATGATACTACAGTGGAATCTGAGTAACTTATGTAAAAATAAATCTTAAAATTTGACATAAGATTAAAATTTTGAACAAGTTCTGAAGTACTGGTTAACCAATTCATAGTAGGACTATTCCACCAATCCCAAGAAATAGTCTCACCCTTTTCATCATCAATTAAATCACTTTTATAATAAGATTTGTTGTTATCATAAGATTTAGTTAAAGCTGGTTTCAATGTGGCCAAAATTAGACCAGTTTTCAATACATCAACGGCATCGATTTGTTTTCTTGTGGGTAGTGTCTTATTAAATAAATTACATTTATATTCATCTATTTCTTTGACATTTGTATTTGCATTAGTCTTAATGATCTCATTCTGGCACTTATTATCATTAGCAATGTGGATGGATGAATAATTTGTATCTATTGTTTTTAGCGCTGGTTGCAGGCAGTTTCCTGGTATTTGAGATACAATAAACATAGATCCTATAACTGTAATAACACCAGCCATATATGTTGCTAATAATACAAAAAATAAAGGTACTATATAATATACATCCATTGTTAGAAGATAATGTAATTCAGTATAAGTAAACCAACCACGATTCATGCCTTGTTTTCGAGCAATTATTTGTTCTAAGTCTCTTAATTTCTTCCAAAATGTTGCTTCATTGACAAAAATTTTCCAATTCTAAAAGGAATTAAAGTATTTAAATAGTAAGTTATATTATATGTATATGATATAGGTCTTTCACAATAACAGACGAGACACGTGATAAATAGTTACAAAACAGGGTTGACAAATATACATTGCTTTGAGTCAGCTGTTGTTAGTAAATAATCTATGAGGTTAGGTTTATGTCATTTTTAAATATTTACTACTCCTATTAATATGCTTTATGTTGTTTTATGATACATATACAAGCAAACTCAAAATGTATATGTGAATTTATTTATTTTAGACTGCAAAAATAATACACAGAAAATCAAAATACAGAGATTAAAGGGCTTGGTAACATTGTGATAAACATATGATATAAATAAAACGATATTAATATGAAATATTAATTTTATTTAACATTCATGCTGTTTTCAGAATCAGAATTACTTTCATTGATTATAAATGGTAATATGTCTTGGCTTTCGAAACCCACTTCCCTATCCCACCATGAATTTCGTTTTTGCAATGGTTGATGCTGTTAGCCCAAATGTCAGGGGTTACTTAGTTTAATGCCTCTTTCCATAATCTAACACATTCTTCTTCTTTCCTACCATATTTTCCTATTTTATTTTTGGAATATGTTTTTATTATACCCCATATAAGTTCTATGGGGTTAAATATACATTGGTAAGGTGGAAGTTGAAGAACCGCATGCCCATTTTTTTTGCTAATTCATCAATTTCAAATTTAGTTGGTGGTTTATACCTTTACGTAAAGATATAAATGAAATTATTGATTAATATAATTAAATATATATGTACTATCGTGAGCAATAAACAGTGGTACAGTAGTGAAGTTATATGTAAAGTCAGTTTTTAACCATTTTAGTATTGTGACTTTGCTAAGGTACTTAAAATCGTAGTAACGTGCAAAAGTCATTTTTGACACTTACACCTATCTGTATATCAAAGTATATGTTATTTGATACTTATAGGTTATTTGAATATTTAAATTTGACGCGTACATCTAATATATATCTACATTCACGCAGCCTAATTTAATCCGATTAAAATATGACTGTACCACTTTCTTTTGCTCACGATAGTACTGACCATTCAACTGAAACCATTTATTGTATTTTTAAGGCAGTTATGACAGAACCAATATTATTATTATTGGTTAGCTATGTTTGAATATCATTTTTACATATTAGAAGATGATGGACTTTTATTTTTAATAGTACTCTGATAACTGGCATTATCTAAAACAATTGTGGAGGGTTCATCTATAAGGGTTTATAATATAAATAATAGAAAATATTACCTGTCGAACACCAGAAAGCGGGAGAAAAGGCCCATTATTATCGTGTTCTATTTTGAAATGCTCTATTAATAATTGAATGATTTCGTTCGCTTGTTTTCCTAATGGTCTAGGCATGATTTAGTTGTGAAAATTACTGATCTTATAAATAAATAATATCGATTTATAAAATTAAATAGGTTGGAACTTGTAAATATGAACTCATTGTAAACAACTATTCGAATGACATTTGACAGAACCCAAACTGGCAACCATGCTCAGTTCTGGTAACATAATACATTCACTTAATATAGAGAAATACTAGGATTATTGTAATTTAAATGTTACTTGTTCCAAAGTAACTGTTTACCACGTGTCTCATCTGTTATCGTGAAAGACCTATACCAGTAATATATACAATATAAAAATGCATATATACAACTACTACTTACTATTGCATTGAGAAATTCTTTTTCTAACAGCACCAATTCTTTCACCGATAGTCCACCAGATATGGCCCATTCTTTAAGAAAAACTTCATCTTCTTCTCCATCATCATGTAGAAACTTACTTGATACCATCTACAAAATAATTTACTACAAATTATTTCAAAATACTATTTTTGTCAAATATACAAGCTATTTTAGTAGAATTTTATAATCTTACCAATGATATCAAAAATAATTCAGATGGATTAATTCGTTGCAAATAATCACTGTTATAAGTTTTAAGTCGTTCTAAGTAAAGCATTGCCAATATAAAGGAACAAGGTGAAATACAAGCATTTCTTGAAATTGAAGCAGCATCATTACAATGTAGTCTTTCTAGAGATTTTCCGATCTTGACTTCAGAAAATAATTCAGTTGCCAGTTCTAAACAAAATATGATCACGATATTATTTGTACAATACATTAAAATATTTTCATACCTGTAACAGGCAAACTCAATCGATCACTTTTTGGTAATTTTCCATAGTAGAGTGTTTTTGTTATTCTTGAAATAAAAGTATGATGGTCACCAAATGCCTAAGAAGCATTAAAATACAATTAAATATGGTAAGATAAAATTTACATGGGACATGCCTTCAAATCCTTGTCCCTTGTCTTTTTTGATATTTTGGACATAGTTAGATTATCACTTATTTTTATGAAATAGTTATAAAAACTGTTTCGAAAATTTTACTTAAAATACCAAAATAGCCTTAGTTATAATCTAGATCAAAACATTTATGAACAGATGATTTAGTTCAACGTGCATGAGTCAATGATTAAATAATTATCAAATTGGCAAGGACAATGGACCTTTATTTCTAGAATATTATGTATATATTTTTTCAATTAATTTTAGGAAAATATATATTTTCGTTGGCGATCTTTAAATTTTAGAAAATTGCATTATTAATTATTTCATCCTAAAGAGTATTATTATATAATTTTTGCAATTGATTAAACTACAGCTTATAACGTCCATAGGGAATTTCAATTCTTTTTCTATGGGGAATTTTATATTTAAATTTTTTGATTTTTGTGTCACACAGTTATAAGTTATCTTTATCTAGTACATAAGACTTGGAATTTGTTATTCCTTACTGACTGATAAATGTTCATTCAAAAGGTGTATAATGTAAAGAAAACTAAATTGCAATGTTTACCTCACCTAGTGTTTACGAAGCGCACAAACGTACTTTGGGATAATACGTAATTTCCCACAAAAATTTAGACTATTTTGTATTTATATCTCATGTAGTTAATATGAAAAATGTTACAATTTTGGAAGAAAACAGGTATAACACAATTTTATATCGATGACATTTAGTTTTAGGTTAGAATTTATTTAATGTTTTAGGTCAGAAAAATAATTATCGTTCTAATTCATCTTCTCCCACAAAAAGTACATGTAGTAATGCATCCTGGGGAAATTCTAATGGATCAAAAACAATTAGTATCGAAGAATTTCAAACAGGTCAAACAGCATCACTTGAGGATGAAGGTTTATTTGACACAGGTACAGATGATGTAAACATATACAAATAAAAATTAAATATAACTTATGTACTATTTTAGGTGATTTTGAGATTCACAAGGAAAGGTCTAGATTATCAAAATGCTTAAAAGAAGTTTTGTTAGATAAATCAGCACTAGGTTATTTTGTTCAATATTTGGATTCCCGAAATGCTTTACCATATGTGAGATGTTGGCTCGATATAGAAAATTTTCGGACAGCAGTTGAACTTTTCCTTAATAAAACAGATCATGACAGTTTGTCAGTAAGTACTGATTGTGATTCTTATACAGCAGATTTATCTAGTTTACATGATTGTTGCGCTCCAATTATGGATGTTAAACCTGACAGACAAACAGAAAATAGTGATTGTTGTGATAGAGACTGTAGTGATATTAGTTCTAAGTTGTTTAAAAATGGTATGAAAATTGGAAATAGTGAAAAAAATATAAACACTATTCATAATAAGATTACAGAAGAGTTTACTGATGATGCATTGACAATATTCAAGAAATACATTGCTTTAGAAGCACCTGAATCTATAAATAGTCCAGAAAATATTCGTAAAGATACTATTGAAAATATATGTAATTCAAGTAAAGTCATTCCTGATTGTTTTGAGAAAATACATAAACATGTATATGATATTTTGGATAAAGATTATTTTGAAGCATTTTTGGGCAGTGATTACTTTTGTAAATATCAAATTGATGTTCTTACAAGTGGAAATGTGGGGCTTGATGATATATTATACAACGAAACAGCTTTATTTTACTTCATGGAATTTTTAGAACAAGAAAGTAACAGAAATTTGCTTGAATTTTGGTTGGCTGCTACTAATTTTCACCAACAATTACATAATCAGAAGGAATTCTTTGACCCATTAGAAGCTCAGAATGATGCAGTGGTTTTGTATGATAAATACTTTTCCTTACAAGCTCATTGTCCCTTGGGTTTTGGTGATAGAATACGTTTTGCAATTGAGCAAAATATTTGTGGAGAGAATGGTTTAATTTGTTACTGTTTTGATGTGCCCTTGAAAGTTGTTGAACAAGTTTTGGAAAAAAATTATTTGAAACCATTTCTAGGATCACAACTTTTTTATAAATATTTATCAGAGCTAATTAATGCTGTACAAAGTAGTGGATACTCAACTATGTATGAAAGAAAACGATGTTTGTCTTCAGATTGTAGTAGTGAAAAAAGTTTCAGCACAAATAGTACATTTCTTGCAATGGAAAATCCTAACAGAAAAGTAAAGAAACGAGAAACTCCAGATATGAATATTGATACAAGGCAACTGTATGATCCAGATTCACTATGGAAACGAAGGAAACATCATAGGCTGTCATTTGGCAGAGTAACAGAATTGGGAAAATTTGAACCTGATTTTGAACCAGAACCAGATAAAAGATCAGAATCAAAATTGCGAAGTGTTGTGAAAAGATTTGTTAAATTCGATGAAGATAAACGAAAGGAAGAAATGGCCTGGCAAGTGGCTGAAATGATTGTCAAAGATATTACCAATGTTACCTTGAGAGATCAAAAATTTTAATTTTTGTAAAGTTTACGTATAAAATTGTTTTTATGTAAAGAAGTAATAAGTTTTATGCTTTTCATATTTTTACAATATTTTATTTTACATTTTTTTATAATTTGACATTTGAGAATTGGGGATGATCTAGAGTATGTGCTAAAACATGTAAGTTTTAGTAATTTCTTTAAGACTTTACGCAAATTTAGCTCTCTTAACTAGTTCTAAGAGTTATTCAAAGCTTTTAAGTAGTAAATGTTAAATAGATGTTTTCAAATTTAAAATCCATTGTTTGTTACCGAGTTTGATATGTACTAATTCAATAGTGTGTCAGATTATTTTTTATTTGTTGTTTGGATACAAAATATAACAAGTTGTTATTTAAAAACGGGTTTTAAATAATGGGAGCAGTTAAAGTACTTATAGTAAACAACAATGTATAAGTAAAAAAATTAAGGATTCAATTGGTTCATAGTTTTTTCTAAAAGTGATAACATATGTAGAAATCAAAATAATATATTTAATTGTTTGCAATTATTTATTTAAATATAGAATGTATTGATAATACAAAGACAATAGAAAGATAAGATTAAATCTTTATCTAATCTGAAATTCTCCCTGATAGTTGTGCATGATTAGTTTTTAATTAATTTTTGAGATTAAAGTAATTATAAATTAATAGTATTGTAGATTACATATATGTTTTAATTTTATTTAAGATGCTATTTATATTTTTATTTTCTAACCGATTAAATCAATGCTCAATTTATAATAACTTACTTTTAGATGACAAAATAGCAATTAATTTAACCAACTTTATTTTTTGCATTTTGTAAGCTAATTCACTTTCATTAGTTTCATACAAATTACATAATCTCCAGCATGTTGTGAATGTTAATATAAACTTTTGAATTGTTTAAAGACAATTTAAGCTAAATATATTTGTGCAAAACTTAGCCTTTGTTAAAATGTTAGAGATTTAAATATCTTTTCTTACGAACAATTTCAAAATTTCGTTCTTAATTCACTTAGAATTTATAACTTGTAATTTGTCGATACATATATCCGTTGATGTAATTTGTAGTGAAATTTATTCAGGTGTAAATTAAATATTACAATAAACTAGGTTTCCAGGTTTCTGTTCAAAGTTCAGGAACTCTTCCAGCTATTTCCTTACTGGATTTTTCTATATAGCCACAGTTGCTTATCCTGTCACATGATTTTGTCATTACATGTTTTCATCCATCTGAGCCATCTGGCATATATTCCATTTAGATTCTTGTATTTCCAATCGTCCCGTGATATAATTGCTTTAATATCACATTTACTTTTACACCTAACACGTGTGGGAATTGAGCTAACTTCGGCTATGATTTTTATACTCGTTTTATCGCCTCAATAGGGTTTACATTCTTGATTTCAAACAAAGTTGTTTAAATATTAGGTTTTGATACAATTTTGTTTATATCTTTTATTCTAAAGGAATTCATTTTCCATATCAGTTATTAAACAATTTGTGGCATCCTGAATAAAATTTTCATATGTAAAATTTTACTTATGCTTAAATATTAAATTTACCTATAGCGTGGCAATTTTCTTATATCTTATATATTTATTTTTAGTTATATCTCAACATACACTGCAATGTTTGTCAACATTTTTCTATTCTTGTACCTCATGTGAATAGTGATGGTGGTTCATTAATTGGATGGATTTTTTTGGGTTGTAATATCTTTTGACAAATTGTTATTAATGCGTATAGTTATGAGACTTATGAGGTTTTGTATTTAGTAATTTCATTGAAAATAAAATCGATCTAAGAAAATTTAGCAAATTTTATCAGTTATCAATATGATGTCCGTATTATCAGTAGAATTCAAATCATTAACCTTGTTAAGTGCAAATCTTTAAGATAAGTTGTTCAAATCTTAACGACATATTATTTCTCCAGTGATCATATTTTTCTTGGTTCTTAGTATATTTCAGTTTCTTTTGTTAATCATACATATCATGTTGGCAATTTTATGATAATATATAGTTCTCAATATACCGATAGGTCCAACTCGCAACGGGCCATAGGGAACAATATACGTATGGAATGTAATGCGATGTGGCAACGTGTGTACGATGCCTATATTGAGTGACTTTCTTAAAATTTAAATTTATTTTGCAGAATTATTGATTTTTTTACTTTTATCTTTTAGAAAACGTTATTGTTTTTTTATTACTTAAAATTACTTTAAATGAAAAATAGTATACCATAAAAGTGTAAACAAAGACAGTATACATTGAAACGAATATTCATTCAATTGTATTGTCATGAAATTGAATTTGTCAATCGTTGTTAAATTTGTTAGAATGAATAGATATTTATATTTATCCGAAAATACTAATACTTAAAGCAAACAAATTCCATTTCTTCCTGCATATTGATTATGCAGCTGATGCTTTCGTAATATGCTCATATTTGTATTATTTCAACTTACACTTCGGTCGATACATATCGACTTCCTTCAAACCAGGAGGAAGCTACAGTTGTAATTAAACTATACTTCCTTTTTTTTTATTACCTACGGATATTCACAATTCCAAAATACGTTACAATGTTGCTTATTTTAGATTGTAATTAGCTGAATGCTGTCGCAAAACTGATCTCTGCATTTTTAAAAATGCCAGAATAAAATTAACCCCTGCCCTTATTATAATTTTACAAAGGAACAGACACGTACTTCAATTTCTACGAAAAACTAAGCCTACAGTTCATGTATAATACAGTGATAATGAAGACTGGAGCGTTTGTCGACCTACGAAGTTGTACTTTACTTGTTTATTGTTAATAAAAGGCTGATGGAAATATTACGTGAGATTTTGGTATCTGTATTATAATAACATCACGATAATAGTAGAAATACAAATATGAGCATATTACGAAAGCATCAGCTGCATAATCAATATGCAGGAAGAAATGGAATTTGTTTGCTAACGAAGCAAGCCGAATACGAACCAGAGGATATATTGCAGAATGTATAATCGCTTCAAAAACTTTAGCAAAATGATTGAGGATGTACCATATGATCATATATTTCTACCCTCTAAATTAAGTATTAGTATTTTCCGATAAATATAAATATCTATTCATTCTAACAAATTTAACAACGATTGACAAATTCAATTTCATGACAATACAATTGAATGAATATTCATTTCAATGTATACTGTCTTTGTTTACACTTTTATGGTATACTATTTTTCATATAAAGTAATTTTAAGTAATAAAAAAACAATAACGTTTTCTAAAAGATAAAAGTAAAAAAATCAATAATTCTGCAAAATAAATTTAAATTTTAAGAAAGTCACTCCAATATAGGCATCGTACAGACGTTGCCACATCCCATTACGTTCCATACGTATATTGTTGCCTATGGCCCGTTGCGAGTTGGACCTATCGGTGTATTATGACGGCATTTGTATACATATTTTGATGTATTTATTATTTCGATATTATGTATATGTTTCTTTACCATAAATCAAATGAACGCATACATACATACATGTTTACACTGGTATTAATACAGTGATATTGTACTCCGGAAATTGCCATTGTATTTGGTTTCCATACTATGTACTTTATAGTTTTAATAGAAAATAAGCCAAACACTAAATAAATAGACGGATTACAGTGGTGTTAAAGGCAACTTTGGCGCACTGTTACCTATATTTTCTGTTTGTATTACACCAGCAGCTTATATAAGCACTAAATTTTTAGATGGTCAGATGGAACCAGTGTAGCGTATAAATTAAATCTGATATTGGTCCTACGCATCAGCATAGCAGTTAAGATGTTAATTCTCATTTGTCTATGATGTTCTAATTTTGCTACTGTTTTGTATTTTAGTCCACTGTTTTCTATAATGAGGAAGTAGTGGTTTTCTATTAACTGTTGCGAAATGTACCAATATTTAATTTTACGATAAAGGCAGAGAGTGAGTTTTAGTTAACCCAGATATGCCTAAAAACTTTCGGGTAAACTTCCTCCAAAATTTTGAAAAAATCCTATGTTTTATAGGATAAAAGACCAGTAAATTATAATTGCATATATTTTATTTATATGAAAGTACGAAATTTGTACTGTACTATATATGGTACATTAGGCGCATACACACTTGTCAATAAAAAATTAAGTAATTGTGTGATATTGCATAAAGTATTTTGTATGTAGCTCTATATTACACTTAAAACATCGTCGTTCTTTCATGAAAATGTTGGCAGTACGTTTGTTTTTTCCTGAGGAATCGCCAGGTGGTCTAGCTGACCATAGCGCAAATCAGTGTTATAAAATGAGTGTTATCCTTTTTGATATACAGATTTTTTTTATTTGTAACTAATAGAGAGGGAGTAATCCTTCGTCTAAAAGCAAGCTGATCTAACTGTCCACCATTTTGCTTATATATCTGCCACGCGTTTTGACCTGACATGTCAATGTAATGTGCAGTTAGTGGAAAGTACCACTTTTTTCCTGCGACACAGGCTAATATTTTGATTGGATCTGTCAATTCCTCCCATATTCCTGTTATTCAAGTTGACTAGGTGAGGAAAAATAGAATTGTGAGTACTTACTGCACATTGTCTTCACATTACCTGAATCGTTGATTGAAGGAATATATAAAGATGCGCAAGGCTATTTGCTACGGTGCGTCTTACCCCAATGTACCTCTGCACACTTCTGGCCCTTTAACTTAGCCGCTGTTTCGTGGCTCTACCACGCGATAGTTTTTGCAACAATTGCATGTATTTGGATAACAGCGATAATATGAGAGAGAAACGATATTTTACAAAGCGACCCTAACAGCAATAAATGCTTTGTACATATTGTAATAGGCATTGTAATAGAAATTGTACACGAAAGAAAGGTGAATCTGTGATCTTACCTGCGATCAACTCTTTGGGCTCTTCCGTTTTCTTTACAAAATAAATAATAACATATATATAATTGTTTCAGCCTTTACTTGATGAAATTCCATTATAACTATTATCAGGATAAAATAAAACAAATTTTAATGAATTTCACTTTTGAATTAACACTGTAACGATCGTTTCGCTCCAACCTGAGCTTCATCAGACATATAACTAACTTATTTACAAATTTTTTAACACAAGTATACGGTAACAAACATGTTTTATTTTAAATAGTTGAAGTTGAAAAAGTACCCATTCCTTCAACTATTTAAAATAAAACATGTGTTTGTTACCGTATACTTGTGTTAAAAAATTTGTAAATAAGTTAGTTATATGTCTGATGAAGCTCAGGTTGGAGCGAAACGATCGTTACAGTGTTAATTAAAAAGTGAAATTCATTAAAATTTGTTTTATTTTATCCTGATAATAGAAATAATAACATTGTATTCGAACATACTTATAAATAATAATAAAAACAATCTTCCTTTCACACCTTCATTCAGACTTGGGACCAGCAAAGTTTATATATGATTGACACTAGACAACAAATATTAGAAAACAGAGAAACATCTTTTAAACATACCAAAGTTTATACTAATAAGCTTTGGTATGTTTAAAAGATGCTTTTCTGTTTTCTAATATTTCTTGTCTATAAAATCCAGAGGATCCTGATTTAATAATCTGTTTTTTTCCCATTTTCTTTAAATATTCTGAAAATAAAAGAATGATTGTAATGTCCACTGAAAGCCATGTACAATAGATATTATTTCGTCTGCCACAACCTTAAAAAACTTCAATATTATTGAAATTTGTACGGTTTTATTCAATACATCTGTAATGCGGGTAATACATCTGTAATGCGGTAATTACAAAGCACATTTTCTCTCATTCAGTCATGCACTTTGCTTTCAATGAAATTTTCTTTATTAAATTATTATTTTAAATTTAACACTTTTAACAAACTTTGAATTGTTCTTACAGATGGTAATGTGAATTTTAGATTACGTAACATAAATTTATAAGCTCCGGGTGATTTATAATAGATACAAAGAAAGAGCTAATTCTATTTCTGATATTAGTCACTTTCCTCTTGTCTTACTAAATAGCTGCATATTTATAAAGGTTTTTGGCGGTTTACTTTTATATATTAATAAATTGTGGAGTACGAGGGTAAGGTGAAAAATTCTCGGCTTGACAATGAAAGACTGCGATTTTCAGTTAAAAAATGATTTATTTTTCTACATAATCTCCCTTGGTTTCAACACACTTGGTCCAGCGTTTCTTCAACATCAGTATTCCTTCCCGGAAGTGAGAGTCTGGAAGGCTGTGAAAATATCCATCTACGGCCCTCTCAACTTCTTCATTGGAAGCGAAGCGCTTCCCAGAAACAAATTTCTTCAAGTTTAGGAACAGATGGAAGTCTGAGAGTGCCAAATCAGGAGAATAGGGAGGATGGCCGAGCAAATAATACCCCAAATTCCATTGCCAAAGCAATTTTCTGAGCAGGTGCGTTATCCTGGTGAAACATGATTTTTTTCTTCAAGCGAATTTTGGCATCCAGCTGGTCAAGAAGGTTGGAGTAATATTCGCCTTTAGTTCTGCCTTTTTCAAGGTAATCAATTAACAGGATGTCTTTCGCATCCCAAAACACACTGGCCATGACCTTTCCAGCAGATGCGATCGACTTCGCTTTCTTTGGCGCTGAACCACCGGCTTCCATCCATTGCTTCGACTGCTGTTTCGTTATACTGAACATAAAATATCGTGTTATATAATGATAGTCCGTTGCCCGTTTCGATATTAAGACTTATTAAAAGTGTACTACATTTAAACTGGCGGATAAAAAAACTGTCCGATTCATTTTTTGTATTGTAAAATTGGTCATCGGTCTTTCAAAAATAGCATATAAATTGTTATAGGTTATAAATAAAATATTTAAATAGATCCATATGACATAATATACCTACACTGATATTTTCCATCTCAATAACCTTCAAAACTTGAAAACTGGTATAGCAAACGCCAATTAAGTTGGCGCGAGGAGGGGGTGCGTAGAAGTCGTTTTTAAAAACGTCCACCCCCACTACTCAAGTAATTGTCAGAATACATTCGTCATTGACGTTTGACGGAACATAATGTCTTTGCTAGGGGATCATAAAGTGAGACACGCTCAGAGGTTAGAATTATCTGACATTTGATGTAAAACCAAATACAAATCTCCTCACTACTTTCAATCCTGCGCGAACTTACCCCTTCTCGCGCCAACTTAATTGGCGTTTGCTATACACATGTTAATTTTGTTAAAATATTGTCAAACGTCAAAATGAACCCAACAGTTTTTTTGCCCGCCAGTTTACTACATTAGGCATATCTGTGTTTTAAACTAGTAATTTATCAAAATAAATTTGTACACTATATATTGGATATTCGGATTTTGTTTATATTTTATTTTTTTCTATTTTTGTATCAAAAGCCATATCGAACTGTTACTATTTAGATAGTAATAGATTTCTTTCTTTATTGCTCTGCTTAGATTTGAAAAGGTGACCATTATAACCTTAAAAATTTGTATTGAACTTGGTTAGTGTATAAATTTAATTTGTATTACATACAAAGAATGAATGATTTATTTAATTGGCATTTTACTTTTTCATGCATTGATGTGCCTTACTGAGTTGTCATTGGTTAATATAGATTTATAATTACTTTAATTAATGTATGCATAGTTTGTTTCACCTTAGAAAACGGTCAGGCTGTTACGAGATTATACTTCTCACTTTTGAATTATAGAATTAACGTATATAACTTTCATTATCTAGTGCGCCATGTTGTCAGATTCCGTCAAATAATTTCATTAAGGCCGCTTTACAGTTTGCAATTTTGATTGCAGCAATTTTTCTTGCATACTAAGCCGTGCTTTTTACACTTTGCAATTTTTACGTGCAAGTCCGTGAAATTATTTCTATCAACCAGGTTGACCAACACATATTTATCACAAACAAAATAACATACATAATCTGTACATCCTATAAAAGCAGAAAACGACCCTTATACGTAAAATTAAAATTAAAGCCGTTAGTTTCATACTAATTATTGCGTTTTCAGCATTATTAGCAGAAAACGCAAACATTTGGAAATGAAGATGGTGGGTTAAATAGAAAAAAGAAAATAAAAATTTAATAGAACAATTTTTGGATATCAACGATCTAAAATCATTCGAAAATCACAACCTCCAAGTATAGGTTATATTTGTAAAAAGACAGGAATTTTGATCATGTGTTGGCTATGATAAAATCCCTAAAAAAATACTAGAATTGCAGCTAGCTTGCAAGAAAAATAGAACATGTTCTATTTCCTGCAATGCAAGAAAAATTGCAAGAGCTGATCGAAAATGTTTGGAGTGCGCATTCGTGCAAGCGGCCTTTAGAGTGAAATTAGTTGCGTCATTCATCATCATATTTCTTGTTGTTATAAGTTATTATTTGTTGTGTTTGTCTCTTTATTTTTGTCTTCTTGCATTTTATTTTGGTTTATTTTTCTTTATGTCATCACCTTCTTGTGAAAACAACAAATATCACATAACATGTCAATGAAATATTAACTCATACCACAAATGTTAAAGTAGAGAAATTCCCAATGATAACCCTATTTTTTAGGAAGTTACTGTCCGCGTCAAAAAAGAAAACGGGACATGTCTTATAACGATTTTGACATTAATTTAGTTTTGTAAGTCAGTCTTTTGTCAATATTAGTAGCAATGAATCAAGGATGATAAACTAGAAAGGATGGCCAGATCACGCAAATTTGTCCGCCAAGCACCCCGACCACTATGACGTCAGCATGAGACCTCTTTCAGCAAATACTCATTTAAAATACACAGCGCAGAGCACATTTTATTATAAAATTACAGATTGATACACAATTTATTAAAATAATTGAAATATAGAGTATCTAAGATACTTTGTTTATACAACTACCGTGAAATAAATAGAATAAATCAGTATATAATCCCATATTTCATAGAAAAAATCTTAGCAAAAATCATAGGCAACAAAACCACAATTATCAGTATATATTAGAAATATGTTTAAATTTAGAATAACAGGAAATACCTCATAACTTAAACCACATTTATTTATTAATAAATAGATAGAAAAACATAATCTAGTTCAGTTTTCACGCCGAACACAATTTTGTAAATGTAAGTTGTGTGTAACCCGACCAATATTAACATGAACTATTGTTCAGCACTTTAAAACGACTTTATTAATATACCGCCTGATTCTGAGCAAACGCAACGGCCTGAATGTACGAATATTTCTCCCGCTCCGAATAAAATTCCCCTGAACGCGTTAAGCCAATCACAAAACAGTCTGTTGCTAAACCCCCTCCTCGCGCCAACTTAATTGGCGCTTGCTATATGTATTACATCGATGTTAAGCCAATCACAAAACAGTCTGTTGCTAAACCACCTCCTCGCGCCAACTTAATTGGCGCTTGCTATATGTATGACATCGATGTTGACGCGCCTACAGCATTCAGGGGAATTGTATTCGAAGCAGGAGAAATATTCATACATTCGGATCGTTGCGTTTACTCAGAATTAGGCGGTATGTACCTATATATAATAGATATGCACTGGAAGAGGTGCAGAAACTTGAAACCCGTGGCAAGTACTGATGCGGAACACACTTTGCAAAACACTGATCTAGTTTATTGTTTTGTTTAACGTTTTAATTTGATTTCTATTTAAATCAATATTAGTTTTCTTTTTTTGTTAATTATAGCATGTTTGGCCCTTAAGTTCCTGAAATACATGCGAATTATAGTTCTTAAACTTTGATCATTTTCTCTTTTAAAGATTTTGTTAGCCAAACTTCAGTATTTTTCTGAAAGGACTCCCATGATAAATTTCAAAATATTTATTCCACTTTTTAATATAACTTTTTCATTGCTCAGTCAGTTTTATAATAACTCCATAAGGCAATTGTTGAACCCAAGATGGAATACTATAGCTTTGCTCTAGTTATGTGATATTGTTATTCTACCTAGTAATTCATTCTGTACATCTCGTTCGTAATCGTTTTCAACAAAATGAAGTGCACAGATTCTACTTGTATCTGGATTAAATTTATCCTTCTACACCTGTTTAAACATTCGGCTCTTATGGTTTGTGACACCAGATCTTTGCATTTTGGAAATACATACATGAAAAACTATATCTTGTCCTGTAACCTTTCTTGTCAAATAGGTATTGTTACAATCAAATACAGCGAACCTTGTTCTTGGCATTTTAATCAAATTTACCTAAACAAAAAGTGATTATACAGGTATGTAATTTAATTGAGAATTTGTTTATTTTACCTTCTACAATGCACACAGCATATAAAACTAACATACACAGGGAACTCAATACCATAAAAAAGTAAAGGTCTTCTGCCGTCAAATAAATTGGGGGGAATAATGTAAACATACCTAAAAACGAATAAATTTTGTTAATCAATATTTTAAAATTTACATACAGTAAATTTAGTGAAATGAAATATAATAACTGCATTAGTAGACTTAAAACTGGTATCTACTAGAACCTAAATATTTAAATTTATCGTTACGATAATAAATACGGAAATACTGTGGAAATGTACTGTTTTCATTGAAACGCTTTCATGGAAGCCATATATTTGGACGAAATTTTTTACTACTTCACTACTCATTTTCATTATAAATTTATACACAGCTACTAGTTTTAAGTCTACTAATTCTGTTATTATAATTAATTTCACTCAATTTATTGTAAATTTTAAAATATTGAGGAAATAAATTCACCTATCCTATTATGGGACTGTATTCCCGCTAATTTAGATTTCGCCGTGATGTCACAGTGCTAGTGCTAATTGGCGAACGTTGCAAGATAGGGATCTGGCCAGGTTATGCATTTGTCATTATTAAGTTAGTATGATGCAACAAAGTATTGTCACGATAGCTAAAAAAAGTCCCCTTTTTTATGTCGCGAACCGTATATTAGTCTTAATTTCATAATTATTAAATTAATTTTTTGAACATTTCGAAATTAGACCGAGTTTCGCAAACTTATTACATTGCATTTATTTAAATATTTTATAATATTCCTATAAACGCTGTATTGATCTCTAAGGTGCATGCATGTAATTTCAATTTGTATTGTCTTTTATTTCTTTTAATTTTATATCAAAAGTAAGAATTATCCACAGAAGTCATTTCATTTAAAGATTTTACGTAGTTCTTAGAAATGAGTAATTTTGTTATCTTGTTATATTTTTTTATCTAACTATAGAAAAGTAAATAGGATTGATATTGAATTACCACGTGAACTGTGCCATGTTAATATGTATATATAAAGTATGACTGAAGTTTAATTTTTTTTTGGGGGGGGATATATTCTAAAAAATATAACAAATAAAATAGTAAAAATTTTTTCTAATAAAAGTTGTCTAGAAACGCAAAAATTTTTTTTTTATTTCTAACAATTAATTTTTTTTTGGCGTTTCTAGACAACTTTTATTAGAAAAAATTTTTACTATTTTATTTGTTATATTTTTTAGAATATATCCCCCAAAAAAACAAAATGAAACTTCAGTATATATATATATATATATATATATAAATAAATATATATAGTATGACTGAAGTTTCATTTTGTTTTTTTGGGGGATATATTCTAAAAAATATAACAAATAAAATAGTAAAAATTTTTTCTAATAAAAGTTGTCTAGAAACGCCAAAAAAAAAATTAAAAATTAGAAATAAAAAAAAAATTTTTGCGTTTCTTGACAACTTTTATTAGAAAAAATTTTTACTATTTTATTTGTTATATTTTTTAGAATATATCCCCCCCCAAAAAAAATTAAACTTCAGTCATACTTTATATATACATATTAACATGGCATTATATATATATATATATATATATATATATATATATATATATATATATAAATATAATATTTTCGTGACCTTGGTATGATAAGGTAAACTTAATAAGTCGGCGATTAAAGGTCTGGTTCATTACTTCAAAGTATATATATTTAAAACAACCCTACATGTTTCGGCAATGATGCCTTTGTCAAGGGAATACAAAATATAAATGACAGAATATCATATCTCGTTTCAGAAGACAGAATTATTTGACATTTATATTCTGTCATTTATATTTTGTATTCCCTTGACAAAGGCATCATTGCCGAAACATGTAGGGTTGTTTTAAATATATATACTTTGAAGTAATAAATGACAGAATATATATTCTGTCATTTATATTTTTTATATCCTTGACAAAGGCATCATTGCCGAAACATGTAGGATTATTTTAAATATATACACTTTGAAGTAATAACCAGACCTTTAATCGCCGACTAATTAAGTTTACCTTATCATACCAAGGTCACGAAAATACTATATTTATATATATATATATATATATATATATATATATATATATATATGAACTTCATGTGTATGAGAATTAATAATTATTAAATCTCATTTTACATGCGATTGTCGCTATAATTTGTTGCATTTAATTCTACAATTCGGCAAATCACTTTTGCCCTAGATTGTAGACGCAACAAGCCGCGACATCAACTGTACAAGTTGTCAGTACAAATGAAAAATTTTGTGAAAAACTTATCTGCGCGGAATGTGCATATATCGATATTTCACTGTTTTTTACAGATCATCAGTGCACCTTACCGAAGACAGACATGTTATTCACTTCTATACTACGTGTATATATACGAACTGTAATGAACTTCATGTGTATGAGAATTAATAATTATTAAATCTCATTTTACATGCGATTGTCGCTATAATTAAATGCAACAAATTATAGCGACAATCGCATGTAAAATGAGACTTAATAATTATTAATTCTCATACACATGAAGTTCATTACAGTTCGTATATATACACGTAGTATAGAAGTGAATAACATGTCTGTCTTCGGTAAGGTGCACTGATGATCTGTAAAAAACAGTGAAATATCGATATATGCACATTCCGCGCAGATAAGTTTTTCACAAAATTTTTCATTTGTACTGACAACTTGTACAGTTGATGTCGCGGCTTGTTGCGTCTACAATCTAGGGCAAAAGTGATTTGCCGAATTGTAGAATTAAATGCAACAAATTATAGCGACAATCGCATGTAAAATGAGATTTAATAATTATTAATTCTCATACACATGAAGTTCATTACAGTTCGTATATATACACGTAGTATAGAAGTGAATAACATGTCTGTCTTCGGTAAGGTGCACTGATGATCTGTAAAAAACAGTGAAATATCGATATATGCACATTCCGCGCAGATAAGTTTTTCACAAAATTTTTCATATATATATATATATATATATATACAGGCTGATTCATTTTCGGCCCTCACCATGGGGATCTCGCTTATTATTGGAGATAGTGTATAGGTTTAAATTTGGCAAAGTTGTTAAATTTTGTGTTTGTTATAAATACGTAAAGAAAATAGACCTGCGACAAATGACCTTCGTTATTTAAAAAAAAACGCGAAAACCCCATTTTCTTCTTGCACCTGTGGCCATTTCTAAACCTCTATCCAAAGGTGTACTCTAAATTTTTATACGACGTTTCGTTTCTTTCTGGCCATCATCAACTATCTAATTTCTTATAGGCGCTATATTGGATTTAGACATCTTCAGAAAGAGTTTTTTTTTCTGATTTCAACCATGTATCACATGCTACTAAAGTTTTTGACAGTTGGTTTTATTTGAAAGAATAAATTATAAGATTAAATAAGGTAGCCATGGAATTTCAATCTGTCAAACATTTCATTTATTGTTCATTAATAATACAAAAATGTCATACACTAACGAAGAGAAACGAGATATGAAAAGTATTTTTTATTCTTCGAACCGAAATTCAACAGTAGCGAGTACAAGATATCTACAATTATATCCAGAACGACATGAGCCTCATCGTACCATTTTTCTAGATCTCGACAGAAATTTGGTCGAGAATGGACCGTTTACTAAGCCGCGTAATTGTCAAGACATCAGGAATTTACATGAAAATCGACAAGATATTTTACAAATGGTAAATTAAAAGCGTGTTTTCAAATTTCATGTTAATTTTGTATTTTTATAGATAAATAATAATCCATCAATTTCTACACGCGAAGTAGCGTCAGAATTAAATTTGTGTCAGTCCAGAGTTTGGAGAACTTTACATGAAAGTAGGTTTAAACCATACAGGATCCATGTTAGTCACTCTTTACTGCCTGGAGATAATTTGAAAAGGCTAGAATATTGTAATTGGTTAATGGGAAGGATAGAAAATGACGAAAATTTTTTAAGCAAAATCATCTGGTCAGATGAAACAAAATTTACAAATTCTGGAATGTTCAACAGAAATACGGAGCACTATTGGGCAGTACAAAATCCCCGACAAAACAGGGCTAGAAGACCACAACATCGTTTTGGAATGGAAATAAGGGAGTTGTTGAATGGCCTGCGAGATCACCTGATTTAAGTCCGCTAGATTTTTTTTTATGGGTATATGTTAAAAATAATATTTATAAATTAGATGCGCCACAAAACATTGAAGAATTACGAGACAGACTTCAGAATGCCTTCGATGCAGTTCCTAGAAGAACTTTACAAAGGGCAGTACAAAATGCCAGAAGGCGTGCCCAATTGTGCATTACCGAAGATGGCCAGATAATTGAACATTTACTGTAATTGTTTATTGTTTACTTTTCTATGTATTTTTATTAATGTTTTTGTTATCTTGTACTCGCTACTGTTGAATTTCGTTTCGAAGATTAAAGAATACTTATCATATCTCGTTTCTCTTCGTTAGTGTATGACATTTTTGTATTATTAATGAAGAATAAATGAAATGTTTGACAGATTGAAATTCCAAAGGCTACCTTATTTAATCTTATAATTTATTCTTTCAAATAAAACCTAATGTCAAAAACTATAGTCAGCACGTGGTACATGGTTCAAATCAGAAAAAACACTCTTTCTGAAGATGTCTAAATCCAATATGGCGCCTATAAGAAATTATATAGTTGATGATGGCCAGAAAGAAACGAAACGTCGTATAAAAATTTAGAGTACACCACTGGATAGAGGTTTAGAAATGGCCACAAGAATGTGTTTTTATTTTTTCTCTAGAAGGCCAAATGTCGGTGCTACAGATAAAAGAAGAAAATGGGGTTTTCGCGTTTTTTTTAAATAACGAAGGTCATTTGTCACAGGTCCATTTTCTTCACGGATTTATAACAAACACAAAATTTAACAACTTTGCCAAATTTAAACCTATACTCTATCTCCAATAATAAGAGAGATCCCCATGGTGAGGGCCGAAAATGGATCAGCCTGTATATATATATATATATATATATATATATATATATATATGTATTTAATTATTTATTAATCAATGTATTTTCCTTGACGTGGTTTTCATTGACTTTTGGGAGAATATCAAAATATTATGGAATAAAAATAATGTGTAAAATTTACGATACTGATTGGTAAGTTTTACATACATAGGTAACAAAGAGTGTAATATATATATATAGATATATATATATATATATATATATATATATATATATATATAGTAAACCTAATCAGTAGGCGATTAAAGGTCTGTATATTACTTCAAAATATATGTATTTAAAAAAACTCTACATGTTTCGGCTGTATACGCCTTTTTCAAGAGAATACAAAATATTTTGTATTCTCTTGAAAAAGGCGTATACAGCCGAAACATGTAGAGTTTTTTTAAATACATATATTTTGAAGTAATATACAGACCTTTAATCGCCTACTGATTAGGTTTACCATATCATACCAAGGTCACGAAGTTATTATATATATATATATATATATATACCGGGTTTTTCTTTTATCATTACACATAGGTATAATGCATTGATTTTTATTCATTTAGCTTTACACATAGGGATAACTGTATGGTGGCATAGTAGGCAACCTGTTATACACCAGTGAAATTTTTCCAATTCTCAAATATTTATGTTTTTCATTCATACCTAAATCTTAAATTATATACATTTTATTGAAAAATACATAATTTATTTAAAACAGTTAATTATCCCAACAGGTGTGTACCTTGTGCGATAATTTTAAATATTTTTAGCAGATTCAAAGAAGATTGTTTTCTAAATTTCTTCAAAAAATAAAATAAAACCAATCACGTGTTAACAGAACACATGAAGCTGAATATCTGTGTTCTGTAGGAGAACGGTCTGTAGGATCGCTTTTAGATGTAGCCAGGCCATTTTGGAGTATCGTACAGTTCGGTGTTCAAAACGCTGAAAGAATTAAAATATAAACCACACAAGATATCAAAGCATCAAGAGCTTTTCGAGGAAGATAAAGTAAAACGAACTGATTTTTGCGATATAATGGTTTAATTTGTTAAATGACAACGAAGAAATTTTAAATAAAATAATTTTTACTGATAAAGCAAACAGTTCCGTAATAGATTTAAAGAGTTTCATGTACATTCTATATGGCAATCTAAATAATTTTCCTGTGAATGCTTAAACATGCATATCTTTAATAATTAGAAAGCATAGTAAGATGAAATCCATTGAGATATTTCTTTAGCTAATAGGAAAAGGTTGGGTGTAATTTTCATAAAATAAATACTTAGATTACTTATTAATATTTTCAAAATTTTTATTTACGAACTTTATCATATTAACATTTTTCGGTTTTAGTCTTGTACACCTTTGTTCTATTATTAAACGAGCTTTACTATACACTCCTACTTTCAGCTGAATTCGCTGGAATACAGAAGTATTTCCTAGCACATTGTTTTAGGCTTTCAGCTCCATTCCTGTTTTCCAAAAGAAAATCCAAGTAAAAATGCAATTACCCTTTTTTTAAACGAACCTTCCAAAAAAAAAAACAGGACCTACGTCCTGATTTGAATTTTGCCTTTCGAGGCCTTTTAGTTATTATTTCATCGTCTGTAATTTATTTTACTTTCTCTTATTCTTTCTTGCAAAAATGCAAATAATGAAAGTGACTTTTTATGTGGACTAATGTCTGTTTCGATTCAGGATTTATTTTCTTCATAATATTAAATATTTCTTGTTCGAGAAAAGAAGTAGCCCCGATAGCATTTTCAGTACTACGAAAACCTCTTTTAAAGGTCTCAAACAGTTGCTACTTTAGTAACTGATCGTCCTTCATATTGAAATAGCCTTGCTCAAACAGATTCCAGAAGTTTGTTGCATCAATCTTCAATCTTTAATTCCAGTAGTGATGCTGTCAGATAATTGTACAGTCCAAAAGTTATTGTGATTATTAAAGAAATAGTAACATATTTATTACCTGCAAGAATTTCCTACTACTGCTTTTTAAGATAAATTTCTGCATTTTATAAAATCACTTATTCGTAAGATACCACGAGGTGTTATTTGTTTTTATCGTGTTATTTAAATGTCCCCAATACGTGAGTTACGTTTGGTAATTCATTAGAAGTAATATGAGGACGTTCTACAATTCATAGAATGGTAAAATCTATTTGTACTTTTTTGTTATATTTTCTACCTTTTTTTGATACACTAATTTTACTATCTTAGATATATTTAAACCTTAAGGAAATACTATGCATCTTCTTTGAATTTGTTAAAAATATTTAAAATTGTCGTCGAACTAGGCATACGCTTCTTGGGATAATTAACTGTTTTAAATAAATTATGTATTTTTCAATAAAATGTATTTAATTTAAGATTTAAGCATGAATGAAAAACAGAAATATTTCACAATTGGAAAAATGTCACTGGTGTATAACTGGTTGCCTACTATGCCATCATACATTTATCCCTATGTGTAAAGCTAAATGAATAAAGATAGTAAAGATGTAAAGATAGATATAAAGATAATTATTTCTTGACCTTTGTATATTATAGTAGATTTAATTAGTCAGCGCTTTAAGGTCTGTTTTACTTTAATATGTAGATATTTAAAATAATCTTACATGTTTCGTCACATAATGCCTTTTTCAAAGAATTTTAAATTATGACATATTAATATATTAATATATATATAAATATGACATTAATATCTGTCATAATTTAAAATTCTTTGAAAAAGGCATTATGTGCCGAAACATGTAAGATTATTTTAAATATATACATATTAAAGTAAAACAGACCTTAAATCGCCGACTAATTGAATCTACTATAACATAAAAGGGTCAAGAAATAATTATCTTTATATATATATGTATATATATATATATATATATATGGTAAACCTAATCAGTAGGCGATTAAAGGTCTGTATATTACTTCAAAATATATGTATTTAAAAAACTCTACATGTTTCGGCTGTGTACGCCTTTATCAAGAGAATACAAGATATGAATGGCAGGATATAAATGTCAAGTAATTAAGTTGCTATGGTTTAAATTATTCAAAGATACATTCTAGTAATAATAATAAATCATGCCTTAGTATTCCAAAAAATAGATAACAAGGTGTGAACATATGTGTTGTTCGCTGCTAGCAATTTGTGTCTCCTTCTGGGTATGAACTTGTGTGTTGGTTGCTGCTGGCAGCTTGCGTCTCTCTATGGGTGTGTGGTTTTGTGTGAGAGCGTAAGTGTAGGGTTTTGTATGTCGGTGCGTTCGTGCGTGTGTTTAGTGACCGGTCGCATGAATTTAGAGAGGTCGGATAACCAGCCGTTGCGTAGGGCCGCCAACCCTTTCCCGACAACTTCTTTACAATTCCGTGCAGTACTTCGGCGGCCTGACCCCCGCCCCAACGAGGCAAGGCGCAGACAGGCGAAGCGCACCCTGTACGGGGTTGCTCATCGCTAACCAAGGGAACACTCTTAGTGTTCTTAGTGTTCTTAGTGCCTGTCTGCGCCTTGCCTCGTTGGGGCGGGGGTCAGGCCGCCGAAGTACTGCACGGAATTGTAAAGAAGTTGTCGGGAAAGGGTTGGCGGCCCTACGCAACGGCTGGTTATCCGACCTCTCTAAATTCATGCGACCGGTCACTAAACACACGCACGAACGCACCGACATACAAAACCCTACACTTACGCTCTCACACAAAACCACACACGCATAGAGAGACGCAAGCTGCCAGCAGCAACCAACACACAAGTTCATACCCAGAAGGAGACACAAATTGCTAGCAGCGAGCAACACATATGTTCACACCTTGTTATCTATTTTTTGGAATACTAAGGCATGATTTATTATTATTACTAGAATGTATCTTTGAATAATTTAAACCATAGCAACTTAATTACTTGACATTTATATCCTGTCATTCATATCTTGTATTCTCTTGATAAAGGCGTACACAGCCGAAACATGTAGAGTTTTTTAAATACATATATTTTGAAGTAATATACAGACCTTTAATCGCCTACTGATTAGGTTTACCATATCATACCAAGGTCACGAAGTTATCATATTTATATATATATATATATATATATATATATATATATATATATATATATATATATATATATATAGTGAAACTTCTCAAGAGCGGACACCGATGGTTCTAGCTTTTTTGTTCGGTTGTGGGAGGTGTCCGCTTGTGGGATAGGTTAAAATAAACATAAAAACTAATGAATTAAATTTTTATTGGTCTTAAAACATGCGTATTAAAAAAAAAAAAAACAAAAGCATAACATTTTGCTAAGAAAACTTAAAATAAATATCATATTATGTATGTGTGTATAGCAAGCGCCAATTAAGTTGGCGCGAGGAGGGGGTGCGCAGAAGCCGTTTTGAAAACCGTCCACCCCCACTACTCAAGTAATTGCCAGAATACATTTGTCATTGATGTTTGACGGAACATAATGTCTTTGTTAGGGGATCATAAAGTGATACACGCTCAGAGGTTAGAATTATCTGATATTTGATGTAAAACCAAATACAAATATCCCCACTACTTCTAATCCTTGGCGAACTTACTCCTCCTCGCGCCAACTTAATTGGCGTTTGCTATACATACACATCGCATGTGTCAAATATCATTAGGCATAGGGAATACGTATGAGTGCATACGATGTATATGTATATGGAAAAGCCGATCCAATGCCGCCGAAGACCGCGACGGCCGGCAACGATTGTCTCCGATTGTTTCGCAAATACAAGTTAGCAGTAATCATTTGACCATCGACATAGGTACTTGTAGTAATGCGTTCTAAAATAACATTTACGAATTGAAAGGGATTTGCTTTTCCTATTTCCTATTTAACAAAAGCGTAATTCTAATAAAATTAAAGAGTAATCCTAATAAAATAAATAAAAAAGGATTCTAAAAATTATAATAAATTATACAAGAGGTTCAAAAATTCCTCCTTGCACAGCAAGACATTGTCCTAGGCGGTCGTAGAAATTAGCTCTTACATTTGCTAACATGTCGGCAGTTAATGAATTCGCAGCCTCAGTTATTTTTTCTCTCAAGGCAAATAGATTTTCTGCTCTACCAGCTTCATGAGTATAAACAATATTTTTTAGATATCCCCACAAAAAGAAATCATTTGAAGATAGATCAGGAGATCGCGGGGGCCATTTAATGTTTCCTGTTCCAGTGATAAGACGGGCAGGAAAAGTATTTCCTAGAAATTCCTTTACCCTCACTGCATTATGTGCTGGACAGCCATCATGTTGAAACCAAACGATTTCCTGATTTATTCCAATGTTTTGAATGGCGGGAAGTATTTGATTTTTCAGTAATTCGAGATACTTGTCGGCATTTAATATACCATCAATAAAATAGGGGCCTATAGAATGGTCACCTAAAATACCTGCCCAAACGTTTAGTTTTTGAGGATACTGTGTGCGATTTGCAAAATGCCGGTGTTGACTTTCCGAAGCTCAATATCGAAGAACAGAGGGATTGTGCTTTCCGTGTAATGGAAAAGTTGATTCATCTGTGAAGAGAATATTTTTAACGAAATTTTCATCTCGATGTATCTTTTCCATAACGTCTTGACAAAACTCCATTCTCCGGAAATTATCCTCGGGAAATATTTCTTGAGTTTTCGAATATTTGAAACATTTTAAACCATTACGTTTCCAAATACGTGAAATAGTTGTGTTACTTGTACCCAATTCCTCGGCAGCACTTCTAGTAGATCTCGTGTTATCAATTTCCACAATACTACAAATTAATACATCCCGCCGTTCTCTTTCCTCAATTTTTTGTGGTGATACCTCTCTTGGTTTGCATTTCGTACAGTTATTGAGACAGAAACAAGTTTCAAATTTATTTATAATATTATAAATTGTTTGTCTGCAAGGTACAGAACGGTCTGCAAAAGTCAGCGCAAACAAATTCATGCACTCCATTGCAGACTTGCCAGCATAAAACCATTTTACTAACTGAAGCTTTTCAGTGAGTGTATAAAGAGCCATTATACAGTAATTTTATTATACGCTTTCAAACTAACGGCCGTAGCTAGACTGAATGCAAAATTTCAAGTCAATCGGTATCGGAGACAATCGTCAGTCGTCGCGGTCTTCGCTGGCATTGGACTGGCTTTTTCATGTACGTATACATTGTATGTACTCATACGTTGATTCTCTATGCCTAATGATATTTAACACATACGGTATAAGGATATACAATGCACTGATATGTATATGTAAGAGGATATATGCATATACAATAAGCTCCATTTGTATCCGAACGGCTTAGAAAAGTATGCAAAACGATCCTCGAAACTTTCTTCCATCCTTTTCTTTTATTCTAATCCGAGTAAATAAGAGACACATAGTTTTACGGCAACCCCTGGGGTGCGGGTTTAATGGCAGGATAACAGAATCGAAGTAATGCATATAAACTTTGGACAATAGTTACATCAGAATACAGTTTTTATAATTAACACACACATGAAATCAAGCGTTTCAAAAGTAAAGTAGTATAAAGTTTTAGACAATATTAGAGATTAAAATCTGCTTCGATTTGAATCATTCTCTTTGTTTGTTGGGAAGAGGATATTTAGGGTAGATAACTTTTTTGAAGTCGGTTCAGTTTTTTTAAAGTGTATTATATATGCAAACAATAGTTAATGTTTTTACTATAATAAATATTTTCAGAAAAATACACATTCCAGAATAAATAAAATAAATAAAAAAATTATTCTAAATATATACAAATTTTAAAATAAAAATCGAAATTCCAAAGTAAATAAAATGAACATCAAAGTTATATTGTAATATATATAATAATAATATTTGTTAATAATAATAATATTTATTAATTGTCCAACAGGTCATCCCAATACAGGCAACATAAACTACTAATAATTTAATACATATGTGAAAAAGAATTAAAAACAAAGTATAATTCAATAACATAATCAAATTGCCTAAATATAAAACAATAGTGAAAGAAAAGAGAGAAAAAAAAAACATTAAACGAAGCAACACATTAACGAAACATATTAATGTCATTTTACCCAGGAGAGCAGTATGGTCAATGGTATCGAAGGCACGAGAAAAGTCAGTATAAATGACGTCCATCTGCTCTCCCCTGTCAAGTGTTTCACATACAGCCTGAGATAAAAGGGCGAGGTTTGAAGTGGTAGACTTTTAGACATAAAACCATGTTGATTTGGCGACAGGAATGATTTGATGTTAGAGTAAATATGGTCATATAGTATAGCCTCATACACCTGTGCAAAGCTGGGTAGGATTGACATGGGCCTGTAGTTATTAACATCAGAGTTATCGCCTTTTTTGTGTACAGGACATATACTGGCGACTTTCCAGATATAATGTTAAACAAAATAAAAATTCTAAAATAAATGAATAAACATGAAATGTATACAAGCTTAAAGTAAGAATTCCTCAATACTGGAGTGAAGAACTACTAAGAAATGATCTGAGAAATAAATACAGGATAATTCAATTACGGGAATTCATTATTTGGGATTTCCCCACAAATTTAAGTTATAAGTAGAGACCGGACACATCGGGCTGAAATGACGTCATTACGACTGACGATATAAATAGTCTACATCTGTAAGTACATCACGCAGTTATTGAATAGCACTATTCATTCGGTTAGCCGCACACAAAAAATGATTGTGCAGTTAACTGAATGAATAGTGCTATTCAACAACTGCGTGATGTACTTGCAGATGTTGTAGACTATTTATATCGTCCGTCGTAATGACGTCCATTTCAGCCCAATGTGTCTGGTCTCTAGTTATAAGTTCTTGTGCCTTATTAGGAGATTGTGTTTGCGTAATTCGTCAGAAGGGCGGGGGGGGGGCGGGTGTTTATACTTATTCTTTAATGGAAAGAAAGCATTAAAACAGATTCTTTTTTATTAGTTATTACAAAAGAAAGCCATGTTCTAATACATTACCTAAATATCAATTTATATTTTTGTAGTAGTATGTATTAATAATTATAAAAATTACAAATTATAAAATACTTATTTCATATACACATGTGTTTGTCATACAAAGTGCTGTTTCTCAGTGGGGAAACTAATTAATTAATTTAGATGACTGTAATGCTTTATCACTTATATAATTATTTTTAAGATAACTTGCTTTAATAATGGTAATAATGGAGAGGAGAATCAACCATAGAACGAAAGCATTAAAATAAAATTTCGTTGAAATAGATATTACTAACTCAACTAGAAAATTATGTTACTTATATAAATTAAAATTCAAATAAAATATCAAAAACTTTCATTTCAAAACATAGATACAGTTGTTTACCACAAGCAATTACTAATATATAAATGGAAGTACCTCATAAATTACATATTGCTATTAACTGTGGTTTTGATAATTAATTTACCACCATTCACGACAAATCCATCCAGCTAGGGTATTCAGTCGGTTTATTTCCAAAATGGGACTGCTTTCCTCTCAGGGTTCCAATCAGATAGTTTACTATTTAAAACCATAATATTTTCTTCCATATTTTGTTCGTTTGATAATTGTAACGAGTCCATGCCCCTTATTATATCTTCTTCTTGATTAGTATTACTTAATGCCATTATTTTACCCATCATTACATCCATTTTCTCTTCCATTTTTCTTTCTCTTTCCACCATTAACTCCATAGTTTCCTGCATTTCTTTCTCTTTTCCCATCATTATATCCATTTTCTCTTCCATTTTTCTTTCTCTTTCCATAATTATACCCATCGTTGCCTGCATTTTCATTAGCATGTCCAACATAATCTTATCCCTGTTTACTCCTTCGGCCCCTCTTCATGTATGGTAATTATTGGACCTATTTTCTTCGCTTCTTCCACCAGTTGCTCACTTCTTTGCTGTACTTCTGTGATACCTTCCATCTCTTTGTGCTCTGTTATTAACTTTCCAAAACTGCTATACTTTTAACGTTGGCCTTGCCAAAATTATCTATGCTTTTTCTGTTCGCCCCACGTTGGGCGCCAAAAATATGCTATGAACTGTGGTTTTGATAATTAATTTACCACAATTCACGACAAATCTATCCAGCTAGGATATTCAGTCGGTTTATTTCCAAAATGGGACTGCTTTCCTCTCAGGGTTCCAATCGGAAACGTGGAAAAAATTATGTTAGTTTTAGTTGGACGCCACTCAAAATTCGTTTGAGAAAAGTTATAATAATATCTTTAAGTTACTTGTTTTCTTGAAGCAAGGTTAAATAATAATCACAATAAAATTTAAATGAAACTTTAATACAAAAAAAAATCTTTATAGAGTATAAAGATTAATATTGCATCATTTAACAATATTATAAAGGTAAAAATGACGCACGTAAATGACCGCAGCATGCGTTCAAAAAACCTTATGACACCGAACAAAATTAAAAATAAATTACAAAGAAAATTTCTAATTTCTCCCAAGAGAACAAAATAAATAAACAATCTTGACAGCTCGAAGCAAACACTAAAATAACATGCGCACAAACAAGTCAAAGAAAAAATGCCCTTGAAGTTCCAACGTACTAAACTTTACATTTACAGATTTTTTTACTAGAAATGTTAAAAACCTTCTTTGTTATCTATATCCAAGAACTAAGACTAAATCTCAAAACAATAATATTAATACAATAGAGAAATACAATATTCAACTCTTTTAAATATATAAGATATCTTTTAAAAAATATATATATTGCTTACGTAAGAAAAATATAATGTGAGACACGTTAACAAGAAACGTAATATATCAAAAATTACGAGATTAAACAACTCGTAGAAAATCGGTAATTGAAACTTAACATCACCAACAACCAATTAAAACAAAATCAAAGCCGAAATTACATTAATAGATAATTACCTATCTTTTTTAAAAAACGTATGCGTTCTTGTCAACTGTACACTTGTGTCTCAAGTATACATCAAGCACAACGGCTTCGCATAAAAAATACAGTTTTAAAGTTGTCCACATCCAAACAAACGGCATGCATCAAACGGCGCATGTCCAGAAATATTCATATAAGTTCAAAATAATTGTACAAAGAGAAATAATTAATTTTTATAATATTTATGGGGAAAAATCCACAGCAATATGTAATCCAATCGACTAACGCTGATACCAAGGGAAGAAAGTTTTGAGTGGATTTTTAAATTCTCCCATAAAGTGTCTCTATCTAGCCGTTCGGATGCAAATGGAGCTTATTGTACATACATGCATACGTATGTGCATATGTATTAAAAAATTTGGGCGTCTTGTTTAAATTACATTTTAAAAAATTTTGTAATCTTGAGTTGCTTCATTATTTTTGTCTTTCTATTAGCAAACGTGTGGAATCCTATTTTCAAAGATTCCAGTTTTTTTAGATGTTGAAATGCCATAAAATCTTGTGCAAATATCTTTAAATCCTTAATCAATTTCAGCGCTTCACTATAAGACTTTATTGTAGAGATTTCAGTGATTAAGCTACCTTCTTCCTCACTTTTTTGCATAACTTGATCATGTTCATTTTCTTCTGTATTTTTATAACCAAAATCACATTGCTCTTGTGTAAAAATTCCTTCATCTAAATTTACAAATTCTGTATCTTCCACTATGTTACACACTTTTTTTTTATAGTTTTTTTATAAAATTAGCCAACACTGACAAGGGCATGCAGTCTTCTTCTTCATATTTCTCCTCAGAGAGATCCGAAGGAGTCTCATTTTTCTTAAATCCAGCTTTAGCAAAGAAATTTTGGACAGTGCTTTGGGAAACATTATTCGAAGCTGTTTTAATAAAATACAGCGCTTCTAAAACGTTTATGGATTTCGACAATGAGGCAGATGAAGCAGCATCCACTTTGGATAAAATATGTTTTAGAATTATGTCTTGATACAAAAATTTTACATTTTTTATTATGCCTTGGTCTAAAAGTTGGGAAACCGAAGTACAATTGGGTGTTAAAAAACATATTTTTATATTTGCTAGGTTAATGTCCCGAGGATGTGAATCGGCGTTATCAAAAAATGGCAGTATTTTCCTCATCTGAAACTTCATTCTTCTATCCATATCTAAAAGCCACTCCTTCATTATTTCACGGGTCATCCATGCTTTGGAATTTGATTTCCACATAACTGGCAAATTTTGTAGGGAAACAATTTTCAGTGCACATGCCCGTCCATGCGCACTTAAAATAAAATTTGGTATAATTTGCGTTGTAATTTGTAGACAGCAATGTGTACATTCACATTTACTTCGCAAAATAACATATTAATTTGAAAATAATTTAAAATATTTAATATAAAAGCCGAAAACTCCAAGAATTTATCAAATATATATATATATATATATATATATATATATATATATAGATAATTATTTCTTGACCTTAGTATGTTATGGTAGATTCAATTAGTTGGCGATTTAAGGTGTGGTTTTACTTCAATATGTATATATATATAGAAACATGTAAGATTGTTTTAAATATATACATATTGAAGTAAAACCAGACCTTAAATCGCTAACTAATATATATATATATATATATATATATATATATATATATATCAATACCTTATTTACCGTTAGGTGTTAAGGTTAAATACAAAAATCAAACAATTCCTTAAAGTTACAGTACATTAAATCAGTAAGTGCAGCCTATCAGAATCTATCATTATTATTTTATTCTAATTTCGTTCCGTATATCATCCTTGCCCATTCTTTCTTGTTGATTGCCATTCTTTTCGCCTCTCTCCCTGACATTCCCTTGGCTCTCAATATGTCTTCCACTTGGCTGTCCCACGAATTCCAACTAATACCATATATATATATGTTATTTATTAAACTGCACACCTGAATACCACTGTACTGTTTTCGTTTTATCGGGTTCTTAAATAAAACTAACGGTAACGTAGACACACACTAGATTAATAATAAAAACGAATAACAATTTAAAAACTAATTACTAACAATAAGCACATTTATGTATTTATATTTATGTATTTATATTTATGTTCACTCGGCGATGCTCTGGTATCGAATGAATCTCAATCCCTTCCTCGACGGCTTATATATCGCTGTGAAATTCTCTTCTTGATCGTTTTACATCCATCGAGAAAGCGCCAGAGCTATTTATATGTGACGTACCGTTGGATAAGTCATCACATTGCCCCCTTCTTAAAAATGAAGTATCGTCCCGAAACATGTCATGCTTTGGTTCCCTCAAACGATGGCGAAATCGACAGGTAGGGCCTTTGTTACATTGTGACGTCATATCGAAATAACAGTCCACGGTCTTATCTTGCCTGGGTGTACAGGAATATTCAAGCCGGTAACTGCATACCAGAATTTCCATTCCAGTATGTTGGAATATTACTTCTAACATGCTCCTTACAATTCTCCAGTCCAGGCGGTCCAATACACAACCCAATTTTGGAACTGCTAATTTCAAAATGTCTTGTTGTAATATTTGTTCGCGTAAGTGAGCCAGGGCCTCCCATAAAGCACGATAGGTTGGCTTCAGGCTTGACAGTTCTTTCGTGACCAAATAAAATATGGGCTGTTCTAAATTTGTTATTTGAAGACTCTTCGCAGTTGCTGGTTCCTGCTGCCTTAATTTTTCGATTCTGCCAAATCTCTCGCAATTCCTTTGGCCATTCGCAGATCTCGGGCTACGCAATGAGCAAGCGCGTAGTCTGGCGGCACCGTAAACAAATCTTGCTGTTTCTCGATGGTTACCCCAAATCGAGCTTTTCTCGAACCAGAATGCTCTTCCATAAAGTCTTCGAAGGTTAGTTCCTGGTATTGCCTATCCAGTCGACGCAAGTCAGCGGTTTCGTCATTATTGTCTCCAGAGTATGGGGTTAATCTAGTAAAATGTACGACTCTTGGCTTAGTATGAGGTGTTCGCCTGATGCGGTATATTACGTCGTTGATCCTCTTCAACACCTCGTATGACCCCTCCCAATTCTTTTGGAGATAATCCCCGTCGGCGTTGTGGATTATATAACCAAACCTAATCGCCTTCATGGTAACCACTCATCTCGGTGTTGACGTCGTAGCTCTCCTTCATCCTGTCACTCGCATCTTGGATATTATGTCTTACTTGTTCATGGATATTTTCCAGTCGTCGTCTGAGCGTGTTGACATAATCTTCTCCGGCAAGATCTTCACCAGGCTTGCTCCCAAACTTTATCGGGAGGGACCTCCAATTGCCTGGAGGTCCCTCCCGAATAGCACGTTTGCTGGTGATTGGCCAGTTGTCACTTGAACAGAGGCCCGATACGCCATTAGGAATAATAGTAAATGTTCGTCCCAATCTCTCTGGTGTTCGAAGACCACTTTGGATAAATGTCTGATCATGGTCTTGTTCATTCGCTCTACCATCCCATCTGATTGCGGATGCAAGGGAGTTGTTCTCGTCTTTCATATGCCCAAAATTCACACATCTTTTCGAATAGACGACTCGAAATTTCGCCCTTGATCGGAATGAAGTTCCAGGGGTACACCAAAACGGCTGACGAACTCCTTCACAATCACGTCTGCTACAGATGCTACAGATCCAGCCTCTTGATTTTGTAGAGCATTTGCTTCAACCCATTTGGTAAAATAGTCCATGACCACTATTATGTATTTATTTCCTCTGTCGTTTTCTGGAAAAGGGCCGGCGGCATCTATGGCGATTCTTTCAAATGGACTTACCACATTGTATTGGCGCATGGGTGCACGTCGACGCATCTAGGGACCATTACTTCCGGCGCAATTAGCACACTTTCGGCACCACTCTTTCACATCTCGTGAGCAATTCACCCAGTAAAATCTCTGGCGCACCTTCTCCAGTGTCTTATGGACTTCAAAATGTCCCCCAGAAGCCCCATTGTGAAGTTCTCGCAATACCTCTGACATTCTTTTCTTGGGAACCGCCATTTGCATCCTCCGCTTGCTTCCATCGTGATTTTCGACCTCACGTTTTACGAGATCGTCTTCCATGGTTAAGGAATCCCATTGTGTCCAGTATGACTTCAATTCTCGTGAATGGGGAGCAATTTCTTGCCAGGTCGGTCTTTGCCCATTTCTTTTCCAAGCCCTGAAGACTGCAAGATCCGGATCAGCTTCTTGATCTTCGCGCAAATTGTCAGGTTGCCATTGGTCATCAACCACGGTGGTTCGAAGAGCGTTGGCGGATTTGTCTTCGATTCGGTTGCAATGTCGACATGTCTTCTGGAAAGAGCATCTGCATTTCGATGTTTGAGGCCTGCTCTGTGTTCAATGTCGAAGTCATACTCCTGTAGCCTCTCAATCCATCTGGCTACTTGACTCTCGGGATTCTTAAATTGCAAGAGCCACTTCAGAGCGGCATGATCAGTGCGGATCAAGAACTTCTGCCGATACAGATACTTGTAAAAGTGATCAATGATTTTAACTACTGCCAGCAGTTCCCGTCTGGTTACGCAGTAGTTCCTCTCTGGTTTGGACAGGGTCTTGCTGAAGTATCCAATGACCTTTTCTTGTCCATCTTGGATTTGAGAGAGCGCACCACCAATCCAGACGTTACAGGCATCTGTATCCAGAACAAACCTCCTAGATGGCAGTGGATAGTTTAAAACAGGTGCACTGATCAAAGCTCCTTTTAACAACTCAAAGGACGCTTGGCATTCGTTGTACCAAAAGAATGCTCGATTTTCTGTTAGGCGGGTAAGTGGCTTTGCAATGTTAGAGAATCCAGGAACGTAGCGTCGATAATACTTGCATAATCCCAAAAAGCTTCTTAGCTGATGTTTGTCTTTGGGTACAGGCCATTTTTCCACAGCTTTTACTTTTTCTGGATCCACAGCAACTCCTTTTCCGGAAACCACATGTCCAAGTAATTTATCTCCTTGCGGAAAAGGTGACACTTCTTTGGACTTAATCTCAGGTTGGCATCTCGTAACCTCTGGAATACTACTTCCAAATTTTTCATGTGATCTAACCGCTCTTCAAGTCGAGAGTGGAGAACCATTTTGCTCCTGCCAAGGTGTCTAGCGTATCGTCTATTCTTGGGAGAGGATAGCTGTCCTTTTTGGTCACACTATTCAAACGACGATAGTCCACACAGAATCTGGTAGATCCATCCTTCTTCCTGACAAGGACCACTGGTGAAGCCCATGGACTATTCGACGGCTCAATTACTCCTTGGCTTTCCATATCTTGTATAATCTGCTTAGCTTCCTCACGCTTTGCCAGTGGTAACCTTGGTCCTTGTCGTATTGGACTTGCATCGCCAGTATTTATTTTGTGCATTACAATATTGGTTCTTCCTTTCTTACCACTTGTTACGTGTCTGTAACGACCCGCATTTTATTGTTTTATTTTCTAATCAAATTTATTCTCTTGATCATATATTTTGTATTAGTTGTATTAAATCTGCCTGTATATTTTCCGATATGCAAATTTAAATTCACATTTAATTCTTTTTTTAAGTTTTTTTCCTTTGTATGCATCTGACCTTAGAGTTCTTCTCGTCGCTAAAAACTTACGACTCGTGCGGAGATACATTTTTGAATTCAATTCGCTTTAAAACGGTATACGACGTGACTGTCTGTCTTTAAAACCAAGGGTAGTGATCGATATTTTTTTGTATAGTTTAAAATACAGCCCGTTAGGGGATATTAATCGATCCTCACTACCGTTATTTTATTCGCTCTGGGCGATTATCTCTCTTTGGGAGGATATGTGGTGAACATAAAGCAGGGAGTAACCAACTTTGTCGTTCGAATTATTAATCTTCGTTTTGTTATTTAACCACCATCCGATGCAACATTGGTATGTATTGAGAATCTTTTTTTTTCCGTAATTTGCGTTCTCTTATTGCTGTTTTATTCCCTCATTTATGTAGATGGTGCTATCGTTAGGCCAAATAACTACCGAGAATTCCGTTGAACTTCTTCGATCCTCGACGGATATCTCCCGTTAACAACGACCGACCGTCGACGGAAAAGAGCAGATTCTCTTCGGAAACGAGCTAAGCCCAACCTTCTAATTTTATTTGATCTAAATTAAATTTACTATTCATATAGATCCTATCTTTATTTCTATTTAATTTTTTTATAATTTTATAACTTTGACGTTTTTTTTTCTTGTTTTCTCGCTTCACGAAGAAGACCAGTTTGTTCTTCATTTTTTTGTTGTTATTTTTATGTCCTTTATGCAAAACGTTTTCTCAAACGTTCCCGAAAAATTTTAAATAACTCTTCAAGTATTTCAACAACGACGACTTATTTCAAAATTGTTCTTATTAATTATTAGTAACTTTCATCAACCTTTTCTTTTTTAATTTAATTGTAATTTTCTTTAGTTCCTTTTGCTAATTACTTGGTATAACTTGTACGCAAATTCACATTTTTTTTTTCGGAAGCTGATTTGTATTTGGTTAAAAGAAAACCACAAAAAAACTTACTAGCGAAAGAGCGTTCGATTTCCAGTTATTGTTACAATTACATATAACAACTTTGTGAACTAAAAGAACAAATACGTATTGTTTTTTTTTAGGGTGTGTTAAGCCTTCAGCGGTGTTGTAACTCTTTTCTTTTTTTTTAATCACGTTAATTACATAATTTTGTTATACAGAGATCAATCCTTAGTTGTATTATACCGAGATTGATTCTTAATTATATTATACAGAGAACACTCAATAATTTTGTTATACGGAGATCAATCCTTAATTGTATTATACCGAGATTGATTCTTAATTATATTATACAGAGAACACTCAATAATTTTGTTATACAGAGATCAATCCTTAATTGTATTATACCGAGATTGATTCTTAATTCTTTTATACAGAGAACACTCAATAAGTTTGTTATACAGAGATCAATCCTTAATTATATTATACCGAGATTGATCATTCATTTTATTATACAGAGATCACTCCATAATTTTGGGTTATACCAAGATCAATCATTAATTTGGTCCTACATAATTTGATCATCCAATTTGTTATACAGAGACTACTTTTCATTTTCTTTGGTTGTTGTTTGGTTATATGTATACAGGAATGTTCCGGTCTTAGTTACCGGGGAAATTTATTTAAATAGAAAATATTTAGTTCCGTTAAACGACTTTTTTTCCCTCGTTATTCTCCCCCTGTCCTCGTCTCTCGAACCTCGAGAGTAGAACGGGTCTCGGTCTTGGAACCGGCCTCTGCCCACGCAACTTGCCTTTTCTTGTGTTAGTACCTGTCATCAAGTTTCCGGGTTTGCGACGTCCAGCGGCAGAAATTCGGTGGCGTCCTTTACCACCTTATTTAGGTTTCTTTCTCTTACCTCTGGGTCTCCCCACCCCCCTGAGCTGAGGCAGCCTCAGTAGCCGGGTGGGCCGTTGGACGTTGGCAAGAACGGGCAGGGGCGGTTTTAGTCGATCGAGACTGGGTCTGCTCCGATGAGCGCTGTGTTTTTTTTATATATATATAGTTTTTTTGTTTTTTTGTCACTACGACTTGTGAGCCGTAGCACACTTTCACTTTCAAAGACGTCTTCATAATGGTTGATTAGATCCTTAACTTGGCTTTGTTCTTTCTTGCTCAATCCTTGACAGGTTGAGTCGATTATCTTGAACAATTTCTCAGGAACCTGCACGAATCCATTCTTCTTCGCCTCTACACGATGAACGACGGCCGACACTGGCGAACACCACCCCAAAATAGTACCTTTCTTCAATGAAACAGAGTAATAGTTCACATTCAATACCCTTATCGGTACAGTCTTCTCAGTCTTAACCAGCATTTTGGCAACTAGTATTCCTCAGACCACCTCGTCATCATCAGCCTTAGGTTCCAACATTGTAACATTGCCGTCCAAATAATCACCTTCCAAACACGCCGTCAAAAATGTCTACATTCCCACAATCTTTCCCACGAAGAAACAATTCTTCATTATTTATTTTTAAAGTGCCTACTTTCATGTTTAACTGGAAGCCGTAGGTGTTCATGATGTCTAATCCCAAGATTATTTCTTCTATGTCGGCTACGAGAACACGATGTCGGATTGATGTTGGTCCTATGATAAAGTTGACTTCTACTTCGCCTGCCACAGAGGCTGCTTCTCCAGTAGCTGTCCTAAGTCTCCATTTGCTAGAAAATAATTTTTTGTTCCTGGCAATCAAATCGATGGTTTTCGTCGATCCAGTATCTAGCATAGGTCCTTCTTTCCATAATAGCGTCCACATACAGGCCGTTGCAAGGATGTGATTTGGCCAAGCGTCCTTGGGACTTGGACTTCCTGACGCTGCATCGATGATTGCCCTCGCTGATCGACCCGCTTTAGTTTTCCAGCTGCTCAGCCGATGCTTTCTTGGCCACCTTACCACATTTACTTCGAATGTGACCAATCTCTCCACAATTCCAGCACCGCAGTACTCTTTTCTTTGGTTTGATTTGATTTAGGACTCGACTAACTACCTGCTCCATGAACTCATTTTATTGTTTGTCAACAGTATAGACACGGGCATGGTTCCGAGAAGCTTGCTTTGCAGTCTCAAACTCAAGCGCGTGCGCCAAAGCATTGATCAACGTTTTCGGTCGTGCCAACCTTAATGCTTGCTGCGTATAAATATCCCGTAGACCATCTATGAACGTCTGGACAGCTAGGTGTTCCATGAAATTATCTGGCGCCATCGGATATGCCAGTCATACCAAACGAGCAACATCTGCCTCAAATTCTTGAAAATTTTCGCCTTTCTTCTGCGATCGATTCTTCGGTTGGGTATGGTATACTTGCTCCAAATGTGCATGGCCATATCTCATCTCCAGCCGCTTAATGTGTTGAGAATAATCTTTACGTTCCTCAGGTGGCAATGTCTGCAAGATATCACTAGCATCACCCCTCAATGCTATAATTAAAGCAGTCGCCTTCTCGACAGAAGACCATGCATTTGCTTCTGCGGCTCTTTGAATTGCGTCAGGTAAGTCGCCCATGACGTCTTTCCATCAAAGGTTGGTGGCTTGATTCTGGTCTTCGAGATAGTCACAGGTTCTTCTTTTATTTCGATGGGCCCCGGTATAGCTTCTTCGTTGACCTGCTTGGGATCAGAATGACTGATGGTAACAGGTAATTTAATCTGAGTCATTATTGCCTCTAAAAGTCTAGAATGTTCTCCAATTTTCTCTTCTAGAGCTATGAAAACTTCTTCCTTTAACGCTTGTGATTTTTCCGCTGTTCTAGAACTTTCTCCACTTGTTTCAGACTTTTTTCGAAGCTTCTAGAATTTTATAGTAATTTCCTTTCCAGATTTTTCTCGAGGATTCTAGCGGTTTCTAGGTTTCTTTGTTCCATCTGGGCTTGCGAATTTATTAGACGTTGTTCCAGAGTTTGCGAAATGTTTATCAGTCGTTGTTCCAAACTCTTCACATTGTCCAGATTCTTCTGTTCCATTTGTTGCATTTGAGTTTGTGAATCTATTAGTCGCTGTTCCAAGGTTTTCACACTGTCCAGATTGTTTTGCTCGATTTGCTGGATTTGAATTTGCGCATTCTCTATTAGCCGTTGTTCCATATTTTTCGCACTATCTAGATTCTTCTGCTCCATTTGAGTTTGTGAATCTATTAGACGCTGTTCCAAGGTTTGTGAATTGTCTATCAGACGTTGTTCCATTTTCATCAACAGCGAATTCACGTCAGCATCTCCGCCTGGAACTTGAAAGACATAATTCTCTGGATCCTCGCCTTCTTGAATCAACACGTTTCGAAGCCGGTTTTTTTTTTATTCGAACAGATACGGCATCAATATTCATTGAAATAAATCCATAGCGGAGGTTAATATCATCTAAAATAGTTAATTTTCAAGTTATTGACAAGAGCGAGGTCTAGAATTAGATCGCCACTGAGAAGCAATGGCCGAAACTATTTGCAAGGAACCTTTCTAAATAATGCTATTTGTATAACTTGAAGATAATAGTTTTATATTTTACTTACAAGAAGTTATTGTCGCTAGAGTTTTACCAAATTATGAATTAGTTAAAGTGATCTACGCTTAAAAATCAAAAAGATAGGGCAGGGGAAATAATTCTGAATAGAAATCAATTTCTAGTGCCTGAAAATCAATACGGGAGAAAAGACGAGAAATAAAATGATAAAATTCTGAGAAAATCTCCTGAAACGAAATAGAGATAATTGTTGTTTCATCCTTGTTTTCGCTTAATTATATGAGTGGTTCCATATCAATGAAATGCTGTACGGTTGCTTACTAAAAAATATCACTTGGCACGTCTATCTTTTGTTTGTATCCCTTCTTATTATTAATTGTGAAGACTTATACTTCTAATTATAAAGAAACACAAAATTATACACATCGCTTTACATTTTGAAATGCAATAGATAAGTAATGTTATATAATCTATAGTAATGAATGTTAACCAGTTAATTTCTACATTTTGTGCCATACTTTAGTTAGAAAATATATTTGCATAATGATCAGAAGTAATTTTAAATGTAATTGATATGATATTTTTAAATAATACATGCATGTGTGACAATAATGGTCATCTTCAATTCTTATGTTTATCTAACTTAATTATTTGTGATATTTTATGTTTGTCTTTTCCTAGTAATGTACAGGGTGTAGCTTAAATAAGGTAATGTTTTCACGAGGATACATAAAAAATAGTTATTAATATAAAGTGCTCAAAACCTACGCAATACTGCAATATTAATAAGACTAATGAACCATATTCGTTGATTTTTCGAGCAGATACCACATCTATATTCATTAAAATAAATCCGGAGGTTAATAACATTTAAAATAGATACTGAAAATTTTCAAGTTATTGACAAGATCAATCTGTATGCGAGACCTAGACATCGATTGGCGCTGAGAAAGAAGCAATGGCCGAAACTATTTGCAAAGAACCTTCCAAATATTGTTATTTGGAGAACTTGAAGATAGAAGTGTTATATTTTACTTACAAGAAGCTATTGTTATATTTATTTATATTTTTGCAGGTGTACAACGCCTTATAGGAATATATTAATAGGAATAACTTAATAAAATAACAATTAATTTCTAAAAATTACAGAGTTTATTCGATAAATTCATAATAAAATTAAATATGTGAATTACATTGTAAATGAATTAATAATTACAGAATTAAATAGAAAGAGAAATGACTTATAACTTAATTTAGATTTATAATGGAGTTTAATAAGCCAACAAATTATTGCAATATCTCGTTTTGCATTCATTTAGAGTAGTATTTGTCTTCGACAATTATATGAAATTTTGGATTCACATCTTTTGGTATTCATTAACAAATAAAAGATATGAATACAAAGCATTCATTATTAATTATTTTTATTACATAGCCAATTACAATTACCCTACGACGGTTTCATAATTGAAATTGTTGTAGGATTTGTAATTGAGCAATATGAAATGTGCATCAGATAAGGTCAGAACGAGATATAATAATGGGAGACAACCTTAAAAGTTTCCATAATCAATATCAGTGGTTAATGAAGAATCTCTAAATTATATTACAGCAATTAAGATGTGACGGGATGATCTCGACCATACTTCTAAGTCAAAAGTAGAGCAAAGCTTTGTAGACTTGGAATACAATCAAATAATATAATCATTTTATGGAAATGTGAAAAATATAAACAATTGACAGAACCAACTGCTCAAATGAGGTTTTGGGAAGTAAATATTAAACAGGTTAGAGATTAAAGGAATCGTTAAAAGAAGACAACATGAGTAGTTAAACTGTACGGATTCTAGCTTAAAATCACTTGTACGTTCTCATGGAGCTTCCTTTTACAATTCAAGGTCATTCGATTCGAGACGTCACAGCGAAGTAAAGCTAACTTCACGTTTCGATATTACATATTTGCTCGCTGAGGCCATTCATTCCTTCTCTCCTTTCTTTACTAATAAATAATGCAACAAGTTTAGTAGCGGTTATTCAAATGCAAGCATGCGCCATTTGAATTGATATTCCTTCCCTGTCAGTTTAGTACCTGTTAAAACTGTTCAAAAGTTGTTTAGGAGCTATTCATTTCTTGCTAATTGCCTGTTTATCATTATATATTTGTTGAACGGCTTCTAAACAGGCAATAGCTGCTTTATTTAGTTGTGACGTCTCGGCTTAAATGACGTTTAATTGCAAAAAAGAGGCCCCAAAGGAAAGTATCTGCGATTTTGGTCTAGAATTCCCATAGCTTAAGTACTGACATGAATCATGATAAGCAAATAACATTTTTAAAGTTTTTAAATAACCTTAAAACAAACTCTAAAAACATATTTCGGCAACTAAGCTGCCATCTTCAGTAGAACAATTTGAAAAATAGCGTTAAATGTACCGTCTTTGGTTAAAGTACTACTTTGAAGATATGCTCCCTCACCAAATCGCCAGTCGGATAACACTGTATAACCAAATTATTTCATTTTATATTTCGCAGGCAGCTTTTTAATGAGCAGGGCGTTATTTTGTTCATCTCAATTGCTTTAAATAGTTACTCTGCAAAGGCAAGAAGGATATTATCGTTAAAAAAATAATATTCATTTCGGAGTTTTAAGGAGAAATTGAAGAAACAAATTTTGGAGAATCGAATTCACATCTTGAACTCAGGTCTGCAAAATCTTGGCAGAAATAAAAAAAAACGTAAATTTATGTTGATATGCGATTTTAAGTTTTTGGTTCAAAAGTTTGTACTCTTATTTCGGTTATACCCTGTAAGCACATATATTTTAAATTTAAATTTTTATTGTTATTACATTAAAAATATATACTAGTTGTGCACAAAATCTTCCAAATTACTGATATGTGTTTGGTGTATTGTTGGTAGTGTAGTTTTTATGCAGATCGGTTCTGTCCGGTAGACACAATTCTGATAACCATATTCCTAAAATAACTACAACAAATAATGTGTTTGCTTCTGAAATTGAATTAAAAAATCGTTTTAGTAAACTTAATATAAATGGTGAAAAAAGATTCATGGGTAACAGTAATCGTTTGTTCCATCACCAGAAATGTAGTGTATCTTATTGACCGAAGCAATCTGTATATAATTGTGTTTAATCCGTTGATATATGTTATTTTATATGGTTATTTAAAGACTAGTCACAAACAAAAAATGATAATATTAAGTAACGAGAAGGTGCTTGAAATAACATTTCAACCCCTATTTTTGCAAAAGAAAAAAGGAATTTAGCTATGTAATATACTGTAATTATTATGGATAGTATATATTAATATTTTCTATTTTTTATTTGTATAGAAATGCAAGAATTTAATATTTGTACATGTCAAAGATATAATTATTGAATAATAAAAATATTGCGAATAATAAAAACTACTATAATAATATTTTTAACCTTTCATGAACTCCTATAATTAGTCACCAATAAATTTTTTTGATTAAAGGTAATCAACCTTCAAAAAATTTACATTAAATTGGTTTTGGAAGTAATCCTAAATTTGATTACATTTGCAACTATGAACTTAATTATCACAATTTAAGCCCTAAATAAGTTAAGAAATTAATCGAAGCACATTTATATCTTGCATAAATATGTTCATATTTTTATGATATCATTAAACGTAATGATTTATTCATGTAATAATAAATAGTAATGAATAGTCAACTTCATTGTGAAAAAACCGTTGAAGGAGGTTAAAGCACAGTATAGCAAACGCCAATTAGGTTGGCGCGAGGAGGGGTAAGTTCGCGCAGGATTAGAAGTAGTGGGGAGATTTGTATTTGGTTTTACATCAAATGTCAGATAATTCTAACCTCTGAGCGTGTATCACTTTATGATCCCCTAGCAAAGACATTATGTTCCGTCAAACGTCAATGACAAATGTATTCTGACAATTACTTGAGTAGTGGGGGTGGACGTTTTTAAAAACTGCTTCTGCGCACCCCCTCCTCGCGCCAACTTAATTGGCGTTTGCTATACATATATTAAACATAAAGTCATAGAAAAGAAAAGACAAAGTGGCATCTCTTTATAATATTTTGTTACCGCGGTGCGCGCCATCTGTTGAAATGTGCGGAAAGTACTACTTAGCTACATATATATGTATATATATATTTATTTTTAATTCAAATTATATTTTTAGTGGTAAATAAAAAGAAATAGTATTTTCTCCTTCCGAGTTTTATTATAATCTTTTGCATACAGAAGGGCCAACTAGCTTATTTTGGTGTACAATCCGAGGACGCATGTGTGAAATTGGCAGTCCTTCAACAGTTGCCCGATAGGTGTCGACAGAAAATAGAAAAGAAAAATTCATCACAAACAACGTATTTATATTGTATACAATTGACAACAAGATATATTAGTTTTTCTATTCTATTGAAATGAGCTTCATTTCGATACGCCTTTTTTCATTTTTCAATGTTGGCGTTGTTCGAATACAGAAGTAAATATCATTGCTGTCATTTGATTTTAAGAATTTATGTACATTTGACAGATATGATATATATCCGTATTTTACACAAACAACGTATTAAGAAATACTGAAAAAACAAGCCTATCAACGCGAGGAAACGTACAGACGACCGTTTCGTTCTAATTGGAACTTCTCAATGCACGGCATTCCCTTTCGATGACGACCTTGCTTTTTCATTTCTATACTTTCTGTATATATAGTTAACATTTGGAATTTACTGCAAGTGAGAATTAATGAATATTAAATCACATTCTTACATGTAAATGTCGACTTATTTAATGCGTATAAATCTACAATCCGTCAAACTAAGTTTGTACTAGTATGCAGAACACACTCTTTCGCGACAACGAACTTCCTGGTAGTTAGGTTAATTAAGAATTAAGAAATACTGAAAAAACAAGCCTATCAACGCGAGGAAACGTACAGACGACCGTTTCGTTCTAATTGGAACTTCTCAATGCACGGCATTCCCTTTCGATGACGACCTTGCTTTTTCATTTCTATACTTTCTGTATATATAGTTAACATTTGGAATTTACTGCAAGTGAGAATTAATGAATATTAAATCACATTCTTACATGTAAATGTCGACTTATTTAATGCGTATAAATCTACAATCCGTCAAACTAAGTTTGTACTAGTATGCAGAACACACTCTTTCGCGACAACGAACTTCCTGGTAGTTAGGTTAATTAAGAATTAAGAAATACTGAAAAAACAAGCCTATCAACGCGAGGAAACGTACAGACGACCGTTTCGTTCTAATTGGAACTTCTCAATGCACGGCATTCCCTTTCGATGACGACCTTGCTTTTTCATTTCTATACTTTCTGTATATATAGTTAACATTTGGAATTTACTGCAAGTGAGAATTAATGAATATTAAATCACATTCTTACATGTAAATGTCGACTTATTTAATGCGTATAAATCTACAATCCGTCAAACTAAGTTTGTACTAGTATGCAGAACACACTATTTCGCGACAACGAACTTCCTGGTAGTTAGGTTAATTAAGAATTAAGAAATACTGAAAAAACAAGCCTATCAACGCGAGGAAACGTACAGACGACCGTTTCGTTCTAATTGGAACTTCTCAATGCACGGCATTCCCTTTCGATGACGACCTTGCTTTTTCATTTCTATACTTTCTGTATATATAGTTAACATTTGGAATTTACTGCAAGTGAGAATTAATGAATATTAAATCACATTCTTACATGTAAATGTCGACTTATTTAATGCGTATAAATCTACAATCCGTCAAACTAAGTTTGTACTAGTATGCAGAACACACTCTTTCGCACGTTTCCTCGCGTTGATAGGCTTGTTTTTTCAGTATTTCTTAATTCTTAATTAACCTAACTACCAGGAAGTTCGTTGTCGCGAAAGAGTGTGTTCTGCATACTAGTACAAACTTAGTTTGACGGATTGTAGATTTATACGCATTAAATAAGTCGACATTTACATGTAAGAATGTGATTTAATATTCATTAATTCTCACTTGCAGTAAATTCCAAATGTTAACTATATATACAGAAAGTATAGAAATGAAAAAGCAAGGTCGTCATCGAAAGGGAATGCCGTGCATTGAGAAGTTCCAATTAGAACGAAACGGTCGTCTGTACGTTTCCTCGCGTTGATAGGCTTGTTTTTTCAGTATTTCTTAATTCTTAATTAACCTAACTACCAGGAAGTTCGTTGTCGCGAAAGAGTGTGTTCTGCATACTAGTACAAACTTAGTTTGACGGATTGTAGATTTATACGCATTAAATAAGTCGACATTTACATGTAAGAATGTGATTTAATATTCATTAATTCTCACTTGCAGTAAATGTAAACAACGTATGTTGTATACAATTGACAACAACATATATATGTTTCTATATCACTCATGTTTATATTTTTAAATGAAATATCAAGTAATGTTAACGAAAATTAATAAATAATATGTAATATAATATACTTCGCGGATAGCAAGATTTAAATTTGAAAATGTCAAGTATCAGTGTGACCAACTGCATGCTTTATATAAAAATTGAACTCTGAACTTTCAAATTAAATAATTCCAATTTAAGCAATTTATTAATGTAAAAAACGCAAAATAGAAAAAAATAGTATAAAAAACTCGTTTCATAAGGCCTTTTGCCGCACTCGCTCTTTAGAAAACTCGCCGCTATCGCGGCTCGTTTACTAAACTGATCTCGTGCGGCAAAATGGTGCCTTATGAAACTTGTTTTTTAATATACTATTCTGTCACTTATATTTATATGTTTAAATAAGATATCAAATAATGTTAACGAAAATTAACAAATAATATTTCGGGGATAGCAACATTTAAATTTGAAAATGTCCAGTATCAATGTGACCAACCGTATACTTTATTTAGAAATAAAACCGAACTTTCAAATTAAATCAGTTAAATTTATTAATGTAAAATATTTTGACGTTGTGTATATAAACTTGATTTACTTCTATATTTTGTTGGAAAGAGGACTATTTTAATTCTTATGTTTATTTTCCACGCAAAAACCTCAATTTTATTTGAAGTATTGGTGGTAAGTATTATATTATGTTATAAAAAGCGTTCAAATAAATTTTACCTCTAGTAGTCCATGACAATAAAAATGTTTGTCGTAACTTGTACTATTTACATTTGCATCAGTTGTCAATTTGACAGACTATTTATTCTGATGTATACTGAGTTGGAGCTTTTTGAAATTGCTTTGTAATTTAAAATTGATTTAAAATGGTTTTCACTGTTCAACACAAATCATTCATGGTTGAATCTTATTTTTGGAACGGACGTAATATTAACGGACAATTGCACTATTTTCTTGAAGAATGCTTAGAGGAATTTAGAAATATGTTTCCAAACTTCGTCTTTGATTTTGATAGTTTTTGGTACACAGTTAAATATTGCACTAAGGTTTTCAGAGAAACAGAGAGTGTTATACGGAAAGAGGACAGTGGCCGTCCGAAAAAATGTACGGAAGAGCTAGTTGACGATGTAACGCAAATTATGAATGATACACCAGGAACATCCATACGAGTATTCTCTCCACGAGTGGGTGTTTCAATTGGCACTTGTCATACAATTTTGAAAAAAGACTTACATTTATTTCCATATCGCATGGCCTATTATCAAGAAATCAAAGAAATTGACTATCCTAGAAGAACAACATTTTGTCAGTGGTTCTTACATAATTTTGATAATGACATTCTTGACAAAATTTTTCTCAGATGAATCATGGTTTTATCTGAATGGATATGTTAACTCACAAAATATAAGGATGTGGAATACTAAGAAACCGCATGACTGTTATGTTGTTCATCCACAGAAAATTGGTGTATAATGTGCGATTAGTCGAAGGAAAATCATTGGCCGTATTTTCTTTAAAGGAGAAAGGTATCGACAAGAAATTATTATGACATTTATTGAACAGCTTAATGAAGAAGAAATAAATCAGGGTTACTTTCAACAATACGGAGCTAGAGTGCACACAGCTTGTGAAACAATTAATATGATACGGAAATTTATCAAAATCGGTTGATAAGTTTAAACATCGAACATGAATTTCCAACAAGATCTTGTGATGTTAACCCCTGTGATTTTTTTCTGTGGCCTTTTTAAAGAACTCAATTTTTTGGGTACAGATACCTGATCTTGCAGACCTTCAGATCAGAATTGCTGAAATAATTAACGAAATTGACGATATGCTACAACAAAACGTTTTCTCCTTCATTAGAAGAAGATGTTAGAAATGTCTCGAACAAGGTGGTGGCCACTTTCAACAATTTTTATAAAATGTTACTTGTTTGTTGCAAATAAACGTATCTCATTTAGTTAAATATTTTAATTTTATTATTTTGACATTTATCATGTCATTAAAATAGTTCATAACCAACAAAATTCATATTAAGAACTTAAGTAAAAAGCTAAGATATACGTATAATTTCCATGGGCAACTGCGAGGTAAAATTTAGTTGAACGCTCGTTATATGCATATTATGCTTGTGATATATTTCCATAAAATTAATGAATACATAACAATAGTAGATAGATAACAGATTTGTATTTAAATCTTATTGTGATTATATTTACCTATATTTTAAATGAATTTTGTTTGTTGGACAAGAAAGGTCTTTGTTATTAATAAAAATATGCGTAATGTGTTATTATTTTGTAGACATTGGTTTGGTATTTTCTTAATTTAGAGATGCTTAAATTATGCCTGTATGAAAGCGTAAAACTCATTATAAATATAATTGTTCATTATATTAGTATTCTTATTAACATTACTTGCGCGTATACATTTTAATTATATAAAAAATCCAAAGATAAAGTGGTTATAGAAAAATATAGAGCTAAATTGCCTCTTTCTTATTCAATTCGATTAAACGGAATGTTACATATTTTAGTTTAAATATATATATATATATATATGTATATATATATATATATATATATATATATATATACAAGGTGAGTCGTGAGGAATCGACCAAACTTAACGAGTGTATTCTACTGGTGAAAGTAATGTAAAAAAACTCAAATGTTGTTATCCGATTTTTATTTGTTTTCGAGTTATAAGCTTATGTATGTATTCGTAAAAACAGTGAAACCCCGGTAGCAATTCATTATAGGGAAGTCTTCCTAGCTGAAGCGCTACCCGTTCGTGGTTTTCCGAACTAGCGGTAGTGACATTGAAAGCAGTCGAGAAATAGTGTAGAGTGGTTTGTATCAAGGATTGTATAAGAAAATAGGATAGCCAGATCCCTATACCGGCAGTGTTGTTCGCATCGAGTCGTGACTCCGCCTCCTGTGACGTCACAAACGGACCAGTCGCACCGATAAATAGTTGAGGTCTTGGGTTGCTTGAGTTAAAGTAAAGTGTTTTAATTTAGTTTTCGCCGTTACCCTTTGTAAATTAGCGACTGAAATGCCGGGACGTCGTTGTGCGGTAGTTGGCTGTAATAACAGTCGTATTTCTACGAAAATTACCAATAGAGAAATCGTTTATCACAACTTTCCAAAGGCGACAAACTTCGTATCCGATACTGTCCGTAAAGAATGGATAAGGCGCTGCAAACGAGCAGATAAGTGGAATCCAAATACTAGCCAAATTTGCTCAATCCACTTTAATGCAAACGATTATGAACGTGATATGCGGAACGAATTATTAGGTAATAAATGTATTTATACGTTATGAGATAAATTATTCTAATACATAGTAATTATTGCTAGGGTTACCTGTACGAAAACAGCTTAAATACACTGCTGTGCCTAGTGTAAATCTTCCACAAATGTCCAAAGATATAAAGAAAGTTGCGACAAGAGGGGAAGCAAGCGTTATGAGATAAATTATTCTAATACATAGTAATTATTGCTAGGATTACCTGTACGAAAACAGCTTAAATACACTGCTGTGCCTAGTGTAAATCTTCCACAAATGTCCAAAGATATAAAGAAAGTTGCGACAAGAGGGGAAGCATATTTAAAAAGAAAAAAGGAAAATGAAAGGAAAGAAGAAGTAAATAGATTGATTGCCGAACAATCGATAGCTTCATGTTTAGCGGCAAGTGAGCTGTCAACAGCGTCTTCAACAGCAGAATTTGAAACCGATAAGCCTTTAACTGTCCCAGCAGAAAATATATTATCTAAACAATATGCGGAGCTTCGTGAAAGTCACACTAAATTATCTACAGAGATGGAAATTATGAAACGCAAATTGAATTTGCAGAGAAAACAACTTTTATACTATAGAAGAAAGAACAAGCAAGATAAACCTGCACAAAAACAGGAAACGGTAAAAATACTGAGAAAACTCTTAACAGAAAATCAAATTTCTATTCTTCTAAACAAAAAGAAACGCGTTAATTGGACTACTGAAGAGATTGCAGTTGCTTTTAGTATTCGTTACCTCAGCAAGAAATGCTATATATTTTTGCGAACTAAACTTAATTTTCCGTTGCCAGCGTTGTCATCTTTGAGAAAGTGGGCATCAAAAATCAGAATAACGCCGGGAGTTTTAGAAGATGTACTAACTTTTCTAAAGGGAGCAGGAGAAAATATGTCTGCAAGAGAGAAAACTGTAGTCATTTCTTTTGATGAAGTCAAAGTTAAAACCACTTTAGAGTATTGTGTTGGTGAAGATCAGGTGCTAGGTCCTTATAATTTAATGCAAGTCTGTATGGTTAGAAGCTTATTTTCTACTTGGAAACAGCCTATCTATCTAGACTTTGACAAAAATATGACAAAGGATGTGTTAATGGATCTGATCACCCAATTGCATAAAATATCATATAACTGTGTTGCAATTGTAAGTGATTGCGGAAGCAGTAATGTTGGTCTCTGGAAAGCGTTGTCCGTTGACATATTGAAGATTGATAAGAAAAGAACCTTTCGAAAGTCTGATAGAATTAACCAATGTAGAAGTAAATTCCTGTTATAAAATTTCTGAAAAGCATATTACAGTTGAAAAGAGTAAAAGACAAAATGTAAGACTAGCGGCTGAATTGTTATCACATAAGACCGCCCAGGCATTATTACGATACAAACCAGGCCCTGATAAAAAAACTTGCTGAAGATGTCGGAATGTTCATAGACAATATTAATTCTTGGTTTGATATTTTTAATAGCCATGTGTATAGATCTCCTGGCCCTGACCCTATGAAAGCCCCTTTTGGAATTTATTTACAGGACCAAGAACAACACTTATATAAAGTTAGAGATTTTATATTTGACATGAGAGCTGAAGGAAAAAACACTTTGCAAATTTTTCAGAAAGGAATAATAATATAATTTCTATAGAATCGTTGAAACTACTTTTACGAGATATGAAGACCGAATTTGAAGATGTACATTATATATGTACTCATAAACTTAATCAGGATTGTTTGGAGAATTTTTTCTTCCAGCTTAGATGTCGAGGGCCGAATGAACATCCATCTCCATTGGAAGCCATCAAAAGAATAAGAATGATTATTCTTGGGAAGAATCCTGGTATTTTAGAAGCACAGGTACATAAAATGTGTTTATTAATTCTTTACATATTCCTAGTATTATATAGGTACCTATCTACATAGCTATACTTTTTTTAAAGGTGAACACACAAGAAGCTGTTCCTGAAGAATATATAGTGGCCACAGTTTTGGAACAAGCGAAAGTTTCACTTGAATTACCGGAAGAGAAGTTTGACAGCAATGCAACTCAAAGTAGCAATGGAAGCTCGTATTCATCATCAGGGATTTCAGAAATATCTGATGCAAAATCACCAGAAACAACGGACGATGCATTTGAGTACATTGCTGGTTTTATAGCGAAGAAATTTAAAAACAGTCATCCCCAACTCGGCGATTATACTTATAAAATTAAAGCCGATCACGCCTACAATTTACCTTCATGGGTACAACAGCTCTCTTTTGGTGGTCTTATTAAGCCCTCAACAGATTTCTTAAGTACCATTAAGCAGTGGAACAAATATTTTGAGATATATCATGGCGATAATAAACTGCGGAAAGAAACACTGGTTGTTAAAAGACTAGCTTTAAAAATTAAAAAGCGAGAAAATTTGCGCTTTGTTATTATAAAATTATTTTGTAAATTAAGAACTGTTATCCGTATGAATTATTTAAATACAAAAAGAACCCTTGACAATGCTAAAAAATCGAGTAAACGTAAGCTTTCTACTAGTACACCGTCAGACACTCAACGAACACTAGCTAAAAAAATGCGAAAAATCACTACTTGATTCGTTTTTATTTAATTACTGCGTAATAAAACATTGCTATATACTGACTCTTTTAATTGAAAAATATATATTTTTTGCTTTGTATAGAGAATACATGCTCATCGGCTTTCTTTATTTATGTTTATGTACCTAATAAATGTGTTTATTTGAAGTTGGAAAAGTTTTTTTTTAAATTATAAATCAAAGTATAACCTTATGGCAATAAAAACGTGTATTATATTGTTATGTTATTATTAGAGCTGGGGATGTTTGCGGTGTGCCAGGATAGTATTCAGTTAAACGCACGAATATAATGACCTTGTTTCGATCGATGATGCATGCGTGATTTTATTGCTTTACATGAATTCGCTATTTATATCACTTAGGTATGTCAGTTATGTGTACTGTATATAAATAACACACTTACCTTATTTACGATTATTATAGCATAGCGCCAAGTGGATAAGACTTGCAGTAAGTTTGTAGCATTAGATACGTTTCCATATTTGTAGCGGTGAGCGATGTACGCCGTGATGAATAATTTTTTTTATATTTTGAAAAAGACCGCTCGACATCTACGGATGTAACACACGCACAATTAAAATAATCTTTATAGATAGAAACCGAATCTACACTTGCACCATTACTAATTTGTTTTAATCTGGTAAAATCAAAATCATTGTTTATCACACTCTCGAACTTTTCTATTACATTAACATTTTTGTTGTCATTTACTGCGCATAGCTGGGCGTGTACATCGTCCAGTATTTGCAGTGACTCCGCTAACGATAATGCAGTATTTTGAAATTTCTCGATTGCGTTAAACAATCCTATATGATTGTTATAAATAGTTTGTAAATCTGCATCAAGGGAAGGGTTTTGAAAGAGTCTCTGGCTTTCCTTAATGGCTACAGCTTCGGCAGGATTGAATTGTAGAACCACAGATTTTATTTGTTGGAAATACTTGGCATAATAAAATGCCGCCTTTAACCAACTTCCCCAACGTGTAAGGATTGGCTCTGGTGGTTCGGGAATACCAGGGCACCGACTGTGAAACTCTCGAATTCGTTTGGGAGATTTTAGAAACACTTTTTTTGTGGTTGCTATTAATGCATCCACCTCTGGATAACATTGCCGAATAGTTTGTGCCACAAGGTGTAAAGCATGAACTTTACATGTCACATGCAAAAGTCTCTCACAATCTGCTTTAAGAGAACGGCCTACAGAACGCATTGTCGCAGCACCATCGCTCATAAACATCAGGAGTTGATTAGTTGAAACTTGAAATTTTTGTAGCGTATCGAGCACTACCTTCGTAATTACTTCGCTAGTGCACTTTTCCAATCTTTTGCTGGCTAATAAAATGGGAAATGTTGATTTGACAGGATCTAGTACACGCACTATAATATTCACAATAGAATGTTTTTTTCGATCTTTCGTTTCGTCGACACATACCCATAACTGTTTATCATTTACTACTGGTTTCATTCTGTTTTCAATGTCCTCACGCACAATTGGTAAATAGGTGAGTAACGTTCTCCGTGACGGTAGCTTTATGTTGGAATTGTATTTATTCCAAAAGTCGTGAAAGGCTTTTTTATCTAGCAGGTGAACTGGCACATCGCAGACGAGTAGCATTGTCAATAAATCGAAAATGAATTGCGTTTTAGACAGCACATTATTTTCTTTGTCTTTGTGGTGTACACTTTCAACATGTCTTTTACAGTCGTATTTGTCCCAGCAAAGTAACTGTTTATCGCATAATTTACAAACCACTTTTGCTCCATTATAATACAAATCGGGAAAGTCTCGGATAAATTTCTTCACGTCGTTATACAATGGGCGCTTTCTTGGCTTGGGCACGTCCGTCATACTTATTAAATAGAGCTCAAGACAACACACGATCACGTTGCCAGTTCACGACTAACTAAAGTGTTTCGCTGCATCGTGTTTATATGCTGGTGGGGATGCACTACATACGGTCCTGCCGTACCGCAAACATCCTCAGCTCTAGTTATTATCAAATGAAATATTATATACCATAATAATAGCACTAATATAACTCGATAATTAATTGTTGTAGTAGCTAAACACATTTTATAAGGTGCTTTACAGTAGTGAACGCCTGGTCCGTTTGTGACGTCATGACTCCCCACTACGCGGCGAAAATATTGCGGGATCGAGCAATCCTATGTTCTTATACAATCCTTGGGTTTGTATGCCTAATGCGTCTAATGTCACTACCTCTACCTCTACCTCTCTGGGAAAGCTTCCCAGTGTAAACATAATATCTGAACGAGGCAGTCGACAACAATTACAAGAAGTAGAAGATATTCTGGATGTAGTAGAAGAAGACGCAACTACCAGCTCACGGAGAATTAGTATTCAATTGGGCATTCCACAAACAAGGGTGATAAAAACACTCCACGAGCATGGCTTACGTCCGTACCATGTACAAAGAGTACAGCACCTACAACGAGATGATAATTGTAGACGTATGGAATTTTGTCGATGGATAAATGATAATCCTCGTTTTGTATCGCGTATACTGTTTATGGATGAAGCGACATTCACCCGTGACGGTATTAATAATTGTCATAACCAGCATGTATGGTCAGACGGTCAGACGAAAATCCACACGCAACAGTCGAAAGTAACTTTCAATATAAATTTTCGGTAAACGTGTGGTGTGGTATGATCGATGGTTTTTTAATTGGTCCTTACATTTTTGAGAATCGCCTCACGGGAGACACCTATTTACATTTTTTAGAAAATGAACTGCGCGGACTGCTAGAGGATGTTCCCATAAACATCAGAATCCAAATCTTCTACCAGCACGATGGAGCGCCTGCACATTACGCTCGTGCAGTCAGGCAACATTTGGCTGAAAGGTTTCCAGGGAGTTGGATTGGACGTGGTAGTCACATTGGTTGGCCTCCTAGGTCTCTAGACCTCACGCCACTCGATTATTGTTTATGGGGCTGGTTAAAAAATGAAGTGTATCAAGTAAAAGTGGACACTCGTGAAGCACTAATTCAACGGATTATGAATGCTGCTGACAATATCAAACATCAACCTGACGCAATCAGGAACGCAACCAGCGCCCTTGGTAGACGATGTAAAAAATGTTTTGAAATGAATGGCGGTATTTTTGAAAATTTATTATAAAGAACGATAATACCAATAAAATACAAAAACTTCAATGTATGAAATTTTGTTTATTTTTAATTACGCTATAACTCGAAAACAAATAAAAATCGGTTAGCAACATTTGAGTTTTTTTACATTACTTTCACCTGTAGAATACACTCCTACAGTTTGGTCGATTCCTCACGACTCACCTGTATATATATGTATATATATATATATATATATATATATATATATATATATATATAACATTTAGGTAGTTCTACCACACATTTAATATTTCCAACTATTTGTTTGCATGTAGTTGTGTTTTTCATAATTTGATATAAATATTATATGTATAAATAAAAAATATGATAATTTCCACTTTTAGATAGCGACATCTAGTATTATAAATAGGAAGGACCGCCAATTCGTCCACCATTTTCATTATAAAGTCTGCACTACGAACATCAAAGGTACCGACGGCAGTTGTCCCTACTGTATGCTTAATATACTGTGGTTAAAGCTGGTTACAAAACATCTAAAGGAGAGAGAAGGCCCGTTCACCTTAAACCTTGAACTTGCTCGAATAGATGTTTTTGTGCTTGACAAAATGGATACTAGAACAAGCTGGCGTATTCCAAATAAGGTCCCACCACTGTATTAAATAAAGAATAATTCAGTACGCGCACATTAGAAAATTGACTATAGTTGGGGATAATGAATCCTAGAGTTTGTGTAGTGTTATACTTCACATATACTAAGAATTTGTTGAATTCCATTTTTAATTCCAATTATATTAATTATTTTAATTTAAATTATATTATTTACAAATATATCGAATTTAAAAATGTTAAAAAAAATTAAATTGGATATTTTATGGCATATTTGATACAATTCGTATTTTCAAGAAAAATCCTTTCTTTTGCATCGCACTGACATAAACAGAGAAGTTATCTACCGAACGGTAAACCCAGGCATTTAATATTCTCTAATATTCGTTTCAAATTTATATCATTTTAATATAGTAGTTAATTATATACAACTTCTGTTCTAATTATTTCTTAATTAATAATTTTATTTATAATTGAGCTATTATTTCTACATGTCAAAATTACACCGACTATGTATTAAAATGTACATAATTTTAATAAACATTCAAATCAATTATAAAGATCATCTAAACCATATCATGTGAGGTATCATTTTAATGTGTTTTCCGCAAGGAATCTTCTAATAAAATTAATTTCATTGACGTTATAAGCGCCGATATTCGTTATAATTCTTAGATACCGCTATTTGTAATATGATTGATTATCCTTAAACTAGATTATAAAACGACCCTTTCAACCACGGATTTTCTTTAGACAAACTCTTAGTTTCCTAGCTTTCTAGAGGTAGACGTAGACACTACAAGTATTTGTTAAAGCTGTTAAAAGATAATGCTCATCACCACATTATTTATTATACATACTTTCGTTATTGTTTGGATGCTACAGCTAGCTCGGAACAAACTAACACAAGCGTCCATCTTTTAAAAATTTGGTTCTCCCACGTGGTAAACTACACAACCCAACTAGCGTTCATAGTAACAATAGCTTGTTTAGATATATTCTTGATATGTTTGTTAAATGTGAGTTTTTTATTAAAGGTAACGCTGAGATCTTTAATTAAGTTGATAATTGAAATTTATAATACTTACTTTTTTTGGGAATATCTTACACTTATCAGAGTTCAATAGTAAATCGTTATTTGTGCCATAATTTTTTACGTTATGTAGCTGAAGAACATCTTTTGTGTTGGTGTCTCGAGAACAACTCGAAAAGTCATCGGCAAAGAAAAGATTATGAGGCTCGATCCGATCTGAAAGATTATTAATGAAGATAATAAGAAGAAGTGGCCCTAAGTTCCAGCCTTGGGGAACTCCAGAAATGCAATGTAAGATGTTAAAGGATACCCGTCATAGAACACATGCTAAGGTTTATTATGTAGATACGAAATTAAAAAATCCACTAGCGGTTCACTAAATCCAAGACTCATCATCAATTTAGCATGGCAAGATAACGTGATCCACTGATCAAACGCCTTGGAAAAGTCGATACACTTGTGTTTTGTCATTCGGTGCGTCAGTAACGTATTGAGAAAATGTCGCAAATATTGTTAGACAGGATATCGTCCCGAACAATAAAGGCAGGAATTTGATCATCTCCTGAAATAAATTACTGTCATAAGACGTATAGGGTGAATTATGAGCGTTCTTGAAATGATCTGTAAACGCATTAAGTATAGATGGAGGATCCTCGATACTGACTCTAGACAATTGATTTCTACCAGAATATTTCTTTTCTTCCTCTCTCTAATGCAAGACCAAAATTGTCTTGGATTCTCTCCAAATTGATTTTCAGATTCTTCAGATTCATATTCTCTTTCAGATTCTTGAACAGTGTTAATAATGCAGAACTTTTGGTACTTTTAAAATGCTGAAAGTATAGATATTTTAATTTCAAGTTATGAATTGCTTCGGTAGTAAACCATTTAGGCAAACTTCGGGAGCGAGTGTAAGCCGGAACGTATTTTTCGAAGACAGAATACAGAGTATAGTGGGACATGTTACACATGGTATTTATATCTGAGATATTGTCCATAAAGTCATTGTTCATACAAAATAGCGCATTACGAGTATATAATTAAATGACATGCTAGAATTTGCAGGAAAGTTGGTCTAAGTTTTTGAGATAATGGAGGTGTTAATAAGTAAAGGAGGATCGCGGGTGTCCTCAGGAACTAATAATGAGCTGTTACGTATGACGTCACATCTCATATCATGTAACTAAATAAAACGTTTTTATAACGTTATATTTCATAAATTGTGTTTTAAATAACGTATGATGTAAATGAGGAGAGTCTAATTGCAATGGTATAATTGCTTTAGACAAATATTAAGAATCAAATTTATAACACATCAATATTTGTAAGAGACTGAAATACGGGCGACTTGGGGTTAAACGTTCATCGTGATCAGACGTGCTTAGTAACATTGCTAATAAATTTTGTTTTTGCTATTGGCAATTGGTAAGTGTCTGCTTATGTTGATCAAAAGAGTGATTTGTCTTCGAAAGAACAATGCCCGGTATTAGTAATGAAGGAAAAATATTATTGTAGTGTCTCCTAATACGTCGGAAAAGTTATTAGTAAATGAAACTCAAAATACGAATGTTAATGATAAAGACAATAATTGACCAGTTGCAATACAGCAGTAGTGGACAAAACATCGGCCAAGAAAGCAGCAGCGCCTAGGACGCAGTTCCAGCCCGGAATCCTAGAATCAATCGTGAACAACGACCGCGGAAGCTTACAGTTCAGATTCAGATTAAAATTTTCCACTTACTGGTAAAGCAATATATTAACTTGCAATAAAAAGTTAATAACTCAGCAATTCCAATTGTATATGTGAAATCCTGCTGTGCTTCCGAAGTATATGAAAAATCAAATGAAATAAAAACAATTCATCCTATAGTAATAGGTTATATTTAAACAAATGCTATTACAAACGGCGGCTTGGCGCTGGTGATCGGCAATGTATGGATGTGCCGATAATAATGAAATTATTTGGTAATAAAATAATTAGATGGTGCTGGCGAAGTTCCTTCAAAGGTCCAGGACGTGTGTGATGATGGTTAATTAAAATAAATATACTACAACTTACTTACTAAATAAATAAAACACATGTTGTCCTTAAAGTTTGTATTTATATTTACATAAGAAAGAAATTGAAATTGTTATATTTAAAAGTAATTAAAACAAAAGTAATATGTACACGAGGAGCGGTAATTAAGTAACTGAAAATTAACACAAAAAATACTCTGAAACGAACGTTTAATTGAGCAGTAAATTAAGGGTTAATTGAATACGATTAATATAAAATAATCTCTGTATCGAACAATACGGAGTTACCTTTCATTTGCGGCGATGGTCGGCCACGTGGTGCGTCGTATACCTGGACAGATATGCAGAGCGATGTTTGGCCGGAGGAACAAGAAATTAATTAGATTAATTAATATGGATTCGTTTAAAAGAATAATATATATAGAACAATACAGGATTACCTTAGAAGCGAAAGACACCGGGCGGCATCGTGGCGTGTACTTGAACAGTACCGCGCGTAAGATGTGTGTGTAACTCACGAAGGTTCTAAAGAGAAGGCCGGACTGATAGCTTTGCGTCGATAGACACTGGTTTTGAAAACGGTCTGTTTTATGATCTGTCGAAGAGAGGGGTCGATATCTTGAATTCTAATTAATTAAGAAGCGGGACCTGAAGATGTGTTTTATCGATGTCATAAATATTATTAAGATAACGCTTGTGACATAAGCTTTCTAATAATATTTATGACATCGATAAAACACATCTTCAGGTCCCGCTTCTTAATTAATTAGAATTCAAGATATCGACCCCTCTCTTCGACAGATCATAAAACAGACCGTTTTCAAAACCAGTGTCTATCGACGCAAAGCTATCAGTCCGGCCTTCTCTTTAGAACCTTCGTGAGTTACACACACATCTTACGCGTGGTACTGTTCAAGTACACGCCACGATGCCGCCCGATGTCTTTCGCTTCTTGGGTAATCCTGTATTGTTCTATATATATTATTCTTTTAAGCGAATCCATATTAATTAAACTAATTAATTTCTTGTTCCTCCGGCCTAACATCGCTCTGCATATCTGTCCAGGTATACGACGCACCACCACGCGGCCGCCCATCGCCGCAAATGAAAGGTAACTCTGTATTGTTCGATACAGAGATTATTTTATATTAATCGTATTCAATTAACCCTTAATTTACTGCTCAATTAAACGTTTGTTTCAGAATATTTTTTGTGTTAATTTTCAGTTACTTAATTACTGCTCCTCGTGTACATATTACTTTTGTTTTAATTACTTTTAAATATAACAATTTCAATTTCTTTCTTATGTAAATATAAATACAAACTTTAAGGACAACATGTGTTTTATTTATTTAGTAAGTAAGTTGTAGTATATTTGTTTTAATTAACCATATCACACACGTCCTGGACCTTTGAAGGAACTTCGCCAGCACCATCTAATTATTTTATTACCAAATAATTTCATTATTATTATCGGCACATCCATACATTCCCGATCACCAGCGCCAAGCCCCCGTTTGTAATAAGTGTCGCCCAGAACGTGAGGCAAAATTTGATTAAGTGTAATCAACGAATCCACAAAAACATGGTGAAGTCAAAGGAACAACAGGAAAACTCTTCTAATTCCAAATCGAATGATTTGGTGGCGCCTAACGAAAACTCATCAGATATACAATGTTTAATCAATGTTTTACAGGAATTTTGTAGATCAGTTGCAACACCACGTGTATCACCTCCAAAGCCAGATGGTTTTAGTGGAGATATTTTCCAGGACCTTGAAGTATTCCTCTAACAACTAGAAGCACATCTGAAAGCAGAAACGCTAAGCCCTGCACGAACGATAGACGAAATCGCAACATATCTTCGCGGAGAAGCAGCATTATGGTTTGAGCAATTCGATAATAAAATTGATTCTTTTGTATGTTTTAGCGAATTATTTCTTGAACGTTACAAGTCGAACGAATGTAGGGACAAACTTCATGAAATTTTATACGGACATTTTCAGCAAGAGAATGAACTCGCAGTTCGTTTTCTCTTGAAGAAAAAACGATTGTGCAATCGTTTATATCCAAATTGGGACGGTACGGAGATCGCAGCGTTAATCAAGAGGCAATTACGATCCGAATACAAATTGATGTTAGGACCGAAACCTCTAGAAACATCGAAAGCATTAAGAGAAGCGTGCATGGAAATAGACAACCACATCCATGGCGATCCAGCAAACATTTACGCAAGTAAGATATCGCCTTTATCATTTAATTCAATTTCATGCAACAAAGTGAAGCAATTAACGACAAAAGGACTACCGCCATGTGATTACTGTTGTGATAATCACTGGCATCGCAACTGCCCAGTTCTGCGAAACAAACAAGAACCATCGTTGAATTATATACAGCATAATGCACCATCGAAAACACCTCGTATATGTGTGAAATTCACAGGACGCTCTGTCGACGTTACCTTGGACACGGCAGCGACGCATAACTTTGCTGCTCCTGCAATTGTTCGACGCATAACATCAAACAAGGTCAGTACAGCATCATTAGGACACAAGTTTGCACACATGACTATTGCCGGAACTGGAATCGTAAGTGCACGCATCCAGAATCAAGTAATAGAAGTCCCTGTTCTAATTGCACCGGATTTGCGAGAAAATTTAATATTGGGAATGCCATTCTTCGAAACGCAAGAAGCGGTATTAAATATAGGACGACGTTGTTTACATTTTGGTAAGAAAAATCGTAATACAATTAAATTCTTTACAGATCCCGAATCTTACCATGAAACCAAATGTAATCCTACAATTAACCCTATCCCACCTCCACGCACAATCGAGTCTGTTTGTTTTTTTCAGAAATTAAAATCGCCTAAGTTAATTAGGTCAACGCAGCTACAGCGAAAGAATTCTCCGAATCGACATCGAAGCCCAACGCATCAAGAGCAGGCAGAAAAGGTAGTCGAGCGACGCCGCCGTTACATACCTATCTTGACCGCCGTCGATTTGCAAGACCGGGGACACTCAACAGCAACCGACCGACAACGGACAAAAGCTGCCATCGAAAACCCAAGAACCACCGCCAAATACCAACCGCAAGATCGCCGCTACAGTGTGAATAGTACGCGCACGGGTATTTCAATTAAATATTAGAAATAATAATTTAATCAAGTTAGTTAGATATGTAATGATAGATTAGGGCCCATTCACCTTTTTTTCGTTTCGATATTACATATTTTATACTGCATTGTATCGCGACTAACACCTAAGCGACTTACTAATCAGATCAGTTTTTTCTTTTGCATTTAATTAATCGAACTCTGATTAATTACTCAAGTCAATTAATTCAAAATGTACCTCTGATTTTTAAGAAACGCAAACTTGCCTTCGTACGGGTTTCCAGGTTTCCCCGTAGCCATACGTAACATGGTTTAGGTACAGTGTGCACAAGCCGCTCCTGGGCGCTTTTTTTTATGTTTTGTCCTTAAAATCAAACTTTAGAATTAATTAACATTTCTTATGCAAAACACTCATAGACATAAAAATGCCTTTCAAAGGGTGGGCGAATTGTTACGCTACGCATATAAAAATATTTTAATTTAATTTTTTTAAATCCTATTTCTTCTTTAAAATATCTCGATTTAAAATAATATTTAACTTAAGACATTTTTCTTGTATATATTAGTTTACAAAGAGAAAGTATTTTCCTTTTGTTATATTCTTAGCCGAGACCCTTCGTTTACTACCTGACTCAGCAACCCTAACGTTACTGTGGAATTTCTATTTACATTTCATTAGATTGTTTTAATTGAATTATACATCTTCTTTCTGTATATTACTGTATATTAATATCTCTTTGAGACTTCGCGATATCAGCCCTTAGTGTTCTCAATTTTTCTTTTAAAACTGTGCGAGCTTTTACTAAATTATTTATTAATTTATCATCCATGTCTCTTTACTATTTAACGAATACTTAAATACTGATGTAGATTTACTAAAGTAGGCTCCTTTTAATGGTGTTTTTAGAGGAACTTATTGTAAATATATGTAAGTATCAAAACTTAAACGGTATCTTGCTTCATTATACTTACAGTCGGTATCGATAAATAATAGACCAAATGATTTCTTCCAACACATTCTGCATAGGTTTAAAAACTGTTCAAAACTTAAGTCATGAATGTGATCGTTAAATATATGTTTCAAATTAGCAACAACTTGTTGAAATAAAATTAAAAGATTTGTATTATCCCTCAACAATTGTTTAGGAACAGCACTATATGTTTGAATTAAATAAAAACAATCTAAATTCCGATGCCTACCGAAAGAGAAGAACTGCTTGACAATATTCAAATTAATAGTGGGTATGTCGTCAAATATAACGACTGAATAGTCGGCAACTTGGTCTGGTGTTATCATATCAATCGGATCCGTATATTCAAAATAACCTATCTCTGGAATAGTTTCCATTACATGTTTAAGATATTCATATTTCTGTTGATGAAGAGATCCACAGCAGATGTAAATATTTTTGAAGCGCAACCCATTAGGATGTAATAATAAAGTAAGGAGGGCATTCGTTTTACCACATCCTGAAGGATCCACTATTAGTGTTCTCTTAAAAGTACCACCAAATAGATTGCTGTGTCTGTTAAAATTCTTCTGATTAAATACGGAATCGTAGTTGTATAAAGTAACGATAATGTTTGTGCTTCTAACTGCATACTGCACTTCATGAATTCACGATGTATACTGAACTATATTAGTTTTAGACGCTTCTTATTAATTGAAAAACAAATGCAGATCTTTCCTAATTTATTAAATATAAATTTCTACATCTTAAATGATATTAAATTTTATTATATTTATTTACATTATTTACATTTCATTATATTTTTACATATTAAAAGACATTAAATTCATTATTTTCTTTCAAATTTGTGCAATATTTGCTTTATTATTTTTGAAGGTTCTAGCTGTACACAAGCTTTGGCGTCGGTAATATTCCTGATGGAAATGGTGGGCATATCCTGATGGAAATGGTGAAAGTGTCGGTCGAGGTGTTGAAAATGATGAAGTACAAACGTTGGAAATGGTGACGAACAAACGTTGGAAATGGCGAAGGACAAAAGTTTGAAATCATAGGAAATTATTGAAGAGAGGAAATTATTGAAGAGGAAATTGTTGAAGAGATATGAAAATAATAAACAAAATTAATACAAAATTAATATTAATTTTGTTTATTATTTTCATACCTCTTCAGCAGTTCTTTGATGATCCTCTGTGGGGCCATCGGCACCGGTTGGTCAGGTGTGTGCGAAACTTGCTGTTCATCATCGGATTTGTGGATTTTGTGGCTGTGGTGTCTGCGGTCGTGGCGTTGATGCTGTAGATGGTGGTGTAGGTGGCATCGCTGCCGATACCGATACTTTGAGTATCGGTGAACGGCGGCCAGGTGTCGACGTCACCGTCACCAGCACTTTAGTCGCTGTAGATGTATTTATTATTTGTATTTATTTAATTTGAATTCCTGTAAATGTAATATCTTTATATTGAGCTTCATGAAAAAGCTTAAAACCAACAAACGAACGATAATCAATCCGATAACACTATTTCTTCTGACGAATATCACCCCATGGAAATATATAATAATGTAAATATTCCCAAATCCATACTTCCTTACCAGATGTCACCCCAGGATATTGACAGTTAGACAGTTATCCTTACAGTAATATACAGTGATATATTAACTGTAAGGATGTTGACAGTTATATTTACTATAAATATTCCTACTGTAAGGATGAACAGTTATATTTACTGTAAATATTACTACAAATATTACTGTAAATATTTCCAAATCATTATTCCCAAATCATACTATTACGGTCTGTCTTCGTCCGAGGGTCTAACTTCGTTATTGAACATATCAATAAATCAAAGTCTGCAGTGCAAAATTTAAAAGCATGTAATTAGTTTGATTTATAATCCCAATAAATCCAACTCAATAAATCAAAGTCTGCAGTGAAAAGTTTAAAAACATCTAATTAGTTTAAAGTACCAATAAATCAATCTGTAGTGCAAAGTTTAAAAGCATGTAATTAATTTAACTTTCATTCCAAATTCCAATAAATTATCCATCATCACTGTCATCATCATTACTATTGATGTGTTCAACTATCAAAGTTTTGATTTGTCCTAATCGATTTTTCTTCCTCCGGTAAGATTGAACTTTCTCATTAATATGAACATCTGGGATGTTCGTATTAATGGCACTATTATGGAGTTGAAGATACAGGTCGAGGTCTGCGATCCAACTGGATACCTGCTCATTCATATGGGCAAGGGAGGCATCTCTAACTGACGAATTTCCTTCAAGGTGCGACATAATTTTGTCAAAAAGTTCTTTAAAATCCGCAGCGAGAGTGTTGCGTGGTTGACATTGATGTGATCGAAATGGTTGAGGTTATGATAGGGGTGGTTGTGTTTGAGGTGCTTTATATTCTGGTTCAAATGGTTGATATTGAGGTGGATGATATTCTTGTTCTAATGTAGGTGGTTGTAGTTGAGTTTCTAATGGAAGTGGTTGAGGTTCTCCATTTGATCTAGGTTCGGAGGCTTGTCTTTGTCTTTGGTAGGGGGTAATCAAAGGCGAAGGGGTAATCAAGGGCGAAAGATGGGACAGTGATGAATTTTGATCTCGAGGATCTCGAGAAGGATCTGGTTGAGGATCTGATTGAGGATGATCTCGAGAGGGATCAGGTTGAAGCGGTGGATTGCCAGGTGAATGAGCAGATAGAAATATAACCGATGACGATAACCGACTCATGTGCCACTACTGGTTTTTCTATAGGTGATAGGTCCACCGGTGGTTTTAACTGTAATATCACCGGTGGTGGTACTGCAGCTGACATCATTTCAGTACCAGAGTGTACCTGTCTATCGAGAAGTAGTCTCTTGAGAGTACTACTACTCTTTCTTACACTAGAAATGTGTGTAGAAGCAATTGCATGCGTCCAAGCAACTGTTTGCGTCTCTGTATTTGTCAGTTGTCGTCGTTTTTGTTCGCGTTGTTGTTCTCGTCGCGTCTGTGTATTTGTCAGTTGTCGTCGTTTTTGTTCTCGTTGTTGTTCTCGTCGTTGTTTTTGTTCTAGTTTTCGATGTTCTCGTCGTCGTTGTTGTTGGTACTGTTCGTAGTGATCTTGTTGTAATTGTCTTGAGTTCATTTCAGCAGTTGCTCTACTCATTTCAGCAGTGCCCAGCGGTGCAATAGTAGCAACTTGAGACTGTAATGTCACCTGGTCCCGGAGGTCACATTGTTGCCTTTATACCGCAGGTTTACCAGGATGATAAATAACAGGCAGGACAACGATTAAATAACAACATATAATTTAATAAAGATAATAACAATGATAACAATAATAAACACTACATTATAATTATGAGGCACGGACTCTAACTCTCTGACTCTGACTGTGACTCTGTCTGTCGAGACCTCTGAGTGTCTCGTTATATATTAGAGTATATCCCCTTAGCCTAGTGACCTGGTTACAAGATAAACACAATGTGGTGAAAGATCATAACTCACCGAGGCCGTGTTGACGAAATGGATGTTTTGTAAATACATGACCTGGTTTAGTTATCGCAAGACAACACCGTCGGAAATTCTGTCTCTGTCATAGTAGGGACAAATACGCTAGCAGTTGTCATTACAGCTGCCCTCGTAATTGTTCCGACTACATCAGCAGGGGAACGGTAGATAGTGCCGTCGATGGTGGAAAAGGTTTCATCGATGATAGAGGTATCATCGATGGTGGGGGAGGTGGTGGAGGTATTACAATTGATGTTGAAGCACCTCCAATATTTTCAGTTCCAATTCTATCTACCGCTCTATCTACCGCCATCGACAATATTTCATAATTCATTTTTTCAAATTCCAGTTGCTCTAGCTCTTGCATAAAAGAATCTGAATTGGAAATATTTATGAGGCTTACAGGGTTGTCAGTATCAGGGGGAAACACCTGTTGCTGTGAAGTGTGTTGTGAATGCGTGAAATTTGGTGTTTCCTAAAGAATAATCAAAATGAGGAAAGGAATCAAATTAATTAGTATTAAATGGAAATTGACAAAGAAAATATCAATTTGATGACAATATATTATTAAGAAAATATCAATTTCTTAATTTCGACAACATATTATTAAGAAAATATCAATTTCTTAATATCGATAATATTTTCTTTCTGTCATTTCGATAATTAAACTGAATTATACTGAATTTAAAATTTTTAAAATTATAATTTTAAAATTTCAAATAATGAATTATAATTATAAAATTTCGAATAATGTTCAAAATTACTTTCGAAATACAATTTAATTACTTTGTAGTTATTAAGTAATTATCTTATAATTATCAATGTACAGTAAAGTAATTATTTTACTGTACATTGATTAATATATAAATATTACAGTGAATTATAAATAAACAGTCTAAATAAAGAAATTATTTAAATACTGATACTAAACTTTCAGTTTCAAATATTGAATTATAATTTTATTACTTTTCAGGATACATAAAAGAAGTAATTACTTTCCTACTTTTAGAACACAAAAGAAATAAATATATATATATATATATATATATATATATATATATATATATATATATATATATATATATATATTGTAATATTCTTAAGCAGCCCAACGTTGGAGTACAAAAAAAAATAAATAAATATTCTTTGATACACACGTTCTTTAAGTCAAAATATTAAACTTTCCAACTGTAATATGAATTTAAAATTCGAATTTTTACCCCCGCATTCAGATATACTTCTGCGCAGGTCCAATCATTGAATACAAAATGGTAGCTGTTAGCAATCCTAACATGTAGAATGAAAGCTTAATATCCCTAAGTGGAACTGTCATGGCGTCTAAACTGAGTTCTCCTTAAACACAAGATGGCTCTCTTCTCATTAATTACAGAAATCTAGCGGATACTTTAATTATGTGACACGTGATAGCGACTCGTTATTCTTGCAGCCATTTTTATTTTTAGTTCTTTCGGCTGTTTTTGTTTTGTTTTTTAATTTTTTTGTACATCACGGTTTATAATATCTACCATATAAAACATATTGTAGCGATTAGTATAGTAAGTAAAATATTGTTTGTGTATATAGTTTCTTAATAAATTGTTTTTAGTTTTCGAAATGGGAAAGGCTGGTTGTGCCGTATTTGGATGCGTTCCCTCAAATTCAGATTCTCGACATTGTTTCCCTAACCCTGATAAGTATGGGGAACTGTTTAGAACGTGGCTATCAGTTATTGGGAACAAACAACTACTTAAACTGACAGATGAATATATTTATAGACATTACAGAATTTGTAGTAAACATTTCTTGACTACCGATTTTGGACCTAATAAAATTTTAAAGAAAATGGTTCACCCTAAACTGTTTCTGACAGGTATCGAATATGTTTATATATGTAGATAATCAGTTTTGGACCTTTGTATTTTACATCTGATTTAGAAAATTGGCAATTTACTTTTTTTTGGCTGTTTTTCTTTAATATGTTGCAATTGCCAAAAAATGGAAGAGATTATTTTAAATATATGCAAATTAGAGTAAAACAGACTTTAAATTGCTGACTATCTAAATCTAGTGCTTTATTTATATTGATACTGTGCAAGAACTACAAATATAGATCAATTATGAATAAAGTGAAAATAGATCATTTAAAAGTCATTTTCTATTTTTTTTTGTAGGAAACAAAAACACATGTGGGTCTAGTACAAGTGAGGTATCCTTAAAGCATGCTTGTACATCTTTTGTAGAGACATATACAACAGAACCAAAATATGAAGACACAATTGACACACAGCATGAATCCATGTCAGATTCAGGCACAGAAATAATGGACAATACCTTTACACAGAATACATCACCATTACCTGGTAGTTATAGATATATAGCATATATATGTACATAAAATATCTAATATATATATGTAATAGGTACAAGTGGTTTAATGAATTTCGTTTCAATAAAAAAGGCAGCTCTTTTAAGTCCAACATCTAAAATATTATACACAAAAGGTACTTATTACAAGAAAAAATATTACCTTCAAAAAAAGAAAAGTCAAAAATATTTGAAACGTTTGTCAACTGCTGCCAAATTCTCGCAAACCCATGCTTTTCATAAATTGACAAATACATTTAATGACACTGCCAGAAACTTTTTTAAGAGCCAAATCGAATGCTCCACAAAAAAGAAATCTGGTCGTCGATTTTCAACTGACGACAAAATAACTGCATTAGCAATCTATAAACAAACAGGTTCTGGGTACAAATTCTTGTCAGAGATATTTTCTCTTCCATCCAGGGTTACAATAATTAAACTTTTGAACAATATTCCCATTGAACCTGGAATGAATGCGATTATAATAAATAATCTCACTGAAGTAGGTAAAACTATGAAAGCAATAGATCGATATTGCTTTTTAATGTTTGATGAAATGAGCATCTCACCAAACCCTAATTACAATCAATTTAAAGATGAAGTTGAAGGTTTTGAACATTTCGAAAATAATCGAACAGAAAATATTGCTAATCATGTCCAGGTAATGTTTTTTATAGCAAGCTATTAAAAAAAAAGAAAAATTGATATATTTGTTTTAGGTTTTTATGCTACGTGGTGTTAATAGTAAATGGAAATATCCCATATTATACAATTTTGTGAAAGGAGCAGTAAAAGGGGTTCAAATTATCAGATCCCTTAAAGAAATTATAAGAACCGTATTTAGGGCTGGATTTACTGTTTTGGGCACAATATGTGACCAAGGCACTAATAATGTTAGTGCCATAAATACATTAATCAAGGACACAAGATCCAATTACCTGAGAATTGGAAAAAATATGGATGACAATGTATTTGAAGTAGATGGACTTCAAGTTATTCCATTTTTTGATCCTCCTCATTTAATGAAGGGGGTACGTAATAACTTATTGGGTAAAGACATTTGTTTTACAATGAACGAAGAAAAAAAAATTGCTAAATGGACAGACATCTACACAGCTTGGCAGTTAGACAGCTATAGTGGCGAATTAAGAATAATGCCAAAACTTACAGAACACCATGTTGCCAAAGAAAAGATAAAGAAAATGAAGGTATCTATGTGCACACAGGTATTCAGCCATACAGTTTCTTCAGCTATTTACTTAATGGCCAAAACTGGTAAGTAATGGCTTAATTTTCTAGAATATCAGTTTTAGTAATTCATTTACAGAACATGGTGAAGGTAATTTAAAAATGGACAGGAGAGCCATTCAAACTGCGCAATTTTTAAAATTTTTTGACTCTGTTTTTGATAGTGTAAATGGCCATGCACCATTCCATTCTGGAGCAAAAATTTTAAAAACAACGATAAGTTTTACATCAAGCGACAACATTCATGTTGACTTTTGGAAATCTGCCATTCAAATAATTACGTCTATGTTCACTATAGATAATAATGATAGAAAAAAAGTTCCCCCTTCTTTTGGAAATTGGGTCATTACTTTAAAAAATTTTATTTTAATGACAAATAAATTAAGGACTATAGGGTTCAAGAAATTTGTTCCACGTTGCCTTAACCAAGATCCACTGGAAAATTTTTTTGGAAGAATAAGGCAAAGAGGTGTGCGATACACAAATCCCACATATTCTTCATTTTGTAATATTTTTAAATCACTACTTGTTAATCAATTATTAAGCAAGCATTCCATCGGAGCTAATTGTGAAGATGATGAATGCAACATGCTGTTTACTTTGAAAAATTTCTTATCTTTCAGTGGTGTAAGTATATGACATATAGACTGGTATTTAGATAAACTTTTCTTTTTTTTTCAACAGGATAATGCAAATCAACCGAAAATAAATAAATGTTTTGATTTGCCTATTGATTTTGATTCCATAAAACCTTTAGAGGAAAATGCGATGGCGTATGTAAGCGGTTATATTGCTAAAACTTTGAAGATAAGCAAGTGCATAATTTGCAAATACAATGTTTTAAGCAGAGGGGAGGAGGAACATTTTAGTGCCTTCATTAAGGAAAAAGAATATGGCGGAGGAATTGCAAAGCGTTTGCAATACTGCAATAAAGATATTTTAAAAAAATATATACAAATATACAATATAGCAACATATATATTGAAGAATAATATTTCTGCAGACAATCTTCTGCATAATATTGTAAATTTAATAAATACGAATGTCCAATTTAATTTTGTTGAATGTGAACATTCTGGAGCCCTGGAACAAAAAATAGTAAGAAGCTTTACAAAGCTGTTGATATTTAATTATGCAAAAGGTGCAAATAGAATACTCAATGGAAAAGATCGCAGACCAGTACCCAATAATGTGTCCAATTTGTACAAGCAAGCTTTTACCATGAACAATATGAATAAAGTCAGATAAAATATATATTTGGTTTTGATTTTATTTTTACTATTGCATTTGTATTAAATTAGTTTCGTTGAAATGACTAAACAATACAAAATTTTAAGACTTGAAAATGTTATATACCTGATTTTTTTTTACAACTATGTTATAGATTTATTATCACTGTATTAATTGTATTATAAAAATATATTGATACTAATTCTGTAACTATGTTGTAAAAAAAAAATAAGTTATGCAAAATATTTAAAACAAAATGAATAAATTCCGAATTCAAATTTTCCCGGGAAACGTTCTCCTTAACCGGTAGATGACTCTCTTTATGGGTTCATCATTTATAATGGGAGCTTACATTCTATACTTGTTATAATTATCTATGATCCAAATAAAGTTTTGGTGTAAGGAAAGTTCGATATTTAAACTAGTTTTGAAGAAAAACGTGCATGAGAACTCTAATATCTTCAGGGTCGTGAAAGATTCTGTCTGACAAAGAAAACTAAAAGGTATCTTAGCTCAGTATTAATATGATAAGCTAATTAATTTCCAACAACTTCTCTAGGTTCTTAAATACCGTTTATTTAAAATGAACATCTTATTATAGTAAAAAAAAATATTTGATTCGGTAATATTAAACATAACTTACAGGATTAACAATAGATCAATAATTAATTTTTAATGAAAACTTAATCTTAAAATTTATAGGTTATGTGGAATTTCTTTTTATAAGAGGAATTAAATGAATCAGCAGATATATAACAAATATTTGGATATTGACACAAAATAGGCTCTGGTAAATCAAACCACGCTTAAAAATTGATATAACTTCCCTATTTACATAATTAAAAATGATTATTATTAGAATTTTAATCTACTTCCGGTAAGTATATATATTAGTCTGTTTACTTATTAAGTTAAATTTTTGGAAGTGAATCGTATAATGCAAACTTAGCTCAACATTTCCTTTCTATCTTCAAGATTCTCGTCTAAGGACACCTAATCTCTGCGATCAATCTTGGTCCACCTGATGTACAGTTGAATATTGTGCCAAACAGGGAAATCCGGTCACGAACCTAACCAAAACCCTCAAGCGTTGAGTTCTCCAGCAAAACAAGGTATACTGTCTCCTTTTTAATAATGGATAATCTTCATATTTGATAATTTGGTTTCTAGAGATTGTCCCATTTAAACAATTGTTGTTCAGGGTGATCCAATACCATTAGATTAAATACGGATAAATGTTTTCATGCAAAGTAAAAATGTGAAATTATAACTTAAACACCACAGAATATGTGAACACATATAATGGACGACAAAAAGGATTATAACGGGCTATCTTCTGAGATTCTCCCCGTACAAGCGATGATATGTTCTTCAATTTCCCAAATATTTATTGTATTACTATTTTCCAGTTAATTATATGATTTTATAAGGAAGTAAGTAGATTTACCATTTGTTATTTTAATTTTTCAGATTAAACGTTTTTTTTTTTAAAAAATTCTCTTTTAAAACATAACTAAACTTTTTTTAAAATGCAAAAAAAATTATTCTCCCTAATTGTTTTTTTGTTCTCTAAGCTCATTGGTCGCTTAGTTATAGAATTTCCAAAATATTTGATATTTACAATAATTATGATTCTTAAATGATATTATGAACTTATTGGTTTATAAATAAATTTTCCTTCACACATAACCTTTCGAAATATTCAAAATTAACTAGATTTACATATTTTATAGTTTTGGTAAATGTAGGGAAGTCATATACTTTGAAATTTAATTATAGATTTGACACTCTAAATTTAGAAAACAATACAAAGATAATAGACTTCCAATCTTGTAAGAAATTCCAATAACAGATGTAACAAATAAAAGCTATTGTCTTCTATAAGTCAATTAACATTTTATTATAATATATATATATATATATATATATATATATATATATATATATATATATATATATAATATAGTAATAATATTAATAATATAGATGTTTACTTACCATTGTATAACTTGTTATGTCTATCCTAGTAAAACTAACTCGTATTTATATGAAAATAGTGCCAATTAATTATGTAAATTAACATTTTAGAAATTTACATTGACGTCAATTTTGACCTATTACATAATACGTACAAATTAACATTATAAATTTGCATATGTTAATAAAAAATTCCGTCGCATTTTTTGCAAAAGGTCAAGTTTCAATTAATTATGTAAATTTACATTTTATAAATTTCCATTGACGTCATTCTTGACCTATTACATAATACATGTACAAATTTGCATTATAAATTTGCAACTCGTATTTATATGAAAATAGCGCCAATTAATTATGTAAATTAACATTTTAGAAATTTACATTGACGTCAATTTTGACCTATTTCATAATACGTACAAATTTATATTATAAATTTGCATATGTTAATCAAAAATTCCGTCGCATTTTTTGCAAAAGGTCAAGCTTCAATTAATTATGTAAATTTATATTTTAGAAATTTCCATTCACGTCATTCTTGACCTATTACATAATATATGTACAAATTTGCATATGTTAATCAAGGTCAAGTTGACATTTTACATATTAGGTGCAACCTTGAACACCGGGAAAATTCCAAAATTCTTCAGTTCTTCCTCGAAAAGTGGAGGGGGAAATTTTCGAATATAGGTCACGGGGGGGGGGGGGGGGGGGCAATACCCACCTTTCAACTTTATTTCTAACAAAAACTTATACAATCGTTCCACATTAGACAAAGCACCAACAACATAATTACTAACATGAAAACTACAACTTGGCTCTCCTCTTCCGCATATACTAAATCTATTATTCGTCGATCTATAATACGTTTCAAAAAATCCAATTTTTCTCTACCCTTAACAAACACTAAATCAACACCTCTACACAATCGTTTAATTATATCATCAAACTCACTTGCAGCTAAATAACCATCATCCCACTTCAAACCATGATGACAACTAAAAGCATATCTTGCAACTTGCCGATCTTCTTCTACCAATACACCAAAACTCAAAACCGGTTTGAATATAAAATGACTCCTCTTAAATTCACTATCACAAGTAGCCAACTCCTTAGGCATTAAACTATAACTATTAAATCGATACCAGTGAAAATCTATAATTATATATTTCTTTCCACTTAAATCCAGCATCTTTAACTAAACAACCTTCTCACCCAATCAGTTACCATACACTACATAACCACATTCCATAAAATATATTTACCATATCTCCCACCACACATCTTACTCCTCAAACAAACAAAAAATACTAATACTACTCGCTGTACCACCTTATTAAATGGTGAATACTGATACAATTTATTATGTAATATCAAACAATACATAACCGTATCTTTTGGTATATTATCTTTCGCCGTAAATTCAATTCTAATCTCCACACCACTTCTATGTATAGCACCTTCCTCCTGATGTGAACAATCAATACCAATTAATGGACACAATTTAAATTGACTTAACTTTAACATCGGCTCAGTATATTCATGACCGTAATAAACTTGTTGAAATCTAGCATACATATTATATAAAACGGCTAAACGATTTTCATCAAAATCCACCCGAACATTTTCATATGGATATTTTTTACCATTTAAATAAGCTGTCACATCAGTTAAATTAATTGCATCAAAACTACTCATATTTTGATCCACTTTCCCTTTCTTCCCAGTCTGAAAACCCAAAATAATATATCTAGGTGTCTCTAAATGTGGAGCTGTCTTAATAGCCCAACTATGTTTTGTTGTCTCTGGAATTCCCGGATTTTCATGAATTTCCCATCCTCTAAAAAACATTTCCATTATAGTATTTTTCGTTGTTAATTTAGTTAACGCCAAATCCTGACTTAAACCAACTTAACATGTGGTACCCGCCATAAAATAGCATCAATAGTTAACCTAACACCCTCATTAACAGCAGCATTTGAATTATATATTCATAATTATCATCAGCACATCTCTTCAATACAAGCTCCTGAGACATATTTAAAATAACAGACTTAAAATCTTCTGCGAAACCCATTAACATCTTCAATGGTATACATATACTAAAGTTACCTTTATTGTCTAAAACCGGAGCCCTTGCAGTAGAAAATTCCCAACAACAATTTTCCAATTTATTTATATAACTTGGACTATGAGAAAAATATCCTTTCATAGTTGATGTAATACCTACATTTCTTACTTCATCCACCTCCACTCCACTAATCACGTACCTGATATTGCTGAACATAAAAGCTGCCGCATTATTATTAAAGACGCTGTAGCACTAGCCTTACTTTCATCACTATACAATCGTAACTTCCCTCAATTAATAATTCTGACTCCGATGGTAAAGTATACTTATCTATTTCTGGTACCACAATTCTAATCTCATCATTATTTTCATATCTTGGTGAACCAAACGGAACATGATTATGATATTCCAACTCCACGATAGAATTATCTATTCGAACCCTTCTTAAAACATTTAAAACTTCCATTTTTAAAATTGTTACTAACACACTTTCACAACAAACTTCTTCTCTAGACAAATATCTTACTATACTAAAGCATAATCCTCTCTTTATTTCTTAATATCCCAAAATCAACATACCAAAACTCCCTCTCACTTAAATAAATCTACACCAAAACTTTATATCCCATACCTTTCAAAAACCGCCAGTAGTCTATATAACGCCGGTTTGGGACTGCATAATTTTGAACGCACAAATTCAGAAATATTTATCGATTTTGCAGCACATTTTACTTAAATTCTAGTCATCATTATCATTATTTTAACACATTTATATCAAAAACCATGTTTTTTATCAATTTTTGCTCGTACAAACCAAAAATCAACATAAAAATCCAATTTTCTGAGTAACCACTAAATTGTGAACCACTAAAAATAGACATATTTTCTAAATTAAGTGCTGTTTATACTCATTGTTAACATATTTACCTCAAAACCTCAAAATTACACGAAAAATTCAATTTTTTGAAATACCACGAAATCGTGAACCTCTAAAAATAACTATTATATATTTTCTAGTTTTACTGCTGTTTTTTACTAATTTCTATCACTAATTTATTTATGAAAAATCATTAATAAATATTGTTTACCAATTTTTTGAGGGTGGCTCTCAAGTCCACCCCTGAGGGTATCTGCTATAGACCCGTTCAAATATTCAAAACTTATTTTATCATCATCAACATATCTTTGTGAACGTAAACAATAATAATAATAAGAACGTTTATTAGCATAGCTGCATAGCTATACAAAATACAACATTATATACAATTATTATCTTAGATTAAACACGTATATAGAACGTAACGTCGAATGTAAAAGTGAACATAGAACGTCACGTAAAACGTAAACATTGAATGTAATATAAACGTAATAGTTCTAGTAACATAATATCCAACGTCAAAGAAAATAAGTGTATTAATAACTTTTTTTGCTAAAAAGTTCAATGATAGAAAATAAAATAGTTACATAATTATTTGAAATATAAATAAATTGGAATGGATTCTAATCAATCTACATTCTCGCAGTTAAGCGCTGACAAAAGTTACACGAAGGAAATGAAATCACTTAATAATGATCCAATGAAGTACATAAATTCATACAATTCGTTACCTAAACTACCAAGAAATAAAATTCTATTCATTACAAACCTTTCAAAATTCGAGAACATTATAACAAATTCATTTGACTATAGTATTATTATAATAATACTTAATCAGTTAATTTGTGGATGTATTGGCTTAATAAATAAATGAACTATTTTTGATATGAATATTTGTCTACTAATCGATAGATGGTGCGATTAGTTTTGATTTTTATATTTGAATTCAAATTTTTTTTTAATAGTGTGTTCATAGGCTTTATTAGCTTTATTTTTAATATAGACTATGAACACACTATTAAAAAAATTTGAATTCAAATAGAAAAATTAAAACTAATCGCACCATCTATCGTTTAGTAGATAAATATTCATAAATTGCAGAGATAGGTATCTGCTGTACATGGTGAATGTGAATGTGTGGGTGTGGATCTATTTAGCATATTTGTCAAGTCCATAGATAACAATATGAAACAAACATGTAAATAATTTACATATCTGAAACTGCACATGGACAATACACCTCGTATTTTCAGCATTTACTTCTGCTTAATACATATGTTTCTGCCATCTAGGCGTCCTCAGTTAAGCTAGTGAAGCAATGTATACAAATTAATACAAACCTGTTATAAACAACTGGTCTGTATCTGTATTTAAATTTACTGAAATAGCCCGCATAGATCAAGCAAGTTCCGTCCTATAAGAAGACAATTATTTAATAATTGACATCTTACGGGCGAAAGAGACTTTGTCTGGAGGACTACCTATCGTTCGAACAGCTAAGCTGCTACGGGAAACGATAAAATACGTATGTAGATGTAGTCCATTAACAACTAGCCAGATGGCGGTAAATATACAAGAAGGTTTTGTTTAAGTATGACAATACGTTAAGCACCTATAAAGCGTTTGTACAATATGAAACAAACATGTAAATAATTTACATATCTGTAACTATGCACATGGACATATGTTTCTGCCATCTAGGCGTCCTCAGTTAAGCTAGTGAAGCAATGTATACAAATTAATACAAACCTGTTATAAACAACTGGTCTGTATCTGTATTTAAATTTACTGAAATAGCCCGCATAGATCAAGCAAGTTCCGTCCTATAAGAAGACAACTATTTAATAATTGACATCTTACGGGCGAAAGAGACTTTGTCTGGAGGACTACCTATCGTTCGAACAGCTAAGCTGCTACGGGAAACGATAAAATACGTATGTAGATGTAGTCCATTAACAACCAGCCAGATGGCGGTAAATATACAAGAAGGTTTTGTTTAAGTATGATAATACGTTAAGCACCTATAAAGCGTTTGTACAATATGAAACAAACATGTAAATAATTTACATATCTGTAACTATGCACATGGACAATACACCTCGTATTTTCAGCATTTACTTCTGCTTAATACATATGTTTCTGCCATCTAGGCGTCCTCAGTTAAGCTATAGTTAAATTAATTGCATCAAAACTACTCATATTTTGATCCACTTTGCCTTTCTTCCCAGTCTGAAAACCCAAAATAATATATCTAGGTGTCTCTAAATGTGGAGCTGTCTTAATAGCCCAACTATGTTTTGTTGTCTCTGGAATTCCCGGATTTTCATGAATTTCCCATCCTCTAAAAAACATTTCCATTATAGTATTTTTCGTTGTTAATTTAGTTAACGCCAAATCCTGACTTAAACCAACTTAACATGTGGTACCCGCCATAAAATAGCATCAATAGTTAACCTAACACCCTCATTAACAGCAGCATTTGAATTATATATTACATAATTATCATCAGCACATCTCTTCAATACAAGCTCCTGAGACATATTTAAAATAACAGACTTAAAATCTTCTGCGAAACCCATTAACATCTTCAATGGTATACATATACTAAAGTTACCTTTATTGTCTAAAACCGGAGCCCTTGCAGTAGAAAATTCCCAACAACAATTTTCCAATTTATTTATATAACTTGGACTATGAGAAAAATATCCTTTCATAGTTGATGTAATACCTACATTTCTTACTTCATCCACCTCCACTCCACTAATCACGTATCTGATATTGCTGAACATAAAAGCTGCCGCATTATTAATTAAAGACGCTGTAGCACTAGCCTTACTTTCATCACTATACAATCGTAACTTCCCTCAATTAATAATTCTGACTCCGATGGTAAAGTATACTTATCTATTTCTGGTACCACAATTCTAATCTCATCATTATTTTCATATCTTGGTGAACCAAACGGAACATGATTATGATATTCCAACTCCACGATAGAATTATCTATTCGGACCCTTCTTAAAACATTTAAAACTTCCATTTTTAAAATTGTTACTAACACACTTTCACAACAAACTTCTTCTCTAGACAAATATCTTACTATACTAAAGCATATCGGCAATGGTTAACTATTGGGGCGCTAGTACCGACAAGTATTTGTATGCAACCATTTGTACAGACGTGTATCACGTGTATGTACTTTGCGATTAACAGCGTTGTCAAATATACTCATAACACGTAATTAGGAATCAATAGAAATTAAATTGGTAGGTATAATAGATTTTATTTTAATATAATATAGCAATATAGCTATCCATATATTTTATTTATAGAAAAAAAATATGTATTTCAAAAGAAAACACGTAAGTAAATATTTAATTTAAAAAACTAACAAATGAAAAAAATACTTAATATTTTAATTAATATATAGGATTTAATTATTAACGTGATAATATATACTAATCTTAGCAATATAGCTATCCATATATTTTATTTATAGAAAAAAATATGTATTTCAAAAGAAAACACCTAAGTAAATATTTTATTTAAAAAACTAGTCAAACTTATTAAAAACCTATATTAAAAAACTATATCAAATTTTAAGCTCTGATCTAATTTGTTTAATTTTAAATCCAGGAAGTTAATACTGTTATTCTCTTCTATTTCTACTGTAAAATTGATATTAGAATGGATTGAATTTATGTAGTTCAGAAATGTTTGTAGTTGTCTATGAGTACCCTTAAAGCAAGCTAGGATGTCGTCTACATACCGATACCAAAATATAATATGTATCCTAAAGATCCTAAAGATAGTGCTAATTTGAAACAATTTGTCTCGTTAACTTACTTCGGTAAAATAAGCGAGCAAATTGGAAATATAATTTCAAAAAATAATAGTAATGTTAGTATAACTTACAAACCATATGTAAAGGCAAGTAATTTCATTTTTAACGCAAAACCTAAAACAGATATCAATAATAAATCAGGAGTGTGCAAATTATATTGTAATGATTGTAAAAGTGTATATATAAGTCAGACTGGTCGAAGTTTTATTATACGGGTTAAAGGAACACAAGAGGTCATATAAACTAAAAAAGACAGATTCAACATTCGCAAACCATCTTATTACAGAAAGGCCATCATAAAATATTGCATTTGGCCGAGAAAGGTCGTAAATTAAATCTTTTATAGTCACTTGAAATTTTTTTAAAGCGGAAACAGGACAATAGATATTGTTCTAACGACCAGTTGGATCTTATATATACACCTATTTTCCAATGTTGTATATAATAGTTAAGTATATAGTAGTAATTTTAAATAACATCATAAACCACCCCCATATATTTTTGTGTCATTTATAATATCTATGTAGGCCTGTAACTTTTGCAGTTTGATAATGACATTGTATGTCGAAACCGCGGCCACTATTACATGTGAAGCGGTATAACAAAGTTATTGTTTTATTTTATTTGATTATTTTCAATTCAAAAATGGATATTTTTAATATAATCGAACAAATACGCACAAATGACAATGCGATAGCGTTTTTACGGGAACATGGTGTTTTATGATCCGTACCTGTTATATGTACGAATTGTAATGCAATTACAACAGAAAATAGAAGACGTATTCGCGGAGACGGAGTAACTTGGCGATGTAATCGTCGTCATGGAGATGCTCCTAGATGCAATTTTAAAAGAGCGATTAGGCATGGGTCGTTTTTACAAAATTCTAATTTAGAATGTAAAAGATTCGTGATGTTGGCCTATTTATGGGCACATGGAATTTCATCTACGTGCCAAGAATCCTTAACCGGTGTGTCCAAACCCATCGTAATTCAATGGAATTAGTGGTTCAGAGACATATGTTCAAGACACATACTGGAAAATCCGATAATACTTGGAGGTATAAATAAAGTAGTACAAATAGGTTAGTAATTAAATTAGAATAACAAATTGCATATGTGTATAATCGAAGTCTTACAGACGAATCTTTACTTTCAAAAAGAAAATATAATCGGGGTCACTTGGTGGAAGAAAAGTGGATTTTTGGGCTATATGATGTCCATAAAGAAGTGGAAATTAGTGTTTGTAGACGATAGGACGTAACAAACGTTATTTCCTATCATTGAGGTAGAATCTTTTTTGTTTTTATGAAGTACCTAATTAATATAAATTAACGTTAATATTTTAGCAATATGTTTTGCCTGGTACTATGATCCACAGCGATAAGGCATCTATGTATGTAAACTTACATACAAACCAAAGCAAAATTATTAATATAGCAGTACAACCACCTTATTTACATCAGTGGGTAAATCATACTGAAAATTTTGTAGATCCTATTACAGGAGCACACACCAATCATGTAGAATGCATGTGGAAAAATGCAAAGCAAAAAAATAAAGCAATGAATGGCACTAATACAGAAATGCTTCCGTCGTATCTGGACGAATTCCAGATTTGGAGATGGAGACAGATTTATGGAAAACGCACAATAAACGCTTTCGATAATTTATTAGAGCAGATTAGTATATATTATCCCGTTAATAATTAAATCCCATATATTAATTAAATATTAAGTATTTTTTTCATTTGTTAGTTTTTTAAATAAAATATTTACTTAGGTGTTTTCTTTTTAAATACATATTTTTTTTCTATACATAAAATATATGGATAGCTATATTGCTAAGATTAGTATATATTATCACGTTAATAATTAAATCCCATATATTAATTAAAATATTAAGTATTTTTTTCATTTGTTAGTTTTTTAAATAAAATATTTACTTAGGTGTTTTCTTTTGAAATACATATTTTTTTTCTATACATAAAATATATGGATAGCTATATTGCTAAGATTAGTATATATTATCACGTTAATAATTAAATCCCATATATTAATTAAAATCACAGAATAATTGAAGCATACATGAGTAGGTAAACCCCACCAGTTTTGTATAATACAAAGGTATTTTTAATAATATAAAATATTATTAAAAATCTGGTGTGAAGAACACAAATACAGGTTCACTATTAATATTTTTATGAACGTGTCCGAACATATCCCTCCCCAGAGACGTAAATACGTATTTCGCCTTTCTACAGGCTCATCGGTACGCCCCTGCTGGAGAAAGAATATCTTCAGACACATTCACAAAAAAAGAACCACATCGCCACATCACAGAAATTATCCAGACCAAGCGTAGAAGTAAATTCAGCGCTGCCTGTTGTCAGACAGCCGAAGTACCTCGCCCCGTCCACATAACTAATGTGAAGTAACGACGACCTTCCAAAGGTGGCACAGCCATCCCTCTAGAAACTGAATTTTGTTTGTGTCTTCACTCATACTTTTGCGGTTAGTCCGTAGTAAAAATATTAATAGTGAACCTGTATTTGTGTTCTTCACACCAGATTTTTAATAATATTTTATATTATTAAAAATACCTTTGTATTATTAATTAAAATATTAAGTATTTTTTTCAATTGTTAGTTTTTTAAATTAAATATTTACTTAGGTGTTTTCTTTTGAAATACATATTTTTTTTCTATAAATAAAATATATGGATAGCTATATTGCTATATTATATTAAAATAAAATCTATTATACCTACCAATTTAATTTCTACTGATTCCTAATTACGTGTTATGAGTATATTTGACAACGCTGTTAATCGCAAAGTACATACACGTGATACACGGCTGTACACATGGTTGCATGCAAATACTTGTTGGTACTGTCGCCCCAATAGTTAACCATTGCCGTCAAGTCAAACATAACCTCTGAAAAAAGTTTATACTGTTTTTATTTATTTTTTTTTCAAACATGGTCCGACTAAAAAAGAAAATTCATTCACATACCAAAATGGCATCATACAACGTAACTGTGCAAATTAATAAAGCTAGTGAGGAATCATGTGAAATTAGTTTTGGTACTATAGGTCGATTACGAATTTTATTAATGGAGTTCCACCACAGGCCACATATTGTATTGTATCTCAAGGATACAAGAGTGGAAAACAATCTATCAATCGATAGAGTGACACTACAAAATGAACTCATTAATGGTGTCTATTTTTTTCTCATCAGATTTGAATCATCTAGAGATAAAGAGAATTTTCTACAAGATGGATTTTCCGATAGGTAAGAAAACAATGTATCTAGTAGCCGGTAAGGTTTTTACGAGTGTCTCACAGCCATCACGAAAGAATAATTCATTAAAAAATTTCTGTGGTTCTAAAGTAGTATTGTTTTATTATTTATATGTACATATATCTTTTAATGAATTAAGAAGCATCCTTGCAATTAAAGTTTGTGTTCTACATTTTTTCTCAACTTTAGGTAATGATGATTTAAATTATTTTATACTAATTGCTATATTTTCATAGGTTGGGAGATTCTGGACAATCATCTCCCTCTGACTCAAGTTCTACACCACCACCACCACAGATTAATAATTAGTGCCAATATTTTTATCTTTCTTTATATATAATAAATCACATAAATAATTGGAATAGTTCATTTATTTATTAAGCCAATACATCCACAAATTAACTGATTAAGTATTATTATAATAATACTATATAGTCAGATGAATTTGTTATAATGTTCTCGAATTTTGAAAGGTTTGTAATGAATAGAATTTTATTTATTGGTAGTTTAGGTAACGAATTGTATGAATTTATGTACTTCATTGTATCATTATATTCATTATTAAGTGATTTAATTTCCTTCGTATAACTTTTGTCAGCGCTTAACTGCGAAAATGTAGATTGATTAGAATCCATTCCAATTTATTTATATTTAAAATAATTATGTAACTATTTTATTTTCTATCATTGAACTTTTTTAGCAAAAAAAGTTATTAATACACTTATTTTCTTTGACGTTGGATATTATGTTACTAGAACTATTACGTTTATATTACATTCAATGTTTACGTTTTACGTTACGTTCTATGTTCACTTTTACATTCGACGTTACGTTCTATATACATGTTTAATCTAAGATAATAATTGTATATAATGTTGTATTTTGTATAGCTATGCTAATAAACGTTATTATTATTATTATTGTTTACGTTCACAAAGACATGTTGATGATGATAAAATAAGGTTTGAATATTTGAACGGGTCTATAGCAGATGGACTTGAGAGCGACCCTCAAAAAATTGGTAAACAATATTTATTAATGATTTTTCATAAATGAATTAGTGATAGAAATTAGTAAAAAAACAGCAGTAAAACTAGAAAATATACAATAGTTATTTTTAGAGGTTCACGATTTACTGGTATTTCAAAAAATTGAATTTTTCATGTAATTTTGAGGTTTTGAGGTAAATGTGTTAACAATGAGTATAAACAGCACTAAATTTAGAAAATATGTCTATTTTTAGTGGTTCACAATTTAGTGGTTACTCAGAAAATTGGATTTTTATGTTGATTTTTGGTTTGTACGAGCAAAAATTGATAAAAAACTTGGTTTTTGATATAAATGTGTTAAAATAATGATAATGATTAAAGACGGCAGACTATGTGCCCACGCTGTCAAATTTAATATAATATAATAAATTTAATATATATATATGTTTATATACTGAGAAGGATTGTTCGACGTTGAGAGATGTTATATTTGCATAGTTAAAGCGCTCTTTGTATCTGTACAATGGATCTTCAGTATTAGTGTACAATGGATCTTCAGTATTGGTAAAAAGTTGCCCTAATTTTGTAAAATCTACATTTTTATCTAATACACCTTATGTGTATTATTTATTAAATTTAACAGTGTGGGCACATAGTCTGCCGTCTTTAATAATGATGACTAGAATTTAAGTAAAATGTGCTGCAAAATCGATAAATATTTGTGAATTTGTGCGTTCAAAATTATGCGGTCCCAAACCGGCGTTATATAGACTACTACCGCTGTGATAACTCGATGCACAGTCATGTGTATGCGTAACACTTTCAGCAAGGCTACAGCCGCGCCTTTAATACAAACGATAACGTGTTATATAAACACGACCTTACTATGTATTTGTTACATACACAAGACTATGTGTCAGGGTTGTAGATGTGTTCTAGAAACACATCACAAGGATCTTCTCTAGGTATATATAGACAATAGTTTAATTAAGAGTTAGTTACAGTCAGAGTCACAGTCAGAGTAACTGTTACGATAGAGAGTTACAACCAGTCAGTGGTACGAACTGTGTTATACTTAATAACCACGTTCTGCCCTGTCTGTGTTGAACCTAGTAATCCATGTACATCTTGTAAATACATTGTTATCCAGTTTGTAAGAGTTAAATTAATTATAGAATGTTACGCGAACTTCGTGTGTGTATCATTTAATACTATAAGCCGCCCGAACCTGCTATCCGATGTGGCCGCCCAAACGGCCCACATTACATGCCGATCCTCCAGGCACATAGGACCTTATCACATTAAGGCCCACCTTATTACATGGCGATCTCTGCCTACCTACGGTTTAGGACCATTCTGCCAGTCGTTTAAGACTGCAGGGAACTTGTAGGAACCCGGAACGAACCAATGAAGAAAACCTACAGTTTAGCAGGCCAGCGTAAGAAATGGGCAAGTACGCGACAAAGAATGGAGGAAATCATCTCCAAGAGCAAGCAGAAGCTCCACACGGCGAGAAGAAAAGGAAAGAAGAAACATAGGTATTCATTTTAAAATAAAGTTACACACAGACAATTACGGTGTATAAAAGTAAATGAAAAGTGCAAGACTTTCATATCTATAAACTATGTACATTTCGCGAGTGAAAATGTTTATTTGCATTATAAGAGACAATAATATTGATTTAATGCGTACATACCATGTTATTTATGTCTACCTACGCAAAAATGCAGAAGTTGCAAAGCGCGTAGCACACGTTTCTTTATTTAATGGTCAAGTTTATTTGAAATCCGATATGTACAATGTAATTTAGAAATGCTACATTTTGGCCGTACATGTCGCAATTTTGTTATTAACGCAGAAGTTTAAATATATATATTTTTTTTAAGAAGCCGCCTATATATATTTATATATATAAAACAGAGTAAAATATGTTATATTTTTTTGCTCATAAGTTCAATTACGTTCAAAGTATATACAAAATACATACGTGTTATTTTTTACTAGGCGCCACACATGAATGTTGTAGTTCATATTGTTTATTGAACGAACAAATAAACAATAGCATGTATATTTAAACTAGTCGCGAGTAAATAAACATCGATTTAAAATATGTATGTACTGACAAGACAGTTTAGTAATTCTCGAAGTCAAGTTCACTTATAAAATGCAACACATCATTTATTTCCAAACGGTTACGCTTGGTGACATTGAAGAAAATATTGCCGACGCATTCAAAAAGTTCGCAAATAGAAGAGAATTAATATTAAATAAAGAAACCAATATACGAGGAGTAGTATATTAATTTTATTTGTAAGAATTCCGAAATTTTTGTCACAAATGCCTTAGAAGTTGATTCCAATGATATAATGGTTAGTAACGGGACGACTCGATAGCATCCTAATCACGTCAGGAGCTCAATAAGACGACAGGGACCTATCGATTGTACCTTTACGACACCAACAACAGTGCAGTTTCCACCAACCCCCAGGACAGATCATCCTAGAGTTGTGGAACTAGCGAAAACGATAACCAACCGAATCAGACGAACTTCAAAAGTAGAAGAAAGGCAAAGAAGACTCCAATTCGCCCCTAGGTCGTGAGGAAGCAAGCATGCGCTTCCAGGAAGTAGTCCGACACGACAAAAAACGCTCTCAGAATTTTTTTTTAGAGATTACAGTTATAACAAAAGTGTGTTTTGGTAGCTGGCCTCAAGTTTTTCTGTATTGAAGAAAAGGCTTACAGTATAAGGGATCAGCAGCACGTGCCACCTTACTGTAGCCAGAATAAGCTTCAAAAGATAGTTCTGCGCAGGAACATGACAGACACGGGATATGTGTTGTCCAGGGAAATACACGAATGAGTGATTTCCAAAATAATTTTTCCCATGGAGGAAATAGATAGAAAAACAGAGAGGCAATTTATTTTAAAGTATGGTTAAAAAGGGAACATAAGAATTGGGAGCAAACAGTCAAGCACAAGAATTGAAACCACAAGATCAAGCATGAGGAATCGGAAACAAGAACCAAACGCGAAAAACAAAAGACAAGAATGGCAAACTGCGAAACAAGGCAATTATTCTATATAAGTTGCACATGATATAGAAATAAAATACAAAAAAAAGCGAACAGACTAGCAAAATTGAGACAGTGTACAAAGGCCTGATTATTATTATTTTTTTTCAACAATGTAAAACGTACTATTTAGCAGTACCTTGAAAATTTATCATTTACCATTTAAAGTTTTTTACAATCTATATTATATATTTATTATTACAGTTTATATTAGGATATTTATCACCTTACGATTTATATTATATATTTATCCGTTATATATTTATTATTATTACTGTATATATATATTAGACTATTCATCATTTTACTATGTACTTGTTATTATGTGATATTTGATAACGATTTCACTTTAGAATTGTAATTATTGTAATTTTAGCAAATTTATTGTTTAAATAATGTCATTGTAAATTTGTAATCCCAGTAGTGTTTACCACATTTTTAAAATAGTAATAGGGAAAGTAAATAGTTAGAGAGATTCCGATGAAAGAAAAACAAACATATTAGTGTTAGTTTTCTTTCCTCCCCAAGAGGGATGGTGTGATAACTCGATGCACAGTCATGTGTATGCGTAACACTTTCAGCAAGGCTACAGCCGCGCCTTTAATACAAACGGTAACGTGTTATATAAACACGACCTTACTATGTATTTGTTACATACACAAGACTATGTGTCAGGGTTGTAGATGTGTTCTAGAAACACATCACAAGGATCTTCTCTAGGTATATATAGACAATAGTTTAAGTAAGAGTTAGTTACAGTCAGAGTCACAGTCAGAGTAACTGTTACGATAGAGAGTTACAACCAGTCAGTGGTACGAACTGTGTTATACTTAATAACCACGTTCTGCCCTGTCTGTGTTGAACCTAGTAATCCATGTACATCTTGTAAATACATTGTTATCCAGTTTGTAAGAGTTAAATTAATTATAGAATGTTACCCGAACTTCGTGTGTGTATCATTTAATACTATAAGCCGCCCGAACCTGCTATCCGATGTGGCCGCCCAAACGGCCCACATTACATGCCGATCCTCCAGGCACATAGGACCTTATCACATTAAGGCCCACCTTATTACACCGCCTATTCTCATTTGTTAAACAATTTCGTACCCTCACCTCACCAATAATCCTCCACAACTTATTCACTAATTTCCGTGAAGAATTTCTATTCCTCCTCCACATGTTATTAATACTACTGCTCCTCATTATTCTCTAATTTATAATATCAATAATTCAAATTAATAAGTGAAATATCCAATATTCACCTTTGACATCTATTACTACACACCCTACTTAATCAACAACTGTACTAATACTATCCATTAATTATTTAAATATTCACTAATATATACAATCATTTCCCTCAATAAATCATTTACTATTCCTAAAACATAAAACATTTATTTTTTAAGACCTAACGTCCCCTAATCCACAAATATATTGTCATCTCTTCACCTCTTAAATCAATTGGTTGACCTATCTGATCTACAGCTCGAATAATAATATCAGATAATACATTAGTATTTACAGGCATATAAATTTTCTCTTGCGGAACCTCTATAATTTTAAAACCTGGTGGAACAGTTGGATAAAAATGATACAAAACATGTGATAATTCACCATTAATATATGATCCATCTACAATATTACACATAATACCTATCAATAGCACTAATTCTATTTATATCAACTATTTCATCACTATGAATCGGTATATTTTGTTCTATTACCCTTCTATAAAAACCTAACAAGGAACCAATTGAATTTTACACTCCAAAATCAATATCTACAGATGCCTTCATAAACACTTTCATAGTATTACTATTATGTTTTGCTCCTTCCGCAACCCGTAATTGCTCATCGATATATTTCTGTAAATCCATTATATCATATTCATAAGTACCCTCCGGAATAATTATCTTCATCCAAGCACTTGACTTACTTTTTGACTTCAAAGAATATTTAAAAACATTATTTTTGCTAGTAACATTGGGTATAGAATTATAAGTTTTCAAAATTAATACACATCTCGTATTCACCATTTAAGTATATAGGTGGATTCAGCACACAACCCACCTCAGATCCCTTCTCTGTCAAAACAGAAGCCAAATTATTCACACTTCATTACCATCTGCTTCCATTTCTAATTTAAATTCAATTTTCCAAAATCGTTTCACTAATATTTAATAAAACAATCACAACAAACCCCTTATTTAATAAATCCTTTCAAAAACAATAAACACAAATGCCCACAATTTTCACTGTTACTGTCTTGATATCTTTCATAGTTATACTGTATAACACCACCACCATTCGATAATAAATACTTTTCAACCTCAATCGAAGGTCTTAAATCACCGTAACTATCAAAATAATTTATTACAGCACTATTTTTCTTATATGCTACCAATGAGTCCCTTCTCCAACATCATCATCCAAATTTACTATTCTATTCTCTCTTTTGCGAATAATTCTCGGTAACACATCTTTACTAAAAATACCCCGAATTTTACCAATTCTCCACCTTTGAACATACTTCCACAAATCTTTTTCTGTTAAAGGTCTTCGAGGTAAACGGCTTATCAGTTTTTTGAACTAGCACCCTCTGGTAAATAAACACCACAACCAGATTTATACGGTTTGACATATAATCCACTTCCAACAGATACACCACACCCAGACTTATATGGTTTCACATATAAACCACTCCCAGATTCTGATTCCATAGCAATATTATGTCGCTTTGTTTCATCTAATTGATCCCTTTCAGTTTTTGCAGAAGTTGCTGCTTTTGCAATTGCTGCTGCACCACCACCTAATGATCCTAAACGGTAAAAATCCACCTTTTTTGGTATCGCAAGTACCCTGGATCGTGGATATTTTATTCTTCTTCCAGATTTTATTAAACTTTGATATGCAACTCTAGCATTCTCTAAAACACACTTCTTTTTACCAATCCGTCTTATTGCATTCCGTGCTTTCTTCATTGCTTGCAAAAATGAAATAGCACCACCTAATCGATACCCCTGCCTTCTCCTCCTATAACTTCTACTACCCTTCCTGACACTTTTACTCATTTCTTTCCGTTGTCTACTTCAACCCATACCTAATTTTGTTTTAGCTTTCATAGCAGCTGAAACCACATTTGCAGCTAACCTTTCTCCTATACCTGCGTCTCTACTCTTCACTCGTTCCACAGCCTTTTGATACAATTTCTCATCCGCTTAGTGCCTTTTTAACAATTCACTTGATTGAGAATATGATATATCGTGCTCTTTACAAGCCGCATCCCAAATATTCACCCCCTTATCACCTCTCTTCAATCGTTTTTATGATCTCGTTCCTGGACCACAAAATCTATAATCCGGTATGTGCAATTCTACTGGAAGCTTATTTATCACAGTATTCAACAATCCACCACCTTTCCTTCTGCGTGCCTTATTCAAATTACCACTTCTGAATACCATCACAATCTTATATATTAAACTATCTCAGTCAACATCAACAATCTAAATGACAAAATCCGCATCTACAATTACCATATACCGTGGTCCCAATTTCGATGCTCACCATTGGTATCTCGGTTATTAGAAGATATAGAACAACGGTTAAATGGGGAATGTTTTGCAGAATTCAAGACTCGCGGCAAATCTCATTTCAAATTTGATCTAACTTTTTAAATTTTTAAAATATTTTGAAAAATCAAAAATTTGCCGAGTTCGTTATTCCTAAATAACTCGATAACGCTTAGTCTGACCTCTTTTAAAGTTTTACATTGTTTTTTAAAACAAATTATTTGATACAAACAGAAACCCCCGATTGTCATTTGTTTTTAAGTTATTACTACTATCTTTTGGTTTCCATATGGCGGCCATATTGGATTTTGGGTTTGTTAGGTAGTCCTCAAAATGTGCTTTTCAACGATGTATAACATGCCTGAAAAATTTTTATTTATAAGGAAAATATTAATAAAACGTAAATTAATCTTTAATATGAAATTAGTAGGCTGAAAAATTAAACACCAATGTCAAATGAAAGTGAAAAGATATTCTAAGTATAGCAAACGCCAATTAAGTTGGCGCGAGGAGGGGTAAGTTCGCGCAGGATTAAAAGTAGTGACGAGATTTGTATTTGGTTTTACATCAAAATAAATGTCAGATAATTCTAACCTCTGAGCGTGTATCACTAGCAAAGACATTATGTTCCGTCAAACGTCAATGACAAATGTATTCTGGCAATGAAACAAAACGATAACCTGTCAAAGTACAATTAGTGCTGCAGAGCTAAGTTAATTAAAACTACTTGTAGTTAGTGATAAGTAATTATTGTCAAGTATTAAGATTTATAAGTATTGATAATGGCACATACATATTCAAACGAAGAAAAAGTTGATATGTTGGAAGTGTATTTCAAAGCAAATAGAAACACTAAAAATGCGTGCACGAGTTATGCAGAGCGTTTTCCAGAAAGACAACAGCCACACAGGACAATTTTTAGAAGACAAGTTAGCAAATTAAAAAACTTTGGAAGCTTCGAACAAAAACGAGCTAACTATGAAGTTAATGATGCTGATACACGTCTAAATAATATTTTGCAGAACGTTAGGAACAATCCCAGCACATCAGTTCGTCCTGTGACACGAGAAACAGGGATTTCAAAATCTACTGTTCACAGAACCTTGACGAAAAACAAGTATCACCCTTACAAACCAACAATTGTACAAGGTTTAAGTGATAATGACAATCTCCGATGATTACAGTTTAGCAGGTGGTACCTTAAAAAATGTGAATATGACGCTAATTTTCCTAGGAAAATACTATGGACAGATGAAACACGATTTACCAATTGTGGAGTGTTCAATAGGAATAACAATCATCATTGGTCTACTGAAAATCCACATTTGGTAAATCAAAGAAGATTTCAAGTTCGATTTGGTTTTAATGTCTGGTGCGGTTTAATTGGTATGACATTTTGTTTACATTTTTTTTGTTTTTTAAACTCTTTTTTTCGTTTGAGATAATCAGTTAATAGGTCCTTTCATCTTTGATTACAATTCAACTGGTAACAGATATTTGGAGCTACTAACAAACGAGATAATGCCTGCTTTGAGGCAAATTATTAATGTATCAGAATAATTGAAACATGCATGAGTAGGTAAACCCCACCAGTTTTGTATAATACAAAGGTATTTTTAATAATATAAAATATTATTAATGTGTTCTTCACACCAGATTTTTAATAATATTTTATATTATTAAAAATACCAAATTATTAATCCCGAGAACATGCAAAACATCTGGTTCCAGCAAGATGGTTGCCCGGCCCATAACACTCGTAACGTGCAACATTTTTTGAGAGAAAACTTTAATGAGAGAGTGATTTCAAATAATGGACCCGTGCAATGGCCTGCGAGATCACCCGACCTTACCCCGCTTGACTTTTATTTATGGGGTACCACTAAAAACGAAGTATTTGATTTCGAACCGCCAGAAACTCGGGAAATTTTAGAACAAAGAGTACTAGATGTGTTACGATCAGTAAACGGAAACACGCTACGTAGAGTTTGTAACTCTACTCGAACAAGGTGTCAAAATTGTGTGGAACAGAATGGTCGTCATATTGAACAATTTCTTTAAGTGAATGTGAACTTTAAGTTCTGTATCTTTACTTTTTATTTCTATAATTTTTTTATCGTTTCGTTTGTTTACAGTATTACTTAGAATATCTTTTCACTTTCATTTGACATTGGTGTTTAATTTTTCAGCCTACTAATTTCATATTAAAGATTAATTTACGTTTTTATTAATATTTTCCTTATAAATAAAAATTTTTTAGGCATGTTATACATCGTTGAAAAGCACATTTTGAGGACTACCTAACAAACCCAAAATCCAATATGGCCGCCATATGAAAAACAAAAGATAGTGGTAATAACTTAAAAACAAATGACAATCGGGGGTTTCTGTTTGTATCAAATAATTTGTTTTAAAAAAGTGTCTGAACAATGTAAAACTTTAAAAGAGGTCAGACTAAGCGTTATCGAGTTATTGAGGAATAACGAAATCGGCAAATTTTTTATTTTTCAAAATATTTTAAAAATTAAAAAGTTAGGTCAAATTTGAAATGAGATTTGCCGCGAGTATTGAATTCTGCAAAACATTCCCCATTTAACCGTTGTTCTATATCTTCTAATAACCGAGATACCAATGGTGAGCATCGAAATTGGGACACACGGTATACAAATACTTATTAGTCGATTTCATTTAATTCTAAAAACCCTTAAAATTTGTCTTACAGGATTAATTCCTTACAAATTTTAAAAATAAAACATTAAATTTATTTTAGTATTATATTTCATAATCATATATAACTTTTCCTCAAATAATTTACATCATTTTTAATTTTCTGAGGCCAATACATAACTAACTCCTTCATTATACAAACACATTCGGATATTACACCACTATACATTCGGTCGATTTCTACATCCACTTCTCCACCACCTTCAGCTACACATCGGACCATACCATTATAAAATACATTATATTTCATATCTTCTAAAACAGCTAATCGACAATCCAATGTTTCCTTCAACCGCCATAACTCCGATAAACTTTCAAACGCTAAATACACATACTCGCCACCTTTTTCTATCTTCACAATTCTACCCACTCCATCAAATGATTCAGGTGATATTCGAATATTCATACCTCTAAAACTTGGAAATATACCATTATTCAGAATAATTGAAACATACATATATTATTAAAAATACCTTTGTTTATACCATTATTATAATCAAAATATTGCCTTAACTTTGCAGTCTCCGCTATGACCCACTTCCATTTCTTTGAATTAAAGCATACACATTGTTTTTTTACACCAACAATTTTTAACCTTGGTTCAAAATCTTGATGTGGTAATAAACCAATACATATCCATTTTGAATGACTTTTATTAAAAAAAAAAATTTTTTTTCTCCTACTAATGGTAACTCCCAAATTGGTTCTCTAACATATTTTTCAACAAATCTTTCACCACTTGATGCCTCTCGTGCAAAATTCTCTGGAGCTACATCTATATGTTCCCAAAATTTATTTGATTCAGACATTTTAGTAAAAAATTCTTCAATACTAAGTTTATCTCAATATCTCCAACCACTTGTAAACCTCTATCAATACTATTATCTTTTACCAATTCACTTTCTTCCACTACCAACGGACCACTATTATCTTTTTACAATTCACTTTCTTCCACTATTAAAGAACATAAAGAACTCTGTGGTACTTCATTAAACTTCCGCTTCAACATATTCTCTAATACTAGCATCTATTTAACATAAGCAAACTTTATATACCCTAACATTGTCCCTACCCTAACATTCTTCTTTATTCTTTAAACTTCAAATCACCTTGATCACTCTCACCAATTGTAAAACCTCCCCATCGACCTTGATCACTAATATTATTCTGAAACCTCCTAATTAACCTTCACCTCATATACACCACGTATTCCCCCTCGCCCTATATAAGAAGGTCGATTATCCTCAGCCGATTCTAACACCTCCTCATTGATCTTTATCGCCAATATATATGCGATCAAGGTCAATGAGGAGGTGTTAGAATCTGCTGAGATACTCTACTCCTCTACTTTTATTATGATCACACAATGTGGATCTCGGAATTTTATAGAGCGGGCTGGCTCTCTTAATACTGATTGTTCCATTGCAAATTGCGTCCAAAGCCGCATGTAAATTTTCTTGAGTATAGCTGCTTGCTTTTTGGATTTTTCGTTTGTAATGGGTGTTTTTTTAGCTGCATGAGAACTTTCGATATCGATAACTATGGTTTGACAGCTGAGAATGTCAAACTGTGTTGACATTTCTGTTCAGTAAGGTTTGGCAAGTCATCATGAATCGTTTAACGCCAGAACAACGCTTCCAAATTGTGGAAATTTACTTTGAAAAAAATAAATCTGTTCGCGAAGTTCATAGAGCACTTCGTCCATTTTACGGTCAACATAATCGGCCTAGTGAGCAAGCAATTCGTGCAGTTATTGATCGTTGTCGCACTAATTTTACTCTTCTCGATTCAAAACCATCAACAAGAGAAAGAAATGTGCGTACCGAAGAGAATATTGCTGCTGTAGCGCGAAGTATTGAAGAAGACGCCGAAATGTCGATTCGTCGTCGTTCACAACTTGTTGGCCTTTGTCCTTCGACTACTTGGAAAATTTTACGTAAGGATCTAGGCTTACGTGCCTATAAAATACAGCTCGTGCAAGATTTAAAGCCAAACGACCATCGTTTGCGTCGCAATTTTGCTGATTGGGCTCATTTGAAACTGGCCGAAGATGAGCATTTTTATCAAAGAATTGTGTTTAGTGATGAAGCTCATTTCTGGTTAAATGGCTACGTCAATAAGCAAAATTGCCGTATTTGGAGCGAAGACAATCCTCAAGCCGTTAACGAATCACCATTACATCCATTAAAATTGACTGTTTGGTGCGGTTTACACGCTGGCGGCATCATCGGTCCTTATTTCTTTCGAAATGAGCAAGGAGCTGCCGTTACGGTGAATGGCGAGCGCTATCGAGCCATGCTGACTGAATTTTTGTTTCCAAAAATTAATCAGCTAAACATCAACGACATTTGGTTCCAACAAGACGGCGCAACTTGCCATACAGCGCGCTTAACAATCGATTTATTGCAAAATCAATTTGGTGACAACTTTATTTCCAGAAGTGGTCCTGTTCACTGGCCCCCTCGTTCGTGCGATTTAACGCCTCTGGATTACTTTTTATGGGGCTATGTTAAGTCATTGGTTTATGCTGACAAACCAGCAACTCTTGAAGCATTGGAAGCCAATATTCAAGCCACCATTGACGCCATACGGCCAGATTTATTGGAAAAAGTAGTCAAAAATTGGACTGATCGAATGGACCATGTAACTCGTAGCCGCGGCGGACATATGCCGGAAATCATATTTAAAAAATAAATGCCATGAAATTATCTACCAGATTATAATAAAAAAAATTTCATTCCAACAATATTTCTGTCTTGTATTATAATTTTAAGTTCTCAAGCTCTTAAAAAAACACCCGTTACTATCGGGACATTTTTACCTGCAGAAACAACATATTTGCCTATAAATATTATAAAATAAAAGGGGTTAGTGCAGACCATCGCATACGCACTTACCCTTGTGGCTATAATTACGGGGTAAGTACGGCACATGGTTTAATAGTTACAAATATTACATTTATTTTGTGCTTAATATTTAACACAGTCCCGTTACTATTGTATTCTTAAAATGTAACACTAAAAATCCAACTTCGCGAAATACATATTTTCAAAAAAAATACTTACCAACACAACTTCGAAGTTCACACGAATAGGTTATGTTATAAACGTCAACAATGACGGTCTACACAATCCACGCTTGCCAACTTACTAGATATCTGATGAGAGGTATTGAAATTAAGTAATCGTTACATATGCAACTTGTTATACACATATTTGTTACAACTAGAGCTGAGGGTTGCACTTACCCCCGGTACGCACTTACCCCAATTAACCTTACCTTCTTTTCAATGTTCGTGTCAGTACAACGCGTTCGCTTAAAAGCAGAAAAATATTATTCTACATCGCAGCTGCTAAGAGGGACATAATGAAAATATGATCTCAAATAAAAAAATTTATGCAATTTTTCGAAGTTTTAATCATATCAGTACATAGTTAATTTAAAAATATGTTCTGAACTTTTATTAGAAAGGGATGGGAAATTACATTTTAAATGAAGCAAAGTTTTGAGAAAAGTAATCAGCGGCGCTTGTCCATGTTCTTCATCGTGTTAGCACCGGTGTTGAAGGTAAAGGCAGAGAAGAGCACAAATCTCTATGCATTACAATCCTGAGTAACGCTTTGCGAGAAATTTTTTTATTTATAACGATTAACCTGGTTGCGTCTGGGAATTCGTTTCTAATAAAGTTGCAGACGGGATATAGTATGGAGTAGATTTGGTGCAGTTTCTCCAGTAGCCCAGCTTTTAACATAAAAGCTGCTCCCGTCTGCCACGAATATTAGAATTTTATCAAGTGATAGATTATTAACGCTCATTTAGCGTTACCCAAGGTGCACGTGTAGCAATCTGCCACGGACGCGAGCTAGTCTAGATAGTATTCACAAATGTTAATTTTATTTGATGCATTATACTTGAGCAATGTTTTACGTGACGCCAACTCCTCTGGAACAGAGGATCTACTGATATATTTTTAAAGAAAACTCTCGCATTTTTAACTTCTGCAGAGGTATATATGGCCATAAACATTAGTGAGTTCTCTACATAGGAATCAATTAATCCTTCATGGGTCTTTGATTTGAATATGCTGCATAATGAAAAAAAGAACATAGAGACATAATTTTCGTGAATATTATTTAATTAGCAATGGTAGTGTTAAAATGCCAATTTCCTGCAGTCATATTAATTCTTAAAATATGTGGATAATCAATAAACAGAGGACAGCAACAATAATAAAAGGACAACCCCAACAAATAAAAATTAGTAATCTAAATTAATATATATATATATATATATATATATATATGAAGGTGTAGTTTCTCGGGTTCTTGGCCGCGTGTGAGTTTTGTCCTGATAAGGACTATTTACTATTTATTTATTATTTAGTAAATAGTCCTTATCAGGACAAAACTCACACGCGGCCAAGAACCCGAGAAACTACACCTTCATCATACGTCCGCGAGAACATCAAGATTAACATATATATATATATATATTTAGTGTTAATAAGAATTAAAAATTTATTTCTTATTTGCTTTATTGGCCGTGTCATAATATTAAAATAATAGACTTTTTCTTGGTTGAGGGACCTTTAATGAATTTAAATTTTTTTTAATACGACGTTTCGACTTTTTTATTAAGTCTTTTTCAAGTAATTAGAACTAAAAAATTAATACAAAGAAAGGTAAGAAATATATTTACATTTGTATGAATGAATTAAAATTAAAATAATGAAATTAAACTAAGGAAATTAAAGGATACAAAACTCACCAATTTATTTCGTGTCAAAACAAATATTTTGTGTAACATGTATGGCCAGGCATGTCGAACCTTTTATAAGGTCGACTGCCTTTCTTGGAATATTTCGTGTAACTAGATTACTAATTCAGTCAATTTGAAGAAAAAAAGTTCCTATTCTAGTTTTGTTTCTTATAAATATTAAATAAAATTAACATACTACACAATTAATACTGGTAGCCGTAACTTTGTGGTAATTCATTTTGAAAATAAAAATAAAATAAAACAATAACTTTGTTTTACCACTTTATTCACATGTAATAGTGACCGCGGTTTCGACATACAATGTCATTATCGAACTGCAAAAGTTACAGGCCTACATAGATCTTATAAATGACACAAAAATATATGGGGGTGGTTTATGATGTTATTTAAAATTACTACTATCTACGTAACTATTATATACAACATTGGAAAAGAGGTGTATATATAATATCTAACTGGTCGTTAAGAACAATATCTATTGTTATTCCCGCTTTTAAAAATTTTAGTGACTCTAAAAGATTTAATTTACGACTCTTCTTGGCCAAATGCAATATTTTATGATGACCAAAAGTATGCCTTCGTTCTACGTTCGCAAACCATCTTATTACAGAAACGCATACTTTTGGTCATCATAAAATATTGCATTTGGCCGAGTAGGGTCGTAAATTAAATCTTTTAGAGTCACTGAAATTTTTAAAAGCGGGAATAACACAATAGATATTGTTCTTAACGACCAGTTAGATCTTACATATACACCACTTTTCCAATGTTGTATATAATAGTTACGTAGATAGTAGTAATTTTAAATAACATCATAAACCACCCTCATATATTTTTGTGATATTTATAAGATCTATGTAGGCCTGTAACTTTTGCAGTTCGATAATGACATTGTATGTCGAAACCGCGGTTACTATTACATGTGAATAAAGTGGTAAAACAAAGTTATTGTTTTATTTTATTTTTATTTTCAATACTACACAATGTTTCATATTTTCTTCGCTACATTTTTTTAATAATATAATTATTTAAAGAAAAAACAATACGGCCCATAACTTTTTTTTTAGTCCGGACCTGTTATATTTAGTACACGACCAAGCCGTAGGGCGCGCTAATACGAGTTCAGTTGTTGGTATTTCAGTTTCCCCTCTATCATATATAACGGGTGTTCAGAAACATTCGAAGTCAAAGTAGTCCTTGAAAATATGAAGTCATGTCTGAGATAGATTGTTTTTTGACAGGCAACAGTTGACATTTAATAATTATTACAAATCAGATACTTAAGTAAAGATATACGATTTTTTGTTCAGAGCCCACTTGACTTCGAATGTTTCTGAACACCCGTTATGTTTTGTGGTCTGGTCATAGAGTTCACGCGTTTTCTCTCTGCTACACGCAGTTCAAAAATTTCGGTGTAGGATACGTTCATAAGTGATTAATTTAAATATATTCTTAATTAGAATAATCTTCTCTATACAGAAAATAATGTACAAAAAATGTATGTATTTTATACTTCTAAATTATAGTTCTTAATTAAAAAATCGCTTGTGCAACAAGCAAATATACTTTATAATACATGCATAAATTTATATACTTATAGCTTGTATGCATGCATTTTTATTGATTTCAATGAATTTATTATTTGTCATGAATTAAACAAATTCTATTCGCATATTACATGTGAGCAAAAGAAAATATCGAAATAATTATACTTTATAATTTGAAGTTCATTTAACAAGATAAACAAAGATTTGAAATATATATTTTCTAAATAATTGTACAGGAAAATAATACAAATATCTATAAGCAATATTTTTTATTGTAAATCATTATAAATACATATAAAAATTTTTCAGATAAAAAAACCCAGTTATTTGAATTTAAAATGTGAAATACATACATGTAAAGGGCACATATTGTTAAAGCTAATAATAGAAACTATTCATTTATTATTGATTATTATTAAAATCCGATAAATTAAAGTCATCTGATGATTCGTTACCTAAGTCTATTATTAACTCATCACAGATGTATCTAGTATATGCTCTTTTTCTATGTAATTTTTCTCTATTTCAATAACATGACGACACACATTTGCCCATTCATGGTTAATTTGTGAGAATCTTCCTCTTACTAAAGTTTGTACATTGTTTAGTGTGAAGGTAACATTTTTTGTAGCGACCTAGTTTTTAACAGTTGCCATTTTTTTGGGGGTTTAATTCGGAATGGTATGGTGGAAGACGACAGACAGTGTGTCCTTTGCTTGCAAAAATTTGATCAATACTATATTCACAGTATAAGGGTTTATGCAATCTAATTGTTTAATACAGTTCTGCTTTCGTAGATTCTGGTTCATCATATCTAATGCTATGTTTATTTAACCAAGTAATAATTTTTTCTTTCTTGGAATTTGTATTTGTGTTCTTTATCGCTCAAACATGATGATAACTAGCATTATCCATCACAACTGCAGAATTTGGAGGTAAATTTAGAATTAATAGCTGAGTTAACCATCGCATGCAATTTTTGAAATTCATGTCATGATAGTCTCTGTTTTTTTTTCCAGATTTGTAAATTAATAGTGCATTATGCACAAATCCTGTTTTACCACCTGTATATTATTATTATTATACATATATTATTTCCTTGTGATTTCTAAATAGTTATACGCATACCAGCGTGTACTACGATTAGCCATTTGTCTTTAGAAATTGGGCATTTCAATCCTTCGTTTGTACCGTCATTCTGTTTTACCACCTGTATATTATTATTATTATACATATATTATTTCCTTGTGATTTCTAAATAGTTATACGCATACCAGCGTGTACTACAATTAGCCATTTGCCTTTAGAAATTGGGCATTTCAATCCTTCGTTTGTACCGTCATTCTATTCATATGTTGTAGTATGTCCAACATGAACATATGTTTAATCTAGAAATACAATTAACACTATTCTGTTAATGGTATAATATAAGGTGTATTTCTGTTGAACATTCCAGAATTTGTAAATTTTGTTTCATCTGACCAGATGATCTTGCTTAAAAAATTTTCGTCATTTTCTATCCTTCCCATTAACCAATTACAATTAATTATTCATAATTTACAATTCTCAAATTATCTCCAGGCAGTAAAGAGTGACTAACATGGATCCTGTATGGTTTAAACCTACTTTTATGTAAAGTTCTCCAAGTTCTCTGGACTGACACAAATTTAATTCTGACGCTACTTCGCGTGTAGAAATTGATGGATTATTATTTATCTATAAAAATACAAGATTAACATGAAGTTTGAAAACACGCTTTTAATTTACGGCCAAAGATAAGGACCATACAATGCACCGGAAATTGATAAAACTTTCAGAATCATTAAAGGACCTCAAAAGAACTAATTTACGATGTAAACTAATGGGGGGTAACGTACCCTTAGTCCAAATAAAAATAAAAAAAAATAAACTAGCCTTACATTTTGTATATTTTTAATACGTCCAGAACACGTTAAATACAGGATAATCGTGTAAATTGTGTGTGCTACTGTTCAAATAAAATATCGCTTTAAACAATTTATGCTATACCAATCTTCCTTTTGTTTAAATAATCTTGTAAAAGGATGTTAAAAATTGTTATTTTTAGGGTCCATTTTCGCATAAAAATTGACATGATCATAAACGTTAGCTATTTCAGACCGCCAACTTAAACATTTACTAACAATATGAAACAAAAATGTAAATAATTTACATATCTGTAACTATGCACATGGACAATACACCTCGTATTTTCAGCATTTACTTTTGCTTAATACATATTTTCTGCCATCTAGGCGTCCTCAGTTAAGCTAGTGAAGCAATGTATACAAATTAATACAAACCTGTTATAAACAACTGGTTTGTATCTGTATTTAAATTGTTTGTTTCATATTGTACAAACGCTTTATACGTGCTTAACGTATTGTCATACTGAAACAAAACCTTTTTGTATATTTACCGCCATCTGGCTGGTTGTTAATGGACTACATCTACATACGTATTTTATCGTTTCCCGTAGCAGCTTAGCTGTTCGAACGATAGGTAGCCCTCCAGACAAAGTCTCTTTCGCCCGTAAGATGTCAATTATTAAATAGTTGTCTTCTTATAGGACGGAACTTGCTTGATCTATGCGGGCTATTTCAGTAAATTTAAATACAGATACAAACTAGTTGTTTATAACAGGTTTGTATTAATTTGTATACATTGCTTCACTAGCTTAACTGAGGACGCCTAGATGGCAGAAACATATGTATTAAGCAAAAGTAAATGCTGAAAATACGAGGTGTATTGTCCATGTGCATAGTTACAGATATGTAAATTATTTACATGTTTGTTTCATATTGTACAAACGCTTTATACGTGCTTAACGTATTGTCATACTTAAACAAAACCTTTTTGTAAATAAATATTACTGTTATGATATCTATCTATATCAATTAATTTTTTCTCTACGTCAATTGTAAAAAAAAAACCTAGGGCCAGAGGCCACGAGTGAACCAAAGCGACGCCATAAGCAGTAAACCTGCTTCCAAAACGCCCAAACAGGGGGGGGGGGGCAGTGACTTGCGATCGCTCTTATTTTCAATTTTGTTTTTAATTTAAAATAATTCACATATATTCAATCATTGACGTTTGAAAAAATTTACTTGAAATGGATACATAAAAATATTAATAGTAAAACTTTATGTGTTTAAGTTGGCAGTCTAGAAATGCAAACGTTTATAATGTCAATTTTTATGCGAAAATGGACCCTAAAAATAACAATATTGAACATCGATTTACGAGATTATTTAAACAAAACGAAGATTGGTGTAGCATAAATAGTTAAAAGTTATATTTGAGATAAACATTAGCACACAAAAATAACATGATTATCCGGTATTTTGACGTGTTCTGGACGTATTAAAATTATACAAAATGTAAGGTTAGTTTATTTTTTTTTATTTTAATTTGGCTTTAGGGTACTTTACCCCCCATTAGTTTACATCGTAAATTAGTTCTTTCGAGATCCTTTAATGATTCTGAAAGTTTTATCAATTTCCGGTGCATTGTATGGTCCTTATCTTTAGCCTAATTTACCATTTGTAAAATATCTTGTCGATTTTCATGTAAATTCCTGTTGTCTTGACCATTACGCGGCTTAGTAAACGATCCATTCTCGACCAAATTTTTGTCGAGATCTAGAAAAATGGTACGATGAGGCTGTTGTCGTTCTAGATATAATTGTAGATATCTTGTACTCGCTACTGTTGAATTTCGGTTCGAAGAATAAAAAATACTTATTATATCTCGCTTCTCTTCGTTAGTGTATGACATTTTTGTATTATTAATGAACAATAAATGAAATGTTTGACAGATTGAAATTCCATGGCTACCTTATTTAACCCTTTTCTTCCTAGTGGTTGCAGAGCACAACCACATTTTTAAGTTTTTTTTTCCTATCTTCCTTGTGGTGTTATACACTAGCCACAGTAGGTGGAGTCTAAAACATACTCCCACCAATCGACTCCTGCCTTCGCGTTTGAATCAGTGCATCATTGCAACTGTTATATCTTATTTTTTACCACGTGGAGCATGCAGATGTGACAGTAATTGTTTATAAAATAGATTATGGGCTTATTTATGAAGATGGCTGGTAAGTAAATGTTAAATATTAATAAAAATGTATGCCTTGCACTTATAGCAAGTGAGAATATTTGTTTACCTTAGTAGATGAGGTTATGTTTTATACACAAATGTGGTGGTCGCGGCACAAAACCACAAGGAAGATATTCATATTTTTTATAATAATATTTTTTTCAGCTAAAAACTCTATATACTCTATTCAAGAATTAGAAGCGCTTGGCCAGGACGAATTGTATACATTGGTAGAAGATATCCCTTCTGGAGATGAGTCGGACATCAATGATGAAAGCGAGAATGAAGATGAAGGTGTCGTGGATCAGCCATTTGATATCAATGCAATGGATATCATAATTGCTGGTGAAAATTATTGTTTTGCAGAAGATGATGGGTGGGATAGCGAAGATGAAATTCCATTCAAGCTGATCTGATACGAGAACACCAAAGGAAAAATACTATATGGACTCATGACCCACATCATACACAGAATATTTCCAGACGTACTTTCACTAGTGACAGTGGGTGTAGTGTACCTGAAGAAGTGGAAACACCAACAGATATTTTTTTACATTTATTTCCAAACACTTTGATAGAACACATTGCATTACAGACAAATCTTTATGTTTTACAGAAGAACGGTGCTAATAATAATTTCCAGAGAATAAATTCTGACGAAATAAAAAAGTTTATTGCTATAAACCTTTTTATGGGGATCAAACGCCTGCCAAGCTATCGAGACTATTGGTCGTCAAGGTTGGAACTACGAGATAATTTTGTATCTTCGATAATGTCAAGAGATAGATTTGACTGGTTACTGACGAACATTCATTTGAACGATAATGCACTACAATCACAGCGACAAACTGTAGGATACGATAAACTTTACAAAGTTCGGCCACTGCTAGACAAGCTTTCAGATACATTTCTTCTTTCATATCAACCCTCAAAAAATAAAGCCATTGACGAGTCTATGATCAAATTTAAAGGTAGAAGTAGTTTTCGCCAATATATGGCGTTGAAACCGATAAAACGCGGATATAAAGTGTGGATTAGAGCCGATGAAAGCGGCTATGTGCACCAATTCCAGATTTATGTGGGCAAATCCAGCAATGAAGTTGAGAAAAATTTAGGTGCTCGAGTGGTAAAAGATCTAACTCGAAGTTTAGTTGGAAAAGGACATCATTTATATTTTGATAACTTTTTCAACTCAGTCGAACTAGAAAAAGACATGCACGATGATATGATTTACGCCTGTGTAACATTTAGAAAAGGTATAAAAGACATGCCAAAAGACTTGAAAGAAGACAAAGCCATGCAAAGGGGAGATTCTGACTGGAGAGTTTCAACTTGCGGATTAACATTCTTGAAATGGAAGGATCGAAAATCAGTGTTCTTCTTGAGTAATTTTCATGATCCGTCTGTCTGTCTGAAACAATATCAAGAAAAAATAAAGATGGTTCACGAGAAGAAATAGCTTGTCCCATATTAGTGAAGGACTACAAAGCTGTATGGGATATGTGGACAAAATGAATATGCTCAAAAGTTGCTATGACATTGATAGAAAGTCCAAGAAATGGTGGCATCGCATAATGTTTTATTTTATTGATGTGGTGTTAGTAAATGCATTTATAATTTATAAAAATCGATGCAGTGAGAAAGTTGAAACTTTGAAACTGTTTAGGTTGTCGGTTATAATAGGCCTAATTGGTGCCGATCAAAATGAACAAAAGAAAGGTAGACGAAGCGCTGTACAACCTCCAAACAATTTTAAAATTACAGTACCATACGAAATAAGCTATGACAAATGCGCACATCTTCCAGTTCATGGAAAATCAAGAAGATGTGCACTATGTAGTACACGTGCGAAACCCCACAGAACCGTTTGGAGCTGTTTTGTCTGCCAAGTAGGCTTATGTCTAAGCGAAAGCAAAAATTGTTTTACACAATTTCATACCAAGTAATTTTTAAAATAAATTAGTTTTATTGAGATTTTGTGCCTCATTTTCCTTGTGGTTACACCCCGAGACCACGGCCTATAAACAAAATCAAAATTTTGATAATTAGTCTTGTTGCATTTTCCCCTATAAATAAAGCCTAGAAACTATATTTTTCAATAATTATAATTTATTCTTTCAAATAAAACCTAATGTCAAAGACTTTAGTCAGCATGTGGTACATGGTTGAAATCAGAAAAAAAAACTCTTTCTGAAGATGTCTAAATCCAATTGGCGCCTATAAGAAATTAGATAGTTGATGATGGCCAGAAAGAAACGAAACGACGTATAAAAATTTAGAGTACACCACTGGATAGAGGTTTAGAAATGGCCACAAGGATGTGTTTTTATATTTTCTCTACAAGGCCAAATGTCGGTGCTACAGGTAAAAGAAGAAAATGGGGTTTACGCGTTTTTTTTTTAAATAACGAAGGTCATTTGTCACAGGTCTATTTTCTTTACGGATTTATAACAAACACAAAATTTAACAAATTTAAACCTATACTCTATCTCCAATAATAAGCGAGATCCCCATGGTGAGGGCCGAAAATGAATCAGCCTGTATATATATGTATACATAATACCAAAAATTTCACCTTCGCAAATAAAAAAAAAAAATTAACTACTTATTTTAAGTTGGCAGTACTTTTACCTCCAGATCAGTACCTTTTTGTTTTTGGTCTAGTACTATTGTTTTTATACTTCTGGCAACGCTGGTTTCTGCTTATTCTCTGCAGAGAAGTTGAAAGTGAATCACATGTTTTTGGCGTTGTCGACTATAAAAATAACACGTGCTTAAATAGAGTGTAAATTTTGTTTGTGTTTGTAATAATTGTAAGTACAGCATTTTAAAATATGTCTATTTACCATTCTTGGAGTATATAGTTTTGATAAAAATATTTTGAAATTAACCTTGAAAACTTAAAAAAATGCATTTACTTTCTCTGTTGCTAATACACCCATCGTCATCGGGGGTTAATATGCCCATATGGCCATATTACCTTCGGTTCGTTGTTGAATGTTTATTACTAATTTAAATTTTTAATTCACAGATGTCACCTAAAAAGCAAAAGTAATTCGGTCTCAGTGGGCCGAGGAAGATCTTAAGCGCGCCCTAAGAGCGGTAGAAAACGGAGAGTCGAAAAACTCAGTTTCTAAACAATATAAAATATCTCGAAGGACTCTCAATCGTTATATTAACAAAAATACTAACGTAAAACAACCACTTGGCAGAAAAAGTGTTCTAAATAAAGACCAAGAAACAGAATAGTGGCCCGAATTATCAGGTTGGCGCAGGTGGGTAATCCTCTTACGAAATGAATGCTTCGAGATCTGTGTGCCACTATTGTGAGCGAAACGGTCTATCTAATATTTTCTCACAAGAAAAGCTCCAAGCTGGCCGTCAGTGGTTGAAAGCATTCTTAAATAGACACCCAGAGATTTCACCTAGACGGGCCCAGAACATGAACTCGGCGAGAGCACAAAAGCTCAACTAATATATTGTTTCTGATTATTTTGAAAAGCTTAAAACAGTGCTTCTAGAATTTGACTTAATGGATAAACCTGAAAGAATTTATAACATGGATGAAAAAGGGTGCAGGTTAACGTTACATCACCAGCAAACTATTCTACCTAAAAATGGTGCAAAAAGGGTCCACCTAGTGGCAGCAGAACACGCAGAGAATATTACTGTCGTTGCTTGTGGCAACGCTAGTGGGACAGCAATTTTATTCAAAGGCAAAAGGATGAAACGCGAATGATGTGACAACTTGCCCCCAGGAACTCTGGCCTTCATGACGAAGAAAGCAAGCATGGAAATTGAAATATTTAATGAATCGACAAAGCACTTTGGAACATATAAGCTGCCAGGCAATTGCCTTCTAATTTTTGATGGGGTATCTTGTTATATAGATCATTCTATTGTTGACACTGCAGACTCTTATGGAATCACCCTTTTATGCCTCCCGAGTAATACCTACGACGCATGAGCTGTAGCCAATGGACAAGGCTGTATTCAAATCATTTGAGCATCATTTGGATGATGAAGTACTTTTATATTGGGCTCGCTACAAAGACCGAGCTATAACCAAACAAAGGTTTGGGGAGCTGTTCTCTATCGTTTGGGACAAGTCATTAACCCCCAAAAATATAATATCGGGTTTTTCTGCTACGAGTATCTATCCGTACAACCCACATGCTATTACCGAATTAGCTTTTGCTCCTAGCATTTTAACGGAACGAGAACTTGTGGAAAACAATAACATAGGAAGAACAAACAGACTAGAAGAAAACCAAGAGCTTAGAAGGGAAACTACACCCCGACCTGGATCTTCCGGATGTCAACAGACGAATGACCAAAACTCCATAGAAAAATTCTCCCATCAAAAATCTTCAATTATCCTAAATATTTTGGACCAAAACGCCAGAGTAAGAGAAAACGGTCGTCATCAAGTAGCTCCTCATCAGCAGATGATAATATGTCTTTATACAGCGATACCTTAACAGAAACTTCTTCTTCGGAAAACGAGGCTAAACTTGATGACGAAGAGGCAACATCAGACGACAAAGAGGCTACAAGAACGAACATAAAAACAAAAGACGTTAAAAAGTTTAAAGATTGACGCGGAAACCCAGAAGTCAATAAAAAATATCAAGAGAACGCTTAATAAGAAAGAAATGAAGACAAAACATCAGAGGACCAGCCTAAAGCGGAAGGAAGTAACAAACACAAAAAACGATAAAGAGGAAAATGTCCTGAACGTGAGTTTTACTGAAATGTTAGAGACACCATATACAGATATCCCAAAAACATCTAAACAGAGAAAAGATATTAACAGCAAAGCGCTTATTGTGAAAAATGCAGTTTTTCCTACCAAAAAAACAACAACAAAAGTTACCAAAACAAAAACATCGTTTTAAAGACCGAAGATCAAGGAGAAAAAATAAAACAGCAAGAATCGTGGTACTGGAAAGTTTGTCGACAAGACGTGAAAAAATATATGCGATTGTGCTCGGTGTGTTTAGTTTACTTTCACGAAGATTGCGCCGGACTCACCAAAGGTGATAAGATGGTTTTGATTTGTCCAGACTGTGGCTAAAATTGTTAGAGATATTGTAATGACTCATCCGCTGACGCGAGATGCGTCATCCCTCTGGATGTTTTCGCGAGGCCTACGTGAAGGCTCTAGAAGGAGTATTCACCGATATAAAAGCCGCGTCGAAGAAGGGATGAACATTCATTGAATCCTACAGTCTCGCGAAGTACACATAAATATAGTTACATAAATATAGAATACATAAATGTACTTATTGTTGTTAATAGTTAGTTTTATATTGTTATACGTTTTAAATATTAATATAGTGTGTGTGTCTAAAGTTATTGTTAGTTTTATTTAAGTACCCGAAAGACAAACGTTACAGTGGTGTCAGGTGTGGACTAATTAATAAATAATAAACTAAGTAGACAATTAAGTGTTAATTAAGTATTCGTTTAAATAAATATACAGTGCGGAAAGACATTATTTTAAATATCGTGATGGCTAATAGAATGAAACTCACGGAATTAAAAGTGTCCGAGTTAAAACGAGAATTAGAAGAGAGGGATGAGGATACAACTGGCAAAAAGTCGATCCTCCAGCAACGGCTTCGCAATGTGTTGATCCAAGAAGGCGAGGATCCAGAGAATTATGTCTTTCAAGTTCCAGGCGGAGATGCTGACGTGAATTCGCTGTTTATGAAACTAGAACAGCGTCTAATAGATTCACAAACTCAAATGCAACAAATGGAGCAGAAGAACCTGGAAACTTCTGGAAACTTAGCGAAAACTCTAGAACAAATGGAACAGAAGAATCTGGATAGTGCGAGAAATATGGAACAGCGTCTGATAGATTCACAAACTCAAATGCAACAAATGGAGCAGAAGAACCTGGAAACTTCTGGAAACTTAGCGAAAACTCTAGAACAAATGGAACAAAGAAACCTAGAAACCGCTAGAATCCTCGAGAAAAATCTAGAAAAGAAATTACTAGAAAATTCTAGAAACTTCGAAAAAGTTCTAGAACAGCGACTAGCGGAAAAATCAGAAGCGTTAAAAGAAGAGGTTTTCACAGCTGTAGAAGAGAAAATTGGAGAACATTCTAGACTTTTAGAGGCAATAATGATTGAGATGAAATTACCCGCTACCATGAGTCATTCTGATCCCAGGCAGGTCAACGAAGAAGTCATACCGCGGCCCATCGAAATAAAAGAAGAACTTGTGGCTATTTCAAGGACCAGAATCAAGCCACCAACCTTTGATGGAAAGACGTCATGGGCAACTTACCTGACGCAATTCGAAGCGGCCGCAGAAGCAAACGCATGGTCTTCTGCCGAGAAGGCGACTGCTTTAGTCATAGCATTGAGGGGTGATGCTAGTGATATTTTGCAGACATTGCCTCCTGAGGAACGTAAAGATTATTCTCAACTCATTAAACGCTTGGAGATGAGATATGGCCATGCGCATTTGGAGCAAGTATACCATACCCAACTGAAGAATCGATCACAGAAGAAAGGCGAGAATCTTCAGGAATTTGAGGCAGATATTGCTCGTCTAGTTCGACTTGCATATCCGATGGCACCAGATAATTTCATGGAACACCTAGCTGTCCAGACATTCATAGATGGTCTCCGGGATATTGATACGCAGCAAGCATTAAGGTTGGCAAGACCGAAAACCTTGATCGATGCTTTGGCGCACGCGCTGGAGTTTGAGACTGCAAAGCAAGCCTCTCGGAACCATGCTCGTGTCTTCACTGTTGACAAGCAGGAAAATGAGGAGTTCATGGAGCAGGTGGTTAGTAGAGTTCTAAACCAGATCAAATCAAATAAAAGAGTACTGCGATGCTGGAATTGTGGAGAGATTGGTCACGTTCGGAGTAAATGTGGTAAGGTGGCCAAGAAAGCATCGTCTGAGCAGCAGGAAAACTAAAGCGGGTCGATGAGCGAGGGCAATCATCGATCCAGCATCAGGAAGCCCCAAAGACGCCTGGCCAAGTCGCATCCCTGCAACATCAAACCAACGGCCTGTATGTGGACGCTGTTATGGAAAGAAAGACCTATGCTTGCTTGCTAGATACTGGATCGACGAAAACCATTGTACGACCCGATTTAATATCCAGGAATAAAGAATTACTTTCTAGCAAATGGAGACTAAGGACAGCTACTGGAGAAGCAGCTTCTGTGGAAGGTGAAGTAGATGTTAATTTTGTCATAGGACCAACATCAATCCGACATCGTGTTCTCGTAGCCGACATAGAAGAACAAATAATCTTGGGATTAGACATCATGAACACCTACGGCTTCCAGTTAAACATGAAAGAAGGCACTTTAAAAATAAATAATGAGGAATTGTTTCTTCATGGGAAAGATTGTGGAAATGTAAAAGTAATTACTGCAGAGAATGTTGTTCTGGATGCAAGAAGTGAGACATTTTTGACGGCGTGTATGGAAGGTGATTACTTGGACGGAAATGTTACAATGTTGGAACCAAAGGCTGATGATGACGAGGTGGGCCGAGGAATAGTAGTTGCCAAAATACTGGTTAAGACTCAGAAGACTGTACCGATAAGGGTAATGAATGTGAACCATTACCCTGTTTCATTGAAGAAGGGTACTATTCTGGGGTGGTGTTCGCCAGTGTCGGCCGTCGTTCATCGCATAGAGGCGAAGAAGAATGGATTCGTGCAGGTTCCTGAGAAATTGTCCAAGATAATCGACTCCGCCTGTCAAGGATTGAGCAAGAAGGAACAAAATCAAGTTAAGGACCTAATCAAACATTATGAAGACGTCTTCGAAACTGAGACTGGTACGAAAGGTAAAACCAATATTGTAATGCACAAAATAAATACCGGCGATGCAAGTCCAATTCGACAAGGACCAAGAAGGTTACCACTGGCAAAACGTGAGGAAGCCAAGCAAATTATACAAGATATGGAAGGCCAAGGAGTAATTGAACCATCGAATAGTCCATGGGCTTCACCGGTGGTCCTTGTCAGGAAGAAGGATGGATCTACCAGATTCTGTGTGGACTATCGTCGTTTGAATAGTGTGACCAAAAAGGACAGCTATCCTCTCCCAAGAATAGACGATACGCTAGACACCTTGGCAGGAGCAAAATGGTTCTCCACTCTCGACTTAAAGAGCGGTTATTGGCAAGTGGGAATGGATCCCAATGACAAAGAGAAGACTGCCTTCAGTTTAGGTACAGGACTCTGGCAATTTACAGTCATGCCATTTGGACTGTGTAACGCTCCAGCTACTTTTGAGCGACTCATGGACACTGTACTGAGGGGATTGTCTTGGAATACCTGCCTGGTATATCTCGATGATGTGATTGTGGTAGGGAAGACCTTTGAAGATCACATGAAAAATTTGGAAGTAGTATTCCAGAGGTTGCGAGATGCCAACCTGAGATTAAGTCCGAAGAAGTGTCACCTTTTCCGCAAGGAGGTAAATTACCTTGGACATGTGGTTTCCGGAAAAGGAATTGCTGTGGATCCAGAAAAAGTAAAAGCTGTGGAAAAATGGCCGGTACCCAAAGACAAACATCAGCTAAGAAGCTTTTTGGGATTATGCACATATTATCGACGCTACGTTCCTGGATTCTCCAACATTGCAAAACCACTTACTCGCCTAACAGAAAATCGAGCATTCATTTGGAACAACGAATGCCAAGCGGCCTTTGAGTTGTTAAAAGGTACGTTGATCAGTGCACCCGTTTTGAACTATCCGCTGCCATCTGGGAGGTTTGTTTTGGATACGGATGCCAGTAACGTCGGAATTGGTGGCGTACTCTCTCAAATCCAAGATGGACAAGAAAAGGTCATTGGATACTTCAGCAAGACCCTGTCCAAACCAGAGAGGAACTACTGCGTAACCAGGAGAGAACTATTGGCAGTAGTTAAGACCATTGAGCACTTTTACAAGTACCTGTATGAGCAGAAGTTCCTGATCCGCACTGATCATGCCGCCTTAAAGTGGCTCTTGCAATTTAAGAATCCAGAGGGTCAAGTAGCTAGATGGATTGAGAGGCTACAGGAGTACGACTTTGTCATTGAACACAGAGCAGGCCTCAAACATCAAAATGCAGATGCCCTTTCCAGAAGGCCCTGTCCAGAAGACTGTCGACATTGCAACAGAATCGAAGACAAATCGGCCAACGCTCTTCGAACCACCGTTGTTGATGACCAATGGCAACCTGCCAATTTGCGCGCAGATCAAGAAGCTGATCCGGATCTTGCAGTCCTCATGGCTTGGAAAAGAAATGGGCAAAGACCGACCTGGCAAGAAATTGCTCCCCATTCACGAGAATTGAAGTCATACTGGGCACAATGGGATTCTTTAACCATAAAAGACGATCTCCTGAGGCGTGAGGTCGAAAATCACGATGGAAGCGAGCGGAAGATGCAAATGGTGGTTCCCAAGAAAAGAATACCAGAGGTATTGCGAGAACTCCATAATGGTGCTTCTGGGGGACATTTTGGAGTCCATAAAACACTGGAGAAGGTGCGCCAGAGATTTTACTGGGTGAATTGTTCACGAGATGTGAAAGAATGGTGCCGAAAGTGTGCTAATTGCGCCGGAAGCAATGGTCCCCAGAGGCGTCGACGTGCACCCATGCGCCAATACAATGTAGGAAGCCCATTTGAAAGGATCGCCATAGACGCCGCCGGTCCTTTTCCAGAAAGCAGCAAAGGAAATAAATACATAATAGTGGTCATGGATTACTGTACCAAATGGGTTGAAGCATATGCTCTACCAAATCAAGAAGCTGGAAGTGTAGCAGACGTGATTGTGAAGGAGTTCGTCAGCCGTTTTGGTGTACCATTGGAACTTCATTCCGATCAAGGGCGAAATTTTGAGTCCAGTCTATTCGAAAAGATGTGTGGACTTTTGGGCATACGGAAGACGAGAACAACTCCCTTGCATCCACAATCAGATGGGATGGTAGAGCGAATGAACAAGACCATGATCAGACACTTATCCAAAGTGGTCTCCGAACACCAGAGAGATTGGGACGAACATTTACCATTATTTCTAATGGCGTATCGGGCCTCCGTTCAAGAGACAACAGGCCAATCACCAGCCAACGTGCTATTCGGGAGGGAACTCCGATTGCCCTGTGATTTAAAGTTTGGGAGCAAGCCTGGTGATGATCTTGCCAGAGAAGATTATGTCAGCACGCTCAGACGACGACTAGATAATATCCATGAACAAGTCAGACATAATATCCAAGATGCTAGTGACAGAATGAAAGAGAGCTATGACATCAACGCCGAGAAGAGTGGTTACCATGAAGGCGATCGGGTTTGGTTGTATAATCCACAACGTCGACGGGGCCTATCTCCAAAACTTCAAAAGAATAGGGAGGGGCCATACGAGGTGTTGAAGCGGATCAACGATGTAATATACCGCATCAGGCGAACACCTCACACTAAGCCAAGAGTCGTACATTTTAATCGATTAGCCCCATACTCTGGAGACAATGACGAAACCGTTGACTTGCGCCGATTGGATAGCCAATACCATGAACTAACCTTCGAAGACTTTATGCAAGAGTATTCTGGTTCGAGAAAAGCTCGATTTGGGGTAACCATCGAGAAACAGCAGGATTTGTTCACGGTGCCGCCAGACTACGCGCTTGCTCATTGCGTAGCCCGAGATCTACGAATGGCCAAAGGAATTGCCTGGGAATTTAAAGAGAGATTTGGCAGAATCGAAAGGCTAAGGCAGCAGGGACCAGCAATTGGGAAGAGTCTCCAAATAATAAATGAAGGACAGCCCATATTTTATTTGGTCACGAAAGAACTGTCGAGCCTAAAGCCAACCTATCGAGCCTTATGGGAGGCCCTGACCCACTTACGCGAACAAATGTTACAGCAAGACATTCTGAAATTAGCAGTTCCAAAATTGGGTTGTGGATTGGACCGCCTGGACTGGAGAATTGTAAGGAGCATGTTGGAAGTAATCTTCCGACATACTGGTATGGAAATTCTGGTATGCAGTTACCAGCTTGAATATTCCTGTCCATCCAGGCAAGATAGGACCGTGGACTGTTATTTCGATATGACGTCGCAATGTAACAAAGGCCCTACCTGTCGATTTCGTCATCGTTTGAGGAGACCAAAGCATGACATGTTTCGGGACGAAACTTCATTTTTAAGAAGGGGGCAATGTAATGACTCATCCGCTGACGCGAGATGCGTCATCCCTCTGGATGTTTTCGCGAGGCCTACGTGAAGGCTCTAGAAGGAGTATTCACCGATATAAAAGCCGCGTCGAAGAAGGGATGAACATTCATTGAATCCTACAGTCTCGCGAAGTACACATAAATATAGTTACATAAATATAGAATACATAAATGTACTTATTGTTGTTAATAGTTAGTTTTATATTGTTATACGTTTTAAATATTAATATAGTGTGTGTGTCTAAAGTTATTGTTAGTTTTATTTAAGTACCCGAAAGACAAACGTTACAATATTATTAGATATTTTGTTTTGTTACTCATTTTTAAGTGTTGACTGAATTCTAAAATAATTTATGTATTTTTAAAATACTTAGGCTTTGTTACTATTTTGATACATTTTACTTATTTTTTTCAGGAAGTATCTACTTATCAGTGTAAATTTATGTTTAGTTTTTTAAAAATATTCTAATTTTGGATTTGTTTATTAGTTTGTTGTCATCATGAATTTTGTTTTCCAAATAAATATACTTAACCGACGAATGTTGTGTGCTTTTGATAAAATAAATCATTCGACATATTAGGAATATGCCACGGGTATATTAACACAGAATTGGTAATAAGCCCAGTATGACTAGTTTTAGAAAAAAACGATATAAGAAAAATATCAAAGAATAAATAATCTATTACTGTCCAAACATTACTTTTTTGAGTTTAAAGGACGCTTTCTATAAAAAATTGAATTGAAAAGTTTGTTTTTTCTAATTTTTATCAAGGGTTCGCTTAACATGGGCATATTCACCGCACCTACCTCATTTACTAACCTGTATAATAGGCCGATTTCCGATCGAAATTTTGTTATAGCCCTTATGTATGCACAACGCAGTTCTCTTGGCATGCCGATCCATTAGGATAGGCCGATTATCGCTTGTTTTTTCCACCTAAAAGATAAATTTTTGATATTTTATTTAAATTCACACACCTGATCCTAACTTTTGTAACAATATTCTAAATAAAGTTACTTTCCTAGCAAAGGTAACAAGTTTGTTCAAAATTCACTGCACTGTAGGTTTTGTTTTTCAGTAACATGGAAATTATACTGCGAGATCAAAAATTATATTGATAAAGGATAGCCATGGAATGGAAGACGTCCGTTTCAATCTATATCATTCTTTTAAGATAATTCTGATTAAATTATCAGGTTAACTGTCATACTGACATATGACTGACAAAATTTGTAAATATATGTCTATCTAAAATGATTTTGATGTTTGAATAATATTTTATTAAAAATTAATAAACGAATTACAATAAATGTTCGAAATAACCCCCGCCTTGTTCGAAATACACGTTTACGCGAATTTTCATGCTATCAAAAGCATTTTCAACATTTGTGGCGTTATGTTTGCACATACTTCAATAATCTTTTGTTGCAGGTCTTGCAAATTATGTACAGGAGTTCTGAAAATTCTATTATTGCAGTAAGGAAACACAAAGTTGTCCATAATAGTCAAACCAGGTGACCTCGGACGAAATTTGCGTATGCAAACTTATAAGTCGATCATCAAAAAACTCGCGGAGAAAAGCTATAGTTTCTCGTGTCGCATGTGCTGTTGTACCGTCATGTTGAAAATAGCCATCATGAAATTGAAAAAAATCGGCCAAATTATCCTTCTACGGGAGATTGCCATCCAAACCAATTTTTTGAGAATGTAGTGGAGATTCAATAAAAAAATGCGGTTTATTAGTGCTCCACATTCGCATATTTTGAGAATTTATGTACCCCCCGAAAGATGAAACCATGCCTCATCGGAAAAAAATGTTAAGTTTAGCAGGTCGTTATTCATTAAATAATCAGATGCTGTGCAAGAAATATTTAAGAGAAATTTTTCGCGCGCGTTCAATAAAAGTATTTGGTATGTCCAATAAGAAAACCAAAACTCGTGTCCTAATTTACTTTGCCTCTGAGCACAATATAATGATTTAATAGTGATAAGGTTATTGAAACCATGGCATTACTTTATGAGAAAACTAAGGGCCTTAGAATAAGTATACGGAAGTTTAAAATAGAGCAGAGTCGAATAGCACTCCAGAATCCTTAATCTTCTTACTCTTAGCAATAATATCAAATTTAATACAATAATTACATATGATTAAGCTTGAATTAAACTATGTGTATTAAACTACTGAACATTCAAACTTAAAAAAATACACCACTCATCAATCAAATTAATTTGTAAATTGATATAGTGAGTGTGCGTATTAATTACGTCAGATGATATACATAAGTATTTACATTTTAATCTATCTAGCAACACGTAGAAATTGAATAATAAGGGGCTGAGATTAAAACCCTGGGGCGACATATCGTACAATTTAACAAGAAGTGCATTATTGTCAATGTAATCGAATGTCTAATAAATCAGTAGATATTACATTGACTTTATTGTGTTCACTCAAAGTCACAGATAGAAATTGCCAGTATGGATCTACCCGATATAAATCCAAGCTGGTGCACTGAGAGATATGATTTTCCATATGTCAATTGTGATATATAAAATATGCACAAAATGTTTGCAGTCCCTAGATATGCAATGAACCAAAACTTTTTGAAATTCATCATAAAAACGCTACAGCAAAAATAAGAACATTTGTTTTATGGAAGTTGTAGAAGGAAAATTAGATCACTTCCATGGATAGTATCAACCTAGTTAAATTCATTAGATAGACTGCTTAAAATTGCCATAATTATCTTCCATAGTAATTTTTATTGGTTGTTCTAGATTCGCTTTAGATGTATTAAATTTTTTCAATCTAAACAGCCTACCAATAAGAAACAAGTTTATTTATTACGATTATATAAAAGTCTGAGGTTCAAAAGGTTAAGAACTTGTTAAAACGGAATTTTTAGTAGTGTGCAATAAGTTGTCAAGATGCTTTAAGAAGCGGTAGTTAATTGGTGCGGGTTGAAGCAAATATGGTGGGTGAGGTAAGAACTTCATAGCTTAATTCGTGCACTTTCTGGTGAGTCGGTTGTGCAGGCGTTGTTGTATTAAGGAATTAGTGCCTTTTTATTGACCAACGTTTCGTTCAAATTCCAAAAGTGAATGAGTCCGCCTATAGCTCATCTAACACAACATTCCTTAAGTAGAATTTCGATTTTGGAAGCTACTTCACTGAACGTAGACCATTGTAACTAATTTACTTTTTGTTATACGTCACAATTCTCTCGAGAAATGGGTCATTTTTGGTGCGTAATAGATGTGAAGCATGTGAAGACGAAATTTCAAAACAAAAACCAACGTTGCACCATACGTTAATGAAGAGTACCTTTTCTAATAAAATCATTGATTTATGACGCGGCGATTGCTTTACTATAATTTGAGTTCGTATAAGAAAATAACTTAAATTTACTTTTTTTGTGTTTAATTAAATAGATTAAAAACTTAACGACTCATAATGTTTGTTAACAAAATGTGGAAGATATTTCACTTTCAGATGATATATAATATGAATATAAAGGAACTATTTTCAATATTAAATAAAATATAAAGAATATAATAAACTTAAAATTATTTGCACACAACTTATTTATTATATTTCACTGAAAAAATGCGAATCGGGAGTCAACCAATATTATGTACTAACTTTAGAATTTGTTTAAATGGAAAATGCTATTCAAGATTAGTTTTCTTTTAATAATTTATCTCAAAATATATGTGAGTATTTAAAAAATGTCAAAATGTAAATGTAATCAATCCATTTATTACAAAAATAATTACTACTAAAGCTGTATAAATATAATATTTATTATTATTACTAAAAAGAATCAAGAAATAAATTACAATAATATATAAGTGTTTTAGTAAATTTTTATTATGAATAACCGTTAATGCTCGTGCGGGGCCTATTATCAAGCAATGGGATACTTTCTTCTCTTGCAGTGGTTGTAGATTTTGATTGTGTTTTCAACGACTGCATAGGAGGTGGTGATCTAGCAATTTGCCATTGCCACGGTGCTACAACTCTTTCAGATCCCTTAGACCATCTTCTATATACCAAGCAATTAAACAGCGCCTGAAGAGGATTTACAAGTGCCTGCAAAATGTTTTTTTAGCGTACTACTAACACATTGGAATTGCCAAATTTGTTTTTTAGTATCTACATGAATATGATATTTTGCAATGAAAAATAAAAGACTATAACATTTTTGCATACCTACTCTTGAAAATCCATGCTAAGAACGCAAAGTGATACTTAGAGTTAGTAATCCGTACTTTCACAATTTATTTCAGTTAAATTTTTAAAAGTAAAATTTAGTAACATTCTCGTGTATTGATGAAATTTTCGTATAGATTGCATTTCTATTAATTAGAGGTATACGTTTACGGATACTGTTCAATTTAATTTTCGAAAAGATCTTAAAAGTGTATGAAATAGAAACGAAAGCTGTAATACATTAATATTACAGTTTTAGTGTACGCAGATGAAACAACTTTAGTAATAAGAACTAAAAAGAGACTAGAATTTTTTTAGAAAATTTAAAAGTATCTTTATTTAATAATATTTAATAATATATAACAGCTGTTTCACCGTACAACGGTTTCTTCAGATATAACAACCGCTTGTTATATCTGAAGAAACCGTTGTACGGTGAAACAGCTGTTATATATTATTAAATATTATTAAATAAAGTGTAAATCTAATACAACATTGTGTGTGTTTTTATCATTTGATATGGATTTACATCAAGTAAAGGCAGAATCGATTCAATTTTTAAAAGTATCTAATGAGAATATGAAACCCGTATAAGCGAGAGCAAGGCAAAATACCTGGGACTCCAATTTCTTTCTTGCTGTCGCTTTTGCAAAATGTAAATTAATTTGAATATGTGAGTACGAGTATTACGGATAAGAGCTAAGAAGACGGTGAATTTGATAAAAAGGATAGCGAAAGCTAGCAAGGTCTTGGGAGCCTTAAACCGTACAAGATAAAACTGTACAGAAAAATAATTCAACCTTTGCTGTTGTATGGATGTGACGTTTGATTTCGTAGTAAAAGTAATAAAGACAAAATAGAGAGACGCGAAAGAAAACCTTTAAGTCTATCGAGGCCTTAGAGATAATCTGGAACAATGCTTTAGAGGAACAAGTAAGGAAATGTTTAAAATGTTTAATATAGTACCATAAGTCCAAGCTCAACCAGCTACTAGGTACGTGACCAGAATGAATGAGAGAGGAGAGGGAAGTAAGAGAACAGGGGCAGACCTAGGAAGAAATGGATGGAAGCTGTCAGATTTGAAACCCTAAACATACGTTTCTCGTCTCGTTCATTTAGTTTTCTAGGCCGTGGCTTATTAGTGCGTGCTATCCGATTTCTCTGTGTGTAAAGAACATGAAGGCTGCTGAGATTCATCGTGAACATTGCTCTGTTAAAGGTAAGAATGTCATGTCTAACAGTACGGTTAGAAGATAGTGCCGTATCTTTTGAGAAGGACATACTAATGTCCATGATGAAGAACGGAGTTGAAGATCAACTATTGTGACGAATGATCTGTGGGTAATGTTAAAGAAAAAATTCGCGAATTTGGGCGATTCATAATCACAGAACTGAGTGCCTTTTTACCTTAAATTTCATGTAAAGTTTTGTACGAGCTTGTTACTGAACGTTTAGGTTATCGCAAATTTTGTTCTCTATGGGTGCTAAAACTTCTTATCGAAGACCGAAAACAAAGAGAATGGAATTTGCATTAATTTTTCTGCCACGTTGCGACGTTGAAGGTGAAGATTACCTCAGGCATATCGTAACAGGTGATAAGACTTGCGTCGCATATGTCAACGCTGAAACGAAAAGACAGTCAATGCAGTGGGGTCGCTCTAACGCGCCTACGAGGAAACCTTTAAAGTGCTGTCAAACTTTTTCTGCGAGAAAAGTTATGGTTACTGCCTTTTGGCACAAGAAAGGCGTCCTTCTTGGAGATTTTATGGAGCGAGGGACCACAATAAACATTGAAGGACAGTGTTACAGCATGGCTTAATTCACAGGTGGCAGAGTTCTATGAAGAGGGCATTAAAAACCTGGTTCGCTACGTCAAATGTCTCAATTATTTAATCTTTCTGTTGTCTCTGACAGTATTTCTAGACATTTAGATCATTTTTGTGATATTTATTTGAGAATATTTTTTTCTGAAATGGAAGCTATTAAGTTCCATTTTGATAATGTTGTTTTCATCTTTTAGAGTTTTTTTTAATTATAATTTATTGTCACAATATATTCATGTAGTAGTTTCAAGATACCCATTTAACATATTCTAATATTTTTTTTAACTTATTTCATAATAGTTTGTAAAAATACGACTGAATAGTAGAATAGGGGGAAACTTTTCTCACTCACGCCAAGGTATAATTAAATTAATTATAATTAAATAAATAATAATTAAATTTATTATTGACAGAATGGTTTATGCAAAACAGAGTGTGATTGTAGTTAGTTTGATTTTGACTTCTATATGATACTTACCATGATGTACCAAATTGCAATAATCATTTTAATTGGCAATTCGAACCACAACACCCATATAAGTATTCCATTTATCAAATTCGGTATCCAGCAAATGTAAAAGACCAGATTTATTAAGAAGAATTTTATTTTTATTGAATCCATGAGCTCCCTCTCCTTATTAGTAAATTGCCCTAATATCACTGTTATAACCCGTTCCATATCTTTTGTGGCAGATTTGTATAGAATAGGATTTATTAACATGACCAAAGTAATGGGTAAATATGTAGCGAAATAATTCGGCAATACTCTTAAAATAGCCATACTTAAAGATTTGGATGTATGGCATCTAAAAAAATCCGTAAAGTTTGTTACAGTTTACATATACAGAGTGTCGCATACCTAAATTGTCACTCATGCTTATTGTGATTTTAATACTAATATACATTATTTTGAATAGTACCTAATATTTAGACTGAGTCGCAAATAATTTCTGATTAAAAAACAATAAATCTACATCGTAACGTAGATTAATTGTATTTTATTTAATACTTCCACTTCACCAATATTTAAATAAGTTCTTAATATAAGTGATATATGTATTATGGTCATACATATAATGCGTCATGAGAAGAATATGAAGAAATATAGTTGTTTATATTACGTACGTATATACGACGCCGATTCGTAAAGTAAGTTTCGTTAGGTTATTAAAGAAAACACTAATACATGAAGAGGTTTTTATTTTATACAACTTAAAGCTACTACTTTCGGTCATTTTTCTATATAAGTTAAGATTTAGACATTTGTCATAGCGATGAACCAGCTTTTTAATGCCTTCTTCATAGAACTCTGCCGTCTGTGAATTAACCCATGCTGCAACCTGTTCTTCAGTGTTTATTGTGGTCCCTCGCTCCATAAAGTTTAGAATACGCTTTTCTTGTCACAAAAGAGAGTGACCATGATTTTTTTCGCAGAAAAAGCTTGATAGCACTTTAAAGGTTTCTTCGTTGGCGAGTTAGAGCCACCCCACTGCATTGACTGTCTTTTCGTCTCAACATTGACATAGGGGACCCAAGTCTCAACACCTGTTACGATATGCCTAAGGAAATCTTCACCTTCAACATTGTAACGTGTCAGAAAAATTAGTGCCAATCCCATTCTCTTTGTTTTAAGGTCTTCGGTAAGAAGTTTTGGCACCTATAGTGAACAAAATTTGTGGTGACCTAAATGTCCAGTAACAAGCTCGTACAAAATTATACGTGACATTTGAGGGAAAAAGGCACTCAGTTTTGTGATTGTGAGTATCCCAATTTCGCGAATTTGTTCTTCGACATTATCCCAAGTTCATTTGTCACAACAGTTGGTCTTCCACTCCATTCTTCATCATGGACATTAGTTCATCTTTCTCGAAAGATATGGCACTATCTTCTAACCGTATATGTCACATATGACATTTTCACCATAAAAAGAATAAAGTTCACGATGAATCTCAACAACATTCAGGTTGATTACATAGAAAAATCGGATAACAGCACGCAATTCACAGTCGGCGGGATTTTAAACAACGAATATAGAATGAAAGAATGTCTGAACGATTCGCTCACTAGCACTGCCAAACTAACACTGAACTAGACTACACTGCAGCGCTGCGATCGCTCCGATATACCACTCCTCTGCTCACTGGGCGGAAACGGATCTTAGTTTACGAATCTCCCTCGTTTATACATACGTACATCAATACACACAACATAGACCACACTTTACATTACTTTGTTGAAAGAAGTTCGTTTGTTTCAAATAATTTATGTATTAATTTTGCACCATTTTAATTAAACTCGGCTTTTGAACTACAATATAGTGCAAGTTTTGGAGCATCAAAAACTAAATACTTTGACATATAACAATAATATTTGATCTATTTTTATTGTAGACGTAAAAAGAAACCGAAATAATTCTAACTTTAGACGGCGTTTTCGCACCTTTAAAACATTTTTCGGCGCGACAGGAAATAGTTCTGAGCATGTTCTAGGTTGGATTCGAATACTTACAACAATACATAACGTAGCATATTATTAATAATTATTAAAAATAACAGAAGGTCAAAGTTAGAACCCTGTGAGATTCTGGACGAAGGATAACTCATAGAGATATAATAGCAGTACTTGATATAACATCAATATAACGGTCAAATAAGTAAGATTTAAGAAATGCTATTAGGGAATCAGAAAAAAAACCTTCGATCTCGGTTATATTCATATATTATTAAAAGATAAATTTGGAATAATTGATTGACATCCTATATAGAGGTTTGTAGTTTCGGTGATTTTAATGGAGCTATGGTAAACCGTGACAGTTCCGAATAAGGAGGCGTGATTTTTCGGAACGGCTCCGATAATGATATACATAATACTCAATCAGAGTCACGTTCCACTTTGCCGTTCTCCATATCGCTGGCATGAACGAACGTCGGGTCCGAACAGGAATAGATGCGTATGGGATTCCCCACTAACAAAATAATGTGGCATGTGTTTATTACTATTCAATCAATCAGTAGTTACAATTCTACATTTGTTTGTAACGCTCATCACGTTGTCCGTGTACTTTAATGTAGACTTTCGGTAGCTTTGTCGATTGGTGTGATTTTAACTAACAACTATGGCCATAAGGAATAAAAAATCATATTTGTGGAACTTTTTTGAAGAAACAACAGATCAGAGAGACATTTGTATGTTATGCAAACATGACGTCAGCTACAAAACTTCTATTAGTAATTTGAAACGCCATTTGGTACGAAAACACCCGTTAGTTCAAATAACGCCAGATTTCCCGACTTGTAAAATTAGAGAAATAAGTAAAAATACTGATGAAGTACAAACTACACAAAATATTGAATGAGAACCACTAGTAGAATTCTCTCACTGCCTCCCACAGAACAATTAGCGCATGGAACTGAACCTCAAAAACAAATGAAGCAAACAACGCTAATATGTATGAAGAAAAGAATGTCGTTACGAGAAACAAAAGATTTGATGATTATTTAATGGATTTATTTATTAAGGATTATCAACCCTTTAGTTTGGTAGAAGATGAAAGATTTCGGAGTTTTATCAAGTGTTTAAATCCAGTTTACGAATTCCCAAATAAAAAAACTATTACCCATACATTATTGCCAGTTTATATGAAGCAATGTTTACGAACGTACACCAAAAAGTGAAGACCATTGAATATGTTAACCTGACAGACTGCTGGACGTCTATGGATTGAACACTTTTATATGAAGTCAATTTTATTAGAATGTGCTTGTTTTCCCCAATCACACACCAGTAACAATTTAGCAGCAGAAATAGAAAAAAATGTTACGTCTTGGGCATTACAAAATAACATTTTTCTGGCGATTCCAGAAAATGCTGCCAATATTAAAAAAGCTATAAAAGATATTTTAAAGTGGAGATTCTTTGGTTGCTACGCACACACCTTAAATTGAATAGTAGAAGGTTATTTGGTTGTAGTCGATGATTTGCTGAAAAAAATAAGAAAACCTGTTGCTCATTTCAAACGTAGCATTACCGCTACATCTAAGTTTTTTCAAATTCAAATGCAGCAGGGCAAACGTACACCAAAATAATATTATAATATATGCCAACGCGTTGGAATTCGTCATTTTATATGGTAGAAAGATTAGTGGAATTAGAGGAAGCTGCCAGAACAACAACGGCGTTATTAAATGATGATCACATACTTATTATATTTGTGGAAGAGTGGAAAATATTAAGTGAAATTAAAATAATTCTTGAACCTATGGAAAAATTAATAAAAAGCATCAGCGGACAACAATATCTAACGCTTTCTTCATTCACAGTTTTTACAAAAGGATTAAAAGAAACTTGTAAGAAACTTATTTCTTCCGATTGTCAACCTGAAAAAAATTAAAGTTTGCGCTGTCACAGGCAATGGTTGAGAAAATTATATCCGGAATTGAAGATAGATTTGGTGATCTCGAAGCTAGTAACACATTAATCGTATCAACATTCTTGGATCCTCGGTTTAAACACATAGGTTTTTCAAATCAAACTACTGCGGATCGTGCCAAAAAGTTGGTAATCAACTTAATTTCTGATTTAATTTTCTCTAAACAATAAACTCAAACTAGCGATGGAAAACGCAAAATAAATACAGAAGATCTAGCTGATATGGCATCGCTTCCAAAAAAAAAAACTGAAAATGAATTTGGTCACACTTTGACCAAAAAGTAAAAACATTCCAGCTTAGTGATACAGCTACATCCAGGTCTAGTGTTGAAGTCCAAAGGTATATGGGGGACGACCTATTGCCTAGAAATGAAGTTCCACTTTCTTGGTGGCGTGAACGTAAATATAATTACCCATATTTATCACAGGTAGCCACTGAAAAATTAGGCACAGTAGCAACGTCAGTGCCATGGAGAGGATTTTTTCTAAAACAGGCCAGTTGATAAGTGCGCGTTGATCAAGATTAAGTTCAAGTAAAGTACAAAAAATCATGTTTATTCAGATAAACAATGCAAACTGATGCTTCAATTAATGTTTTTTAACAGTAACTTTTCATTTATTTTATTTTTTAGGTTTTAAGTCCTAAACGCTTTTATATCATTTTTATGTTTTCGTTGGCATTTCAATTTAGTTTTCTCTATATTAGTTTGTAAGTTCTGAAAACACCTGACTGAGTCGACTGTTTTTTTGTTCTTTTTAGAAATATTCTTGTTACTTACTTATTATTAGAACATGTTGTGGAATAATAATTTCCTTAGGTTGGTAACTATAGAAATAACGAAGTGAGTTGTATGTAAGTAGTAATGGCCGTCGTATCTAGATAAATGTCATGTTATATTGTATTAATGAAAGTGTACAAATAAATCTATGCATACATGTATATGGTATTATTTATGAAATAAGTCGAGACAATATAAGATAAACAACAGGTAATGTGCCCAGTTCACACTTAAGAAAACAACAAAAGAACGAAAATGGCAGCAGTTAACAATAAAAATAATTTTAACGTGGAACTTTTAAACTCAAGTAATTTTCACACATGGAAATTTAGAATGCATACATTATTAACAGAATTGGATGTTATAGAGTGTTTAAGTCAAGAGTTTAAAGATGAAAGCGATGCAGACGAAAGAGAAAGAAATAAAGGTAGAAAGGAAGATAATAAATGTAAGTCTGTTATAGTACAATGTCTAGATGATAGATTGATTTAGTAAGAGATGAGAAAACAGCATTTAGCATGTGGAAGAATTTAGAGAATAGATATGAAAAGAAAGGCATTCCTGGTCAATTGACGTTAAGAAGAAAGCTCATGTCAATAAAACAACGGAACCAGACAATTTAGAGATATTTTTGGGAGAATTTGACAACATAATTAGGCAGTTGAAAGTTACAGGGGCAGAACTGGAAGATGAAGATATTGTATGTAATTTATTACTTGCTATGCCAAAGGAGTTCGATACAGTAGTGACTATATTGGAGAATTTACCGGCAAGTGAGCTTACATAAAGTGTAGCAAAGGCAAAACTGAGGGCACAAGTAGAAAAGAAAAGAGCATCAAGTATGAAAATGGAGAAAGCAGAAGAGAAACCGGCAACATTTTTTACTCATCATAATGGATGCCATTTATGTGGTGAACAAGGTCAGTACAAGAGAGAGTGTAAGAAGTTTAATACACAGAACTTCAGAAGAAACAACGGGAACACAAGTAGAGGCAGAAGTGATCATGGAGATGGTACACGTGGTGGTTATCAGGGAAGTTCAAGTAGAAGTTATGGTGGAAATGGTTCCAATAGAGATGTCTATCATGGTCCTGGTCATAGTGGCCGCCGAGGTGCTCGTTATCGTGGGCATTATAGAAGAGGACAACAAAATAACGAAAGGGGAAGAAGTAATTTTGTGGAGAAAAAAGAAAGGGCTGATGAAACAGACCAGGTATTTGGTTCATGTCAAGTATAAATAAAAATGATAATCTTAGTGAAAATAAAACTTTGTTTTGTATAGACTCAGGGTGCACAGATCACTTAATTAATGATAAAAAATATTTTTCGGATGTTATGCATTTAAAAGAACCTATTAAGATAGCTGTAGCTAAAAGTGATAATTATATGAATGCAATAGGGGTAGGAAATATTAAAGTGTTAAGTAAGGTAAATGATCAAAATAAGGTAAAATGTACAATAAAAAATGTATTTTATGTTCCAAATTTACGTAAGAATTTATTATCTGTAAAACGATTAGAAATGGGAAATATCAGTGTAACTTTTGAAAATGGACAGGTATTCTTGCATAGTGGGAATCAATTAGTAGGGTTAGGCAAGAGAAATAAGTTGTATGAGATTTTGTTTGAGTCAGATGACAAAGAGTGCTTAAATATAGAATCAAATAATGAATTTGAATTATGGCATAAAAGATTGGGCCATATATGTCATTCTAATCTAGAGAAATTAGTCAAAAGAAACATAGTTAAAGGTTTAGAAAATGTAAAGGTAGGAAAAATAGATTTTTGTGAATCCTGTGTGAGTGGTAAGATGATAAGGCTGAAATTTACAGCAAGGACGAAAGCAAAAAGAATATTGGAGATTATACACACTGATGTAGCGGGTCCTATTACGCCTTTAAGCCATGAAAGTGGAAAATATTTTGTAACTTTTATAGACGATTATTCAAATTTCATTCATGTATATGTTATTAAAGAAAAAAGTGAGGTTTTTAATTGCCTTAAAGAATTTATAAAAATGGTCCAAGCAAAATTTGAATCTAAAGTATCAACACTAAGATTGACAACGGAGGGGAATACGTTTCAAATAACGTCAAGGAATTTTGCAAAGAAAATGGTACATACATTGACTATACAACGCCGTACACTCCTGAACAAAATGGCAAAGCTGAAAGATATAACAGGAGTCTAGTAGATAAAGCTAGAGCCATGATAGAGGAAGCTAGACTTTTTGGAGTGAAGCCGTGAGAGTAGCAGCATATATTTCAAATAGAAGTCCACACTCATCCCTAGACAAAGTTACGCCAGCGGAAGTTTGGAATGGATTCAAGCCAGATATCAAGAATATGAAAGTATTTGGCTGCATGGCATATTCCCATATACCCAAACAATTCAGAGATAAGTTTGATGAAAAAGCTCAAAGATGCACCATGATAGGTTATACCACAACAGGATATAGGTTGTGGAACATTGATGAACAGAAGGTCATAGTTGCCAGAGACGTAGTCTTCAACGAAGATGCATTTTATTATAAAAAACAGTCAGCCTGCATAGACATAGATGAAGATAGAGGAAAGGACACAAGTAAAGAGAAAAATAGACGAAGAGGATAAAGTGTTAAGACCAGATAAAAGAATAGCAAAATTGCCAGAAAAGTATACCGACTATGAAATGTATATGGCATTTGATGCAATGTCATATATAGAAAAGGTGCCTGAGAGTGTAGATGAGTTAAATGGAAGAAGTGATGGAAAATTGTGGACAGAAGCAATGAAGAGAGAGATAAAATCCATTGAGAAGAATAATGCCTGGACAGAGGTTAAGAAGCCGAAGAATGCGGAAATTTTAAAAATTAAGTGGGTATTTACTTCAAAACCGTTTGAAGAAAATTTGCAGGAAAAATACAAAGCGCGACTTGTGGTAAGAGGATTCGGACAAAGAGAGTCATTTGGCTATGATGACATTTATTCACCAGTGGCTGGGATGTCGACAATAAGGACTTTATTATCAATAGGAAATTATAATAAGCATTATTTTAAGCAGTTAGATGTTAAAACAGCGTTCTTGAATGGAGATTTAAAGGAAAACATTTATGTTTATCCGCCAGAGAGGGTTGAATGTAAATCAGAGAATATTTTAAAATTAAATAAGACTTTGTATGGGTTAAAACAATCATCAAAATGTTGGAACAACAAAATAAATAATTACTTAATATCTTTAGGATTTAAAAGATCTGAATCAGATTATTGTATGTATATTAAAAAGAGAAACAATTTAGTTAAGTATTTATTATTATATGTGGATGATATTATTCTGTATGGACCAGATTTAGCAGAAATAGAAAATTGTAAATTAAAATTAATGGAGAAATTCGAGATGACAGATAAGGGTAATTTGAAGAATTCTTTTGGACTAGAAATAGATTATGACAGAGATAAAGGGATATTAAAAATAATCCAGGAAAGATATTTAACGGAAATTTTAAGGCGTTTTAATTTTTAAAATTGTAAACCATGCGATACACCCATAGACCCAAGATTGAAAATAAAACTAAATAAAAAAAATGAAAATGGAATAAAACCAGTTAGACAATTGATAGGGTTTTTAATGTATCTGATGCTTGGCACTAGACCAGATATTAGTTTTACTGTGAACTATTATAGTAGGTTTCAAGACAAAAATTCTGAAGAGGTATGGACTAATTTAAAAAGACTGTTGAGATATTTAAAAGGTACAGCAGAGATGAATCTAATATACTCGTATGAAAGAAAAGAAAAGGATTTGCCATTGATGTGCTATGTCGATTCAGACTGGGCTAGTGATTTAACAGATAGAAAATCAGTTACAGGTTTTTTTATTAAAGTATATAGAAATTGTGTAGCATGGGTCACTAGAAAGCAAAATTGTGTTACATTATCAAGTTCAGAAGCTGAACTAGTGGCTTTATGTGCGGCAGTTCAAGATTGTTTGTGGTACAGAAAGCTATTATCTGATATGAATGTAAGTATTTTAAACTTCAAAGTTTTTGAGGACAATCAAGGATGTATTGCACTGTTAAAAATCGGGAAAATAATAAGCGAGTTAAACACATTGACATTAAGTATAACTTTATTTCGGAAAATATGAGCAGCAATGATATGATATTGGAATATGTTAGTTCTAAATTACAATTAGCTGATATGTTAACAAAAGGACAGAATAGAAATTTGTTTTACTCCAACAGGAGAGGAATGGGTTTAGAATAAGACAGAAATTTAAATAATGGTTTGTAAAATGATTTGTAAGGCTTTTAAGTTTTTTTTATGAAATATGTAGTAATATTAAGATGTGTAGGAAATCATTAAGAGAGGGTGTTGTGGAATAATAATTTCCTTAGATTGGTAACTATAGAAATAACGAAGTGAGTTGTATGTAAGTAGTAATGGCCGTCGTATCTAGATAAATGTCATGTTATATTGTATTAATTGTTACGCCTAGCGTATAGAAGTTTAATTCACTTAATTAAATACATATATATTTCGCCTTTAAATATCTCATATTAATTATATTTAACTAAGACATTTTTTTTCATTTGTACAAACTTTCATTTTCGTTACACCTGTCACCTTCTTAACCGCCGACGACCTTTCTTTCTACCTGACTCAGAACCCTAACGTTAATGTCGAATTTCTTCTAGATAAATTCCATATTTTTAAATTCTTTTAATTAATATTATTTACATCTTCTTTTATGTGTCGTGTTTGATATCATTAGGAAGCTTATGTCACAAAGGTTAATTTAAGAATAATTATGACATTGACAGACGACGTCTTCAGGTCGCGCTTTTAATTAACTATAATTCAAGATATCGATCCCCCTCTTCGATAGATCATAAAACCAACCGTTCTAGACTTCTCTATCGACACGAAAACTAATAGTTCCTTCTTCTCATTCGAACCTTTCGTGAGGAAACACACATCGTGCTGTTCAAGTGATGATGCTATCATGCCGACCAGGTGTTCTTCCGCTTCTAAGGTAAATTGCATTGTTCTATGCATATTATTCTTTTAAGTGAATCCATATTAATTTAACTCATTTCTTATTCCCCCGGTAAAACATCGCTCTGCATATACTATATCTTCGAAGACCACGTGGCCACCATCGCCGCAAATCAAAAGGTAAGCTCTGTATTCTTCGATACAGAGGTTATTTTATATACATGTTAATTAACCCTTAATTTACTACCCCATTTAACGTTCGTTTCAGAGTATTTTTTGTGTTAATTTTAATCTACTTATCCACCACTCCACGTGTACATATTACTTTGTTTTAATTGCTTTTAAATATACGAGTTTCAATTTCTTATTATGTAAATATAAATACAAAATTTAAGGACGCCGCTGTGTTTTATTTTATGTATTAAGTTGTTGTATATTTATTTTAATTAACCAATACCACGCACGTCCTGGACCTTTGAAGGAACTTCACCAGCATCCGTAATTATTTTATTATCTATCAAATAATTTCATTATTAGTATACCTAGCCGAACCATGTATTTGTAATATAATGAAAGTGTACAAATAATTCTATGCATACATGTATATGGTATTATTTATGAAATAAGTCGAGACAATATAAGATAAACAACAGAACATTGTTTTGTTTCGTTTTATTAGTTCATAAACTTTTTCATATTATTAGTATTATATATTTTTGGTTTATTTTATTTGGAAATAGACTTTTGTTTCTTTTATTATAGAGCAAATCAAAAATTATATGTTTATTGTTAATTTAAAGTTTATTTTATAACAAAAATATAACAAGAAGTTGATATTTCTTCATTTTCTTGAATTTTATCATACGGGGTCCATTAAAATTAGAATTTCATAAATAATTAGTTTTAACTCCGACCTCCAACCAACTCCAAAACTCAAAGTACATAATCACTTCAGCTCCGAGCAAATAAATACTATCTAGACAGTACATAGTTCTGCAAAATCACCGTGACTTTACATTAAAAGGAATGGACAGTTCCAGTTCCAGCCGCGGAGTGGTGACATAATAACCGACAGTGAAATCACGGTAAATCTCTGATCCTATAAAGCTATTATTAATTGAAGGATGACCACATTAACAGCTATATACAAGGATGCACATATACATAAATTAGCTGTTTTTCCAAATTGTAGACAATTTTGGACATGTGCGAGTACGAGAAAATAGAATACATAGAATATATACACGTTAAGTGAAAACACATTCATTAATCCCTGGGAATTTGATCAGGATGGAGTATTCGTTGAAAAAATCTTTAAATAAAAAAATTAATGATTGTCGCCCACTTTAGACGAAGAATATTCAACGCCATCGTGTTTTAAGATGGCACTTATACTGGTATACCGCTTTTAATTGGCATAAATGTCTAAAAATGTTTAGAATCTGTAGAAATATAATATAAGATTTACATTTCTGAATGTTAAATTAGAAATAATATAAAATAGTACTCACTGTGCATCTGGTAAATACAATAGCGATAGGCCCATTATGGTTAAAAAGGCCGGTGCAACCCACGCGGCTAGATGAAAGTACCGCGGATTAGAATTTTTATCGCTTAATACCAATTTTATATCGATAGTGTAGCACAATGTCCATATCCACGTTGACATATAAAAATATTGAATCCAGGCCTAAATGTAGTTCTGTATAAAGTGAAGTAAGACTATAGGAAAACTTACAGATGTTATGGCACAAAATAAAACTCCAGAATTATCATCTATATCAGGCATAATGTTCTTGTTACATAACCATAATGCAGACCTTGTAAAAACACCTAAAACGTAGATAAAAATAATTAGAAAATATTTAAGCTAAAGTGCCTACGTACCAACGGAAGCAAGGAAGTCTGCGATGGCTAACCAAACGATTATTCTTCTACCTCTTGCTGCTGTTAATGATACCCAACGATGATTGTAAACGTATTGTTGCCGTGGTAAAATCTGCAAAATATTGTATTATAGTGATAATAGAAAGTACGGAATTGTGTAAATATTGTTAGTTATTGAGGGTACCTAATGAAATAAATATTTCGTGTACCGAAGTTGCAAGTTGATGCAAATGTTGGTATATTATACAAGATATATTCTCTTAATGATGACCCCAAACACCACAAAACAGTATTTTGTTGTGAAAATATTTTTGACTGTTTTATTAGGATGACCCACCAAATCAACGGCCTTGAGGGTACACCCTCATGCACCCTATTCAGGAGAGTACACCGCCGTTGTAGTATGAGGCAGTAACTTCTTTTTGATCAATTACACTGGCCTACAACCATTTTGGTGCTGGAGATTGTAGACCGATTTTAAGTATGTCTTACATGGCGATATCAAGAATGTTACCCGTTTTCTTCTGTCAGCTCTAGTTCCCGAGAAAAAAAAAACACAATTCACGAAAAAATATATATTTTATTGACATTAAACATCAAGAAATTGTCTTTTGAGTGATTTTCTAGAATGAAACTGACTCGGGCAATCTCGCATGATTCCCCAGCAATAGTCAGCCATCATATGACTGTCCCACCTTCCTTGGTATCTATTCTCCATTGTTTTTAGGTCTTGGTGGAAACGTTCCCCTTGTTCTTCGCTTAGATCTCCTAAATTGTGTTGGAAATGATGTAGATGACTATTGAGATAGTGTAATTTTATACTCATATTACAGCCTAAATTTTTGAATCGCACCAGCATTTCCTCTACTAGTTCTACATAGTTGTCAGCCTTATGATTTCCGAGGAAATTTTGTGCAACTGCTACAAAAGATTGCCAGGCAAGCCTCTCCACGTCATTTATACAAGTCTCAAAATTAGTTGTGTCTTTCATCAATTTACGTATTTGAGGTCCATCAAAGATACCTGCTTTTAGTTTTTCAGTACTTAAACCAGGAAATTTGTGAGAAATAAACTGGAAACATTGACCATTTCTATCGAGAGCCTTAACAAATTGCTTCATTAGCCCTAATTTTATATGCAATGGCGGAAGAATGAAAGCCAGCAAACCACTCACATTACAGCAATACACAAAATTTTCATCAGATGAAGAAAACTTCAATTACTTTCCCTCTCTCGTGCGATATGTAGACACTCGAACATCTGAGGAAAGACAATTTTTTTCTTTTAATCTTGACGCTAGTAACTCAGCACGTTCCTTCGAAAGATCTAAGTCTCTGATGAGTTCACTAAGTTCATTCTGCGAAAATGGCTTAGGATCTGATGTTTTTCCGCAGTATTGAAAGTCATCATCTACTTGGGAAGAAATAGGTATTTCAGCTTCATCCTCCTGAGATTGCTGCACTACCTGGTGAAAAGTTGGTATTGGAACATTTTCTGAATGAGGAACAGGTCTTTGTACTGAAGAAATATTGGGGTATTTCCATTTATGGCGATTGTTTTTGTTGATGCCCACTATATTAATCATACAAAAGTAACAGTCGTCATAATGATTTTTTTGTTCTCGCCATATCATAGGCACTCCAAACTTCAAAGACTTACGTTTCCCTCTCTCCCATTGTCGCAAATGTTCAACGCATATTTTACAAACACTATGAGGCACCCACACTTTATCTTGGTGTAGAATTTCAATACCGAAGTAAGCAAAATACAAACGACGCACTGTGTTTGTAATCGATTTACGCTGATTTTTCAGTATGTATTCACCACAAACATAACAAAATATATCTGGATCGTTAACACAACGTCTGGACGTACTAGCCATAATGAAATAGTAACACAAACTTAATCGATGATATTGTAATAATGACTAGTTACGAACAAGACCATAACAAGACCGACAACAATTCACAATGAGGGTAGTAGGTAAACTAGAGCTGATGAGTTAAAATGACGTATGTCAATATACTGTACATTACCTACTTTATCGACAATTCAAACAAACAGAGACGCACCAAAAAATTTTTTTTTTTTGTAGGCCTGTGTTATCACAGATCTATTGAGCTAATTCAGGTAATTACCTAAATTACTGTGTAATTACACATTAGTGTACAATTAATATTCAAATAAGGTTGTAAGAACAATAAGTTTCTAAAATCTGTGTGGAAAATATGTTTATTGGCAGTGTATAGTAGAAAAACTTATAGTCTATAGAAAATACATAAATAAAATTGAACGGTCAACCATTTAGTTCCAAGTGAAAGAACATGCGACACCTTTGTTTTCTGTTCTTCTTGAAAATTAAAATGAAAAATAAATAATTTCTTTTATCATTACGTAAACGTCGTTTTGTTTATAATTTCCTATATGCAATTCTATGTAATTATTTAAAATATTATATAATTATTTTCACTGCACATTACCTGGTAGATTGCTCCAACGATGCCAAGAGCTGAAGAAAGTAAACAGACTGTATTGTATCCATCCGTATTAAATTCTTTCATAATCATCCCAGTAAGGTCAGTTGTGTTGCTATGATAGCAACAAAATGTTTGAATAGTTGGATCGGCCATTTCAAAGTTTAACCTGTATAGAAATAATTTGTGTTTTAAGTAAAAAAAATATATATTGTAGCACTAATATTACAATTTAGAGGCGACCTATGTAGTGGTAAGGATGTTGACCATGTAAAGTGAATGTTTACGATCGTATAAACTAAATTTCGGTTCAGACGACGTGTGAATGATTAGTTCGTACGGGAGAGTATAGTTTTCATCGACTTTATCTGTTGAGAAAGTCCTTCCACATACTGGAGACGGAATATTTTGAAGTAAACAATAAGTAAAAGAATTGCAATAAGTACTTGGATTGATTCGGCTTTTACTTGATGAAGATCCATAATTTAAAATAGAAATAAAACTAATAGTTAAAATCTTCACTTTATTAATACCAGTAAAATCGTAAAACGACAATTGTTTTATTTTAGTGTATTTAAAATGTGAGAATTATATTATAGTGGAAAATATTTTTTAACAAACTAAATATGCATTTTTGTTATCGTCGAAATGGTCCCTTTAAATGAATAAATTTAACAAAGGTGAGCTATTTAAATCCAATTGATCGTTTAGTAAAATTTGTGATTGTTTTAATTTATTAATTTCTAAGCTTTCCAGTAAATTAAGTTTTATGCCTTTGTTTTCTAAATGTAGAATTTGATATTCATTATAGTGGTTTTCTTCTATTAAATGATTGGTAAAAGTGAAATCTTGTTCTTTATTTTTAAATGAAGAACAATGTTCAGAAATACGTTTTTGAAAGGAATTATTTAAAAAAAGGAATGTGGTGCGATCATATGATATCCCTATTAGTTAGTACTTTCAAAAAGATTTATCTTCTTAAATGTACGTTAGCCTTAATCGTGATGGTCTTTATTCTCCACATGATGCTCATTATAATGTTTTACGCAACAAATGCAACAAATTTGTTTTGTAGTACGCCACTGACAGTAAATTTTGCTGTTGTTTTGCACAACATTCTTTTGTTTGATACGCAATAGTTACGTAATAAGCGCCAGCTAATATAGCTGATTATATCAAAACATAATTAGATCGTCCATGTGGTCCAATGTATTGACAGAGTTTCTTAAAAAGTTCTAACTTGTGATTTTATAATATGTAAATAATGCTTATAATAAATTAAAGAACATTTGTATTGTGTATATGTCAACCGACGTATACAAATTACTGTAGTTTAAGTGCGTTGCATCTTGGCTTTTAATGAATGATATGTCGTGAAATTTGACACTGTTGGCACTTTATAAATGAATCTCTCATCTATAAATGACGCCATTGCTATTATTTTTGGGACAAAGAGTATAGATTATGAAACCACGATCTTTTACTATGAGTTATTATCGAAAAAAGAAACTATGGACTGGCGGTGACTCAGTGAATAGAAGGGATATCTATAATTCATTCTATTTTTTTGGAGTAGCTATGGAAGGAAGTGTCAAATAAAGGCATAAGTGCATAATAATACTATACTTCGTTCACTCTTAAGTTTCGAAATTCACTTAATTAAGGGGATTCAGGAAGGCATTATAATATCGAATTTTTCCATCTACATTATGCGATAATGTCATTATTAAAAATCAAATATATTCGCATATTACCCCCTCCAAAATGCGCATTTGCAACATAAAAATCGCTGTTGACATTTATGCTTTTGTTACCGGTTTTTTCCTTATTACTGTGTACTTATTCCCTCTTTTATTTAAACTTCGCATTTTTATATCAATATTAACTGTTTTTCTCAGTGGCGAGTAGTGGGGTTTGAGTTTGGAGGGGCGCACCAGAAATCAAATGCCAAATGACATATAGGCAAATTGCGCGGAAAAGTATCCATTTATAAACATTTATTTAAGTTGAATAAATACATAGGAATCAAAAAATATTATTACCTACAATAACGACAAAAACAATAATAATTGTAAAACAAAACGGAAAAAATATTTTGGGCTCATTTTAAACAAAAATCCACCTACTTTAAAATTAAAGTTTGCAAAAACAAAGAGTTGGAACTGCGGAATAGTTTTTATAATGTCATAAAAAATCACTTCACAAAGTAGGTTGCCACGATTTATAAGTAGGAAAAAGAAAGAACAACATATTTACACAGATTAAGTAAGTCATTTTTTAAAAATGAAATCCGCTTTGCGGTCCTTCATGGAAATTAATTTTTCCATGACTTTATCATCAAAATTGTTTATTTCGTGCACTAAATTTCGATTTATGGACATCATAGCTAAAGCATTTAGTCTCTCATTAAGCATGGTATTTCGCAAAAATGTTTTTATGTGTTTAAGCGTCGAAAAAGTGCGTTCTGCTTCGGCTGTTGTCATTGGAGTCGTCACGATAATTTTTAATATTTTCGATGTTTTGATAAATGTTTCACTAAGGTTATTTTCCATAATAAAGAAAAGAAGATTCATTGCTCCAACAATTTCTTTTAAATCTTCTCTCGAGTAAATTACCTCCAACTCAGTTCTTAATCTTGATTTGCTCAACATCGGATAAAATGAACATACATCGTTTAAAATACTCACAGGGAAATTTTTTGAAAACTCTGAATATTTATCTTTGTTAAAAAGATCAGCCGCTTGTAAATGACTCCGGTAAGAAAAGAGTTCCTTCATTTGTACTGTAATTATATCACAAACTTCTTTGGCAATAACACTTCGACAATTATCATCCATTCGCCTTCTTTTAGATGTTGGACATTCTGATTCAACAATGTTTTTAAGTGAATCAATTTGATTTCTAATGGCAGAAACACTTTTCTCGAAAATTAGTAAGTCTTTTTGCAATTGAACGCTGTCCTTATTTTTTTATTGCAATTGATTATACAGTATGTCAACATGTGGCAAAATTTTATGGAAGAATTTTAATCAAAATATAAATTCAGGATCTTCCAATGCCCTTCTTAGACCGGATGCTTCATTTGAAGTAACACTTTTCTCACATCTGATTTCAATTTCTTGGAACACTTCTACAAGCTTTTCAAGATTTTCGTGAACAAAATTAACTGTGCGAATATTATAATTCCATCTAGTTGTCACCGCCCTTGGTAATCTTTTATTTATTATCTCTTGCAAAACATCACAACGATGAGATGAGTTTAAAAAAAAACAGGTATGGCCGACAGATTATTAAAAAACACGGGTTTAATTAATTGATGGGCATAACAATGAATAAAATGAGATTGGGATATTTTGTTTTAATTTGAGCTTGAACGCCTCTGTTCACACCGCTCATAACATTAGCGCCGTCATACGTTTGACCTATTAATTTTTGGGGAGTTTTTAAAACTAGGGGGTCAATTTTATTTTCAATGCATGTTTTTAACCCATCAGCTGTTTTATCTTTCACCCTTATAAAACCCCAAAAATATTCACGGATGGAGCCTTCACAAAAATATCTTAATATTAAAACCATTTGACAATAATTTGAGATATCAGTGGTTTCATCGCATTGAATGTAGTCTGCCTTTTCAATTTGCTTATAAATTTCTTCCCTACACACTTCCCTACATACTGTCTAGAATTTCATTCTGGATAGTATTTGAGGTCCCTTTAAAAATGGTTGCCGTTCGTAAATGTTCTTTTAGTATATTGTCCAGCTCTGCAGTGAAATTAATTAATTCTTTAAATATTCCTTGGTTCTCAGAGGATTTACTTTCATCGTGACCTCTAAGTGCTAAATCAAAAGCACTACAAAATTTTACACAACTGATTATCCTTTTTAAAATATGGCGATTTTTCTCGACCTTATTATTATGCGAAATAATACTTTCTCTGTATGCAGAGCTTAAGTGAGACATAATATAATAATAAGACATAATATTAACCTTACCGAGCACAGAAAAGGCAGTACAATCATTGATGTGGTCACGAGACGATTCATGTTTCCTCATTTCTTCAGGAAGATGGTGTAAATCATTGATTCCTCTTCTTGTCCGTCCATTCTAGAGTCGGCTTTATAAAAAAGCAAGCACGGGAAACAGTACAACAAATTTGTTATTTCACACCCACATATCCAGTTGTTTTTTTTATAAATATCTTTTGAAAACCGACGCGTAAAAGACTGGTTTTCGGCTTTTCGTTCACAAGTTTGTGTCAACTTTATATTTGGCAACGGCCTCCCCAGCTCTTTAATTTTAAGTTAATCGGCTAATGGCAGCCTATCAAAATTTATTTGAATTATATTATTTACGAAATTCATTATTTATTATGACTAATCACACCCGAATTATATTATACGATACGGTATGATAGTATGGATGTAGTATATATGGATTGCCTATGCGTATTACGAATTGACTCTAACATTAGAGAGAGAGAAAATTATAAGCGAGATAGAGCTAGTATTGGCAAAACATTCCGAGTTCGTATTCTCATAGTGAATGATTTTGAATAGTTAAATCAGTTTTATTTTAAGCACGTGGTGAAATTGCATTAAGTAAAGTTACAACTGTTTGTATCTATCATTAATATAAACAGTAGTAGTTTTATTTTGCGTTATAGTTTGTGTAAAAGATGATCATTTCGTGTTCTGCTTATGGTTGCACAAACCGTTTTGTTAAAAATAATAACATAAAATACCATGGGTAAGTGTACTTATTTTTACATTTTTATATCATACTCGTATTAGCATATGTTTTAAATTTATAGATTTTCTTGTGATCCACAGTTACAGAAAAAATGGATTATAACATTAAAAAGAAGATTTTGAACCTTCAAAAACAGCAGTAATTTGTAGTTGTAGTACCCATTTTAGTGCAAATGATTACGAAATAATTGTCCAAGGCAATAGAATCTTGAGGAAATGTTCTATACCAACGAATTTTAAATCTAGAGTCATTGTACGCACTTCAAATATAGAAAGTGGAAACGAAATTCAAGAGCTTCACAATAGAGAAATTGAAGAAACACAAAATGCAAGATTTTAAGCACCTGTGGCAGAATTGGTTGTTGAGGCTTCAAGCTCCCAATGTATCTAAAAGAAAAATTTTAATGAGAGGAAATGGTAACAAGTAACTATATTATCAATTATACAAAATATAAACACACTTGGCTATTTCACAATTTTTTATTAGATTATTTCTAACATATGTTTCGGCTGTTATGCCATTGTCAAAGAGTATCTTAAAACTAACTTACAATACGTGCCCTTTTAACTTTTATACCTATTTTTTAGTGCTGGGGTGATGGTTAAGACATATTTACAATCGTGTCTATTATGGGGGTGTTAACAAATTCTAACTGTGTATTCGTAATTATTATATTTTGTTTTTGCGCTTTAAAAAAAAGCGCAAAAACAAAATATAATAATTACGAATACACAGTTAGAATTTGTTAACACCCCCATAATAGACACGATTGTAAATATGTCTTAACCATCACCCCAGCACTAAAAAACAGGTATAAAAGTTAAAAGGGCACGTATTGTAAGTTAGTTTTAAGATACTCTTTGACAATGGCATAACAGCCGAAATATATGTTAGAAATAATCTAATAAAAAATTGTGAAATAGCCAAGTGTGTTTTTATAATAAATTTGTTAATTACAAAATGTTTCACCAAGAAGTGTCTGCTACGTCAATTAATGAAAATATAAACCTTGTATTGTAGGAAAAGAACGGAATCACATTACTTTTGAGATTTTGAAGGGCACAATATTTAGAGGATCTCATAAAAAGAAAAAACTATTGGTTAACATTTCAGAAAGTAGTTAAAACACTGAAACATAAATGTAAATATTGCTTTTTACATTTTACGACGCTAATTATTCGAATTTTTTAATTGAAAAAATTCACCCGGGCGAAATTTTTTCTATTAAAAATTTAAATAATTAGCGTCGTAAAATGTAGAAAGCAATATTTACATTTACATTACTTCGCAAAAATGCAATTAATTTGCAACTGAATCACAAAGTTAGATACTTTGAACAAAATAAGAAGAATGAAAAATAAAATTAAAACGTTATTAAATCTAGTTGTGTTTTACTACCCATGTGTTTTCTATTGCCATCTACTACTAAGTAACTATTTAATTAATTTCATCCTATAAATGCATGTGCATTTAATTCATAGGTACTCACTCGGCTTTTAAAGCTGTACTCTATATATTCCGTGTACCGCATCTTTAAATTAAATTAAAATTGTAATTCAGTAACAAAATATTTATTTTATAAAGATAGAAACAAATCCACCAATATTTTTTTAAAGTAACTTGTCCCGGTCGAACGCCCATGTATTTTAATAGGGAACGCGCGCTTTCTTGCCAGTACTAGCTCTACCTCACTCGGTAGTTTCTCTCTCTCTAATGTTGGAGTTAATTGAATGCACTGCTTCGATTAGATGTGCCCTATCCATATATACTACATCCACCGTAGACGGCACTGAAACACTGGCCGCTAAATAACTGCGCCGTAAAATATCCTAAATGTTTTTATGGAATCGTATACTATCGGTCAATATCGGGTCACATTCACCAGGAATCTATAATGATTTATGCAGGCCGCGGCGTGTTTGCGCCTTAATATAATTCTATGGGTTCTAACAATGTTAAATAACGAAAACGGAGTTCAGTTTTTTGAAATTTAGAAATTTTAACTACTTATATGAATAATAATAATAAAATGTATAGTAATAATAAATAATTTAAATATTTATTTAAACATTTAAATTGTGTGTTATATTAAAAAAAAATATATTAAAAAAGGAGGGGCGCGCGGCCTTATACAGCTACCGCTAGTGGTCTTTCTTTTCAAAACAACACCCACATCGCGATAGTAATCGGTAATTTTCCGCTTATCTGGTGAAAAGTTCTAGATCTAACCTCAGAATGCCGAAATGTTTGAATTCTCAATCAAAGAAACTTGTTGCTTCTTTGATTTGCTATTTTGAGAAAGAACATGATAATGGTGGTCCAAGGGATATACGAAAGGTAAAATATATGCGTTAAAAAGAACATTGTTTTGAAAAAAAATGAATATATTCACAGGGACTTGCTGAAGCTTTGCTACTTCATTCTAGTACTATATCGAAAGATATCACGGAAGGTTGACTCTTGAGCCCCAAAAAACACGGGATCGTAAAAAAACAGTCACTAATACTGATGCCTTTGATCAAATGGCTATTCGGAATACAATATATGATACGTATTGAAATGGCAAGTTCAATTTTTTGTATCTCATTGTATCACATATCAAATCACATCATATGCATATCCTTCAGAGCAACAAGTTACGCTTAACACCTGGCATGACACCCTACAAGAGAGAAGCGTATATAATGGTGGTAGAACATCTTTATAAAAAATTTTACGTAACATTGGTTTCCGTGGGAAAAAGATGATCTAGACTATCATGGGGGAAATGAACTCAAGTAACTTTCTGCTATGGCTTGAAGAACTGATGCTTAAAAATCTAGAGCAGCCATCTCTGATTATCATGGACAATGCACCTTACCATAGTGTTACTGAAAAAAGTATCCCAACTTCTATGTGGACAAAGGTTGATATCATTCAGGGTTGGTTAAATGACAATAAAATACAATATGATGACAACTCTTTGAAACCATAACTCCTGCAACTTGTTAAGCAGTTAGTTTTTTTTACTTCTATAGTTAGAACTACTTAATTATTTAATTTAAGGCATAGACCAAGAAAAGTGTACGTGGCAGATAAATTGGCTGAAAAGTATAGACCCAACGTACTTAGATTATCTCCACATCATTGTATGTACATTCAATGCAAATGAAAATGTATGGGGAATTGCGAAAAAATATTAGGGGCAGAGAATGTTTTGAGACTATGGCAGGATGCACTGGAACATGTAACACCAGAAATGTGGAAGAATTGTACCAACCAAGCTGAAAACATTATAGAAGACTGGTGGAAAAGGGAGATTGTAATCGATATAAATGGAATGGCAGAATTTATTATTTATTTTGATACAAGTGATAGTGATGATTCCAATTAATTTTAAGTAAAGACATCAAGAATAACTTTTCGATCCAGTCTGTAATAATGCTGTGTGTAATTTGCTTGCTTTAAGATCAATAGATCTTAAAGCGAGTTGTCTCATCACTGGATTCGTGTAATATGTATATATATATATATATATATATATATATATATATATATATATATATATATAATGACTTCGTATGTTTGCAATAGAATTAGTGCATTGATATTACAAAATATTTTCTATTTGTTGTAAATAGATAGATACTCTGCAGTTCAATATTCAAATAAACAGTTCCTTTATAAACTTTCTTACTTAATTTATTGGATTATGTTCATATATTATTTATTGCAGACTCCCATAATATTTGCGCTGTTTCTTATTCACTTTAATTTTATGCAGTAAAGCATTCACAAAGTAATAATGTGATCTCTCCTATTAAATTTATTTCTTGTGCCATTGATTATAAATTGTTTCGTGTGCAGAAAGATATGAGTAGCAATATTAGCTCTTTTGTATTTGATATATTATGTACTACGCGATCAACATGGATCAATATAAAAACATAACCCATATCCATATATCACTTAAGTGACATCAGACATAACCTATTCTGTAATTGTTAGTTAACCGGCAACAATGTAGAGGGGAAGCGATGTTTAAAAAATCGGAGCTTACAGTGCGCTTGACTTCTTATTTATATGACAATGCCCCTGTTAACAACGTTGTTCTATGTAGTAGCCTAAAAAACGAGTTTTCGGGAAAACGGTTTCTAGACAGTAAGGTTACGCAGGTGTTATCCGATTTTGAAAGCAAGTCTGTTCCTTTTATTCGGGTATAAAACGAATATTGTAAATGTACAGTAGTAAAAGTGATTGAATTGAAACATAAAATAAAAACCTTTTTTGTCACTGTTTCTGTCACTGTTTGTCACAGTGCATGGCGTTGTTAGCTATTAGAGTTTTAGTTACCTATAGTAGTCAGAAGTACGCGGAAATAGAAGTATGTAAGGGAGCTAACGTCTAGCGCTAGCTGCTAAACATATGTGGACAATGCGACCAACCAGCGCTCTTACTACACTAGCACTCTCGAACAATTTAAATAGGATATTTTTGATCACCTCGTTTGCAGCCCTGATTGTGCACTCGAATGATTAGCATCTCCTTCTCTTCACCTTGAGAAATTTTTAGCTGGCCAGCGACACAGAAGTAAAAATACTGGCAAAAACAGACGCAAATTTCAGAAATATTGGTATGGCGCTAAATGTTTTGATATACATGGCGACTATGTTGAGAAATAGTTTAAGTTACACGTAGGGAAATGATAATAAAAAAAATTAGAATAAACAAAGTTGTTGCAGTTTTTATGACCAATCGGAACTTCTTTGTGGAAAAACTAGAAATAGAACAAAAAAATAATAAAATATAAAGATTTTTCTACTCTTGCCTGTTACTATCAGAAAGTTATTGCTAGCATTATTTTAATTTATGAAAAATTACTTTTAAAAATAAAATATTTTTCCTTTTATTTACATAAATATCGGTGTATGTTTAAAAGCGCATAATTTATGCACGGAGTAGGTATGTATATTAATTTTGAAATCGGAAATTACAAATTATGTATCGAAAATATTATCAACATTCTATGACTGGCATGACGTAGCATTGATATTTATAGCGATTATGTTCAAAAATAACAATGAACTCTCAAGAAACAGGAAACGACAATACACAAACTTTTCTAAGAAAAATGATTTTCCAAGAACTATTAAGATTAAACTTGTGTAGCACGTGTGTAGATATGTTATACATATATGCGGTTTATAAATATAAATATTAATATTTTGATATTTCTTGATATTACCAAAAATGATCAAACTATTAGTATAAAAGTATTTATAATGGAAAGAAAAAATATCATACCTATTTTGGTTTGGTTACATATTTACTTAACCTTATATGAACTAGATAACGAGTAATATGTACACTTTATTCTATCGTCAGTAAGACGTATACTATGTACTACTTCACATGCAAGTTATCGTATTACTAGAGTCGATATCGTTTCAATGTCTTCTTTACCTTCTTTTTTCTTCATTATTAGAAAAATCCATTTTTTAATGATCTCTAAGGCTTTGAACCTGGAACTTTCGATAATATTTATTCTTCTATAATTAGAAGGCAAAATATTTATTTTTTGATGATGAGGTATTATCATCAATTAAAATTCTCAACAATATTGTATACTATTGTATAAAAAATGTTATTACATTCAGTACATATGTATATCTTATCAGTTAACAGTTTTTATGGTCTGTTTTGTAATAATGTACAAATTTTATAATATGTTTGTTATGCTGCCGTTATTTTTAATGCTTAGGTATATGGAATTCTAACGAGTTGCATTATAAGAGAAAATATAATTTAGATATATTTTTTTATTTTAGTTTAGCGTTAATTACTGCTTAAAGTAAGTTTTGTAAGGTGTACAATTTCATTAGAATTTTAAAAAATTTAGCTATATTATAATAGTGACGACTTTTACTTATAATTCCTTAAATTTTTAGGTTAGGCACACACGGGTGAACGTTTATAGTAGTAATTTTATTACAAGTAAATACATAATAAGGTTTTATTAAATATTTTATTAGTGTTAAAGCAATCTATGAAACCTACATATTAACGAGATAATTTTTATTACGTTTATGTAATATTATCTTTATCACTGCTTTGTAATGACAGAAGTATATTTTGAAATGTATATTATAAATTTAAGTATATTAAGGAACGAGCGCCATAAGACATATCTTATCGCATAAGCCCAAGTTTAGGGCCCGACAAGCAGTGAGGCACAAATAGTATAAAGGAAGTATTAAGTATAACATGACACCAATTCTTTATCTTATTTTTTATAATTTGCCTGTTTTATGACCCCTTTTACATAAATAACAGTAATTTAAATATTTGGGTATTTTCGTGACGTTTATCAATACAAATTTTGAATTTTGCATGTCCTTTATTCAAAATTCAGATTACAAACACACACTGGGAAACCTAATGAAGATATTTCAATGTAAGTATCTAGAAAAGCTTCATATAAAAACGATTTTCAAACAAAAAATAATTTATCTAAATACATTAAAAATAATAAAGATAGAAGAGATACAAACAAGAAATCTGGAGTCTATAAGTTAAGATGCGAATGCATCATTTGAAAAACGTATTGTTGAACATTGTTCTTCGTTTAAAAGTAAAAACCAAATTCCACTTTTGCCAATCATATAAATAAGAAAACCACACATTTAGTAATTATTTTCAAATTCTACATTTATAAAATAAACGCATGAAATTAAATTTACTGGAAAGTTTAGAAATCAATAAATTAAAACAATTACAATTTTTACTTAACGATCAGTTGGATTTAAATAACTCATCTTTGTTAAATTTTAATTTAAACCAACCGTTTAGATGAAAAAGAAATGCACATTTACTTTATTAAAAAAAATATTTGTAAACATGTTTGGTATCTACTAGTATAATAGTAAGGGCTGACAAGATGGGCCACACATTTTTACTACAATATTTCTGTAAATTCTCACATTTTAAAGATATTGTAAAATAATATTAACCTTTTTGTATTTATGTATACCGATGTTAGTATGTAACTTGCTCTAATAAGTATCTGACAAAGCCAATGTGTTAGCGAAACAATTGTCGCTTTACGATATATTTGTACAGACATGTAGTCTTTGATGACAGCCATCCAAGTACGTCAGAAGCGATGCGCTTTATTATTAAAACTACCTCTCACCACTACCGGTATATGAACTGAGTTCATGTTTCATGCGATTTCTTATTCTCATTTAAAATACATTTCAATCGAGAGTATGTTTGAATACCCGTTGAATATTGAAATCTCCAAAATTCTTCCTAGGCATGGAAATATTTAACAAATTAAGTCACTATTAGCTATACAGACGAAGGAAAATGGCAGAAAATGAACAAAGAGCACAGGAAATGGAAAATTATAAAAAAAAAAAGAAATGAAAAACTTTTATCGTGAGCCAAGAGAGGAAAACTAAGACCCGGGCGGATCGTGTATAAAAAATATAAAGAAGATAATTTAACAGGAGAGGAAAAGGAAATAAGACCAAGGTGGAAAGAATATTTCGCACAAGTGTTGAACAAGGGAGAAGAAGAAAGCACTCAACAATTAGAAGAAATAGAAAGGGAGGACAGTACAAACCCAATATCGGAACCCACCTGACAAGAGGAAAATAAAATAATAGAGCAGCTCGAAAACAAGAAATGTAGAGTGACAAATGAGAACATAAAGTATACCAGAGAAGATCTAAATAAAAAAAAAATTACGAGTTAATAATAGATATTTGAAGGTCCGAAAAAATGTCAAAAAAATGGAACCATCATACCCATTTTAAAAAAGGGAGATGTATCTAACTGTAACAATTATAGAGGAATCTCTCTATTGGATACAGTATACAAAACTCTGACGATAGTAATAAAAAAGAGGTTCGAACTCACTGCAGAAGATTTAACAGGACAATATCAAGTCGGATATAGAAAAGGAAGAAGAACAATTGACCAGATTTTCACAATGAAGAAAGTGTTAACCTCACGATATGAATACAATATCCCAGGAAGGGTAATTTTCTTGGACCTTCAAAAAGCCTATGACTCGATCTTTAGAAAAAAACTAATACAGATAATGATTGAATTTGCAGTTCCATCGAAGATGGATGGCTGGATGTTCGGGATTGATTAATAGTATTTGTGGGCTTGTATTCTTTTGCATAAATATTATTTAGTTTGGCCTATGTAGTAACTATCGCAATCGCGACATGGTATTTTATATATGACATGTGTTTCTCTCGATTTTTTTTCTATTTTAGGTTTAAGTTTTGAAAATAAATGTTTATTAGTATTACTAAGTTTATATATTGTAGCTATATCAAATTTTTTTAAAGTGTATTTAATTTTTTCCGATAGTTGTGGAACATATGGAATCGTGATATATGTTGTGTCATTGTTCAAATTTTTATTGGTGTCTGCAGTGTTGTATATTTGGTGTACTCTTTTTTTAATAGTTTGGTCTATAAGTTGTGGTGGATAATTATTATCAGTTAAGATTGTTTTAATTTTTTTGATGTTATCTTTTCTGTATTGAGTATGTGATAGTTTTACTGCCCTATCAGTCAGATTATTTATAATCATTTTATTGAATACTGTAGGAGCATTTGAGTGGTAATTCATATATCGAAAAGAAGCTGTGGGTTTATTATACCAATTTGTATAAATAGTACCCTGTCTATCATAGCTCAAAGAAATATCAAGAAAATTAATACTGTTATTAAATTCTTCTTCAATAGTGAATTTTAATTTGTTGTGAAAATTGTTGAATTTATTTAAGAGATAGTTTATTTTGTTGGTCGGAATACATGTTATGATATCATCAACATATCTTTTGAAAAAAATGGGGTGGAAGTCTAATGAATTGATAACGTTTTGTTCTAAATGTTCCATTACTAGATTTGCAATAGAGCAGCAAAAAAACATTTGGTATTGCCCATGGCAATACCAAATGTTTGACTATAAAAAGAATTTTTGTATTGAAAATATGTGTTATCGAGACAGAAGTGTATACCTCTAATAAACTCGTTTTTATTTAGTGTGTGGACTAATTTCATCCCATTTGGATTCTATTATGTTTATAGATAGATCTGTAGGAATGTTAGTATATAAAGATTCTACATCAAGTGATATAATTTTGTGATTAGTTGGGACTTTTTGTTCCTTGATGAAATTTTGAAATTGCCATGAGTCTTTGGTATGATATTCAGTTTTTCTTAACATCTTAGATATGCTATCACCTAGGAATTTTGCTATATTATAAGTAGGGGCTTGTATGTTAGATACTATTGGTCTTAAAGGGATATTATTTTTGTGAATTTTAGGTAAACCATATATTGAAGGAGGGTGGGAATTAAAAATGCGAAGTTTGTTTTTAGTGTTGAAATCTATTAGGTTTAGTCTATGCCATTTATTTATTAAGTTATTATTATCTTTTTGAGTTTTCTCTGTTGGATTATTTCTTTCTTTTTTATAGGTGAATTTATCGTCTAATAGTTTTTCTATTTTTTGTTCATATTCCTCTTTAAGAATGATCACTGTTTTATTTGATTTATCTGCTGTTGCTATTATAATATGAGGGTTGTCTTGGATAAACCTTTTTGTTTCTTTAATGAATTTATTCATATATAGATTTGATATATGTTTGTTATTATTTACTTTCTTATGTTGATGATTAGTGATTATATTACAGATTTTGTTACGTATTTCATTCTGTTCGTCTTGTGGTAAATTTTGTATTCCTGTTTCAATGTTAGCTATATAGTCATTAATGGGTATTTTATTAGGTGGCGTATTAAATTTGGGTCCTAGGCTAAGTATGTATTTAACATTATCGGGAATATTTATATTGGTTAAATTGATAATCCAGTTATTGTTAATTTTGTAAACAAAGTTGATCAACTAATGAAGAAACAACACTTAGAGATAAATTACAAAATTAACAATAACTGGATTATCAATTTAACCAATATAAATATTCCCGATAATGTTAAATACATACTTAGCCTAGGACCCAAATTTAATATGCCACCTAATAAAATACCCATTAATTACTATATAGCTATATAGTCAAGTTTAACGTTTTATCTTAAAAACTCTCTTTAGTGGACGATTGACTCGAATATTATTATAATATATACATATATATATAGTTAGTGTTTATAAGAATTTTATTTTTCTTATTTATTTTATTGGCCGTGTCTTAATATTAAAAATAATAGACTTTTTATTGGTTTAGCGACCTTTTATTGAATTTTGATGTTTTATTCTACGACGTTTCGACTTTTATTATTATTCAGTCTTTTTCAAGTAACTAGAAACAAGAATTAATACAATGAAAACATGAGAACTGTGTTTGCTTTTGTGAGACTGAATTAACAATTAAATTAACAATTAAAATTAGATTAAAGACTGAATTACCAATTAAATTAACAATTAAAGTTAAAATTAAAATTAAAATTAGATTAATAATAGATAAGGAAAAATTAAAGTGATTACATCTGCATAAATGAATTGAAAATTTGAATTAAACTACAAATACAGTAAAGAAACATTGAATGACAATAAACTCACCGTTTTTTTGGGGTTTCAAAAACACGCATTCTGTGCAACATGTGTTATCGGGGACATCCGAGACCTTTTTTTTTATGGACCGACCGCACTGGTTCGAATATTGTAAGTGTCTGTGTCTTTGGTTTAGAGAGGTTAATTTCTGTTCTATTTTGGAATCAGCAAAATGGTCAGGACCGTGTTTAGCGGTATATAGTAAAAGTATTTACAAATGGGAACTGGTATGATAAGGTAAACTTAATAAGTCGGCGATTAAAGGTCTTGTTTTTGTTCCTGTTTTGTGCTGATGTGGTCCTCTACTGGGTTGTAGCCTAGCATATGCGCTACCAAACTCTAGGGGGGTCTGCCCGTTGGGCAGTCAGGTGCCATTCCGCCTTTCCAGCAGGAGTGAGCAACCAAGCTACGCGGCGCATATCACGGCGCCGCGCAATGCACACACCACTAGGACCGGTCCTGGGCGGCAACCTGGCTAGGCTGCTGTTAACAGCACACACACGTTCGACGTGTGTGCATTGCCCCCGCTTCTGCGGAAATCGTTAAGATGGCACAAAGTGTGACCGTCGTCGACTGAGGTAGCCTGAGTGTTCCCTCGGTTGGCGATGAGCAACCCCGTGCAGGGTGCGCTTCGCTGGTCTGCGCCTTGCCTCGTTGGGGCGAGGGTCGGGCCGTCGAAGTACTGCTCGGAAAAGTAAAGAAGTTGCCGGGAAAGGGTTGGCGGCCCTACGCAACGGCTGGTTATCCGATCTCTCTAAATTTACGCGACCGGTCACTAAATACACGCACGAGCGCACTAACATACAAAACCCTACACTTACGCGGTCACACAAATACAAAATCACACACCCAGAGAGAGATGCAAGCTGCCAGCAGCAACCAACACACAGGTTCATACCCAGAAAGAGACACAAGCTTCTGGCAGCGAGCAACACATATGTTCACACCTTGCTATCTATTTTTTGGAATACTAAGGCATGATCTATTATTATTATTGGAATGTATCTTTGAATAATTTAAACCATAGCAACTTAATTATTTGACATTTGTATTGTCATTTATATTTTGTATTTTCTTGACAAAGGCATAATTGCCGAAACATGTAGAGTTTTAATTTAAATATATATACTTTGAAGTAATGAACAAGACCTTTAATCGCCGACTTATTTAGTTTACCTTATATATATATATATTGTAATATTACGATGCCTCTCCTTTGACTGACAAATGTAATACTTCTTGTATATGGTAAAATAAAATGAATGGATATATATAAAATGCCCCAAAAGTTGGGCTCAAAATGTAATATGTCAATGACGTTAATATATAAAAATGTAAAATGTGAATAATTGATTTAATATAATATGGATATTGATATTGACATACGCATTATATTTCCCCAAAAGTTGGGATGACAAAAGTTATATTTCTGTGAACGTAGATTGTATATAAAAATTTATTTAAATTGGGCTTATTCAATACTTATCTGTTTTTTATCGGCTAGCTTATTTCTCTCTCAGGGTTAAGGTAGGTTCACTTCTCTCCACTTTGAAATTATTTACGTAGCTTATTTAATTGGAAATGGAACAATATCTCAAGTACTTTACAACAAAAAAACCAAAGTAAAATATTGACAATTAACTTTATTAATAAGAAAACATCTTGAAAAAATTTCAGAATTTAAATAAACAGTTTCGTGACACACATATATCATAAGGGAGACACACTTAGCAGTTGGTATTCTTACAGTACAAATGCAATATGGTGTAAGACAAGTGCAAATAATTGTTGCTTTATTAAAATATTTTATAAAAGTGAAATCGAATCAAGTTTAATATTAGAAATAGTGAATACTAATATTTAAATAAGTTTTGAAAATGAATTACAATGTTTAATATCAGTGAAAATAATGCGACTAATTATGTATAGAATAAACAAAAAAAATTCTAGAAGTGTTCATAAGCAAGTTAAATATGGCGCGTATAATATTTGTAAAAATAGCAAAAACCTGAATCTTCGGATATAACCTCTGTTGATTCCTGCGCCTGTGTTCTGGAGAAGTCTTCACAGCGGGAAACTGGAGAATATTTCTGCTACTATCCCTCGGGATGATGTGAACTGTTCCAAATCTCCAAGTCCGACGGCGGCTTGAACGGATGGCCGATCTCTAGCGTTCAAAGATGGTGTTCGATGTACGGTGAAATTTTGGGCGGGTAGTTTTCGTATCGAAATCTATAAAAATTCGTAACTCTTGAACTGTTTGGTCGGAAGATGTTAAATTTGGTCTACAGGTAGTTCGTAGGTAGGTGAAACGTTTGGTAGACTTAAAAATCTCGAGCACTTAATATTTTCGCCAATTTATTTTAATTAAGCCGGAGCACAAAAAAACGTGACCTCTCGTTGCAACTACTAATTACCGACGCCAATCTTTTCATTTGTTTTTAATTGCATAACTTGCCGCAAATCGCTCCATTCTTTACTTGCATTATCTTTTTGAATATTATTAAATTAAACATTTTTACAGTGTAAAACAGTTAAAAAAATTACATTTTGATTTATAAAATAACTTTAGTTAGGTAACATATGTTGATGTGTTTACAATCACTCTGTCAACATCTGTTTCTTTGCGGGTTATTGCACCGTTAAAATTGTGGTCGGGGCTTAATTGTTCAAATACATTTAAATATAAATACGTTAAATTTGTTTGAATAAAATCGCGTTATAAATATTAATTTGAAATAGAAATGAATATAAACATCACAATAATAAAATAGAAAAATAAGTTAATTATTTCAAGGCAAATTTGTCGTGATAATAAAGTATTTATACTTTGAATCAATCTTTCCCCTTCTTGGTATTAAATTACATAGTAAATACAAACATTACAGTTACATGTATCCTTTGTATTTTTTCAGAGAAAGAGCCCTTCTTGCAATGCCTCAATATATATATATATATATATATATATATATATATATATATATATATATTATAATAATATTCGAGTCAAACGTCCACTAAAGAGAGTTTTTAAGGTAAAACGTTAAACCTGAAGATGTAAAATTAATTTAAATTCGAATTTACACACGCATTAGTACATATATTTCTGCGCAGGATCAATTATAGATGGTAAATGTTGTAAGTTAACGATCATAACCTGGACAACCAAAATAGTATTTTGTTTAAAAAAATAGCTGATGTTTAATGTAATTAGAAGAAATAATGATTATGAGCTCTCTAAGTATCTCAAGGGTCGTGAAAATTTTTATTTGGCAAGAAAGGTATTTTTATATCTCGGTGAATGTAGATTAATATGGTAATATTTTATTAACTTATCGTACACACAAACGACTTGAGTTGGTAGCTTAAACTCTGTTTATTAAAAAAAAATCCTTTCTATATGAATTGAATATTTAGCTAGATAACAAATTATTCAGAACAAAGAATGGATTAACTATTTTTATCGAAACATAATTTATAATGTTTATAGGTTATGTGGGGATTTCTTTCGTAGGTGGGAAATTAAACAAATCAACAGATATAAAACAAATATTTTGATATTTAAACTAAATAGGCTCTGGTAAATCAAACCACGCTTAAAAATGGGTATATAACTTCCCTACTTACAATATTTAAATGATTATTTTTGAAATTTTTGATAGTAAACCAAATAATACAGACTTATCTCAATATTTTCTAACTTCACAGTTTTTCGTCTATAGACATCTAATCTCTGCAATCAATTCTTGGTTCTCCTGACGTACAGCTTTAATATTACCCAAGGAAAAATGGTCACGATCCTAGCAGATCTTACAGGTGTATAGTCCTCCAGAATATTCAAGATAAATAATCTCCTTTAATAATGGATAATCTTGATTATAAATTGTTTGGTCGCTAAAGTCAGTCCAATTCATTCCAAGGTTGATTCAGGGTGATCCGATCTCATTAGGTTTGGAAAGGTTAAATCGTTTCACTCGAAATAAAGATGTGTAACAACAATTTGGACACAAACAGAATGTGAACACATATAATAAACGGAAAACAGGAGTATAACGACCTTTTAAAGAAATGTCTTCTGAGGTTTTCCTTTTCTTCAGTATCCAACCATACAAAATGTTACTGTTACCAGTTTCTTTTATGATTTATAAAAGTAAGTTGTTTTGATTTACTATGACTTAATTTTTCTTAATCTTCTAAGAAATCTCATACCTATATAATAATAAGAAAAATAACTAATTAAAATTAGTGCTTTCAATAAGTTAATTAACATTTTATTATAATATATATATATATATATATATATATATATATTGTTATATTACGCTGTGTGGGCTCTAAATTAAAGGGCCTCACGTTAAAGCGACAAATGATAAATAGCTGAGGAGGTGATAAAAAAATAATGAAATAGTTAAAAATAATGATTTTGAAATAAAAAGATGGGCGCCTTTATATAACTCCTCAAGCTGCTCTATCTCTGTACAAAATTGCCAACTAGTCGGATTGCATGAAACTAAATTAAAAAGCTTAATTAAATGTAAAATCTCAGGCTCTTCGTTGGTAATTAGTAGTTGCTTCCATAAAAGTAAACTATTAATGTTGAAGTTGAAAGAAATAACTGCTACAAGTAAATATTGACAAATAAAAGATTGATATAATAAATAAAATATAATATTTATTGAAATAAAAGGAAACTGTAATAATATAACATGTAAAGCAATGGGTGAAATTAAAGAAACTATGTATAAGAAAGACAACAAAGTGTTACTTAAGAGTAAGGTGGTTATGTGTGTATTAAATTAAGGAAATGTGGATAACGATATTAATAATCTTTTTACTACAATGGTGAGTACCTTTTGAATTAATATTGCTACTTTGACATGGTTATATTTTTAATATTAAAACTAGTATAGGACGTTGTTGGTTATGGTAAACAAAATCGAGAAATTTTATTTGTTTATAAATTTAAAGAATTAAAAATTTTAATAATAAGTACGCTATATCGGTAACCTGTGATTATAGTAATCCTGATGTTTATTTTGTAGAACGTAGGCTTCAAATGGGATGATTCTCGGCGATCGAAAAAGTTCGAATGCTGTACAAATCGTTGGCGGTGTGGGTGGCTGTTTCCGATGACGCTTTCGAAGATTTTATTCGGTCTTGGTCCCTGATGCCTAATTTCTCCCTGCGTTCTTATCTTGCTATTGGATTACAGGTATCGATGTGGATTAACGATAATCAATTTCGTAGATGTTCTGTGATTGTTTCTTGATAATATTTCTTTAGAATTACTTGTGATTATAGATGAAACTACGTCTATGATGCTTGGTTGTACGTAAAAACGTAAAAATTGGAATATCTAGTAGAATTTCACTTGTCGATTGTGTTTATTTGAAAGCAGGATACTTTTAATTACTTTTTACTAAGTTAGCGTTATGAATTAATAATATTTAAGAATTTCTAAGGTTCGGTCTAAAAAATGCGTCTACTACTTAATAAAATTCAAAAGATGATGCCGATAGCACTTGTCTGTTTTACCAAACTTAGCTATCTAATGATGCCAAAAAGTCTCGATGTTTTACCTTATTAACATATTTAAATAGATGGAATTTGACTAATTTTACTATTCTAACAGATTTTAAAAATTATTTAATAAATTAACAAGTTAGGTTAAGGTGAAACTTAATGTTACAAATTGAGTACTGCGCACGATAAATATTTACATTTGCGAGATGTCAATTTGTAGGCGTGTCTTACTAGCGTCGATATAAATTAAAGATGCATATGAATTTGAATATGTGTTTTTCGCGCTAATATTTGAAATTTGAATAAGAAATAATTAATAAGAAATTAATGAAAGAAATATAAATATAGAAGTTTAAGAAAATAATGTTATCGTTATTAAAATTCGTATGCACTTCGACACTACTAATACTTAATAATATCTCTTACATAACCTTTTATTACCCTTTTTTTACTTTGTATATCTTATTTTTCCCATTTTAGATGCAGCTCAATGTGTATGCCTTGCATCACTACAATATATATAAGTAGACACAGAGTCTTTGCCGTTAAAACAAGTATGTAAAATAAAAATTGTTGGGGAATCCGGCAATAAAATATATACATATATATTTTTTCTTTAAAGTTTTTTGGCATTTTGTAGGTCAATCATAAACAATTGGTTATTTTAAAATGTTTTTATTTTTCATACATGTTTCGGAGACATGCTCCTTTTCCAATGAACTGTGTTTTCTTAGTTGTATTACTTTTGTTTTATGTCCAAATTCTTTTTGTAGACGTCAGTTGTGTGTATGCAAAACGCAAAAAAAACTTCACAGGAATTATACAAATATAAGGTCGCACACATATATACACATACATATGCATATACATATACATACACAAACATACAGCCACAATTAACTAAAGAAAGCAGTTCCAATGTGCTGCTCACTATAAATGTATTGGCACAGATGCCTTTTAAATGAAGCTGGCGACAACTCTTTGATACCTAAGGGAATCATGTTGTACAGTTTGTATACCATATACGAAAATAAGTGTTGAAATAATGAAGTTTTATGCAGCTTACATTAATATGGTGTACATACGTGCGAAATGAAATTTTATTATAGAGGTATGCGGGACTTCTACTGGTTATTATAGAATAATACATGCACATTGCTCTAAGACATTAAGGAAATGGAACGGCGATACCAAGGCAGATGGAGCATAACGATGATGGCGGACTACTGCTGGATGTTAAAACGGGATATGCCCTTAAAAACATACAACCGAATGTCCGGACAACGCAGCTTTCTGGCAAAAAGGCAAAGATTTCACTTAAAAAAGACTGAGTAAAGTATTCTTTTCCAATTTTTTAACTTGTATTCCACCTTTTTACTCAATAAACAAATAATTTTTTTTAGAAATATCGTTTTTTTTCATTTAATATTTGCAAAAAAACCTTACGTGATACAAATAAATGCATAGAATTTTTGAAATCAGCCTACCAAAATTATATAAAATCAGTTTTCAAAATAAAAACATCTGTCAAAAAGTTTAATTTTGTAGACCTTTGTTATTTCACCGATAGTACTGCTCTAGTGAGTCAATATCGTCATAAGCTTTTTCAAGCTTGGTTTCTAGTGAGACGGCTTCTTCCTGATACATCTTGATAATTTCAGCAGTTTTTTCTCCAATTACCTTACTAATCCTGTCGAGCAGCTTATCGGATTTTAGTATTTTTTCGACGATTTTCGCGATCAATGCATCATCACGAAATATTCTGCTTGAAGACATGATTTTTATCCAACTGAGAGTGAATATCAAATGCAGTTGTGAGCAATATAGCAACGAAAGAGTAACTTTAATAAAAATAATACTGCTCTAACGCCACACACGTCTACTCGCTATCGCAGAACATCACAGTATATATATATATATATATATATATATATATATATATATATATATATATATATATTTTCTTTCAGGTTTCCGCGGGTAGTAGTATGTGTTGTAACTGGATTCCGGGTTTTCTTCCGCGTTTCCATTGTTTGGTCTTTGTAAAGACCGGTGCTGGTTTCTGGACGATGTTTCGGCAAAATCACATTTGCCATCTTCAGGTCTGCGATAACTGTCTGCTTCTGCTTCTGGTTACTCGTAAACTGACGTAGTCGAGTTTAAGATGGTTGTTATATACCTGCTTAGCGTTCTGGTTAGTTACACTTGGTTGAGTATGTGCGCGACTCCGTGTCGTTGGGCCTGTAGCTGGAGTGGGCTGGCTGGGTTGCAGTGTTTTAGTGTGTTGCTTCTTGTTGACAACTCCTTTGCTTAATACTGGTTTCCATGCTGTTGGTAGCCTCTGGGTATCATCTCGCGAATTCAAATTGTCCGGACGTTTCTCAATTTCGATAGCTTCCCTGATAATTCTGGTTTTCATATGTTCTACGTTCGCCAATAATTTGGTATTGCTGAAGTCTATCGTGTGGGACGTTTCCTTTACATGCTGAGCCAAAGATGAAGTTTTCTCGTCTTTTCTTACGGAGTTTTGGTGTTCGTCTCTTCTTACGTTTACCCTTCTGTTTGTTTGGCCGATGTACGTCTTCTCACAATTAAGGCATGGAATTTCATATACTCCCTGGTTTTCTAAAGGTATTCTTGTTTTTGGATTCCGAAGGACTGTGCTGATTTTTCTTTCTGCCTTGAATGTGGTTTCAATGTTGTGTCTTCGTAGGATTCTCGATATTCTGTCGGTGGTACCTTTGACATAGGGTAAGTAGGTTTTGGCTATTGGTTCCTCTTTTTTCTCTTGTGGTGTGGCTCGTTTAGGTTTTAGTGCTTTGTTGATTGTCCGTTTGCTAAAGCCATTCTGCTGGAGTGCAATGTGGAGTTTATTCATTTCTTGAATGACGTTGTCTTCATCTGCTAATCTCTGTGATCTTGTTACTAGGCTCTTCACTACTGCTTGCAACTGAGCTGGGTGGTGGTGAGACTGTGCGTTGAGGTACCGGTCAGTATGTGTGGGTTTCCAGTACACTGTATGGCTTAATTCTCCATTTTCTTTCTTCTTAACCAAAACGTCGAGGAATGGTAGTTGGTTGTTTGATTCTACTTCCATTGTGAACTTTATTTGTGGATGGATATTATTCAGATGTTCCAGGAAGCTCTTAAGGTGATCTTCTCCATGTGTCCAAATCACGAACGTGTCGTCAACATATCGTAGCCAAAGTTTTGGTTTATGGGTGGCCGTCCTTAGTGCTGTTTTTTCCAAGTCTTCCATGAAGAGGTTCGCTATTACTGGTGACAGTGGGGAGCCCATCGGTGCGCCTTCTATTTGTTTGTAACATTGGTCGTCATAGATAACTTAGAAGAACTTATCGCACGAAGAATTACTGGCACTTAAACAATTAAGGAACAACGAAGATATTATTATACTACCAGCGGACAAAGGAGATGCTACGGTGGTAATGAACACAACCGACTACGACACCAAGATAAAAAGTCTCTTAGAAGATCCAGCATACCAACCAATCACTACGGATCCAACAACATATCTGGAGAAAACAACTAAAACTAAAATCAAGGAGAGTTCCATCGACAAGGAAATCCAAAAACAACTTATTCCAAGGGAGAAGTCATCGAGATGTCCAAAATTCTACGGCTTACCAAAGGTCCACAAGGAAGGCGCACCATTAAGACCCATAGTCAGCTCCATTGGGTCACCTCTTCAACAGTTGGCAAGATACCTAGCCCAACAACTACAACCACATGCCGAAGAAGCCGAGTCTTACGTCAAGAACGCAAGCCACTTCATCGAGATATTGAAGAAAGAGAAAGTGGAAACAGATTGGTTACTAGTAAGCTTCGATGTAGTGTCACTGTTTACCAATATACCAGTAACCGAAACTCTAGGGACCATCGAAAGAAAATACCAACCTCCACCATACATAATGAACCTGGTGAAACACTGCCTGGCAAACACCTACTTTATCTATGACGACCAACGTTACAAACAAATAGAAGGCGCACCGATGGGCTCCCCACTGTCACCAGTAATAGCGAACCTCTTCATGGAAGACTTGGAAAAAACAGCACTAAGGACGGCCACCCATAAACCAAAACTTTGGCTACGATATGTTGACGACACGTTCGTGATTTGGACACATGGAGAAGATCACCTTAAGAGCTTCCTGGAACATCTGAATAATATCCATCCACAAATAAAGTTCACAATGGAAGTAGAATCAAACAACCAACTACCATTCCTCTACGTTTTGGTTAAGAAGAAAGAAAATGGAGAATTAAGCCATACAGTGTACCGGAAACCCACACATACTGACCGGTACCTCAACGCACAGTCTCACCACCACCCAGCTCAGTTGCAAGCAGTAGTGAAAAGCCTAGTAACAAGATCACAGAGATTAGCAGATGAAGACAACGTCATTCAAGAAATGAATAAACTCCACATTGCACCCCAGCAGAATGGCTTTAGCAAACGGACAATCAACAAAGCACTAAAACCTAAACGAGCCACACCACAAGAGAAAAAAGAGGAACCAATAGCCAAAACCTACTTACCCTATGTCAAAGGTACCACCGACAGAATATCGAGAATCCTACGAAGACACAACATTGAAACCACATTCAAGGCAGACAGAAAAATTAGCACAGTCCTTCGGAATCCAAAAACAAGAATACCTTTAGAAAACCATGGAGTATATGAAATTCCATGCCTTAATTGTGAGAAGACGTACATCGGCCAAACAAACAGAAGGGTAAACGTAAGAAGAGACGAACACCAAAACTCCGTAAGAAAAGACGAGAAAACTTCATCTTTGGCTCAGCATGTAAAGGAAACGTCCCACACGATAGACTTCAGCAATACCAAATTATTGGCGAACGTAGAACATATGAAAACCAGAATTATCAGGGAAGCTATCGAAATTGAGAAACGTCCGGACAATTTGAATTCGCGAGATGATACCCAGAGGCTACCAACAGCATGGAAACCAGTATTAAGCAAAGGAGTTGTCAACAAGAAGCAACACACTAAAACACTGCAACCCAGCCAGCCCACTCCAGCTACAGGCCCAACGACACGGAGTCGCGCACATACTCAACCAAGTGTAACCAACCAGAACGCTAAGCAGGTATATAACAACCATCTTAAACTCGACTACGTCAGTTTACGAGTAACCAGAAGCAGAAGCAGACAGTTATCGCAGACGTGAAGATGGCAAATGTGATTTTGCCGAAACGTCGTCCAGAAACCAGCACCGGTCTTTACAAAGGCCAAACAATGGAAACGCGGAAGAAAACCCGGAATCCAGTTACAACATATATATATATATATATATATATATATATATATATATATATATATATATATATATATATATATAGAATCAAATAAATTAAAAGCGGGCAAACGGTCTGTCAATTAAAAAACTCATTTATTAAGTATCCCTATATTTCGCAACAACGTTGTTGCTTCTTCCGGAGATAAAAATGTAGAGTTGAAAAAATAATAATAATTAATTTAATACAAAGGTATTTTTAATAATATAAAATATTACTAAAAATCTGGTGTGAAGAACACAAATGCAGGTTCACTATTAATATTTTCTGTGAACGTGTCCGAATATATCCTATCCCCAGAGACGTAGATACGTATTTCGCTTTTCTACAAGCTCATCGGTACGCCCCTGCTGGAGAAAGGATATTTCCAGACACATTCACAGAAAAGAACCACCTCGCCCTATCACCGTAATTATCCAGACCGAGCGCAGAAGTAAATTCGGCGCTACCTGTTGTCAGACAGCCGAAGTACCTCGCATACCGTCCACATAATTAATGTGAAGTAACGACGCCCTTCCAAAGGTTAGCACAGCCAATCTCTCTAGAAAACTGCATTTTGTTTGTGCCTGCACTCATACTACGGCTTAACCGCATGTGTAATGTATCAGAATAATTGAAACATACATGAGTAGGTAAACCCCACCAGTTTTGTATAATACAAAGGTATTTTTAATAATATAAAATATTACTAAAAATCTGGTGTGAAGAACACAAATGCAGGTTCACTATTAATATTTTCTGTGAACGTGTCCGAATATATCCTATCCCCAGAGACGTAGATACGTATTTCGCTTTTCTACAAGCTCATCGGTACGCCCCTGCTGGAGAAAGGATATTTCCAGACACATTCACAGAAAAGAACCACCTCGCCCTATCACCGTAATTATCCAGACCGAGCGCAGAAGTAAATTCGGCGCTACCTGTTGTCAGACAGCCGAAGTACCTCGCATACCGTCCACATAATTAATGTGAAGTAACGACGCCCTTCCAAAGGTTAGCACAGCCAATCTCTCTAGAAAACTGCATTTTGTTTGTGCCTTCACTCATACTACGGCTTAACCGCATGTGTAATGTATCAGAATAATTGAAACATACATGAGTAGGTAAACCCCACCAGTTTTGCATAATACAAAGGTATTTTTAATAATATAAAATATTACTAAAAATCTGGTGTGAAGAACACAAATGCAGGTTCACTATTAATATTTTCTGTGAACGTGTCCGAATATATCCTATCCCCAGAGACGTAGATACGTATTTCGCTTTTCTACAAGCTCATCGGTACGCCCCTGCTGGAGAAAGGATATTTCCAGACACATTCACAGAAAAGAACCACCTCGCCCTGTCACCGTAATTATCCAGACCGAGCGCAGAAGTAAATTCGGCGCTACCTGTTGTCAGACAGCCGAAGTACCTCGCATACCGTCCACATAATTAATGTGCAGTAACGACGCCCTTCCAAAGGTTAGCACAGCCAATCTCTCTAGAAAACTGCATTTTGTTTGTGCCTTCACTCATACTACGGCTTAACCGCATGTGTAATGTATCAGAATAATTGAAACATTCATGAGTAGGTAAACCCCACCAGTTTTGTATAATACAAAGGTATTTTTAATAATATAAAATATTACTAAAAATCTGGTGTGAAGAACACAAATGCAGGTTCACTATTAATATTTTCTGTTCTATTCTCCAGCAGGGGCGTACCGCTTGTAGAAAAGCGAAATACGTATTTACGTCTCTGGGGATAGGATATATTCGGACACGTTCACAGAAAATATTAATAGTGAACCTGCATTTGTGTTCTTCACACCAGATTTTTAGTAATATTTTATATATTAAAAATACCTTTGTATTATACAAAACTGGTGGGGTTTACCTACTCATGTATGTTTCAATTATTCTGATACATTACACATGCGGTTAAGCCGTAGTATGAGTGAAGGCACAAACAAAATGCAGTTTTTTAGAGAGATTGGCTGTGCTAACCTTTGGAAGGTATGCGAGGTACTTCGGCTGTCTGACAACAGGTAGCGCCGAATTTACTTCTGCGCTCGGTCTGGATAATTACGGTGATAGGGCGAGGTGGTTCTTTTCTGTGAATGTGTCTGGAAATATCCTTTCTCCAGCAGGGGCGTACCGATGAGCTTGTAGAAAAGCGAAATACGTATCTACGTCTCTGGGGATAGGATATATTCGGACACGTTCACAGAAAATATTAATAGTGAACCTGCATTTGTGTTCTTCACACCAGATTTTTAGTAATATTTTATATTATTAAAAATACCTTTGTATTATACAAAACTGGTGGGGTTTACCTACTCATGTATGTTTCAATTATTCTGATAATTAATTTATTTGATTCAATATATTACGGTCCATAATTTCGTTTAAATTATATATATATATATATATATATATATATATATATATATGTAGGATTTTAGTTGCGCAATACATCGATGCGACAGCGTGAGGCAGTCAGTCATCAACGATCATAAGAGAAACATCGAAAAGTATACATACCCTGCGATATTACTGAAACTGATATAATTACAGTTAATTAGTTAAATACTTGTTACTGAATAAATAATATAAAAAGTGCTCAGGCCTAATTAATGAACAAACCCTAGACAACAGAGTAAACAAACCTACATTTTGGGGGCTCGTCCGGGATTCAACGGAATTCAAACAAGAAAGAACCGATAGCGAACGACGGGTATCCAGCGAAGACGGTCCTTGCAGAAGCTAGCGAATGTAAGACGAAGACGGAGAACGAAGACATCGTTGGAGCTGCGGGGAAAGGGACGTTGAATTCACGCTGTTCATATCGTAGCGACGTAAGAAGAGCAAGAGGTAGATTACACTTTTTTATATACGGCTAGACGGCTAGACCGACAAATGTTTTATATTTTTTGTATGTGTAGCAAATTGGTATAAATCAAAGTAAAATACTCAGTTTAAATTTAATGCGAATTTATATGTTAGATTTGATTCATTTTAAAGATTAAAGAAAATATATACAATAATATTGTAACGTTTATGTAAAGTAACTTAGCAGGAAGATATTTTATTTATTATTTGTTGAATTAAGTTTTTCCTCATTTTGTAACATTTTGGTGATTGACTGTCGACGTTGAAAAAAGAGAATTGACAATAAACATTATTGTAAGACGCAAACTCTTTGAAAAAAAAAGACGCAAAACGAAACGTATTTATTTGACGAATATTGCAAACGTAATATACAGGGTTTATTCAATTTTGTTTGGCAAATTTACAAAATGTCTGCAACGTTGGGTGATATTGCGGAAATCGAATATAACATTACACATGGTAATTTGAAGGCAATGAAGGCATTACATTTTATTTCTTTGGGAGATGATGGCCAGCCGCGGAGAGTCAGAAAGGCTCTGCGATCATTTACTGGTTTTGGATTCGAGAAGAATTCAGACGAATATTCAAGAAAAGGGAAGAAGTCACACAAAAGCTAGAACTAGCCGACCTTATCGCTGTGTGCCAGATTCTCAATTTGAATTATTCTGGAACGACTGACGACGTGGCAGATCGGATTTGTTCTTTCTTGACGAACCTGGAGTCGGCAGAAGACGATAAAGACGAAGATGAAGAAGACCAAGAGGATGACTCCGCGGTGGAAGAGGAAGAACAGGATGAGAAAAACGACGGACCTAGAATTAATAATGGTTTAGGAAGGACAAAGAACGCAAAGACGCACACGAGCGAAATACTTTCAAACGTGACAAGAAATTTAGAATCGTTCTCGCTAACTTTTCGTGATGTAGAAGACAGCATCAGGACGTATGATGGAAAATCCGATTACCCAATTAGAAAATGGATATCAGATTACGAAGAGATAGCCGAGGTAATGAACTGGAACGAATTACAGAAGTTGATATTTGCTAAAAAGTCGTTGACGGGACTGGCCAAATTATTTATCCAGTCAGAGAAAGGAATCAAGACTTGGTTCGCACTGAAAGAACTACTAATTAAAGAATTCGAAGTAAAAGTAGGGAGCGCCCAGATACATAAAACGTTGATGTTACGCAGGAAAAAACGTGATGAATCGGTACAAGAATATGTCTTGGTTATGCGAGAAATTGGAAGCAGAATAGATCTCGAAGTAGAAGTTGTCATACAATATATCATCGACGGGATACAAGATGATCCATCCAATAAAATAATCCTATATGGGGCAAAAAACTTTTCAGAATTCAAAGAGAAAACAAAACTTTACGAACAAATCAAAACTTCTAGATTGATGGAAAAGAGTACTACGATCACATTCGACAAACAAAGAGGGGAGGATGTGCAGCAGAAGAGAAAAAGACCAGAAAAATGTTTTAATTGTGGTAGTAGAGGACATTTTTCGAGAGATTGTCCTCACAAGAGTAAAGGCACCAAATGTTTTCATTGTGATGACTACGGGCATATTGCGACGAAGTGTCCGAAAAAAACAGCGACCAAAGAAGCTCATAAATCTAGTACTTCTAGTATGAATACCATAGAGATTATACCCAAGAATAGCTTGAATCTTAAGATTGGAGACGTAAAATTGACAGCACTGTTAGACACAGGAAGCGACATTAATGCCATTAGAGAGGATGTTTACAGAGTCTGTCTGAAGAATAACCAACTGGACGATGACAGAATTGTCTTGAGAGGAATTGGACCAAACAGAGTATCAACACTTGGATCATTTTGTAGAAACATTTCAATTAATGATGAAGAATTTGAACTAAAGTTCCATGTCGTCCCTACAGACTGTTCAAGCTTCAAAGCCATAATTGGAAATGACCTCGTGACGCAAGCCGACATAAGCATAAGAGAAGATGGTATCACGGTGTCTAGGAAGGAGAAGCACAACTTTTTAATGGAAATAGCTGTAGATGCCCAAGAAGGCAAAGAAGAAGATAACTTAGAACATATTGCAGTAAAAGAAATTAAAGAAGCTGTTAAAGACATAATCGAGAATTACAAACCAGAAAAGACCAAAGCCACGAATGTTGAAATGAAAATCATTCTAAAGAAGGAAGAACCAATCTACGAAGGCCCTAGAAGACTTTCGATGCCAGAAAAGGAAGAAGTCGAAAGACAAATGGAGGAATGGTTAGGAAAAGGTATTATCAGGCACAGTTCTTCTGATTTCGCCAGCCCGTTGGTGTTGGTGAAGAAGAAAAATGGAGAAACCAGGATATGCTGCGACTACCGCAAATTAAATAAAATGACGATTCGAGACCGTTTTCCACTACCGCTTATCGAAGACGTCCTCGATAAATTGCAGGATGCCAGAGTTTTCAGTACGATTGATTTGAAAAATGGATTTTTTCATGTTGCTGTAGAAGAGAGTAGCATCAAATATACATCTTTTGTAACGCACAATAATCAATATGAGTTTCTTAAATGTCCATTTGGCGCATGTAACAGCCCTGCGGTATTCCAAAGGTTTATTTCGCATGTTTTGAGACCCCTCTCAGCGAAGAACATAGCGATTTACTATATGGATGACATCATAATACCCAGTATCGACGAGGAAGAGGGAATTGAGAGATTAAAGTTGGTGTTACAAGTGGCAAAGGAATATGGACTCGAAATAAGAAAAAATAAGTGTCAGATTCTGAAAAAGCGCGTAGAGTTTCTAGGATTCATAATCGAAGATGGGAAAGTTCAGCTATCAGATGCTAAAACTATGGCTATACGAAAGTTCCCCGAACCGACGACGCTTAAGCAGGTTCAGTCCTTTCTCGGATTGACGGGCTACTTTCGCAAGTTCATCCCTTCATATGCTTCCATAGCTAAGCCTTTGACCGATCTGTTGAAGAAAAATCAAACGTTTACATATGACAAGGAACAGCGAAATGCTTTTGAGAAGTTGAAAGATTCACTCACTAGCGACCCAGTATTACACATTTTCAAACAAGGAAAAGAGACAGAACTACACACAGACGCCAGCAAGTTAGGATATGGTGCTTGTTTATTACAAAAATCAGATGCAGATGGAAAATTACACCCAGTTTATTACATGAGTAGAAAAACGACACCTGCTGAAGAAAATTATCACAGCTATGAGCTCGAAGTCCTTGCAATCATTCAGGCAGTCAAGAAGTTCCGCGTTTATTTGTTAGGAACGAAGTTCAAAATTGTAACCGACTGCTCCGCTTTCCAAAAAACCATGCAAAAGAAAGATCTTACAACTAGAGTGGCAAGGTGGGCATTGCTGCTGGAGGAGTATGTTTATGAAATCGAACATCGAAGAGGCGATAAGATGCCTCATGTCGACGCCCTTAGCCGTTATCCTTACATGATGACTATGACAAGAGAGAACGGAATTTCCGAAAGGATACGAATAGCTCAAAATAAAGACGACCACCTTTTAGCAATACGTAAAATACTGGAAAAAGGAGAACATGAAGATTATTTGGTGAGAAATAATATAATCTATAAATACGAAAACGGAAAGGAACTGCTAGTTGTCCCGAGAGCTATGCAGACCGAAATCATTAAGAGAGCACACGAAGTAGGTCACTTTGCCGTAACCAAAACAGAAGAAATGGTGAAACGAGAATTCTTTGTACCTAAGCTGAAAGATAAGATCCAGAGGTGCATAAGAAATTGCATTCCATGCATACTTGGGAGCAGAAAAGAAGGCAAGAAAGAGGGATTGCTTCATCCTATACCAAAAGAAGGACCGTTACACACTTATCACATCGACCATTTAGGCCCTATGACGTCCACTGGAAAGAGCTATCAACACATTTTGGCTATCATCGACGACTTTTCCAAATTCACGTGGTTATATCCAACCAAATCGACGACCGCTAAAGAAACGATAGACTGCTGTATCAAACAACAGAAAGTTTATGGTAACCCTGCACGAATCATTACCGATAGAGGCACGGCGTATACTGCTAAAGAATTCCAAGAGTATTGCAAAAACGAAGGCATCCAACACGTTATGATTACGACTGGAGTCCCGCGCGGAAATGGACAAATCGAAAGGACTCACCGAACTATAATACCTGTTCTCACTAAATTGAGTTTGGAGGAACCAAACAAATGGTACAAACACATAGACCGTGTTCAAAGAGCAATAAACTGCACATACCACAGAAGCATTCATTCCACTCCTTTTGAAATTCTAACTGGAGTCAAGATGAGAAATAAGGAAGACATACTGCTAAAAGAAATCTTGGAGGAAGAAGCCATGAAACAATTCGAGGATAGTAGAGAGGAACTGAGAGAAGAATGCAAATTTTGAAAGTGCAACGTGAGAATAGAGAAAGATATAATTTGCGCTGGAGGAAACCGAAGAACTACAAAGAAGGAGACTTAGTCGCTATTAAAAGAACTCAATTTGGATCTGGTTTAAAAATTCAGAAGAAATATTTAGGACCATACGAAGTGACAAAAGTCAAACCAAATGAAAGATATGATGTTATAGCAGTGGGAATACACGAGGGACCGATCCAAACCACCACATGCGCAGAATACATGAAGGCATGGGTAGAAGGCCTTGATGAATCGGAGTCCGATTCAGAGTCGGATGGCCGAATGTAGGATTTTAGTTGCGCAATACATCGATGCGACAGCGTGAGGCAGTCAGTCATCAACGATCATAAGAGAAACATCGAAAAGTATACATACCCTGCGATATTACTGAAACTGATATAATTATAGTTAATTAGTTAAATACTTGTTACTGAATAAATAATATAAAAAGTGCTCAGGCCTAATTAATGAACAAACCCTAGACAACAGATTAAACAAACCTACATATATATATATGGTAGATTCAATTAGTTGGCGATTTAAGGTCTGGTTATAATATATGTTGCTGTTGTATAAATATATATCTTATATTATTTAAATATCTGTACATTTGCTTATTATGCTGACAGTTCCGTGTTTAGATCCCTGACTGGTCGAGTAGGTTTTCGTGGTTTTCCTTCGCGCTTAAGGCGAATGCCGACAGCTTAACATTTTAAGCCGCTTCATAATAATAACTCATGGCTTGCCATTCCCAGTTTTTGTTGTCTAACTATTTTTAGAATGCTAAGGTAGGATTTATTATTATTAAACTGGAATGTATCTTTGAATAATTTTATCAGATGTATAAGTATGACATTAATATACTGTCACTTATATTTTAAATTCTTTGAAAAAGGCATCATATGCCGAAACATGTAAGATTGTTTTAAATATATACATTTTGAAGTAAAACCAGTCCTTAAATTGCCAACTAATTGAATCTACCATAATATACAAAGGCCATGAAATAATTATCTTTATATATATATATATATATATATATATATATATATATATATATATATATATACATATATAAGGTAAACTTAATAAGTCGGCGATTAAAGGTCTGGTTTACTTCAAAGTATATATATTTAAAACAACCCTATATGTTTCGGCAATACGCCTTTGTCAAGGGAATACAAAATATATTTTGATATATTTTACCTTTAATCGCCGACTTATTAAGTTTACCTTATCATACGAAGGTCACGAAGATATATATATATATATTGTTGTGAGGCAAAATACCTCCAACATTTATAAATGTTAATATAGTTTTTCATATATGAATAAAATTCTGGAAAATTAAAAACATCTTATTATACATTTTTAACTCTATGGACAAGGAAATATCAAAAGGAAATATAATTGCATTATGAATAGTTTTTAAATATCCCAAATTATATTAGATATTAAGCAATAGGTAAATAATTCAAAAGGAAATTGTAATTAATTCAAATTTGAACATTTAAATTTACATCTTTTCCGTTTATTCGGAGTATCCAATGATAGATGTGATACAAATTTTAAGGGGACGTTTTGTTTTAAACGGCGTCTGTTCAAGGAGTCTTTCGATAGATCCCGTAAGATACGGTCGCCATTTTTGAGAAATTATAAGCGTCGTTCCTATGTCGCTAAGTATAAAAATAGATTTTTAAATTTAATTCGACGATTCAACGTATTTAAAATATTCTCAACAGTTAGTGTGTTATATAAGTAATTAGTGAAAAGTCTTTTAATAGTAGTATAACAGTGTTTAAATCAATAATTATCGAAAGCATCTTTTTGAAATCGAAATTTCAACATGGCAATTCAATATAATTAATTTGTAAAATTCATAAATAAAGAAGATTACCTTATTTTGGAAACCTTACGTTATACATTCACAACCAGAACTTCCTGTTCTTCAACTAGAGCAATTATTGGTATATTCCGAGAAGATTTTTTAAATATTTAGAAGATACAAGAGATACTACCCTTATCCCACATCAATCGAGGCAATATCCTAGTTCCTTCCCAACACCCGGACCGTACTTAGCATTCCATAAAGAAGGTACCTAAAATAATACATATGAAGAGACATTAATTTTGATTATATATTTAAAATAATCGATAGTTTTGGTCAACGTTAGTTATTCAATTTAAAAACTATTCTAAATATTTTTATCAAGCGAATAAATGCATTTCACTTACTTATTAAACGTGTTTAGACCATTCGGGGTCTGAATCATTTACTGGGATCATATATTAGATGTGTTTAACCTCATTTAGGGTAATTACATTCCGAACACCACGGTTTTTCAATACAATCAGGGTTATATTGCACCATAAGTTTGATTTTTACAGTTAGTTTCTACACAACTAGTATTTCCTTTGATACATCCTTTCCAACGTTCAGAAGTTTAAATTAATTATATTTTACAGTTTTTTTTACAGATTTTTACAGTTAGTTTCTACACAACTAGTATTTCCTTTGATACATCCTTTCCAACGTTCAGAAGTTTAAATTAATTATATTTCCTAAGAATATATTCATAAGATTAGGTGTTTGTAATATTAGAATATAGAATAATAAGCATATACAAAATAGAATACCTACCTGTAAAAGTATAACTATATCCCAACATCGTATTTGTTATTGTTCTTACTAAAAATCGTGATATTAAGTAAATAAATATATTATTTCTTTTATCTGACATTTGTTTACTTTTTGGATATTTAAGCGAAGCTACTTAAGTTTGCTAGATAGGTATCTTAAGTCGACCTATTCTAGTTCGTACGTTATCCCTTTATTTCGCCTAGGGAGTTTTAGCCAACCGGACATAGATGTCATTGGTACGTAAAGGTTTGGAGGATTGATATATGTTTAATTTAATTTTGATATCGATATTTATCATGATTAGAAATTGGTGATATAAATAAAGATTTGTTTTATGGTTTATGTATATTTATTTCCACAGCAATAAACGGACCAATCTACACGAACCTGAGAGATTTTGTTATAATCAGTAAGAGTCTTATTATTATATACCGAATGTTGTAAACTGCCGCGTCTTTTCACTTAGCTTGTTGAAGTGTAAAATCATTTTGTCGCTCTTACATTTCTTCTAGCGTTGTCGCTGGTGGTTTACCACAATATATATATATATATATATATATATATATATATATATATTGTGGTAGGGCATACCCATATACATAAGAGGCCTAAAATGAAAATACAGAAGAATTTAAAAACTCATAATGTTAATTTAGAATATAAGATACTGTTGGAACTGCATTTTTCACGTGCCATATCAATAAAGTTAATTCCGCGTTTTTAATTGCTGAAATTTGAATCACATATTTATTTATTTTCTTGTAGTCATTAGCTTAAGTCATTTTCATCAACATTATAATTTTACCGAAGATATTTAACTTAATTGATTGGAAATATTTTTGACACATATAATGGTTATAGCTGTACCTTGTTTGAATTGTATAAGGCGGGAAATATCCCAATTGTAAACAGGTATCTAGCCAAATATTGAACATTTAAAATACACTTTTGTCTATTATAAAATTAAAACAATAATTTTTGTGAAATATCTAAACGATTAGTCATAGTAATTTATTTCACTTATATAAATTTTATTAACGAGATTAAATAAATACAAACAAGTATTACAAATAAGACGCCTGGATATTGAAGAAAAACAACGGAGAGTTAGCTTGGAGAATTAATAAAATTTTGCACGCGTCGACATTTTTTAAAAGTGTGTTCTTGAAACTAAGTGATAAAATAGTAAATAAATCATTATAATCTTACCATAAAACATATCCTACGAATCTCCTACCTACCAGACATCGATCGACGAAGTTTACACAACCTTAAACCTTCCTGATCGTTTGTAAAACGAAATTCCATTTTCCCACGCTAAGAAACGAAACCAGTATATTTCCACAACCAGAGCCTTTTATCCTGAGTATAGGAATCCAAACACCCTTCGAACATCCAGTATCCACCGCAAAACCAAATTGAGTACATATTTATTTACATCTCCTAAAATATAAAATTTTTTATTTAAATTTTAAAATAATCGTTCATATTTTTATATGAATACCATCAATGTTAGTATTAAATTAGTATACCTTTTAAACGGAAGAATACAGTTCCCTTGTGTTATAATTATAGTTACATAGATCAAATTTTAATGCATTTATCATTTTATAATCAGTTAACCTAACATTCATAACAGATCTAATCACGTGACTACACATATGTTAATGTATTTCATTATCATGTTTAAAAACTTACCTTTTTGAATTGATTTTCTTATTTAACCAGTGATTTTTACCTTTCATTCTCTTGTTTTATTATTAAATAATTCATTTGGAAGCACCACACTTTGAATAACTTGTTTTAAACACATATCTATATTTTATTGAGTACCGAACTCGCAGTAATTTTAATATTTATATCTAAGTGTAAAATCACCATAATAAAAAGCTAGCCGGTACTTAGATTAAGATACACATAAATGCCCGGTTGCACCGACCTTAATTAGAGTGATGTTAGCTAACTTTGATTAGTAAACTCTTGGTTAGGTAAATAATCGTTGCACCAACCTTGATTAGCCCTAACAATGAATTACTTAACTCCGTTTAGTAAATCCTACAATAGACCTCGATTAAGCTCTAAATTAACCTCTATCTGCCACATGTCATAATTTTGTCGAGTAAATAAGTAAATGAAGCGGTTTTGTCGAGAAATAAAGTTTGTAATTTATAAAAGTTGTTTGCCTTTGTGTATTATACATACAAAAAAGGAATATGTCTAGTGAGGATAATGACAGTAATTCATCATTATCATCTAATGAAGAATTAATGCAATTGGTTAATATGTTGCCCAAACCAAAAGTGTATCGTCAAAGAAATAACCCCCTGGAGGAATTAGATGACGCCGACTTTAAAATGAGGTTCAGATTTTCTAAGGCTGCAGTACAAGAAATGGTCCATATATTTCAATTAAATAATTTACATTACAATACCAATAGAAATTTTCCTGTACCACCAATAACTCAGTTGTTATTAACATTACGGTTCTTTGCAACTGGTTGTTTTCAACAGGTTGTTGGTGATCACATTAACATACACAAGTCTACTGTAAGCAGAATAATAGCCCGAATAACAGTGCATATTGCTTCTCAAGCCCAAGTATATATTAAAATGCCTCGAACAAAGGAATCAATATTGCAAAATATGAGTAACTTTCATAGAATCCGTGGATTTCCAAGAGTGGTTGGTTGTATTGACTGTACACATATTAAGATATTATCACCAGGTGGGGAGAATGCAGAAATCTATCGCAACAGAAAGGGATGGTTTTCAATCAATGTTCAAGCTGTCTGCAATACACAGTTAGAAATTACAGATATAGTTGCTCGTTGGCCAGGTTCAGTTCATGACAGCACTATATTTAATTCAAGTGCATTGAGAGCACAATTTGAAGCCGGGGAATTTTTGCATGCTTGGTTACTTGGCGACAGTGGTTATGCCTGCAGAAACTATTTATTGACACCTATTTTAAATCCAGCTACACAAGCTGAAGAAAGATATAATACATCACATATACAAACAAGAAATTTAGTTGAAAGAACTTTTGGTATTTTAAAAAGAAGATTTCCTTGCTTGTCTATGGGTTTGAGAGTTAAACCAGAAAAAGCTGTAAATATTATAGTTGCTACAGCTGTGTTACACAACCTTGCACTCAGCATGAACGATGCCCCTCCTGCTGGAAATGACATAGTTGAAGAAGCGATTAATGTCAATATTGAAGAAAATAACATTCCAGCAAGAGCTGCATTAATTAATCAAGTATTTATGCAATAAAACAATTTTTTTTAAGGTAAGTTGTTTTTAATGTTTTCTTTTCTTAACAATTCTAATTTAACAGTTTCTTGTTCTACTTTTAACTTTTCCTGTTCCGTTTTTAACTTCTCCTGTTCCAATTTTTCTCGCCCTTGTTCGTATTGTATTTTCCTTTTCTTTTCTTTTTAGATTTAAAATTTCCATCTCCACTTCAGCCTTAATGTTTATTTCGTTGTGCTGAGCAGATTTCAATTTCGTGTAATCTCGCACACAATCATAAACATCCACTAATTTTCTTTTTTTAGATCCCTCCTGAAGCTTCGGGGTACTGGCTGCTGCGGCACATGATGAAGTTGGCACACTGGCTGCTATGGCACATGACGAAGTTGACAAATTCTGTGTAGAAGTGCTCGGATCGTTTGCATCACCTTCCTCAACTTCCACAATATCGAAATCAATTTCTTCAGTTATATTATTATCTTAAAAAAATGAATGTTATAATTTTTTTATTATATATACATACAATAAACATAATATAAAACAGGTTTTTTAATATTATTTCTGGTTTATTAACTTACCACCTAAATATTCTGCAGATGAATCGAAATAGTTTTTCAAAGGCTCCATTTGGGGCTTTAATAAATACAGCAATCTCACCTTGGTGTCGTCCATTGTTGGTTTACTTGCTGTACCACCACCCGTTTTATATACTTCCACCTAAATCATTAGATACTATAATTAGCATTGTTTTTATAAATTAACTACTGAAACCAACCTTTTCATCTGCATTTTCCTTTTTCAATTTTCTTTTAATATTGTTGTAGCTATTTTTTAGCTTCTGCCATGGCCGTTGTTCATTAATAGTAGCCGCATTAAAGGCGTCAGCAACATTCTCCCATGCTTTCACCTTGTCCTTTACTGTTGCCCCATCTGTTTTTTTTTGCTCTCAATAATATGAATAAATTGAGAGACAATTGTTAATAGCAATTCTCTATCTGTTTCCGTAAAATTCGTAGAACGATCACGTTTATCCATCTTTAATAATAAGTTAGAAACCACGTGCATATATGCACAATTGCAGAACTAAGACGAAGTGACAAAATTTAAAAGAAACACCACGTGTTTACAACCAATCATAAGATGAAACGTCACCAGTTTTGACGACGTACCAACATGACGTCTCCAATATTAATGACGTGTTCAACCTGGCGCCACAAACACGAAGTTTACTAACACATGTTAAATTTTCGTCCGTGCAACTGCCAAAATATTTAACAAGGATTAACTCTTAACATAAGATTTACTAACGCTGGTTAATAAATTTAATCACGGATGTTGGTGCAACCGGGCAAAAGTATTTAACAATAAGTTTTGCACTTGAAGGAGGCCTATTAATGTTAATTATTAATTGTTTATATACATTTATTTATGTTCCGAATATTATACATGTGACAACTGTAATATTTAAACTTAACTCCATCTATAGGTCAGATTTATAACTACACTTGTGAATTTTCAAATTATTTTATTTTTCTGGGCAAATTAATTAATAATTTTTACATTAATGCCACGTATCAACCTAGGGGCCTTCAGCCTTTTAACATTTGGCCAGCCCAACGATGGGGCGAATTTTATCAATATATATACCTATATAATGTTATGGTTCAACCAGCACACTTATTCCAGCTCTACAAAAAGAAATGCAGATTATTACATATCATAAACCCATGTATAAATATCGAATTAGTGGACGTAATTTGTGAAATTAAGTAACGTTTAATATCTATTTGCACTGTTGCAGTATACATAACCTTAACTATTGCTATTAAACACATGTGCAAAAGTGCATAATACCATTTTTTACCGTATAGTCCAGATAATACGAGCATATGTACAGATTTCTTATTCGCACGTAATAATTGTTACAGTTATCTGTTTTTTAATTCTAATAAATTTTATTACTTTGATTTAGATTCGATCTTTTATTTGATTTGTTTGGATGTTGGGTTTGTGTTATTTAATATACCATTTACATTGCATCTACGGGATATACAAACAACCGACTTTGAAACCTGAGATAGAAAATAAAGCATAAGTACTCAAGCTCTCCCGAAAGCTAGTGGGGTATTTAACAGATTGCGTTGGATCAACTAAGTATGTTAAAACTTGGCGCCCATTCTCAAATTCGAATCTTTTAAGTTTTTCTTACATCATTCACTTTTTAGTTTTAACGCTCACTTTATTCTTATATTTACTTATTACTTAGTCAGCGATCCTTCGAATTATTACATTTGTCGCCCGAACGTGGAAGCCGAGTTTTATCCCGTAATTCAAATTGAAGCAATTAAAAACTCAAACAATTTAAACATTCAAATAACTGGTAAAAGAATAAGAAAGCTGTCGTAGGAATTTGTGCATATTAAACATCTATCTATATTGCTGTGTACCATTTTGTGTGTCCGACTTTCTTATTGTAAAGCTAATACCACATTTCACGAGGGATTCACAGCTTTATGAGGGATAAGCAGGAATTTAAGGTCAGTGAAAGAGAAAATCAACTTGTGGGGACTTATTATTATTTTTGCCTAAAATATTAGATTCATTTGAGTGTGTATAATATTTATTCTGAGAGATATCTAAATTAATATTTCTTTGCATTCTATTATTTAAATTCTTATCAACTTTCCATATATATATAAATTATTTTCACTTATTTAAACAATTAATTTAACACAAAAAATGGATACTAGACATCGAACAAAAGTACCTAAAGACAATGTTGAGGATGATAGGACCGAACAGGGAGATACTGCTATCGCTCAGACTTCAAGTGCCGAAACAGTAAGTACACCAGAGGATAGCAAAATGATGAACGTGTTAAATGCAATGATGTCCCGAATGAATGATATGATGCAAAATTTAAACGACAAGATAGAATCAAGTAATAATGACTTAAATACTAGCTTAACTAATAAAATGGAAACCAACAATACTGAATTAAAACAAGACTTAACTAATAAAATGGAAACCAACAATACTGAATTAAAACAAGACTTAACTAATAAAATGGAAACTAATAATACTGAGTTAAAACAAGACAATACAGATTTAAAACTAACAAATTAGATACAAGTAATGCTAATATGAAACAAGAAATAAATAACCTAAGTATTAATTTAACTACTAAATTAGAAACAAACATGCAAATCATTAACGAGAAATTTGAGCGTAATGACGCTAACATTGACAACAAATTAAGTGCCTTTAAACTAGATCTAGAAGGAAAAATAGCTGAAATTTCCATAGCACAAAAAGCTATGGAAGAAAATGAATTAAAATACCTGATTAAACTCGACGAAACCGTCGCTCTTCAAAATTTACAATGGGCAAAGCAACTGGATGCCACTTCAAACGAAATTTTTGATATAACACAACAGAAAATAAAAACTAACACTTTAGAAATACAGCAGAATATAAACAAGATGATCTCAGAAAATAACGATTTATTAAATACTAACATAACAAACTTAAACAAAATTAACGAAGACAACACTGAACAACTAAAAATAACTCTCAACCAAAACATTAATTCTCAAATAGATTTATGTAAAGATAATTGCAATAAGGAAATAAACAATGTTAAACAAAACTTAGATATAATAATGACAACTAACCAAGAAAATTACACGATAACTCAAACAAATATGAAACAACTGGAGAATAAAATTAAAAATTACGCGATACCTATAAATTATATTAATGCCAACAGTCACTCACTTAAGATAGATAATTTACTACAATTTGACGGGGATATAACTAGAGTTCACCCTATGTCGTATCTCAATTGCATACTACGTTATTTGGAAGACATAATGGAGGAAAAACAGAAGTTGGAGGTAATTCGTGCAACCCTTCGGAACAGTGCCCAGGAATGGTCAACGGATTGAGGACCACTGTCTCACACTCAATCAATTTGTCACTCTGTTTACTCGAAACTATTGGGATGAGACACAGCAAAACAGGGCAAAGATACGATTACTTACAGGTAAATACAGACTAGGCCAAATATCTAGAGAAACGTATGCTTCTCGAATCTTTAACCAATGCAAGCACATAAATGGCATGGAAAAATCTATGATCGCCCGGCAGTTGATAAACCATTTTATCTATACCGACACGCAGGCTATAATCTGTCATACTGTAACAGATATGGATTCCCTAATAGCAATACTACGACGATTGGATGATTTCTCGGAAAACAATCACCAACAACAATGGAATTATCGTTCCCAAAATAATCGTCATTACCCGCAAAATAATGCCAATAACAGTCATACAAATCAACCACCTCAAAGACAAAACAATTTTAATAACAATAGATATCAAAATCCAACAAGACCATATAATAATAATTTTAATAACAACAACAGCAATTGTAATAATAACAATGACAGAAATAACCAGTATAATACACAAAATAGGCCAAATATCAATTTTCAACCCACAAGACACACGAGCAATACATATCATGATAACAACAATCGCAATAATGACTACAATAGAAATAATTTTAATAGCAATCAGACACAAACTTTCCAACGTCCAGAACGAGAATACATTAATATTAGCAATCGTAGTCGAGGTCGAGGTCAAGTAAATACTTATTACAGACGTAATAGATCTGCTTCTCCCATACGTTCAAATATGGAAGATGTAAAAAAAAAACGTCGATCTCGCCAGTCGATCTATATGCAGACCCGAACCCAGGCCCGTCCAACCAACAAAATTAATACCAATCGACTGTAACATACCACATAAGATCCAAAATATTTCTCTATACCAACCGCCAGAAGAATTCATTTTTATAGAAGACGCAGGAGATCCTATATCCAAAATATACACTCTACCCATTATTGAATTAAAATTTGACAACATAAATATGAATTGTTTAATCGATACAGGAGCTGAAATCACCTTATTACGAGCAGAAAAAGCTAAACTCTTACGGGGATATGAAAACAAATTAGTAAAAATTAAAGGGACTGACATAGTTGCAGCCAATGGTAAGAAGATGGGGACCGTTACAAAACAGTTATGTGCGGAGATATATATTGAAGAATCCACATATTTATTACATTGTTATATAATCGATAAATTACAATATGACTGCATAATCGTCATTGACAACATCAAAGAATTAAAAATGATATTAGATTTTGATCAGGGTATAATCAACATAAAGAATAGTAAAGTTATAATTAAGAAACAGTTATTAGAAGAAGAAATAATAAGATATAATGTATATAAAAGAGACGTATTGACGAGAGAAATTAATAATATATTATTAGAAAGTGCGCCGTGCTATAGCAGAGAAAAGGAGTGGAATATTGATAGAGAAACAGAAGGAAATACTAATAATATAATTAATAATAATATTGGATTGAAGAAAATGGACGATTTGCAAGGAACGATTAATAGTCACGAGGGAGGAGATGAAGTGGAAATAAGAATTGAGAAACAAACAATAAAGACAATTAACAATCTTGGAGATATAAATGAATTAATTTATGAATCAGATATACCCTATCCTACAGTCATACCGGATTTAATAACAATTTTTCATAAAAACATAACTTTGATTAATAACGACATTGTATTCGCAAAAGGTTATCAACACCCCATTAATATTGATAATGAAGAACCATTGTTTTGTAAAAATTACCCTATCCCATATAATTACCAACAGAGAGTTAGTCATGAATTAGAACGATTGGAACAAACTGGAATCATAGAAAGGCAACAACACATATGAACTCATGGAAGAAGAAACGGGTTACATAAAAGGCAGATACCATATCTCCTTGCTACAAGATTTCTTATAAAAATAAATAATGCTTATATTCTATATACAAGTCAATAGGATCTTAAGACAGTCTAATGGGTATGTTACAGCTCGAACAAACAATATTAATACAAAGAAACATATTTCTATTCAATAAAAGTATAAAAGCAAATATTAAAATGATTATTCTATACAAATATACAAATAAATAAAAATATTAATCTAATTTAAAATCAAAACTAACATTATACTAGCTAAACAAAAAGAAATCTCATTAAAATATTATACAAACTGAACTATAAAAATATGTAGAACATTTAACATTTAAAAGGGAAAAGAAAACTTATAATTTAGGTAATGCCACCAATATTGAATACAATAATAAACAAAGGAGAATAAAATTAACATAAAACTAATACACAAAGTGCTATGACAAAGAAACAAATTTATTTAAAGAGAAAAAGGACGATTTAAATGCCTACAACAAGGAATTAATAATATTCGAAGTTTGTTACTATACGTACATTAAAAAAAAAGAATTACATATAATTAAGAATTTTATATACGTAGATTAATTTGTTATTTTTATATTTTTATGACACATGATAAGGGAAGTTTACAAGTTGATGTTCTTATTTCATTTTTCTTAACAGGGAAAAGCAATATCTTCAATACTTTCGCTATTCCTTTTCACGGAGATAATGTTATGGTTCAACCAGCACACTTATTACAGCTCTACAAAAAGAAATGCAGATTATTACATATCATAAACCCATGTATAAATATCGAATTAGTGGACGTAATTTGTGAAATTAGTTTCGAGATGTGTATAAATTGATACGACGATAACATTAAAATTGATAATTAACCTATTTTGATTTTTAAACTTACTTTTTATATTTATATTTCTCCATTTCAAATTCAAATCATACGCGCCATAGTACAGGTATTTAATTTATCCACATCAAGATTTATATCGAAGCGAGTTAACCACGCCCACTAATTTAAAATTGTCGAACCCCGCGAATGCGATTTTTACGATGTATATTTGAACTAATCTAACATTGAAAACCACATTATAAACATTTGTAAATTCTTTAATTAATTTTTCTATTATGTTAAAATTATAATATTATGAAAGTTTATATTATATTAGATGCAAATAAAGCATAAACTTAGAGGCTTTTGCCGACATTTTAACAGAGGTTAGGAAAACAAAAGCCGAAGAAAGCGTCTGATACTAAAATTTACAACGAATGGCCGCATTTTTGCTATCACAAAAGTTTAATTAAAATTACTATTTAAAAATCAACTAATCCTACGAAAACCGTATACATTTAATACCTTAAAATCAGGCCGAACTTTTGATAGAAGAATTGGACCCGCATCACGTCGAATATAATAGATAACCGAACGAAGCATCTTGTTGGAACTAGAACTACATCGTACCGACAACGCTAACATTGAACCGCTTCCGATGCAGGGACTTCCATTGGAGCAGACGAACTCTGATCTAATCCACAATTGCGAGCCCAGAGAATACATCCAAGCCTAGACACAGGAGAAATACCAGGTTCTTTCCAATTATTTTCCATAAAACCTAGAACATCATTTAAAAGTTAATATTAAATTTATATCACATCACAATATCAAACATTGTTTGCATCAAAATGTAATACATGAATTTTAACATTTCTAAACATCTATTTAAATATATATAATTATTCATTCATTCTTAATCTTTTATAAAACTTGTATATGTAACTTACCTTTGTGTGTTTATTTTTAAGTAACGTTTAATATCTATTTGCACTGTTGCAGTATACATAACCTTAACTATTGTTATTAAACACATGTGCAAAAGTGCATAATACCATTTTTTACCGTATAGTCCAGATAATACGAGCATATGTACAGATTTCTTATTCGCACGTAATAATTGTTACAGTTATCTGTTTTTTAATTCTAATAAATTTTATTACTTTGATTTAGATTCGATCTTTTATTTGATTTGTTTGGATGTTGAGTTTGTGTTATTTAATATACCATTTACATTGCATCTACGGGATATACAAACAACCGACTTTGAAACCTGAGATAGAAAATAAAGCATAAGTACTCAAGCTCTCCCGAAAGCTAGTGGGGTATTTAACAGATTGCGTTGGATCAACTAAGTACGTTAAAACTTGGCGCCCATTCTCAAATTCGAATCTTTTAAGTTTTTCTTACATCATTCACTTTTTAGTTTTAACGCTCACTTTATTCTTATATTTACTTATTACTTAGTCAGCGATCCTTCGTATTATTACAATATATATATATATATATATATATATATATATATATATATATATATATATATATATATTGAAGAGGTACTAATGCTCTACGTTGAATGATATAATACTTGGGAGGCGTTTTTTTTTTAAATTATTTATAATAATGGGTGATATGTAATGTAGTAAATGTTGAATTTTCAAATAATGGGCGCCAGTGATTAAATTAATCACAAATATAACTACGTCCTCTGTGTACATACAAATGCACTAACAGCAGTCGGAAAGCATGATTATAAAATAGATTATATAGTAAAATACCTCAGGTTCAAAGTCGGTGTGTGAATTATCTCCCTAATTGTAGTTAGGTGTCTATATAATATGTTTAACTCAACAACTAAATGCTAACAAATAAAACAGTTTAAAGTGATAAAAATAAAATATATTGAGACAAAAATTAGAGAACTGTAACAATTATCATAACATAGACCTGTGTCTATACAGAGAATTACGATCTAAACATGTGTAAATATAATATTACTAATATAGTGTTGGTGAACAAAGAAAACTGAGTTAAAGAATATATTGGCTTGTTTATACTAATATGGTAAGTACTACGGTGTTATATGGATGTTAAATTATGCTTGTATTTATTAAGCTAGGGTAAACGATACATAGATAATAAATACCGAAGTTTTATTAAAGTTTATGTAGGTTATTATGAACTTGTTTAATGATATGTAAATTTTATAGGCAATGAAATTATAAATGGATCATTCAAGAACCTGTGTTCCAAGATTTTGCGTGTTGGCTCAAGCTGGAGGCGTTGTAGTCGAGCAGCAGCAAGTTCGGCGTTAGAATTCTGGATATGGGTTTGGCGTCGTCCGATCGTCCAAAAGGCCCATGCGTGCAGTTTGGATACTTGTAAAGATGCTATCGTCAATATTCGGCGTATCTTCGATGATGAGAGGCTGGTTTTTATTTAAAAAGGTTGGCTAATTTTCTGCGTTTCAAATATAGATATTTTCGATGAGATCTGTTGAGTTTGATTATGGTAATTTAATTTTTAACTTGGATAAATGCACAAACGCGGCCATATATTGTAAAATTCTTTTTCGGCGTCCTCTACGTTCATTTATCTTTCATGGCCTATTTTTATATTGGCAAATAGCCTCGAAACTTTATTATCATAGCATCGCTGGTGTTTTGAATTAAATTGATATTACATTCCTAATCAAATTATAAAATTTTTTAAATAATTTTCAAATACACTTTGTTTACTTTTAAATGTAGGTTATGTCATTATTATGTGTTCTAAGTTGCATTCTTGCGTGTTTAGGTTAAATTTAAAAAGAGGGCGTGTCTAATCAGTATCAATACAATATTTCAATGTGGATAAATTAGATACCGGTAGTATCGCGCGAAATATTTGAATTATGAAATTTAAAATAGAAATATAAAATAAGTTATAAAAAATAAAAATAAGTTAATTTGAATTACTGTTCTCGTTGTATTAATTTATAAACATGTTGATACTAATTGTACAATCTTAATTCGCTAATTTCACCCTTTTTATAATTGTTATTTGCATTGTTTTATCTGTTTTTCCGTTTCAGATGCGGATATATGAGCGCAGTATTAACCATAACAATATATATATACGGGGTTGGGCAAAAGTAAAAAAGTAACGCATCAGTCGAATAATGCCGTAAATATAAACTTTAGAACAAAATGTTGTTAACAAAAGTTTTTTGACAAGTTATTTTGTATTGGCTTCAATCATTTGTTTTTTTTTCATGATGATTACATATAACAGCCAAAGAATTTTTTTTTTTTTAAATGGAAATAATATTACTTTTTAGACAATTCGGAATCTTTATTAAGTTCTGAATATGAATGCTTACTATTTTCATGGGGTTAGATAATAATAATATTGACAAAAAAATAAAATTTAATAAAAGTGAACAAACTACAAAATTAAATTAAATGGTCAAAGTGACGTCCTTCTACGACCTGACAGTGTCCTAAACGTTTCCAAAAATGATGAATTGTATTTAGTAAACTATTAGGTGGTATGGCTTGTATCTCACGAGTAATTTTTACTCTCAAATCCTCTAGGTTTCTAGGTTTCTCCTTGTATACTTGCGACTTCAAGTGTCCCCAAAGAAAGAAATCCAATGGATTTAAATCGGGAGGCTTAGCGGGCCGGCCAATCAATAAAACTCCGACGTCCAATCCAACGACCGGGAAAAATTGTGTCTAAATACTGTCGAACATTAATAGCATTATGTGGAGGTGCTCCATCTTGTTGGAACCATAGATTACGGTTTGGCATGCTTGGTTGATTGTCGTTAGGAAATAAAATCAACAGATCTGGTACAATATGGTTACGCAATAAATGTAAGTAACCATCACCATTTAGGTTGTGTTCCAAGAAGTACGGACCTATGATTCGTTGCCCAACAATGCCAGCCCACACATTAAGTTCGTGGCAATGCTGTGTATGATTTTCTCGCATCCAATGTGGATTCTCAGTCACCCAATAACGGCAGTTATGCCTATTTACAAATCCATTTAGACAAAATGTAGCTTCGTCAGAAAATACGATGTTGTTTAAAAAATTTGGATCGTTATTGGACAATTCCATTATTGTTTCACAAAACTGTAATCTTCTGTCCGGGTCATCTTCGTTAAGTTCGTGCAGTAAGTGTATCTTATAGGGCTTGTATTTGTTCGCTTTTAATATTCGTCAATAGATCTGCTACTCATATCATTTTCTAATCCTAGTTGAGTGGTTGATGTAGTGAGATTTTCCGCTACAGCAAGTAAAACATGAACAGATCTGTCTTCATTAGTGATTTCTTTTGGTCGGCCAGCTTTAGGTATATCTCTAATATCGCCCGTTTCTCTAAATTTAGTACCCAATCGCGAAACTGTTGATTGAGCTATAGGATCTCGATCCAAATAAACATTATTGAATAAAGTGCAAACTTCGTGATGTGAACGTTGCCTATCACCATATCTGACCATCATAAGAATTTCTGTTCTTTCTTTAGTAGTTAATTTGACCATTTTCACACAAAACACGTATTAAAAAAAGCAAGTTTTACGATGGAAACTATTTTATTGTGAAACGTCAATAATTCAATGACAGTCAAAAAATCTACAATTTCCAAAGCAATCTACAAAACACTGCACTAGTCCAAATGTACGTTTATTAAATTTTATTTTTTTCTCAATATTTTTATTATCTAACCCCATGAAAAAAGTACATATTCATATTCAGAAATTAATAAAGATTCCGAATTTTCTAAAAGAAAATATTATTTCCATTTAAAAAAAAGTTTTTTGCTGTCATATGTAATCATCATGAAAAAAAAACGCAAATGATTGAAGCCAATACCAAATAACTTGTCAAAAAACTTTTGTTGACAACATTTTGTTCTAAAGTTTATATTTGCGGAATTATTAGACTGATGCGTTACTTCTGCCCAACCCCGTATATATATATATATATATATATATATATATATATATATATATATATATATATATATATTGAGGCATTGCAAGAAGGAGTCGCTCTCTGAAAGAAACAAAGAAAATATGTAACCCTAATGTTTATACCATAATATTTATATCTACTTTGTACGTTAATATTAAGAAGGGGAAAGATTGATTCAAAGAATAAATACGTTATTTTGACGACAAATTCACCTTGAAATAATTAATTTATTTTTCTAATTTTTTTATTATAATGTTTATATTCATTTTTCTTTCAAATTCATATTTAACGCGCGTTTATTCAAACAAATGTAACGTATTTATTTTCAAATGCATTTGAACGATGAAGCCCCGCCCACAATGTCAACGGTGCAATAACCCGAGGAAAAAACCAATATTGACGGAGTGTTTGTAAACACATAAAACATATGTTATGCAACTAAAATTATCTTATAAATCGAATTGTAATTTTTTTAACTATTTTACACAGTAAAATTGTCTAATTTAATAATATTAACAAATTTAATGCAAGTAAAGAATGGGGCGATTTAGCGGAAAGTTATGCAATTAAAAACAAGTGAAAAAAACAAGAGTCGGTCATTAGTCGTCACAGTGAAAGGTCACGTTTTTTTGTGCTCCGTAATAATTAAAATAATTAAGCAAAATTATTAAGTGCAAGAGATTTTTAATATTACCAAACGTTACACCTGCATACCAACCACCTGTGGACAAAATTTAACAGCCGCCGACCAAATAGTCCGAGACTTACGAATTTTTAAAGATTTTTACCGCCATAAAAAAATCTCACCGTAGCTTGACCACCATCGTTGACGATCGAGATCGGTCATTCGCTCTAGACGCAGTCGGACTTGGAAATTTCAACAAATTTCAAGTTATCCCGAGGGACCGTAGCAGAAACATTCTCCCGTTTCCCGTTGTGAAGACGTATCCAGAACACAGGCACAAGAAGCAACGGAGATCATATACGAAGATTCAGGTTTTTGCTAATTTTAACAAACGCTCCCGCGCCATTTTTTCTTGCGCATGTACATTTCTAGAACTTTACTTTGTTATTCCATAACTAACTATTTATATTACTTTCACCGATATTTTATCACTGCAATCTTTAGTCAAATTATTTAAATATTGGCATCTACTATTTGTATTTGTAAAACTTGATGCCATGTCACTGTTATAAACTATTTTACTAAGACAACACATTATTGCACCTGTCTTACACCATATTATCATACTGTACGAATACCAACCGTCGAGTGTGTCTCGCTTAATATTACTTGTGTGTCACGAAATTATTAATATAAATTTCTCAAACTTTGAAAAATCGTTTATCCCTAATAAAGTTAATTGTCAATATTTTACTTTGTTTTTTTTGTAATATACTTGAGATATTGTTCCGTTCCCAACTTAATAAATTACGTAAAGAAAGTAAAAGTGGAGAGAAGTGAACCTACCTTAGCCCTGAAGAGAGAAAGAAGCTAGCCGAAGATAATAAAACAGATAAGTATTGAATGAGCCCAATTTGGATTTTACATGATATTTTTTTATGACATTCATTCATTTTATTTTACCGTACGTAAGAAACAATTTTATTTATCAACAATTCGTAACATTACATTTGGCGATCCCAACTTAGTGGGGCATTTATAACAGTCATAACAGTTATTCTCATTATATTCATTCTTTAATTTACTCGCTACACCATTCAGAAATATAATATATGGCACCCGAACGTTTTGGGGCGTACTTCTACTCCACATTTCAATAAAAAGTCACTCTATTGTCAAAAATATTAAGAAGGAACATTTTCTCAAGTAGCAAAGTTTCGTGGCACAAAGAATCAATAAATAAACCATAAAAATAAAAACAAAAACAAGGAGAACCGTTGTATTCGCATTTACCATATTATACTATTTGTTTATGTATTTGTTATTTTGTCTTTGTGGAACTTCAGAGAGAGAACACAGTTTTGCATTTCAGGGGATTGCTGTATTCGAGACCATCGGTAAGATATTCAAAAGGTTGTTACAGGGAAATATTAAAGTGCAGACTCATATTTCTTTTATATACATATATTTTGTTATTTGTCATTGCATTTACGTGTGTACATTAAATCCAATAACACTATAAACAACAATATTTTGAAACCAAAATATTAATAATATAATTACAACTACCTGTACAAATACTAATATAATTTACAAACTAATTAACTATACTCTAAAATGGATACTAGACACAGAGCTAAGACCCCGAAAGACGCAGTAGAAGAAGACCGGAGTGAACAGGGGGACATTACAATACCGCAACCGTCCGTTTCCGGGGAAGCCAGTATTTCGCCTGACAGTAAATTCATGGTCATGTTCAATATGTTAATGGCACAGATGCAAGAAATGAAACAAGATATAAATAACAAATTGGACACCAACAACAAAGATTTAAATAACAAATTAGATATTAATAATCAAGACATGAACACGGCAAATAAAGACCTTAATAACAAGCTAGATACTAATAACCGCGAACTAAAACAAGACATAAACAATTCAAATAAAGATTTAAATGCCAAATTAGACAACAACAGCCAAGAATTAAAACAAGATTTAAATAACTTAAATTACGAACTTACAACGAGATTAGAAGTTAACCTCATTAACATAAATGAAAAAATAGAATTAAACAACGCTAACATAGAAATAAAACTTAATACATTCAAGGGGGATATCGACGTACAAATCGCAGAAATCACCGCCACACAAAAGGCCATGGAACAAAATGAATTGAAGTATCTCCTAAAACTGGATGAGACCGTCAAAGCACAAAATTTACAGTGGGCACAACAACTAGAAACTTCTACCACTCAAATTTACGAAACAACCGAATCGAAAATTAATGCAGCGAATAAAGAACTTCACAAAGATTTAAATAAAATAATACTCGAAAATAATTGTACGTTAGATACAAAATTAACAACATATAACCAAATCAATGAGGAACAGAACCAACATCTAAGACGCGAACTTACTACACAAATTAACGAAAATAAAGAAATATATAACCAAGAAATACAGGCGGTGAACGTAAATCTAGATAATATGAAAACCGTACAAACCGAAAACTATAATGAAACGCAGCACAACTTACACCAATTAGAAAATAAACTTAGAACGTACACGGTACCTATACATAACATAAATACAGGTAATTCGATAATAAAAATCGAAAACTTACAACATTTTGACGGCGATATGACCAAAGTACACCCCATGGCGTATTTAAATGGGATACTACGGTATTTAGAGGACGTGATGGACGAGAAACACCGGATCGAAGTAGTGCGAGCAACATTGCGGAATAGCGCACAAGAATGGTTTCAGAGGATAGAGGAACATTGCCATACTTTAGATCAATTTGTTGCGTTATTTACGAAGAACTACTGGGACGAAAACCAGCAGAACAGGGCCAAAGTTCGCTTACTAACAGGGAAATTTAGATTGGGACAAGCGACGAGGGAGATGTATGCGTCTCGCGTATACAACCAGTGCAAACACATCAGCGACATGAGTGAATCAATGATCGCGCGCCTATTGTTAAACCACTTTATTTTCAAGGATACTCAGGCGATTATCTGCCAGAAGGTCACTGACATGGACTCCCTCATCGAGATACTCCGAAGACTGGACGATTTCGCTGAAACCAACCAACAACAGCAGCCTAATAATCGGACGAACAACACTAGGAACCCACAAGCACCGAACTACATTCCCAACCCCATACCACGTTTTAACAACTATTCGAACAATAACCACACAAATAATTATGCTCAAGACAATCGCTATCAACCAGCAACCTCTCGACCATACAACCCGAATAACAATCATAATAACAACTACAACAATCGTCCTCATAATAATTATAACAATCAGAATCGACCGAATACACAACATGCGTATAACCGACCTTATCCGAACAATTATCAGAATAACTCGGCAAATAATAACTATAACAATAACCGACCCGACAATAACGATACTTATAACACGCAGCGCGCACAAACTCACCAATCGAGACGCGGAATAAATCATTACGCAAGCAGAGGAAGAGGTCGAGGTAATAATGCTTACCGGCGATATCGATCGTTATCACCTGACAGAACGAACATAGAGGGGCTACAAAAAAAAACTTCAATTCTACAAGACGATCCATATCTGAACCCAACACCCGGACCGTCAAACCAACAAAACTAAATAATGACAACGGCTATAACATGCTCTGGAAGTTACAAAACATAAAATTCTACCAATCACCGGAGGAATTCTTAAACATAGAAGACGCAGGGGACGCCGTAAATGAAGTATATTCTCTACCCATTATTATTTTACAATTCAGCAACATAAAATTAAATTGTTTAATCGACACCGGAGCCGAGATTACATTAGTTAGAGAAGATCTCGCAAAACAAATAAAGGGATACGAACAACAAGTTGTTCAAACCAAGGGTACCGACATAGTTACTGCGAACGGAAGAAGAATGGGCACTGTCACAAAGCAACTCAATACCGAAATAAGAATAAACGAAATCAGTTATTTAATTCACTGTTACGTAATAGAGAAGTTACAATATGACTGTATATTGGGGATAGATAATATCAACAGGTTGAAAATGATATTGAATTTTGAAAAGGGTATTTTATCAATTGGAAAGAATAATTTAACATTTAACAAACATTTGTCCGTAGAGGAAGTGCAAGAATATAATACGTATAAGAAAGAAGTTTTAGCAGTTGTAATAAATAATTTATTAGAATATAATGTACCGTACTATAGAAGAGCTGAAGAAAGGTTTATTGATAGAGTTGGAAATGATAATATTATAAATAATGAATATATAGGAGTGAATAATAGGCCAGATTTGTTAGGAACGCGAGATAGTTACGAGGGCGAAGGAGAAGTAAAGATTAAGGAGGATTTACAGACAACTGACATTATAAATAATAAAAATGATATAACGAATATAATTGATAAACAGGAAATACCATATTCAAACGTCGTACCGCAATTAATTAACATTTTAAACGAAAACATCACTTTAATAAATAACGATATTGTTTTTGCAAAAGGATATGAACATCCAATTAATATTGACAATGACTGCCCATTAATAAGTAAGAATTACCCGATCCCGTACTACTACCAACAGAAAGTTAGTTTAGAATTAGAGAGATTAGAACAATCCGGAATTATTGAGAGATCGAACACATATTTTATTAATCCCATTGTAATAGTTCAAAAGAAGGACTTATCATTAAGAATATGCTTAGACGCGAGAGCTCTGAATAAACGAATTAAGCCAGAATTCGAAATGCCGCAAAACATAGACATCTTATTAACGAAATGCGGAAGTAAACAAATTTATAGTAAATTAGACTTAAAGAATGCTTTTTGGTTAATAAACTTAGAACCAGAATCCAGAAAATACTGTGGTTTCTTAGTGAATGGAATAGTATATCAGTTTAGAGTATGTCCATTTGGTTTAAAGACATCACCAGCCGCTCTGATACGTTTTCTGCATCGTATACTAGACCGATATGATGAATTCGCTTTGCATTACCTAGACGACATTATTATATTTTCCGAAACTGTGGAACAACACCTACAACATATTAACATTATCCTTAACACTTTAAAAACTCATGGAATGAAACTTAACTTAGCGAAATGTCAATTCTTTAGACATGAAATTAACTATCTAGGATATGTGATTAATCAGAATAACATTTTATTAGACCCGACACGGTTAGATATCATTCAGGAATATGCGAGACCGAAGAATTTAAAAACGTTAAGAAGTTTTTTAGGAGTGTTAAATTATTATAGGAAATTTGTCTCAAACTATAGCGAGAAAACGTTACCCTTGTTGGAACTAATCAAAAAGGGGAAGAAATGGAATTGGACAGCTGAATGCGAATTATGCTTCACAACTTTAAAAGAGAACTTTGTAGAAAATCTTCGTTTACATCACCCAGATTTTACTCTACCGTTTGTTGTGCGAACAGATGCTTCACACAAGACGATTGCAGCAGAGCTAGTACAAATGAAAGACGATCAAGAAATCCCTATTTATTTTATTTCACGCACTTTGAAAACATGCGAGATTCGATACACGATTTCCGAGAAGGAAATGCTTGCTATCGTGTTTGCGTTAACGAAACTCAGATATTATTTGATAGGAAAGTCATTCGTATTAGAAACGGATCACAAAGCTTTAGTCAACATCATGAGCTGCAAACTTAATAACAGTCGCATTTATCGTTGGACTTTGTTAATACAACAGTACGAGTTTATAATAAAATAGAAACCTGGAAAAGAAATGGTAACGGCCGATGCACTCACGAGACAGGAGGGGGACGAAAAGAGGCAGAATATTTGCATCAACTTAATAAATCTACAAAGGAGAGGCATTTTCTCGAAAACAAAAATCTTACAAATACAATCAAGCCCACACTTCGATGAAATAAGACAACATTTAAGAACTGTAGGTGAATACAAAGGTATATCAATCAGGGACCGATTCATAGTAAAACAAATAGGAAGAACTACTGTATACGTCACAAACGAACAACACACCAGAGAAATAACAGAATATATACACCGAAGATACACACACATAGGTGCACGAAAATGCTGGTTACTCTACAGAGAAGCTTTCTACTGTATAAATGACTAACGAATAATAAACAGCGTGGTAAAACAATGTCGACTCTGCGAAATAACCAAAGATAAAACTTTCACTAACACCAACATAAGCCACAATATAACTGCATATGATAGACTAGAGTTAATATCTATTGATTTTCTATCCAACCTTATTCCTAGCACCAAAGGTTATCGCCACATTTTGGTAATATGTGATATATTTTCTAAGTTCATCAAACTCATACCTACGCAGAAATGCGATACCAACACCGTTTTACAAGCTTTAGTGGACTACTTCGCACAGTATGGAAAACCACAAACAATACTTTCGGACAACGCTACCTATTTTACTAACGATCGCTACAAGGAGTTCTTACATTCACACGACATCCACACCGTCTATACATCAATCCGCTACCCACAAGGAAATCCTACCGAGCGATATATACGCGAAACGATAAAATATTTACGTATATTACTGGACGAAAATCACAGAAAATGGGCCAGACTGTTACCACAGATAGAATTTACTATAAACAATACACCTAGCACAGTGCATAATCACTGTCCGATAACGTTATTCACTGGACAACCACCACAAAGACCATGGACTGATTCTGAGCATATAAATTTACGTAACCGTTTACAAGAAGTCAGAGAAAGATTATCACTAAGAAAGCGAAAATGGGAGGAAAAGAGAAATACGGCAATTAAAAAGTATAAAACTTACAATGTAGGAGACCAAGTTATAGTTAAGAGATTAAGAGTAACAGATTTAAAACACAAAATAATGGGAAAGCTACTGAAAGCTTACCAAGGTCCCTATACGATTAAGAGAATCATAGGAAACAACACCTACGAACTTTTTGAACCCGAAACAAATTACATTAAAGGTAGATACCACATAACTATGTTACAAGACTACCACACTTAAAAAAAAATAAAGTAATTTTTTTATATAAATATATGTACATAACAAGCCGAAATAACTTCCAGAACAAACCAGCCAAGCATGTTATAGTCCGTAAAACAATAACAAGTACTGCATTACTGTATTATATAATCTATATTAATCACAAGTTCACATTTAGACTAGGCTAATTAAATTAATCATATTATTATTAAATAAGAAATAAGGAAAAAAAAAAAAGAAGGGAAAGAAGAAAATAACTACTTAATATTAAAAAGGGGTTTTCAAACAAAAGAACCCGAACAAACAAAATAAAACAATTAACTTTAACCATTTAATGACAATTACTAAATAGGGAATTATTAACTAGAATAATATAAAGAACTACTTATAGAATTTGAAATATTTTTAACGTGAACACACACATTCATTAAATTTTCATTGATCACTATACTGCATTTATATATTTCTGTCTTACTCCTAGATACGGTTGATTAAAAGCTCTCAATAAGTCTCTATCTTTTAATCAAGGGGGAAATTGAGGCATTGCAAGAAGGAGTCGCTCTCTGAAAGAAACAAAGAAAATATGTAACCCTAATGTTTATACCATAATATTTATATCTACTTTGTACGTTAATATTAAGAAGGGGAAAGATTGATTCAAAGAATAAATACGTTATTTTGACGACAAATTCACCTTGAAATAATTAATTTATTTTTCTAATTTTTTTATTATAATGTTTATATTCATTTTTCTTTCAAATTCATATTTAACGCGCGTTTATTCAAACAAATGTAACGTATTTATTTTCAAATGCATTTGAACGATGAAGCCCCGCCCACAATGTCAACGGTGCAATAACCCGAGGAAAAAACCAATATTGACGGAGTGTTTGTAAACACATAAAACATATGTTATGCAACTAAAATTATCTTATAAATCGAATTGTAATTTTTTTAACTATTTTACACAGTAAAATTGTCTAATTTAATAATATTAACAAATTTAATGCAAGTAAAGAATGGGGCGATTTAGCGGAAAGTTATGCAATTAAAAACAAGTGAAAAAAACAAGAGTCGGTCATTAGTCGTCACAGTGAAAGGTCACGTTTTTTTGTGCTCCGTAATAATTAAAATAATTAAGCAAAATTATTAAGTGCAAGAGATTTTTAATATTACCAAACGTTACACCTGCATACCAACCACCTGTGGACAAAATTTAACAGCCGCCGACCAAATAGTCCGAGACTTACGAATTTTTAAAGATTTTTACCGCCATAAAAAAATCTCACCGTAGCTTGACCACCATCGTTGACGATCGAGATCGGTCATTCGCTCTAGACGCAGTCGGACTTGGAAATTTCAACAAATTTCAAGTTATCCCGAGGGACCGTAGCAGAAACATTCTCCCGTTTCCCGTTGTGAAGACGTATCCAGAACACAGGCACAAGAAGCAACGGAGATCATATACGAAGATTCAGGTTTTTGCTAATTTTAACAAACGCTCCCGCGCCATTTTTTCTTGCGCATGTACATTTCTAGAACTTTACTTTGTTATTCCATAACTAACTATTTATATTACTTTCACCGATATTTTATCACTGCAATCTTTAGTCAAATTATTTAAATATTGGCATCTACTATTTGTATTTGTAAAACTTGATGCCATGTCACTGTTATAAACTATTTTACTAAGACAACACATTATTGCACCTGTCTTACACCATATTATCATACTGTACGAATACCAACCGTCGAGTGTGTCTCGCTTAATATTACTTGTGTGTCACGAAATTATTAATATAAATTTCTCAAACTTTGAAAAATCGTTTATCCCTAATAAAGTTAATTGTCAATATTTTACTTTGTTTTTTTTGTAATATACTTGAGATATTGTTCCGTTCCCAACTTAATAAATTACGTAAAGAAAGTAAAAGTGGAGAGAAGTGAACCTACCTTAGCCCTGAAGAGAGAAAGAAGCTAGCCGAAGATAATAAAACAGATAAGTATTGAATGAGCCCAATTTGGATTTTACATGATATTTTTTTATGACATTCATTCATTTTATTTTACCGTACGTAAGAAACAATTTTATTTATCAACAATTCGTAACATTACATTTGGCGATCCCAACTTAGTGGGGCATTTATAACAGTCATAACAGTTATTCTCATTATATTCATTCTTTAATTTACTCGCTACACCATTCAGAAATATAATAATATATATATATATATATATATATATATGTGTGTGTGTCTACAAATGTAAGATATTGAATCGTTATATTGGTATAATAAAAGGCTCTCAAGGCCACCATGTGTAGACATTTTTACTTCCTACTTTATTATTTGTTATTCACACTTGTTCTATACATCAGAAGAAAATTTCCAATTACTGTTGATAAACGTTCTTTTATTTCATTCATCTTTAAAGTTTTATTATTTAAGTTCATAATTTTAGTTTTAGTTCATAATGGCAGGGTAGTAACCGAAATACAGTTTTGCTATGGGCATGTGCCATCTCATCTACTACATCTCTATTACACTTATATTGTAACGAGCCATTGAAAAAATTCATAATTAGAGTAGACTGTGAAATTGGGTTGATACTTTAACCACTTCCACATAATGTCACGTTACTTGATGCTTGAAAGATTCATTTGGTTTCATTGTAAAAAATGCTTATGGCCTTGAAATGATACTACAACAAAAAAGAAAACAAATAATTTATTTAAAATCTAAATCATAATCAAAATTTACATATAGCTACAGAAGTTGTTGAAAATGTTGTCCATGTACATCTAAACACAAACAATTTTCTTAATAAGAGTTTTGAAAAATTTGACACAAACTTATAGTTTCAATGTCAAATAATAAATGTCATTATGTGGAAGTGGTTAAAGTACCAACCCAATTTCACAGTCTACTCCAATTATGAATTTTTTCGATGGCTCGTTATTTTTCTTTATAAAATATTTTATTAATTAATAATTCTGATCTCACTGTAGAAGCATCAAGCTGTATATTTTCTTTATGTGATCACTCCTGTATATGAAGATGAAACCTTTTTTCTTTCTTTTCACGCCAAGCTTCACTTTTCTTACTTTCAAATGTTAATAAACCGTTACTAACAAAACCATTTCTTGAATCTATATAACTAGATGCCTAACTTTGCCAACAATTTTTAATTTGAATACTTAGCTAGAATTAATTCGGTGTTTCCCCAAATTTTTTATTTAGAAGACTGAATATTTTTAGATTTTGATTTAACCAGATTTCATCTAAATAAGAAGCGATCTTCCTTTTTCTGCTATAATTAGCAATTGACGGTAAATATTTCCGTCTCCGGAGAATAATATAATCGCGTTCAAGTAGTGTGCTCTTGGTTTCTTCTAAAATACATGTATACAACTTACTTTAAATTAAGGATTTAAATCAATATGTAAAGTGTTGAACGACTTCTATGAGGTAATTATATTTTCTTATTCTTATAAGAAAATTTAATTGGCCCTCTAAGCATAACATTTTTTTATCACTACCAAAAATATAATTTAAGTTATGCACAGTAACATCCACATTCTTTACATCAAGCGAAGGATACAGCTGAGTGTCATCGGAAGTCAGTGGAAGGAAGTTTATATGTAGCACGTTAACCATTGATATTTATACAGAACTGTTTTTTGTATGTTCTGTAAACTCTAATTAAAAGGATTAACATTCCTGAGGAGTTGTTTTCTTCGAAACATGATATCTTTAAATAATATTAGCGTTTTCCAATTTATTTTTAATTATAAATTTAATAGTCTGTAGACTAGCTCGCGTCCGTGGCAGAATGCTTCACGTCCATCCTGGATAACGCTTAATATGTTCCGACGATCATGATTCTTCTCAGGACCAAATGACAAAAAATCTCAGAGTAATAATCCTAATTTGCCAAGTAAACACCCTGAAGGATTTGGTAGACCTAGGAGAAACCCACATAGAAAGGGAAGACCAGCGGCAAAAACCATAGATTAGACTTACTTGGGGCCACCTATCATCGTTCCTAAGACAATGCAAACTACGTTAACAAAGACATCGAAAACGCCTTGTGTCCTTGAAATAAAAGACAACTTATGAAAAATGAAAAGATATAATTATATAGAATATGCATCCAAAATATTGTGATGCGAACCCCAAAATTAAAAACCCCCTGAAAATTGTATCATGTTCGGCCTATGAATTCAAAATAAATTATACACATACATACACATATACGCTACCTGTCCATAACCTCGTACTAAGTCAGCTATTGATACATTAACATGAAATGATGTCAGTTCTAAAAATCCATAAATTATTTTTAGTAAATGCTTTTTTTGTTACGAGAAAATATAATACCGATTCAGAGTACCGCTGTTGTATTTAAACGCGGCAATGTTTATACAAATAATAACATTGTATCTAGTTTTGTTATGGTAAGGATTCGATAACCTGATACGAAATATGATATATTAAAAGAACATGTGAGATGTGTGTATTATTTGTAACAGTTTATCTTTAATCGAAAAATTGTATCGAATGTACGTAACGACCGACAACTGACCGAAATTTAAAGCGAGATGGACAATAACAAAACTATTTTTTTGTTATTGTCTTTCAACTTTAGGGTATCATCTTTTATAATATAGTCTAGCGCGACAAAAATGTTTTAAATATCTTTGTTATTTTTTTCTTGCTTATGAGAGGGAATTCTAGGAAAATATTTTGGATATATATTTTATATAATTACATCTTTCCATTTTTCCTACGTTGTCTTTTTATTTCAAAGACACCCGGTATTAGTAAATTTCAGAATAAATTTACGTCCTCCAAGTAGTAACAAAGTATCTTTTATATGTTGTGTGTATATTTATAAGTAATGTTATTTAAATCTAGATCCATGCAAGCCATACGCAAAATAAATAAATATGATTTAATGTTAGAGCGCATTTCAAATTTATTGGGAATTCATGTTTGCAGATGCCAAGCTAATTTAAAAAGGGGCATAACGCCATATTAAGTATCACAGTAGGACTGTGACGATTACTTGATGAAACAAATTCGACAAGATTATAATTGCATCAATTAATTATAAATACAGCGTTATGTTTATGAATAATAACTACTTTTCGAGTACTTTGAACTACCACAATGGTGAAAATCTTTTCCGTACTACTTTTTATGATTATTTTATAATAATTGTCAGACTATGTACTTCGAATAGGTACATCTTCTAATCCAAAGTTTTTACTATGTGATCTACTATAAAAATGCATCTGCATCAACGCTATTTTTAGATCTGTTCCCAAGTATTGCCGCGATTCTTAGACGATATTTTTTTAATTCGGGATTTTTGTCATTTCAATTTTCCTCTAAGTGTTTTTAAAACCTTCGTAATCATACACGTAGATGCGTTATCATGGTAATGCATGGAGTATTGTGATGTCAAATTTGTAAACAATTGCGGTTTTGTGAATCTATTATTAAATGTTATTGGTAATTATATGTTACTAGAATGGGCCTAAAAAAATGAAATAATGTCATTGTTTCGCGATAACTGTAAATTGCATTAACTAATGACTTAAGGTATATAATTAGCATTAAATACTTTTCTATTGTAAATATTAACAATATCCGGCAAATATGCTTATTTAATTAGAACGAATATTGTTTTACACATATTGCTGTGAGGTTTTACGTTGTAAAAATGTAAATATTGTATGGGCTGCCACTCATGCATATACCCACACCTAGACTCTTGGTTCGTGTGCTTATCTTAGGGGCATTAACTAGGCTTAGCATTCAATATGTAAGCTTTAAGAGAAATTATACAACACGTTAATGGTAATTGTTTAAAATTTATTTTATTAACTAATATATTTTTAACTCATTTATACCTAATTTTTGAACTATTACCGGTTTAACTTAATCCTAATTATCGTCATAATCTAGACAGGGTAATTATCTTTGATGTCTGTTGGATTCTTAATAGAATCTTTCAAAATTATCAGACTTGATTGTCTGTTTAGCTTAGGGGATCTCTACCCTCCAAAAGATTAATAATATTTCTACATGTTTTTTTACTCTTCTATATGAAATTTTGTACATATATGGATTTTCAGAAATTTTCTGTCAAGTTCTTTTATCTAAGCACAATGTGTTATTTGACTGCATGCATTGTGGATGAACTATCCTAAACGGCATAACAGTTATCTCAACAATGTATATCTTTTTATTTACTTCTTACAATTTTAATTTTGAATGTTAATTGCAATTATAACAATTCTCCGAATTGCTACCCTACGCTGCAATGTCAGAGACTTTCATAAATGTTTGTTAAAATATTTAATTTATTTTTAATTAACTCCAAACTAATTATCCATATATTTTTTCAAAATTCTTAAATGAGTTCTATAGACTTCAAAATATACTATATGAACTTGTTACTTACACTAATCCTTGCCCCTCATATATAATTTTGTATAAGTTGTTTCCTAAATATTTATAATAATATATTATATTAGGAAGCTCGTTGTTATAAAATAAAATGTTTCAACTAAGTGAAAATTTAAACTTAAATTGAAACTTTAGCACTGTAAAAAAATATCTCATTTAATTTAAAACGTGTATAAACGTTAACGTGTAAATCTAAAGCTTGTTTTAATATCGCTTTACTAATGTTTGATGAATGAATTTTTGATGAATGAATTATTTACTAATGTTTGATGAATGAATTATTTAACAACAAAGTTCCACGCATACCGTCTATAAAACGTGGAATAATTTATGATCGAAGCTATAGTACCCATAACATGCGTTTTCCAACTTCTCGTGATCTTCCATGTTCTTCATTTCTTACTTTTTCATGTATAGTGTGCATTTTTCTCATTGAGTGTCTTAAATTTTGTTCGCTAGTATATAAAAAAATCATTTTCTGCTTGCTTTTATTTTACTATATTTTCTAAACTCTATTATCGCAATATGTAATTTTAGAAAATAAAACGAAGCAATTTGTTTGAAAAATGTACTTTTAAAATGAATATCGATGTGTACAGTTCTTAAATTATTAAATTTGGATCACCTTCAAAATTTATGAGATGCGTTTTAATAAATAAAATTGCCGATATATAGAGATAGATATTATGTAAGGGATACACAATTTTTTTTCGGTTAGCCTTTATTTTCATATCCTATGTTTTGAATAAATTAGTAGTGGTAAAGTTGATAGGTTGACGCTGGGGTAGGGGTGCTTCTGTTACGAATCTACTCTACTAACTAATGAAGTAAATAATTAAAACATGAAAATTTTAGAAAAACGAATAAAATCTTTTTAAATCAAAGCACCTCCAACAAAAATATAGAAATACATGTGATATACGCTACTAAATTCACGAAACTAAATGTTAGAGAGAGAATTTGTACATTGTATTGGATTCGGCGCGTTTTTATTGAACTCAAAATTTGATAATTAAACAAACAAAATACATGGGTTAAAAAAAATAATCTCCATTATTTACGATTGTCGTTAAGCCAATTCTGAAGTGCGACATTGTTATTAAAGAAGTGTTGGTTATATTCCTTGGAATAAATTCATTGTAGATGACGTCTTCTTTTTCCCAACAGATGTGCATCATCAGTTTTTGCAGATGAGTATCAATCAGCTTTTGCTCAGGGAGTTGCCTTCTTGTTAGGGCTATATCATTCTTTTCTGTTATTGATGTTAACATGAAGGCACCACTTTTTGTCACCAGTAACAATGTGGGAAAAAACGATGGATGTCGTTGACGAGCTAGCAAAGAAGCACAAATGTTGATACGTTGATTCTGGTTAGATTCGCTCATGCAACAATCAAAGACAGAGTTTTTTAATTTTGCTCATGGAATGAGAATGATTATGTAAGTGAATTTGTTATAATCCATTATAATGGCCAATTCCTGAGTTGATTGGCATGCATCATTATGAATTAAAACATTCATACGATCTTCATCAAAGTACGATGGTCTTCTTAAACGAATCGATTATGTCAAAATGTCCATCTTGAAATCGAGAAAACGATTTCCGTGCTATGCTCTCTCTAATTATTTTTTTTCGTAAACCGCGCAAATGGTTGCAGGTAGCGGCCTGTCGTACATTCACTTCACCTGCACAAATTCACAAATTCAAAAATGTATTCAATTAAACAATAATACAACATTATTAGTTATTTTTGTATCAAGGGCGTAAAACAGGCGTTTATGGATCGTGACGCCTGCCGGCTCGGGCTATTATTTACACATCATGATCCACAAACGCTATTTACACAATACAAAATTTTATGCGCTACCGTTTTAATTATCCTTTCATAAATAATAATTCTGATAAATTCTACATACCGTCAATTAAGTGGAAATTGCCACGTCGTCTGTCATTGTCATCTTTTATATATAAAATTTTACATCGTAGGTATCATACAGTCTTTAAAAATGAATAAAATGTTATGTGTCTATGACAATTTTGTCAACAAAGCGAGAGACAAGTAATTGCCATTATTATTGTCAATTTCTTATAATTGTAAGTAAAGCAGTTTTTACCTATGTAGTGCCGAAGAAACAGTTTACAGCACACCACCAGAAATATCTAAAGTAGCAGATGAAGCAAAATTAAGCTTATTACCTATAAAATAAAAGAAGATGTACGGCAAGGTCTACGATGAATTTGTTACCTGGTGCAATACAGAAAATGTACTTCTTGCATATTTGCTGTAAAAATCCAAATACCGTAAGCCCTCATCTATGTAAGCATACTATTCAATGTTGAAAGCAACTGTAAATTTTCATAATAATATAGATATCAGTAAATATTCAAGACTAATAGCCTTCTTAAAACGAAAATCAGACGGTTATAAACCTAAAATTCTAACCAGAGAAGAAATAGAACTATTTTTAAACGATGCTCCAGACAATTTATATCGTATAGTAAAAGTAAGTTTCACTATTTGTCCTTTTTTAAGTTTCGACCAATATGTTAATAGGAGTATGTTGTAGATTGCATTAATTTTTGGTATTTGTGGAGCGTGTCGTCGAGAGGAATTAGCAAATATTACAATGGATGACATTCAAGGTATAGGAAATATATAGGCCCTAAAAGTACTAATCACAGAGGTTTTTTTTCTATATTATAATAATGAAAAATGTTCCAGTCAAGTAGTCAGAAAGAATCAATTTGGTCATATACCTTTTAAAATAGTAACCTATTTAAAGCTGTTCACTTCAAAAGACTACACTGGCCACTGTTTTAGACGTTCCTCAGCAACTCTGTTAGCTGACGCAGGCGAGGATATCCTTAATATAAAACGATATGCTGGTTGGAAATCTTCAACTGTGGGGGAAGGATACATTGAAGATTCTGTGACAAATAAGATAAAAAATTGGGAAAAGATTGTAAATAGTAATATGTTCTCCACTGCTCGCTTCATTGAACCTGAAGATAGTGCCAATTTTAAAAATAAATTTTCGAATATGAGTACTGATTCTTTGAGCCTATACCTTTCAGCAGTAAAACAAATTGTGAAAAACGAGACAGCAAATTCTACCGTTTCCATAAAGAATTGTTCAAATTGTATTATTAATATAAAATAGTAAGTGGAAAAATTATGTAATTTATGTAATTTGTGTTGTCTGAAGTGGTCTAATTTATCTGTTAAATACTTTACATTATTAAATACACATTATTATACGTAATAAATCTGTTTCTATTAATATATAATGATTTTATTAATTATGAACGGTGAAAATCTAGTTTATCACCCGCAAAATTTAGTTTACCGCCCACGGGTACTAAAGTAGTCCGTGGGCGATAATGTGACACTTTGCGCTTGCCAATGTGATTCATAAAATGTACTTTATAGCTCGGCAGTGCATAAAATAACTTATGTACTTTTTTAAAGACACTCTCATCTAGATACTTAAAACGCTTTGAGCTTATGCATCAACTTGATATATTTAAATAAAATTAATTATTAGTAAAGGCCGGATTTAAATGGATTGGCATATTTTTTTTCTGAACGGCTTCGGATTAATTAAAGTTTTCTTAGCGTTTCAGATAATTATAAATAAAACATGCGCATATTATTGCATATTTACCAATAAATGCATATATCTTAAAATAAATGCATACATTTTGCAAGAAATGCATATAATTTGCATAATTGAGTACATTTCGTCATTTTTAAAATTTCAATAATTTCACCAACGCTAGTGCGGCTGTTGGGTTCTTGGAAGCGCACATCTGGTCCGGCTACTTCCAAAAATGCCGCCTTTGAAATTGGAACACGTGTCGACATGGTCTAAGTTGTCGATCAGACCAATAAAAAAATATAATTTATGCTTTGGCATGCAACAATAGTAACGACACTTTAAATATTATAGTTTTCCTCACAACGTCAGTGTCTTTCGTAGGATAAACAGCTACATTTCTACTTTTCAGTGGTACAATTTTCTATTGTTAGTGCAGTGAAATCTGTTATTCTAAATATGCCTAAAGTAAAGATGTGCAAAAGTCAACAAATCCGTGAATGGATATCAAAATCTTACTCTGACGAGAAAGCCATATTTTGTCAAATGTTACAAACACGTAAGTTAATTAAATAATTTAATATCTGTTGTAAGATTAGATTAAATATTAAATTATTATTTTGATGAATTTTTATCAGGCGATAAAAAAATATCTTGTCGACCAGCACCTAAACACAAATTCGCATAAAGAAAATGCAAAAAAGCAGAAGATGCCTTTAAGACAATTATTTGGAGGTGAAAATCAACAACAATGGAAGATGATTTTGCTTTTGGAATATGTGATGCATTTTTGGCAGCGGATATACTGTGGACGAAAATAGAAAATCCCAAGTTTAATTCATTTTTGGAAAAATATTGCAAATGGAAAATTCTTAATGAGCCTACGTCACGGAAAAGTTATTTAAACAAATGCTATGATTTAGTAAGTTTCATTAAGTTGAAGTGGTATACCAGTATTACAATTTCAGTTGACGAAACAACTGATGTACGGGGAAATGTCGTAGCGAATTTGATTATTGGCCTATTGTTGGACTATGGCCTACAGCTAGTAATGATTATGAAAAAAAGCTAAAATTCTTTACACGAATGGAGTTGTCTACATATTAAAAGCTGCTAACAATTTAAAGGTGTTTTATCCAGATTTGCTGCACGTTACTTGTCTTGCATATGGGTTGAATTTAGTCGCAGAAGTGGTGAGAAATGAATATCCCATTGTAAATAAATTTATATCAAACACGAAAAAGGTATTTTTAAAAGCACCACTTCGGAGAGAAGTGTACGCAGAAAAGTGTCCAAATCCTAAACTACCACCAAAATCAGTTCTAACGCGTTGGAGCACATGGCTAGAGGCAGCAATTTTTTATCAAGAAAATTTCACAGTCATAAAGGATGTACGTATGTTATACCTTTATGAAAATATCAAAAATATATATGTTAGTTTTAAGTTGTTGATAGTTTTAACGGTCCAGATTCAGTTGCAATACAAGAATCACAATATGCATTTAATAACACCAAAATAGAAAGCGAATTAGCGTACCTTGCCACTTGTTTCAAAATATTGGTCTAGACAATTAAAGCACTGGAAGCATCAGGTGAAACCCTCGTAAAGAATCTTGAAAGGATAACGGTCATTCGAGGATCTTTTAGAAATGCACCAGGTGTGGTTGCTAAAAAAACCTATACCAAACTTGAAGCTATTTTAGCCAAGAATCCGGGATTTTCAGTTTTGTACAAAATATCCATAGTATTAAATGACTCTGGTTCGAATGACTGCACCATAGCAGTATAAAAGTTACCACAGTACAAATATGCACCAGTAACAACTTGTGATGTCGAACAATCCCACATCACATTACAAAAATATTTTGTCTGATAGGAGACAAAATTTTACTCCAGACAATTTAGAAAATGATCTTGTTTGCCATTTTAATAATAATTAAATCAAAATTGTATTAATTTGATCAACATTAACATGTATACATGGGTTTCATTTCTTTTGATATTATCCGCTTGATTCCTGTGAATTTATTTAGCTTACTGTCGGCAGCTTCTGTGTTAGCTATACGGGTTGAGATCACAAACACGGTGGCGCCTATTTTAAAAAGAACCTCTCCCTAGTTCTCCTCGTAACTGGCTATCATCTCAATCTGAAATCTCCGGGGCATTTGTGTTTGGTAAGTGATAAGTTGATAGGGTTTAAACTAAGTTGGAAAGGCCCGCATCAGAATCGGGTAAAAATTTTCAAATTCTGTACTGACTTCACCATATATGTGGTAGGATCCGATGACATCAGTACTTGTCACTTGAAACTGCATTCGCGAATAAAACCTCGTTAAACTATCGTTTATAGATCTTGTTATAGATAAGTCATTTGTTATCTCAAATTCTTGTGTACTAATTAACAAGGATTGGCTGGCGCAATTTTCATTTAAAATGGCAATCAATAAAGTTGGCAATATAGCGTCCACAACTGTGTGTTGTCTCATCGACTACAAAATAAATATAATTTTCACCTATTCTTTCCTAAATTTTCATCATGGTTTCCTCAAACAATAGATTAATATATTTTTTTCTTGTAGTTGAGCGACAAGGAACTGACAGTTTCGTATACTAAATTTAAACGTTGAATTATGTGGAATGTTTGCACTTAAGAAGGCGTTACACAACAAGTCATAATGGAAACTATTTTTACTTGTTGAAGTAAACGATTGATCCAGAGTAGCTTGTGGTGCATTTTTAAATCTCGAAATATTTCTTTTATGCAAATCAGTTCCTACATCACGCGTTAGTTGAAATTTTTTGTCGCATCGAATGTATAATAATGATTGCAGATACTACTATACATAATAAATCAAACCATCCTTTCCAACATAAATTAGCAGCTTACCACAGCATGACCCATATATTGATTAATATCCCGATGCACAATGAATTTAATAAAGAATATAATGTAATTAAACAGATCGCTTAAAACAACGGTTATGAACCGAATATAATGGATTCATTAATTTCAAAAATATCTTACAAAAAATTATTTGGTGAGGTTTACCCTACTATTAAAGAGGTGTCAGACAAGAAGTTTAATTCATTCATGTACATAGACCAAGAATAACATAAATTATCAAGATCCTTAAAAAAAAGAAAAATTAATATCGCTTATAAAACGAATAACAATTTAGCTAAGTATATCAAAAATAATAAAGAAAGAACTACTAAAGGTAAGAAACCGGGAGTCTATAAGCTATCATGCGGATCATGTACTAAAACATATATTGGACAGGTAGGAAGAACTTTTAATAAACGATCAAGGATCATCAATATTCCTACATCAATCGGAAAGCTGACTTGACATCCGCTAATTATTTATTAGAGAAGGACCACGATTCTAATTTACAATTTGATATTCTCCATGTCGAAAATAAATGGAAAAAAATAAACTGCTTAGAGTTATTAGAAATCAATAAGCTCAAAAATTCTGATATACTATTAAATGATAAATTAAACTTGAATTATTCCCCGTTGTTAAATTTGTTTGTTCTGTGAAATGGGGTTTGCCAAATTGTTCTCTTACATTATTAATTTTGTAATTTCCATGAATTTAGATACAGTTAAGGTTGAATATAGCGATTAAGATAATAGTTTGAAGTAACCCAATATCGTTGTGTTAGATATATAGTATGTAGTATTAGTTTATTGTTATACTCGAAGAAGCTACTGTGTAGCGAAACAGCTGTCAGATATTTTTTAAATATAGTGTAAATCTACAAACATCATTTGTGTGTTAATTTTTGTGAAATGGATTTACATTAAGTAAAGGTCGAAACTATTCAAGATTTTCAATATTAAATTGATGTCATCGAAGACTAATTTAAGAGAATATTTTTATCTTTCGCTGAAGAAGTTGATTGGATGAAAAATTCAATTACACTTATACAAAAAAAGTATTTGTTTATCTTTGATATTTATTATCAGCGGCAATCACAAAAAGAAGTCAATTAGTTTAGACTGAAATTAGGTAGGTTGGTATCAAAGATATGTCTCGAATGTTTAAATTACTCAATAATCACAAAACAAATTTCATTCAAACTGACCCAAACTCTTCAAGAAGTACTTTTGCTTTGTCATTAGAATTGTATATGTTATGTTTAGTGAACATTAAACATTATTCTTTAATACGTTTTTTCAGTTACCTAAATTAATAGAAATGAATATGTTTACTTCCAAATTAGTCATAAAATAAAGGTGCTTTATTTTAGTAAAATATTACAAAATAGGTATTTGGTTATTTATATTTTAATGTTATGTTTTTTGTATAGTATTGTCTACACAAAAATGTGATTAAAAATTACAAATAAATATATAAGAAACATTTATTTTCATCAACCAACAATCATTACAAAAATATAAAAAATACAATATATGACTAATATTTCTAATTCAAAGTATATATATATATATATATATATACATATTTATTACATATTACATATTACATATTTATATTAAATAAATATAATGATTATCTATACATTTACATAAAATATAAATTATTAAATAAAACAAAATAATAACCTTATACGGAGATATCAGCCATACAACATTACATCATATTGTCTTTCCATTTGATTCCTTTTTAAGTATGTTAGATATTATTTCTTAACTTCGTAAGTTTCGTCGCTGAGGTAAGAATATGTTTCTTTTAATTTTTCGTCAGTCTTGTATTGAAAAACATCGCGGAATTCTTCAATGGGAAAATTAAACTTTATGTTTCTTCTGCCACCAATAGCTTCTGTAAATTGCACTTTGTGTGGATAAAAGCAAAGTTCTCCATTTCTTGTCGACGTCTCATCTTGAACATACGAGCATTTTATGGAATTTTGAGGCGCCGCAACATGAAAACTTATAACGAACACTACTACTGCAATTCTAAAGATCATATTGGTGCGGTTTAGATTTAGACAAGTTTTTTAACAATATGATATTTCTCCTACCAATTGATAACTATAACCACTAGTTTCCGTGTTTTGTTCTTTTATACTTTTTTTTTGTTCGAAACGATTGTTGTATATTACGAGTTTTCGCGAGTTCTTTTCATTCACTCATTTGCGTACAATAATATTCACTAAAATAGGTATGTTAAAAATATAAATTTTATGTCATTCAATTTACGTGTTTCTATTTTGAATTCAAGTGATTTACGATTGTGGTTTTTTAAAAACTAATAATAAATCATTTATGACATCAATATCTACAATAAGCCAATGATTTGAATTATATATACTTGTATATTATTAAGAATATATGACTAATTTTTGAGAAAGTAATATAGTTATGTGTTAAGAAAATATCTATGTCATAGAAAGATTTACAATTATACCAGATAGTTTGAGGTAAATAGTGTATTTTAGATAGAACGACCAGAACATTAAATTATTAGATTTAAAAACGTAAAGTTTGCGTAATTCTTCGTTTCTTTGATGCATGTTGCCAATTTTTTTATTAGTATTAAGAATTACAAGAACTAAAATATAATATTTTAAAATTTCGTAATATTTTGTACATTTGTACATTCTGTTCATTTGATGTATATACATATATGTATGCTTATCTAAGCTAGCTGTTTATCCCAATTGCTACACAAAACTGGCTGAGAAAACCTTAATTTATTTTTGAACTACCAATACCTGTGAGCAATTCATTTTGAGACTTCCATCTGTGACTATTTGCTCTTCAGCTAAGCTGTTTGGTCATGACTTTTTCGCTCTAAAGAGCAATATTCTATGAATATTATGCTATTTCAACTTTTTTAGTCATTTTTCACTATAAATTTTATTAGTTCAGCTCCTTTTATGGATTGTATTAAATATAATTTATAATTACGATTATTTTATTGCGTTAATTTAGTAAATTATTTTCGTTTTTGCCAAGGCTGCATAAAACGGCCCAATTTACTTTCTGTGTACATTATTATTTTTTATGATTTTTTGATGATATAATTTTGGTAGTTTCTCTATTTTTCACGATTTAAAATCATTATTTCTGCAAATTTCGTTGCCTGTTTCATTGCGATTTTATGGGATTTATCACAAATTGGATCCTATTGGTCTTATTAATTGGATTTAATCTTATAGATATTTTATTTGCTTCTATTGAAATTTGCAATTTAACTCATCCATGTGCGGAGAATAAAATATTCATATCTGCTAGATTTAGTACTCGTTTGTTTCGTTGTTAATTTTTTTTTTCAATAACTCTATGTAAGTAAAATTATCGTTACGGATCATTTCAGTAATCGTTGTTTGTATTTCCAATTTTTATTTATTAAATTACTTTGGAAAATCAGATTTTTTAAATTAGAGTAACTCCATATCTTTCGAACATACATTTTTGTGTCTGATAGAGAGTGGGCAGAAAGTCTTCTTTCCAGTTCATAACCGTTACTAGATGTACAAATACAAAAACGAAATATCTTGTAGAGTGTTACATATTACACAAGGCATCATGTTTTAATAAATATGAAACAAAGCAATTATTATTTTGGCGACACTACTTTAGTGATAAGTAAAACTCAGTCCTTCAAACCCGGAGCATTTAACAATACCAATCTATCCATTCCTATTTGTACGATTTAATTTTTGCAGATGTTCTTGTTTTTAATTTAGACTTTAATTATGAAATTTCGTGTTCTTATTCATCTTTATTCATAGTTGTATTTTATTATTTTTGTTGATTCTAACTTTCTAATGATGTTTGAGAAAGTTGTATTTTATTATTTTTTGTTGATTCTAACTTTCTAATGATGTTTGAGAAAGGCCCATATCAGTATACCTCACATGTCTGTATGAATTTTATAATTGGTAACCACTAGGTAACACCAGATCCTTTCTGTAAGTTGATGGTCTGCAGGTATATTTATTCACTGATTTGTCAAACGATCAAAACAGAACAGAAGCAAGAAGAAAATGTCATCGACGGTAGTTTGTGTTGATAGTGTCTCACAAAATAAATACTCTTTAATTTTATTTTGACATACATACCGCATGGAAAGCATGTGTTGAGCATAGCTTGTTATATCTGTGGTCTCATTTAGTTAAATGCCAAAATGATAACTATTTTCGACTTGAGCTATTACGTATCTTTTAACGTTTAATGTCATCCTTTCAATTCTACGATGAAGGGTATCATTTGACAGTGGTATCGTATCTTGTTATCCAGGCAGTGTGTGGGATAAAGAAGAAAAACAAATTATATGTCCTGGTCTGGCCAGTCGTTGACTGGTTTCAATTACACTCGTCAATTTGCAATCACTCACAAGGGCACAGGAGGGAGTAATTTCTCCAAGGAGCATATTAAAACTACTAAATATTCCACTACAAAGTCACTTTTGACTACTAAAGTTACTAAACACTATGCTAAACGCTATGCTAAACACTGGCAGGGAGAGATTAGAGTTGGATCTAAAAGGCGTCAGCGTTGACGGTCTTGTAGCCGTTAACTTCGTAGGGGTGGATTTGAAGTTCTCGAAGCTGAAGACTTATAGTGATAGCTACCTTCGGTTGCTGAGGCCTAGTAGCGCGTTCCTCAATCAGATTCGTCCACTTAGCACATCAGATTCGTCTACTTCGCACACAATTGTAGCAGTGCTTCTATTGTTTGGGAGTTGGCCTGTGCTATATGGAAACAATAGTCGTCTGCCATACGTTCCACGTTGTGAAAGACGAGATTAGACTCTGGAGGATTGAATAGCAGACACAGCCTTCTTAGATGGTCGACGAATGCTGCTGGTGGTTCGTTAAGGGAGTTCCTTCCGTCACTTAGTACCGAGGAACTCTGCACTGAAGCACTGAGCAACCTCCTCCAGCGACATAAAGACGGTACAACTGCGTTATCACACTTGCTAGATGAGGTAACGCTGTGTCATATATATGTTCCAGGATTTCAAAACGCCGACCCTGTAGATGCGCCTCCAGACTGGTCAGGAATACTGTGGCATCCTCCATCAGTTTTCGGCTGAACTTGCGTGGTGTCTGATCTCTGAGAGTTTCTGTCGATACGTTCATGGCTTCCACCATACTATTAATGATGGGTGGAATCTCGATCGCTGATGATATCGATTGTTGCGACAGCTATTTCACGCATTCGCGGTGGGTACCTGCATTTATTGGCTAGTCGCAGGTGTCATTACAGATGCATTCGTCTGAGTTTACGTTTGTTTGTGTGAAATAATGTTAAATATAAGAGTTAATAAGAGGTAAATATAAGAGACGTGAAAGCGGCCGAAGTTTAAATTCGATGAAACAGATGCTTTACGATTTAATTATTATCTAATGTTTCTCAAGTTTCAAGAAGCGTTGTATATGAAATTATGTCAGAACTCTGTAATTATCGTAAGTTGTGCTCACGCTGGGTACCAGAAATGTTCACTCAGTTGCCCAAAACCAATCGTTAAGTAAGAGCTTTGCCTGAGGTACAATGTCGAAGAAGATATGTTTTTAAGTCAAATCGTTTTCAAATTGGCAGCGGGGTGTTGCTTGTGGAGTTCTTGCCTCGAAGTGACACAGTGAATACTACGGCATATTTCGAGGGCTTAAATAAACTGCGTTGTGAAATCTAAAACAAAAGGCATGGTACAATCAGTATCACAGTCTGCAGATTGTTTAATAAGCCTACCGCTATGTCGGAATATATTCGGCTTTTATTTCGATAGTTTATGAAATACAAACATAGTGGGACAAACAAATTTTATGTGCATTTAGTTTTGCAACGGATCTGCGAAGAAAATCTGATTTATTTTGTCAATAGTAATTTAAAATAATTCTTTGTCGAGTTTGTACTTACTGACTAATTTCAAATAGTAGAATTACTTTTCGTTTTTCTTGCACCATAAATATTTTATTGTTAATCCATATAAAAGTATTAAAAAAAGCTATTCATTATTTTAGATTCCTTTATCTATTACATATAGTAACTAATATATTGCTAAATAGTTAATTGACGAAGGAGATACTTGTTGAAACTTCATTATAACGCTAAGAAATAAGTAATTAAACTTCTAGTTTCAAAAATTCTTTTATTGTAAATACCACTACAATATTGTTTCGCCATACAATGGCTTCATCAGGTGGATGAAATACTGAATATGTACAATACAAGTTTGAATATTTATGTGAAAATTATTGGAGAAATGGTGGTGGAAAAATTTTTACAATCTTAAATTTAGTAGAGGGGAGTTGTTTAAATCTAGTTGGTCATTTAAAGCTAATCCTAAACTATTGTATCTATTAATTTCTAAGTTTTCTAACAGGTTACTTTTTTACTTTTTTCTTGAATGTGTAAAATTTTGAAATCTATATTAAATCTATGATTGATATCTATACAATGACTTGCGAAAGTTGAATTTGTTTTCTTTTCTTTATGGCTTCTCTCGTGTTCTTTCATCCTAATTTTGAATGTCCTCCCCGTTTGTCCTATGTATACCTTATTACAATCTTCGCATGTTAACTTATATACATCAGAGTTTGATTCTTTGTCTATTTTATCTTTGTTGTTTTTAATAATGTTCTGTATAGTATTGTCTGTTTTAAATGATATATGTTCGTTATTAAGTTTTTTAATGAAAGTACCAATTTTTTCCGAAATTTTTCCTAAGTAAGTGGTTGAATTATAGGAATTAATTATCTTGTATTTTAATTTTGGATAAACTAAGGAAAGGGTTTTAGATTTTTGTTGGCTATTTAGGATGTTATTGACAATATTTATAGAGTAACCATTGTTTAATGCTATTGTGTATATTCTAGTTAGTTCAAGGTCGAAATTACTTTTACTCATAGGTACATGAATTAATCTATATACCATTGATATGCTGATAATTTGTGTGTTATAGGATGAAAAGAATTAGCGTGTATTGTGGTATCTGTATGTGTTGGTTTATGGTATTAGCCTTAAATAAGCAAAAGGATAACCAGGGAAATAAATATGCAGCTAAACATATTCTAGAAAATTACCGTACTACTAAGCATTTTAATATTGAAAATAGAATAATTAAATCAATTAAACAGAAAGCGACTAGTAACAATATTTACAAAAGCTGATAAAGGAAATACAGTTATAGCAATTCCGGAATCCAACTACATACATAAAGTTCATGAATTCCTCGATAATAATTCATTCATAAAACTTAAATCTGATCCTACTAACAAATTTCAAAAACAGATTAAACAAACTATAGACAAATCAGGTTCTCTTTTTAATAACACTCAAAAATGTATATTAACCACTATGAATCCCCTACCTCCCAAATTATACGGTTTAATTAAACTACATAAAGAAAATACACCTATACGACCAGTAGTATCGTACGTAAAAGCACCTTGTAGAAATGTGTCCAAACACTTAATAGATTTAATTCTTACACACACTAAATTCAAATCTAAGTTCTCCGTTAAAAATTCCCAGGAATTAATTAACAACATTACAAACTTGCAATTACCCCACCCCAGGAGGTAATAGATTTAATTACTTTACAACTAGAACGTAGAAACACGAACATTGTCACAAAGACCGAAATTTTAGAGCTCTTAGAAACGTGCCTGGAGCAAAATTATTTTCAATTTAAAAAGAAATTTTATAAACAAACAGAGGGTCTAGCAATGGGAGACCCACTAAGCCCCTTATTAGCGGAAATTTTCATGAATAATTTAGAAACTATAATTAGTACACATCCCTTGTTTGGTAATTGTGTATATTGTTTTAGGTATGTTGATGACATATTGATTTGCTTTAACGGTTCAGATAGATAATTAAAAACTTTACATAATTATATCAACACTATATATATATATATATATATATATATATATATATGAAAAATTTTGTGAAAAACTTATCTGCGCGGAATGTGCATATATCGATATTTCACTGTTTTTTACAGATCATCAGTGCACCTTACCGAAGACAGACATGATATTCACTTCTATACTACGTGTATATATACGAACTGTAATGAACTTCATGTGTATGAGAATCAATAATTATTAAATCTCATTTTACATGCGATTGTCGCTATAATTTGTTGCATTTAATTCTACAATTCGGCAAATCACTTTTGCCCTAGATTGTAGACGCAACAAGCCGCGACATCAACTGTACAAGTTGTCAGTACAAATGAAAAATTTTGTGAAAAACTTATCTGCGCGGAATGTGCATATATCGATATTTCACTGTTTTTTACAGATCATCAGTGCACCTTACCGAAGACAGACATGATATTCACTTCTATACTACGTGTATATATACGAACTGTAATGAACTTCATGTGTATGAGAATTAATAATTATTAAATCTCATTTTACATGCGATTGTCGCTATAATTTGTTGCATTTAATTCTACAATTCGGCAAATCACTTTTGCCCTAGATTGTAGACGCAACAAGCCGCGACATCAACTGTACAAGTTGTCAGTACAAATGAAAAATTTTGTGAAAAACTTATCTGCGCGGAATGTGCATATATCGATATTTCACTGTTTTTTACAGATCATCAGTGCACCTTACCGAAGACAGACATGATATTCACTTCTATACTACGTGTATATATACGAACTGTAATGAACTTCATGTGTATGAGAATCAATAATTATTAAATCTCATTTTACATGCACATTCTGCGCAGATAAGTTTTTCACAAAATTTTTCATTTGTACTGACAACTTGTACAGTTGATGTCGCGGCTTGTTGCGTCTACAATCTAGGGCAAAAGTGATTTGCCGAATTGTAGAATTAAATGCAATAAATTATAGCGACAATCGCATGTAAAATGAGATTTAATAATTATTGATTCTCATACACATGAAGTTCATTACAGTTCGTATATATACACGTAGTATAGAAGTGAATATCATGTCTGTCTTCGGTAAGGTGCACTGATGATCTGTAAAAAACAGTGAAATATCGATATATGCACATTCCGCGCAGAAAGTTTTTCACAAAATTTTTCATTTGTACTGATAACTTGTACAGTTGATGTCGCGGCTTGTTGCGTCTAGAATCTAGGGCAAAAGTGATTTGCCGAATTGTAGAATTAAATGCAACAAATTATAGCGACAATCGCATGTAAAATGAGATTTAATAATTATTAATTCTCATACACATGAAGTTCATTACAGTTCGTATATATACACGTGGTATAGAAGTGAATATCATGTCTGTCTTCGGTAAGGTGCACTGATGATCTGTAAAAAACAGTGAAATATCGATATATGCACATTCCGCGCAGATAAGTTTTTCACAAAATTTTTCATTTGTACTGACAACTTGTACAGTTGATGTCGCGGCTTGTTGCGTCTACAATCTAGGGCAAAAGTGATTTGCCGAATTGTAGAATTAAATGCAACAAATTATAGCGACAATCGCATGTAAAATGAGATTTAATAATTATTGATTCTCATACACATGAAGTTCATTACAGTTCGTATATATACACGTAGTATAGAAGTGAATATCATGTCTGTCTTCGGTAAGGTGCACTGATGATCTGTAAAAAACAGTGAAATATCGATATATGCACATTCCGCGCAGATAAGTTTTTCACAAAATTTTTCATTTGTACTGACAACTTGTACAGTTGATGTCGCGGCTTGTTGCGTCTACAATCTAGGGCAAAAGTGATTTGCCGAATTGTAGAATTAAATGCAACAAATTATAGCGACAATCGCATGTAAAATGAGATTTAATAATTATTAATTCTCATACACATGAAGTTCATATATATATATATATATATATATAACACTATAAAAGCATTAATTTTCTAGATTTAACTATATCATACAAAACTAATAAACACGAGTTCGCTATATACCATAAACCAACACATACAGATACCACAATACACGCTAATTCTTTTCATCCTATAACACACAAATTATCAGCATACAAATCAATGGTATATAGATTAATTCATGTACCTATGAGTAAAAGTAATTTCGACCTTGAACTAAATAGAATATACACAATAGCATTAAACAATGGTTACTCTATAAATATTGTCAATAACATCCTAAATAGCCAACAAAAATCTAAAACCCTTTCCTTAGTTTATACAAAATTAAAATACAAGATAATTAATTCCTATAATTCAACCACTTACTTAGGAAAAATTTCGGAAAAAATTGGTACTTTCATTAAAAAACTTAATAACGAACATATATCATTTAAAACAGACAATACTATACAGAACATTATTAAAAACAACAAAGATAAAATAGACAAAGAATCAAACTATGGTGTATATAAGTTAACATGCGAAGATTGTAATAAGGTATACATAGGACAAACGGGAGGACATTCAAAATTAGGATGAAAGAACACGAGAGAAGCCATAAAGAAAAGAAAACAGATTCAACTTTCGCAAGTCATTGTATAGATATCAATCATAGATTTAATATAGATTTCAAAATTTTACACTTTCAAGAAAAAAGTAAAAAACTTAACCTGTTAGAAAACTTAGAAATTAATAGATACAATAGTTTAGGATTAGCTTTAAATGACCAACTAGATTTAAACAACTCCCCTCTACTAAATTTAAGATTGTAAAAATTTTTCCACCACCATTTCCCCAATAATTTTCACATAAATATTCAAACTTGTATTGTACATATTCAGTATTTCATCCACCTGATGAAGCCATTGTATGGCGAAACAATATTGTAGTGGTATTTACATTAAGAGAATTTTTGAAACTAGAAATTTAATTATTTATTTTTTAGCGTAATATATTGCTTCCATTTAATAATGCTTATGATAAATATATGTATTTCAAATGTGTCTTTGCCACTGTAAATGTTCAGCATCCGGCATCCATGCCGAGATTAAATATTCTTAGAAGTCTGGCAGTGAGATCTGTGTCATTGGTTGTCGATGGTGATGCAGATATGTTTGCTAATCTGGCGTTCACTCTGTTGTCGATGAATTCTTGCCGTCTATCCTGGTATACGTCGTTTGATGTTCCGCTCTGTGACCGGATGTTGTTGAGTCTGGTCAAGAAATCTCTGTATATCGGCGATGCCGATAGTATCAGACGTCTTATGATGGGGGCTACTGAGCCTCCGGACTAAGAGTTCTAGTTGGTGGTGTTGTCCTCGTGTGTGTTAGCATTCTATGTCTTCGTTTTTATCTTGGCGGTGAACTTGCTATCAGGCATGTTTTTTGGGTTGTATTCAATATCGCCCCATATGCGGCCTTCGAATTATTATTTTAGGAGTGTGGGAAAAAAGATGAAAATAAATTACTTGCCCTAGCCTGATCAGTCTCTAAATTTGCGCACTAATAATAATTGAATAAATCGGTCTCAAATTAAAGCATCGCAATTTTTGCATTTTTGATTCTATCATATCGCATCAAATATTTGAACTGAAAGAGTTGTACAGATTAAGTGAATCTGCTCTTCGAAGTTACTCCAATAGTGTTTTTTTTGCTCCACATACCTAAGTTGGAGAAATTAAATTCGTCGAACTATAGAACAAACTTAAAATGATTCAAACGCATATTACCAAAATTTATTAAGCAATACAGGAAGATTATCTTCTTTTTATATTTCTAGGTAATAAAGTTAGCACTCCTTTCATTTTATAAAGATAAAAATTGTGTTTTTTTAGAATAAATAGGTTAAAAAATAATATTAATTAGATATGTACATTATATGAAGCCGTATGGTATCGTCCTGTTTAAAATGTTTTTCTTTTTACTTTTATTTTATACTGTTCTTCGGCACTTTCTGATATCAATATCCAACAATAATCCAACAATAAGAGAATTTGACTGTTCCACTTGCCCTGATAACGTTTCTCAATAATAAAAATGTCTTGATGAAAACTTTCACCGTGTTTATCACTCACGTCGCCGAGGTTCAGAGGAAAGAAATCCTGATGCGAGTAAAAAAAATGTATTTCCAGGTTTGTGTTACAACCCAACTAACTTCTAAGAAGTTCATTGATAAGTGCTATATAATTTTCAGATTTTCTTATCAAACCTAATTTTATGTGTAATGGCAGTAGTAGTATTTTATTAGATTCATCTAGTGACTTATGAAGTATATTATTTTGTTCAGGAATAAACTGAGCCCTGACTGGCCAATCTTTAACAATGTAGAGGAAATTTCTTGATCGACTATCCCACTCACAAAGAAAATAGCAATTCTTTGTATACCTTAGTTGTAAACCGAGTAGAATTGCTACAACTTTGAGGTCTACGCTGATATATCATTTGTATATTTTGTAATTAATTCTGTCTAGAAGAAAAGTCATATTTTCATACGTTTCTTTTAAGTGCATTGCGAGACCAACGGGAATGGTTGGATAAACGTTTCCTATGTGAAGAAGGACAGCTTTCAAACTCAATTTCGAAGCATCAATAAAACAAAGCCATTCTTCGGGATGGTATTAGTGACCTAATGCCAACATCAAATCGTTGACATTATTACAGTATGAAGGACCTTCGTCGGTTGAAAAATACTGTGATAGTACTTTCTGACGATTACGATACACATGGAAACTGTTAGCTCCAGGCACACATATTTCTGTGTGGTTGGAACTAACAGTTTCCATCCTTGGAGTCTAGATGCTAGTACTTCTGCTTTAGTTTTTGAAAAATTCATGTCTGGAATAAAATCATTTAATTCTAATTGATTGAATTGCTCTTCAGATGGCAAATATTCATCATCGCTGGTCGATAACTTGACACTAGCTTCCTCTGGTTTTGTAACATCATATTCTTCACTCGAAACATTTATGGGTCTTGGTACTGGCAAGGCTTCCGAATGAAGTACTGAAGGACTGAAGGATGAGTAGCAGAGGAAAGACTAGCCTAACTAATATTTTTCTTATTTTTGTTGGGAAAGCCGAAAGGTTTCGTGCAGCAAAAGTAGCAATCAGTTGGATGGTCCGTTTGTTCACGTCAAATCATAGGTCTTGCAAATGGTATAGCGCGTTCTTAGTTTGACCAGCCTCTCAGAGTAATAAGATAGCCTGCGCAGCAAATGCTGGAAGCTCATGGCTTGTTTTGATGTTCAATGGTTAAGCTAAAATAGTGAAAATATAACTTTTCTATTATTAAAGGGTTAATTTTCCACTTATGCTGGTGGGTAGTCATTTCTCCACATACATAACAGAAACTGTTTGATTTATTTATACCCATATGCGATATTATGTGATAAAAAGACGTTTGGCTATCACAAACCGACGCACATTGAATCGAAAGAGCCGGGTGTAGCTCTTTATATACTCACATTGCCAGATACCTATCAATTCTTAATTTGATTGGTTCCAGAGTAAAAAAGGGCATGGTTTAACTGCTCTGGCGTAAGAAACATGCAAGGACATGTTCAAGCATGTCCACTCAATGTTCAACAGAACAATATTTTTAGTAGTACATATCTTATATAAAAGTAACTTTGAAATTTTATAAAATTTCATGCTTTTTTACTTTTAAACATTTAAGAAAATATCTGAAAATCTTGACGTCTTGGAGAAAATGTTAAATCAGATTCAAAATCAGCATGACAAACGGCATAAACTACACGTATTGCTGTATAAGAAAACCAAACTGTATATTACCAGTATATCACACTTCTCTAAATGAATAAATGGCAGTTTCAATACGAATAAATATAAGATATTATTGGAATATTATTTAAACTTATGCAAGCAACAAATTATTCAATTAATAGATATAAAATTTATCTGCATTGCTTTATACGAGGGCTGTTCTCTTTCCGCTGAGCCTGGTAAAGTAAAACACAATTTATTTACAAAAGAGATTTATTTAAAATTTTTCTCCCCTCCACAGTCAATGCATTTTTGCATCTGTGAAAACCAATCTGGAAAACATTTTGTCCAATCTTCTGGCCGTAGTTTGTTTATTCCATTTTTAAAGGCATCAACCGCTTCTTCGGCCGATGTAAAACGTAAACCCCGTAATTTATCCTTTACCCGCAGAAATAAGAAGTCATTAGGTGCTAGGTCTGCACTATACGGTGAATGACCCATTATTTCTGTTTTAGGCATTCAAATACTCAGTTGTTCGAGCGGCAGTGTGGGCCCAAGCGTTATTTTGATGCAAGATAATCCCTCCTCTTGAACGCTTTTCGTGAACATTTTGGAGAACCTGAGGCAAACAAACTGTAGTGTACCATTCTGAATTAACAGTACGTCTATCCTCCAGTGCTACAGTGGAAACATGCGCAGTAATTCCAAAAATTGTCCATCTTCTTGTTTCGGCTTTTTTCACGAACAACATTTGTTGGAGCCGACTCATTCCCAAAAAACGCACACTGACGATTGTTGCTTTTTTGCGGCCATAGTGGTATACCCATGTGATGATGTTGTACACCAAATGAGACGATTCATGGTAAACGATCTAGTGTAGATCTGCACCATCTCACACGGTCTTCTTTTTGAATTGAAATTAAGTTGTGGGGAATCTACCGAGAACAAAGCTTACGGATCTTCAAATGTTTGTGTAAAATAATGTTAATTGCTTTCATACCGATCTTTAAAGTTTCTTGAATGCTTCTGACAATAGTATGCCGGTCCTTTTCAATCATGTTCCGAATAAGACCAATATTTTTTTCTGTAACTGCCGTTTGTGGCTTTGGAGCTCTAAAACTATCATTTAAGGAAAGTCGACCGCGTTGAAATTCTTACCACCGCTTTATGGTAGCGAACGAACACGATTTGTCACCAAACACTCGATTGATTTCGTCAAAATATTTTTATGGTTTAAGCCACGCTTGAAATTGTAAAAACTCACAGCTCGATAATGCTCCTTGTTCAGTTCCATGACTTATTGGCGAAATAATTACTTTAAACTTATGTAACTTACAAATAATCAGGTATATTCGTCAATTGTCATTATAATTAAACCTGTAAACAACTAGATTGAAATTGCCATCAAAATTTGTTGCAAGATATCATCGTCTACTAGATAGGGTCAGCGCAAAGAGAACAGCCCTCGTAGTATTCAAACACAGATTCCCATTAAACATTTTTCTCTATAACATTAAGTTTGACGTTTCTCAAATGCTTATTTTTAACATTTAGGGTACTAAATATTTTTGCGTCAATTTAGTTTTCTCCTAAAATATGTAAAAACATACAGAAAGTTTCATTCAAAAATGTATTGTCCTACTAGACATTTCGACAATGCGTTTTAAATTGTTTTTGTTAAATATTATTGTCGTAATCTGGGGAAAAAATGTAAAGCTTTTATTCTTTATAAATGAATTTATTATTTATATGTCTAAATACAATAAAAAATTATTTTACATATGCAATTAATATGTATCTGTCCATGCACAACAAAGCGAATGTTATAAATGGTTCGGTTACCGGCAGCAACTACTGCTGAAACAAAAGTAGTGCTGACAAGCAAATTGCGTATCGATTTTGAACAAAAATAATTTACGAAGAACAAAACTCTAAACTATGTATTTTCTGTGAAACATTGAAAGTGTAAAACATTACTATGAACAACTAAAATTTGTTCAAGGTGTTCCTGTGTTAAATTAGTTCTTTTAGATGTTAAATCGTCTTTAAAAATAGAACATACCCGTTCCACACTACAACTGGTGATGGGTGCCTGATTAAAATGTTGCAAAATTGCACAACTTTTTGTCTCAGCTTGTTTCCAAATTCAGAAGGCATACTTTTCATTCGATCGATAACGGTTTCTAAGTTAATTATCGCCTCTTTTAGATTAATATCTTGATTTTGTATGTAAGTAATCGTGTCTGTAAGACACTGGAAATTAGCTTTCATAAAGTTTAGCTGGTTTTGTAAATTTTCAATTTATATCAGGTGTTTACAATTAGAAACGGTTTGCGTATCATCATCTTGAAGACGAAAAACAAAGTTTTTTACTTCATCCAAGTGTTGCGAATAGAAAAATGCTGCTTCTAGCTAATAAAAATAAAGAGTAATACTAAGAACAGAAAGAAATGGACCAAAAAGAAGAAGCTAAAACTACTCCAAAAATAAGATGATAAATTAATCTTAATATTTATAAAAAATTATAGGATAAATATACAATATAAGTAACAATGTAAAACGGATTTTTTAAAATACTAAAAGTTGTAACCATATAACACTGAAAGAAACGAAACCAGAAACAATCCCTTATAGACGAGAATAGAAACGACACTATCTCAAGAACAATAAATACATATATCTATCGAAATTATATATAAATGTATACACGTCTTACACGTCACTGTAAAATAGAATTTATGAATGAATAGACATAATGACGACGGGAATAAGAACACTGCTCGAGGCATGCAATCGAGCAAACAAATAGTGGGGCTGTTATAACATGTATACTATACTCGAGACCCCCAAAACGTTTTATCGGGGCAATTGGTCATTCAATCGCTTCATTCCGCTCTCTGGTAATAAGTCACAGGAGTAAAAATATAGTGATATAAATGGTAGCTGACACTAATTTATTTTTAAAGTTTAGAAATAAATATTTCATATTCTCATGTTCATAAGTTGTTTAAGAGTATATAAAATAAATTATTTTTATTTACATTTAACGTAAAAATATTATTCAAACTTTATCGTTATTCGGAACAGGTTCATTTTTGCCTTTCATGAAATTTAATGCTAAACTAATACGATTCTTTTTTTAACAAAAAATCCGAAATTAATGTTGTTCTCATTATCTTTTTTCACATATTTCTATTTTTTGTATAAATTTTAAATTATATATTTAATGTATTCAAAGATTTGTTTTTCTCTCTTTAAAGAATTGATCCTTGAGCTCCAGTCTTCCTGTTTTTTATTGTCCAAATATGCATTTATTAAATATTTAATAAATTTATTTTTTTTTGCGGCTACGATATATTGATATTAGATTAATAACAATTACCTCTGATTTATATGAACACAAAAAATAATACAAAACACGCATTAATGAATTAAACAAAAGTGGAAGAAGTATGAGAAATGTCTTTGAGGTGACAGTGTCGCCCATTTTGAGAAACACCGTTTTGCATTTCTACTTGCACAATTACTATATCTAAATTGCTGTTATTTATACTGAACAATTTCTTTTAGCTTTATGTTTCTAAGGTAAAAGTTTAATATATTTTTCAGTTTGAATTATTTTCGAGAACAATGGTTCAATATGTTTTATAATATCATAGAAATTCTATAAACTGTTAAATATATGGGAGATTTGGTAGGCAGAACACTGTGTTAATTTATATTTTGGTTACTCATTTTTTACATTTTTTCGTTAAAGAAAGGCTTTCTATTTTTGTTAAACATTTTATTGTTGTATAGATATATTATTTATTAATGTTTTAATTTTATCTGATTTTTTTTTTGTAAAGCTTTTTAATTTTTTAGTAAATAAGGAACCTTACATAAATAAAATAAAAATGAAGCTTTATATGTTATACTTATTACACTTTATACACATACATAATCATCATATACTAATTAAAGTGATAGGCTGTGGAATGCAAGTTCAATAAAATATGTCTTCATATTCGACGCAATCACCGACAGCATCATAACCGTGCTCACATTCTAATGGCTTTCTCATCTTTTGTTTTTCGTTACTGAGTTTGATGTAATCTACAAAATCTTCCGTCTCTTTTACTTCGCCATCGTTCGGAATTACTTCAGTGTTGCTCTCGCTTTCTACTAAGTCAGAAATTTCATTAGTTTGAGGTAGCCTAAGCTTCTTCAGCAGCAAACAATGTACGGTGTTTGTTCCGTTTTTGTTAGTTTCCTTTGGTGAACACACAATCGGATATGCACACGCGTTAAAGTGGTAAACCGCAAGGAAAAACCAAAACGCGATTGCCGGATTCATTTTTTGATATTACACGGATTTATGTATTAAAAGCGATTTAAGATATTTGTCGTGTACGTTCACTTCGGGTAATTTGTATTATACGCATTGATAGTTTATAAAAGTAGTCTTGTATTTATTAAAAACAGTATGTGCGAAGTTTCCGGCATTTAGATTAGATAGAGTACATAGAAAAATATGAAGAAATTATTTATTTGGATGCGTCTACACGTGTTCGGCCAAGGTAATCTTTCGATTACCTTGTTTTCGCATTTGTGTTTACATATGGATATAAATCGAACATTGATAGCAAACATTGTAAATATATTCCAGAAAATCAAATAAAGACTAAACATTCGCAAAAATTTATATTTAATTGGTTTAAAATGATAAAAATGATTATCAATAGCATAGTATTGCAAAAATAAACGCTAACACTCCTAAAATTTAAATAATCAATTCTCTAGTAATGAAATTATTTTTTCAAACGAAAGGTATTAACTTTCTTTGATTGTACCATGTTTCAAAATTAGAGTACGGAAAACACGGTCATATTATTTTTTTTAACAAAATGTCAAGTATTGTCATTCGATTGACAATTCACTTGACGTTTGTAATGTAAGGACAGTTCAAAGAACGACATACGATTTTGGATCCATGAATGACTCGATTACAAATTATCTGGATCGCTCGTTATATAACGAGATAAGACAATTTGTAATCGAGTCATTCATGAATCGGAAATTTGAAAATGAAATACACTAGATCTTTTCCCTAATATAATTAATAATTTAACCTAAAGTTTTCAAGTATATGAAGAACATAAAGCCATTGGACACGAAGTTAATGGTAAAATTCTTCTAGGACCTCGGCCTGCTCGATAATTTCTTTCCAATACTATTTTTGGAAAAGGAAGACATTTTTCATTTTCCATTCTCTCACTTGCAGCTCGTTAATATTGTTTTTTATATAATCGTTTGATGGCCTATATCTTCTTTCAGTCTTATAACTTGTCGCATCTACTGTAACAATTAAACGATTTCCATTTAGATTGTTGTAATTCATTCTTGGCCTCCACACTAATTCTTCTAAAATACATTTTCTGTAAAAAATGTTCAGGACTTTTCAACCTTCTGTTTTTAAAACCCATACTTGCGTTACTACTAACAAAGATTGACAGCCGATTATATATATATGTACGAGGCATATCTTTTTATTGTTGGATATAGCCTTAAAATAAAACAATGGATCGACTTAAAGTGCTTTATTGCTTTTCGAAATATTTTCCACCAAAATTGATACACTTCTGCATTCGTTCAAACCAATTGTTAAAGCAGTTATTTAAACTTCAGTTGAGACGGTCAAAATTGCCATTTAAAGGCATCTGCTGCTTCTTCCGCTGACTGAAATCGTCGATCACGCATTTCATTCTTAATCTTAGTGAACGCAAAGAAATCGTTGGGACTTAGATCGGGACTATACAGAGGATGATCTAATAATTCGATATTTTGCCGTGCCAAACACTCAATTGCCTTTCGAGCTGTGTGCGAACGCGCATTGTCATGATGCAGGATGATTCGTTGTTGTGGGTTGGTAGTAGAGTATCTCAGCCGATTCTAACATCTCCTCATTGACCTTGATCGCATACATATTGGCGATCAAGGTCAATGCGGAGGTGCTAGAATCGGCTGAGGATGACTGACCTTCTTATACAGGGTGAGAGTGGAAAGCTAAATAGGAGGTTCTAGAATCACATTGGATGAAGGGGTTTTAGAAATGGTTGAGGATGATCTAGGTCATTTGAAGATTAAGGAATAAAGAAGAATGTTAGGGTGGGGACAATGTTAAGGTATATAAAGTTTGCTTGTGTTAGTTAATGGATGCTAGTATCAGAGAATATGTTGAAGTGGAAGTTTAGTGAAGTACCACAAAGTTCTTTAATAGTGGAAGAACGTGAATTGGAAAAAGATAATAGTGGTTCCTTGATAGTGGAACAAAGTGAATTGGCAAAAGATAATAGTATTGATAGAGGTTTAAAAGTAGTTTGAGATATTGAGTAGTTGGAGATATTGAGGTATACTTGGGTATTGAAGAATTTTTTACTAAAATGTCTGAATCAAATAAATTTTGGAAACATGTAGATGCAGCTACCGAGAATTTTGCACGAGTGACATAAAATGGTAAAAGATTTGTTGAAAAATATGTTAGAGAACCAATTTGGGAGTTACCATTAGTTAGGAGAATTTTTTTTAGATATGTATTGATATGTTACCACATCAAGATTTTTGAACCAAGGTTAAAAATTGTTGGTGCAAAAAACATTATGTTTGCTTTAATTCAAAGGAATGGAAGTGAATAATGGCCGAGACTACAAAGTTAAGACAATATTTTGATTACAATAGTGGTATATTTCCAAGCATCAGATATATGAATATTCGAATATCATCTGAATCATTTAATAGAGTACGTTGAATTGTGAAGATAGAAACGTTTGAAAGCTTATCGGAGTTATGGCGGTTGAAGGAAACATTGGATTGTCGACTAGCGGTTTTAGAAGATATGAAATATAATATTTCATGAGATGTAGAAATAGAGCGAATGTATAATGGTGGAATATCCGAATGTGTTTGTATAATGAAGGAGTTAGTTATGTATTGGCCTCAGAAAATTAAAAATGATTATTTGAGGAAGAATTATAACGAGTCATCGAAAAAATTTATAATTAGAGTAGACTGTGAAATTGGGTTGGTACTTTAGCCACTTCCACATAATGACATTTATTATTTGACATTGAAACTATAAGTTTGTGTCAAATTTTTAATTATTTAATTTTTAATTTATTTGGATGTAAATGGACAACATTTTCAACAACTTCTGTAGCTATATGTAAATTTTATTATGATTTCGATATTACATAAATTATTTGTTATCTTTTTTGTTGTAGTATCATTTCAATGCCATAACCTTTTTTACAATGAAACTAAATGAAACTGTCAAGCATCAAGTAATGTGGCATTATGTGGAAGTGGCTGAAGTACCAACTCAATTTCACAGTCTACTTCAATTATGAATTTTTTCGATGGCTCGTTATATGATTATGAAATATAATACTACTATAAATTAGATGTGTTTTATCTTTAAATTTGTAAGGAATTAATCGCGTAAGACAAATTTATGGGTGTTTAGGTTAAGTGAAATCGACTAATAAATATTTGTATACCACATGTGTCAAATATCATTATGCATAGGGAATACGTATGAGTATATACGATGTATATGGAAAAGTCGATCCAATGCCGGCGAAGACCGCGACGGCCGGCAACGATTGTCTCCGATTGTTTCGCAAATACAAGTTAGCAGTAATCATTTGACCATCGACATAGGTACTTGTAATGCGTTCTAAAATAACATTTACGAATTGTAAGGGATTTGCTTTTCTTATTTCTTTCAGTAGATGCAGGAAATTTTTAAGCAGCGGTGCGTCGGATAAACAAAAGCGTAATTCTAATAAAATTAAAGAATAATCCTAATAAAATAAATAAAAAAGGATTCTAAAAATTATAATAAATTATGTAAGAGGTTCAAAAATTCCTCCTTGCACAGCAAGACATTGTCCTAGGCGGTCGTAGAAATTAGCTCTTACACTTGCTAACATGTCGGCAGTTAATGAATTCGCAGCCTCAGTTATTTTTTCTCTCAAGGCAACTAGATTTTCTGCTCTACCAGCTTCATGAGTATAAACAATATTTTTTAGATATCCCCACAAAAAGAAATCATTTGGAGATAGATCAGGAGATCATGGGGGCTATTTAATGTTTCCTGTTCCAGTAATAAGACGGTCAGGAAAAGTATTTCCTAGAAATTCCTTTACCCTCACTGCATTATGTTCTGGACAGCCATCATGTTGAAACCAAACGATTTCCTGATTTATTCCAAAGTTTTGAATGGCGGGATGTATTTGATTTTTGAGTATTTCGAGATACTTGTCAGCATTTAATATACCATCAATAAAATAGGGGCTTATAGAATGGTCAACTAAAATACCTGCCCAAACGTTTAGTTTTTGAGGATACTGAGTGCGATTTGCAAAATGCCGGTATTGATTTTCCGAAGCCCAATGTCGAAGAACAGAGGGATTGTGCTTTCCGTGTAATGGAAAAGTTGATTCATCGGTGAAGAGAATATTTTTAACGAAATTTTCATCTCGATGTATCTTTTCCATAACGTCTTGACAAAACTCCATCCTCCGGAAATTGTCCTTGGGAAATATTTCGAAGTTTTCGAATATTTGAAGCATTTTAAACCATTACGTAAGGGAGTAAAGAAATATGTTCTTGATAAAAGTTTATCAGTAACTGATTATAAAAATGTGGTGGAAGATGATGGAAACATAATGAGAAGAATGTAAAGAATGTAAAAAAAGAATCAAAAGATGATAAACGATATATTCTCCCTGATAAAAGCAATACTTTGGCATGGGGTCATTATAAAATCGAAGGTATTACACGGGAAGAAAACTTACAAAATATACTTTTAGACTAAATGCTCTGACATAGATATCTAATTATTTTTTGTAAATGTATTAGTCATTAATGTATTTTAGTAATGATATTAATTATATGCATCTTTTGTAAATGTGTCTAATAAATAATTGTAAGTTATTTAATCCTACTTGGTATTATTTAATTCTACTTATTTGTATTAATTATTTATAAAATAAACAAAAAACAATTGAAACTTAGTACTTTTTTATTTTAAACTATATGTACAGCTAAACCTCTATAACACATTGTCCTTAGAAATCCAAGAGTTGTGTGATGAAGGCATTCCAAGCCACTTTACGCGAACTTTACCCTTCTGTCATCGTATAATTTTTTCAACAAGATATACGTCCAGATGCTTCACTTTCAGCAACTCTGATTCGTAGAACCTCGCTAAAATATTCTATTTTTGCAAATCTTGTATTAGATAGGTTCTGGGGAAGGTGTTTTGAACTTTTCTTACTGTGAATATCTCATTCGACCAATTTGGCGTATACATTTTTTAAAACACGTGCCTATATTTACTGATACGAACAGATTCTCCCATCTTAAAATTTGAAATTCTTGGATCACCTACTTTAATATTACTATAAATTGAATTCAAAATACTTCTAACATTTCTTTGATTAACTGCTACAGGTTTGTGCCTTGTTATTCGATGTATGGTGTTATTATAATCGTTAACTAATCCTTGCAACATATCTATCCAACGATAATTCCCATTGAAGCTGAATTCCTTTCACATCTTATTTTTTAGGGTTCTATTAAAACGCTCCACAATGGAACTTTTTAGATTGGAATAGGTAGTGTAGTGATTAATATTATACTGATCCATAAGCTTCTTGAAATGAAACTTGAAAAATTCCTTTCCTTGATCGTTTTGAACATTCTTCGGAATATTTTTTTCTCAGTTGAGAGTATGGATTTCATGGCGTTCATTACTTCAATCACTGTCTTATTTTTTATTGGAATTGCCCAAGCAAATTTCGAAAATGTGTTTATACATACGAAAATGTATTTGAAATTGTTGTTTTCTTTTGCATACGGTATCATTTCAACCAGATCGATTTGAAAATAAATCCCGCAATCCTTTTATGATGAGCCGACATCGACTTCCTCCGAGCTGGTCTATATATTTCATTTACGACATCCCTCTTAATTGACGACATTTCCTTCGATGACTTTTTCCGCAAATACTGCTTCTGTTTTTGACGGTGTAGGTTTGGTACCAACGTATATCGACCCAAACGTTGTTCCTTCTGTCAATTCTATCGTTCTCTTGGGATTAAATAGTTCTTTATTACACTATTAAACTTAAATAAAACACCTTATATTTCACAAACAATAGTATATTGACTATATGTACATTTCATGTGCACTGCACACATCGTCAGTAGTTACTAATACATGTACTTAAAAAATAATACTTTTAAATTAGTAACTACTGACGATGTGTGCAGTGCACATGAAATGTACATATAGTCAATATACTATTGTTTGTGAAATATAAGGTGTTTTTTTTAAGTTTAATAGTGTAATAATTTCACAAGTGCTCAACATATATACTACAGTTCTTTATTAATTTGTGTTTGTTAATTTCTCGTTGGAATAGTGGACATTTATAACCTTCCCACGATATAATTTAATCTTATATAAATAAGTATGTTTCGCCAATGACGTTCTTACATAATAACCCATAAAGTCAATGGAACTGTCACTATATATTTGAATAATATACTTAGAAGTTGCTGTTGCACTTGGAGAAGGAATATTTTTTCTACCATTTGTAATACTTCTTGAAATCTAGGATGTTTAAGAAAATCTGAGACTACATCGACATCCATTAAATGTCTCTTAAGGACCTGTTTGTGTATGTGTCTTCCAAATTTATCTATTGTTATCGTTACCTATCATTGGTGTCGAAATATAAACTGTCATACAACCAAGACTTTACAGATTATGCAGATAGACTATTTTATAATTTTTGACTCTTTCAACTCCTCTATTATTGACAATATCTCGTTCTGGTGCCCTGAGTGACCAGCATCCCTCGATGCTACTAGTAGCTTCAATCTATCCACAGTTCGTTTATATCGTCCCAGTACTTATATTCAATTTTACTTTTAGGTATAACCATCTTTTGCATGGATACCTTATTTGACAAACCTAAGCCAGTCTACCAAGTTCGACTCCACCAAACTTCAGGCTTCTTCCCTTGTATTATAGGTTTTAAAATTGATTTGTATTTAAAACCTTTGCTGACTGCAAACTTCCTGTCAGGATCGTAATCAACTCGATGAGAGTTTGTATCACTGAGAATGAATTTATAATTCTTTGCATCAGCATATAAAAATTTCCCTGGTTTCTTCTTGAAAAGCAATTATAGTAAACCTTTTGTTGCTTTATAAGTGAATTGACATCAAATCTAACATCAGCGTTTCCAATTTTTAAATTCCCACCGACTTCGTGAACACCATACTTTTCATCAAATTCATCCTTTTCATTGGTCATTAAATCCGATAAGATATAGCCGTATAGTACGATCATAATCTCTCAATGATTCTTTAACTTCATCCGTTTCCAGAAGGGTTTTATTCAACGATTTGTTAGCAATTATCGACTTAGCTGGTCGCGTACTCAGTAGCGATACGGCATGAGCCATTGATTTATCTAAATCCATACTTCCACTTGTATCCGTTTCGTCTTCTTTACTTTCATTTCCTTCCCTTCTTTCTGGCGCTTGTGGCAACAGGTGACCTATGTATTCATCTTCTAAGAATGAAGACATCTGAGGTTTTGGTGCATCTGGTTCAGACTTCGGTGTTGCTAGAACTTTAGATGTTCGAGGTGTAGTACCAACTCCTTCCAATTTGCGCTTGGTCGGGGAAGAATGTGTGTATGGACTAAACCAGGACACGTGTTTTCGTGTAGGTGTCCCTTGCCGTACAGTAGACGTTCCTTGTACTGCTGCATAGGATTTTTCTGGAAAAACTTCCGACCATGTGTCTGGTATATCCTCCATAGCGTCCTTCGAATGGGTTCTACATTGCTTTGGAATGGTACTACCTAATTTCCTGGCAATTTCTTGCAAAGGTTTGGATATAGGCGCATACTGTATATCAATATCTCTTTGAGACTTTGCTATATCAGCCCTTAGAGTTCCTAAATTTTCTTTTAAAACTGCGAGCTTTTACTAAATTATTTATTAATTTATCTGCTATGTCTCTTTACTATTTAACGAATACTTACATGGTGATATAGATTTACTAAAGTAGGATCCTTTTAATGATATTTTTGTAGGAACTTATTGTAAATGTATGTAAATATCAAAACCTAAACGGTATCTTCCTTCATTATACTTACAGTCAGTATCGATAAACAATAGACCAAATGATTTCTTCTAACACATTCTGCATACGTTTAAAAACTGTTCAAAACTTAAGTCATGAATATGATCGTTAAATATGTTTCAAATTAGTGTCATCTTGTCGAAATAAAATTAAAAGATTTGTATTATCCCTCAACAATTGTTTAGGAACAGCACTATATATTTGAATCAGATAAAAACCATCTAAATTCCGATGCCTACCGAAAGAGAAGACCCGCTTTACAATATTCAAATTAATAGTGGGTATGTCGTCGAATATTATAATAGTCGGCAACTTGATCTGGTGTTACCATATCATTCGGATCCGTATATTCAAAATAACCTATCTCTGGAATAGTTTCCATGACATGTTTAAGATATTCATATTTATGTTGATGAAGAGATCTACAGCAGATGTAAATATTTTTGAAGCGCAACCCATTAGGATGTAATAATAAAGTAAGGAGGGCACTCGTTTTATCACATCCTGAAGGACCCACTATTGGTGCTCTCTTACAAGTATCACCGAATAGATTGCTGTGTCGGTTAAAATTTTTGTCATTTACTCCAGAATCGTAGTTGGTAAAGGCAACGATAATGGTTGTACTTCTAAGTGCGTACTGTACGTCATGAATACACGATGTCTACTGAACCATATCGGAATAAACGATGTATACTTAACTATATCCTTTGTACACGTCCTTATTAATTGAAAAAACAAATGTAGATCTTTTCTAATTTATTAAAAAATATAAAAAAATATAAATTAAATTACATTAAATGTTAACTATTTTTACATAATGACATATTTTAAACATTTAAATATTTATTTTTAAATTATATTAAATGATTAAATACATTAAAATGACAATTTGAAATTACATTTTTGAAAAAATTACATTTATATTTTTGAAAAATTACATTAAATTAATATTTGCTGAACAATATTTAAATTAATAATTTGCTCAATTTGTGAAATATTTGCTTTATTATTTATCCTGATGAAAATGGCGAAGGTGGTGGAAATGTTGAAGACGGTGAAGATAATGGAAAACGTGATGATAATGAAAAACGATGGAGATATTGAAAAAAAAATGAAAATAAACAATCATAAATAATAAACAATGATTGTTTATTATTTTCATATTTTTTCAACAACTCCTTCACTACTTTCTCCGGCGACATCCGCACCGGCTGATTCGGAGTCTGGGGCTCCGGAACATGGGGTTCCGGAACTTGATACTCCGGTTCTTCCGAAGGCTCCGGTTCTTCCGAAGGCTACGGTTCTTCCGAAGGCTCCGGTTCTTACGAAGGCTCCGGTTCTTCCGAATATGAACCCCATTCAGACTCCAGGGGCTCCGGAACTTGGGGGTCCTGAACTTGGGGCTCCGGAACTTGGGGGTCCTGAACTTGGGGCTCCCGAACTCGAGGCTCCCGCTCCGTCTCTTCTGAGGATGACACCCAATCAGAATCGTTAAACAGGCTATCCAGATTTAGTGGAGGAAGATTTAATGGAGGAAAGTCCGGGAGCGGATTGTGGTGTCGGTGTTGTAGGCGGTGATGACGTAAATGGTGGCGGTGGTGAAGCTGTACGTGACGGTGGCATCTCCACCGTTACTAATACTCTGACGATCGATCTGCCAGGTGTCGGCGTCACCGTCACTCAAGTAGTCACTTTGAATTCCTGTAAATGTAATATCTTTATATTGAGCTCCATGAAAAAGTATGAAATCGACAAACAAACGATACAATCCGATAACACTATTTCTTCTGACGAATATCACCCCATGGAAAAGATAATGTAAATATTGCCAAATCCATACTTCTTACCAGATGTCACTCCAGGATGTTGACAGATATTCTTACAGTAATATACAGTAATATATTACTGTAAGAATGACTGTAAGGATGTTGACTGTTATATTTACTGTAAATATTACTACTGTAAGGATGACTGAAAGGATGGACAGTTATATTTACTGTAAATATTACTACAAATATAACTGTAAATATTTCCAAATCATTATTCCCAAATCATACTATTATGGTCTATCTACGTCCAAGGGTCTAACTTCGTTATTGAACATATCAATAAATCAAAGTCTGCAGTGCAAAGTTTAAAAGCATGTAATTAATTTAAAATATCAGTAAATTTGAAAATATCAATAAATCAATTTGCAGTGCAAAGTTTAAAAGCATGTAATTAATTTAACTTTCATTCCCTATAATTAATTATTCATTAGCACTGTCATCATCATTACTATTGATATGTTCAACTATCAAAGTTTTCATTTGTTCGAATCGATTTCTTTTCCTCCGGTAGGATTGAACTTTCTCATTAATATGAACATTTGGGATGTTCGCATTAATGGCACCATTATGGAATTGAAGAAAGAGGTCGGAGTTGGATATCTGCTCATTCACAGTGACTAGTAAATGAGAAAGGGAAGCATCTCTAACTGACGAATTTCTCTCAAAGTGCGGCATAATTTTGTCAGGAAGTGTTAAAATACACAGCGAGAGTGTTGCGTGGTTGATGTTGACGTGATGGAAGTGATTGAGGTTGAAGGTTAAAGGAGTAGTTGTGTTTGATGAGGTGGTTGATATTCTCTATATTCTTGTTCTGACGGAAGTGTTGTGGTTGAGTTTCTGATTGAAGTGGTTAAAGGTTTAAAAGGTGTATTTGATCTAAGTTCGGAGTTTTTTTGGTATTTTTTTTTGTAGGGGGTAATCAAAGGTGAAAGATGACACAGTGATGAGGAATTTTTATGTCGAGAGGGGGCCTGGTTGAGGATCTGGATCTCGAGAGCGAAGCGGTGGATTGTCAGATGTTTGAGCAGATTGAAATATAACCGATGATGACTCATTGTTGTTCTCGTCGTCGTTGTTGTTCTCATCGTCGTTGTTGTTGGTACTGTTCGAATTGTTCTTGTTGGAATTGTCTTGCATACTGTTCTCCTTGGAATTGTCTTGCTCTACTCATTTCACTCATTTCAGCAGTACTCAGCGGTGCAATAGTAGCAACTTGAGACAACACCGTCGGAAATTCTGTTTCGGTCATAGTAGGAACAAATACGCTAGCAGTCCTCATTACAGCTGCCCTCGCAATTGTACCAACTACATCAGCATGGGCAACGGTAGATAGTACAGTCGATGGTGGTGGAGGTATCATAAATGGTGGGGTAGGTGGTGGTCTACCGCCGTCGACAGTATTTCATCATCTATTTTTTAAAATTCCAGTTGCTCTAGCTCTTGCGTAAAAGAATTTGAATTGGGAGTATTTACGAGGTTTACAGGGTTGTCATCATCAGGCGGAACACCTGTTGCTGTGAAGTGGGTGAATGAGTAAAATTTGGTGTGTCCTAAAGAATAATCAAAATGAGGAATAGAAACAAATTAATTCGAATTAATGGAAATTGAACAAATTATATAATTATATAGTATATAATTGTATAGTAATAAGCTATGTTTATGAAAAAGAATTTAAAAGAACTAAAAAAGAAAGTTATAAAAAGTAATAAGCTTATGAATATTGAACATTACACATGTTTACATGCTATAGCATAAAAAAAATTATAAAAAAAACGTTCTATAATACGTTTCAAAAAATCCAATTTTTCTCTACCCTTAACAAACACTAAATCAACACCTCTACACAATCGCTTAATTATACCGCGATATCATAAAGTTTCTGGGTCAACGGTGGCCATGGGGTGAAAAACGTCTGTCTTAATTTATATCATCCTATTGAGCAAAATCTGATAAAATTTTCAGGTTAAGTGTCATGCTGACGTTAAAATTTGTCATTATATTAATCTTAATGTCAGTATGACACATAACCTGAAAATTTTATCAGCTTTTTCTCAAAAGGATGATATAAATTAAGACAGACGTTTTTTACCCCATGGCCACCGTTGACCCAGAAACTTTATGATATCGCGGTATCATCAAACTCAATTGCAGCTAAATAACCATCTTCCCATTTCAAACTATGATGACAACAAAAGCATATCTTGCAACTTGCCGATCTTCTTCTGCCAATACACAAAAACTCAAAACCGGTTTAAATATAAAACCGCTCCTCCTAAATTCACTATCACAGGTAGTCAACTCCTTAGGCATCAAACTATAATTATTAAATCGATACCATTGAAAATCTATAATTATATATTTCTTTCCACTTAAATCCAACATCTTTAACTAAGCAACCTTCTCACCCAATCAGTAACCATACACTGCATAACCAAATTCCATAAAATATATTAACCATAACTCCCACTACCCAACTTACTCCTCAAACAAATAAAAAATGCTAATACTGTCGCTATACCACTTTGCTAAATGGTGAATACTGTAATTTATTATGTAATATCAAACAATACATAACCGTATTTTTTGGTATATTATCTTTCACCGTAAATTCAATTTTAATCTCCACACCACTTCTACAATATGATCATTTATATTTACCCTCTAGCAAGCCATGAAATTATTTCTTGAAAATATCGTGTTGGTAGTGACAAATAAAATACATTTGTCATTATGTGTATGTTCTGATAAATAAAACTCATCTGTCATTAATGTATTTATTAATTGACACTTAAAAATGTTTACAATAAATCATAAAGTTTTCTGATCGAATCATACTTTAGGAATGGTGTAAAATTAGAAAATGGAGAATGGTCGTACTCCTTGCAGCCTTGTATAGAAGAATTTCGGGCAGAATTTCTAAATTTTCCAACAACATATGACAGTTTGCGGCAATTAATTCAAAAGTCAGTGGTTAAATTCCGTGAAACAGGGTCTGTGTCTCGAAAACCAGGTGCTGGTAGACCACTAAAGCGGACAGTTGAAAATATATCAGATGTTGAGGGACGAATAAATTAATCACCTAAGAAATCGATTCGTAAGCTTTCACAACAAACACAACCGTCATATAGGACCTGCCAGAGAATCCTTAAAAAAGACTTACAAAAATTTCCATACAAATTTCATTGCGTGCAAGAGCTTTTACCAATCGATCATGTAACCAGAGTTAATTACTGTCAGTGGTTCTTAGGTACGATTAATAACGATGACTTTCTTGACAAATCCTTCTGGTCCGATGAAGCATGGTTTCATTTATCAGGATATATAAATAATCAAACAATGCTCATCTGGTCTAGTGAAAATCCACATGAAATTCTTGAAACACCCTTGCATTCACAAAAAATAGGCGTTTGGCTTCCTGTTTCTCGTAGACGGATTATTGGTCCAATATTCTTTAATAATACGATAAATGCAGAACGATATCGTAATAATTTATTGCTACCATTTGTAAATCAATTACATGATGATGAGCTCCGCGAGGGATATTTCCAACAAGATAATGCAACAGCCCATAAGACAAGAGAAACGATGGAATTATTGCATGAATTCTTTGATAATCGAATAGTAGACTTTCCACCATGATCTCCGGATTTAACAATTATGGACTATTTCATTTATCCACATCTAAAAAATAGAGTATTTACGAATCGTCCACATACAATTGAAGAACTTACTAATGCTATCCGAAATGTCTGTGAGGAAATTACATCACATAATTTAAGGAATGCCTTCAATAATATGAGACGAAGAGTTGGGCTATGCATAGAAAATGAAGGAGCTCACTTTGAACATTTATTGTAGCTGTTTTTATTATTAAACTTTTTATTTTTTCAACTGAAACGTTTGTATGTAATTATTTGTCAAAATGAAAAAACCTAATCTGTCATCAGTATAAAATAACCTATATCACACACACGCTGCAAAATAAGTTAACTTAAATTATGGTACCAACTTAAGTTTAAAAAAGAAAAATGTCATTCTAGAGGGTAGAAATATATGATCATATGGTATGTATGTATGTATAGCACCTTCCTGACGTGAACAATCAATGCCAATTAATGGACACAATTTAAATTGACTTAACTTTAACATTGGCTCAGCATATTCATGACCGTAATAAACTTGTTGAAATCTAGCATACATATTATATAAAACAGCCACACGGTTTTCATCAAAATCCACCCGAACATTTTCATATGGATATTTTTCACCATTTAAATAAGCTGTCACATCAGTTAAATTAATTACTTGAAATTTACTCATATTTTGACCCAATTTCCCTTTCTTTCCAGTCTGAAAACCAAAAATAATATATCTAGGTGTCTCTAAATGTGGAGCTGTTTTAATAGCCCAACTATGTTTTGTTGTCTCTGGAATTCCCAGATTTTCAAGAATTTCCCATCCTCTAAAACACAGTTCCATTATAGTATTTTTCATTGTTAATTTAGTTAACGCTTAATCCTGACTTAAACTAACTTTAACATGTGGTACCCGCCATACAATAGCATCAATAATTAACTTAACGCCCTCATTAACAGCAGCATTTGAATCATATATTACATCATTATCATCAGCGCATCTCTTCAACACAGGCTCCTGAGACATATTTAAAATAACAGACTTAAAGTTTTCTGCAAAACCCATTAAAATCTTCAATGGTATACATATACTAAAATTACCTTTATTATCTAAAACCGGAGCCTTTCCAGTAGAAAATTCCCAATCACAATTTTCCAATTTATTTATATAACTTGGACTATGAGAAAAATATCCTTTCATAGTCGATGTAATAATTCCTTACTTCATACACCTCCACTCCACTAATCACATATCTGATATTGCTGAACGTAAAGGCTGTCCCATTATTAATTAAAAACGCAGTAATACTAGCCTTACTTTCATCACTATACAGTCGTAACTTCCCCTCAATTAATAATTCTGACTCCGATGGTAAAGTATAGTTATCTATTTCTGGTACCACAATTCTAATCTCATCATTATTTTCATATCTTGGCGAATCAAACGGAACATGATTATTATATTTCAACTCCACAATAGAATTACCTTTTCGAATTCTTAAAACATCTAAAACTTTCATTTTTAAAATTGTTCCTAAAACACTTTCACAACAAACTTCATCCAGATAAATCTCTTACTATACTAAAGCATAACCCTCTCTTTATTTCTTAATATCCCAAAATTAGCATACCAGAGCTCCATCTCACTTAAATATATCTACACCAAAACTTTATATCCCATACCTTTCAGAAACCTCCTATTCTCATTTGTTAAACGATTTCGTACCCTCACCCCACCAACAATCCTACACAACTTATTTACTAATTTTCGTGAACAATTTCTATTCCTCCTCCACATTTTATTAACACTACTGCTCCTGATTATTCTCTAATTTATAAAAATATCAATAATTCACAAACTTGTACAAATTCGTAAGTAAAATACACCCAACTTTTACATCAATTACTACACACCCTACTTAATCAACAACTGTACTAATACTATCCATTAATTATTTAAATATTCACTAATGTTTACAATCATTTCCCTCAATAAATCATTTACTATTTCTAAAACATAAAACATTTATTTTTTAAAACCTAACGTCTCCTAATCCTCAAATATAATGTCATCTCTTCATCTCTTAAATCAATTGCTTGACCTGTCTGATCTACAGCTCGAATAATAATATCAGATAATACATTAGCATTTACAGGCATATAAATTTTCTCTTGCGGAACCTCTATAATTTTAAAACCAGGTGGAACATTTGGATAGAAATGATACAAAACATATGATAATTCATCATTAATGTATGATCCATCTACAATATTACACATAATATCAATAGCACTAATTCTATTTATATCAACTATTTCATCACTATGAATTGGTATGTTTCGTTCTATTATCCTTTTGTGAAAACCTAACAAGGAACCAATTGAATGTTCCACATCAAAATCAAAATCTACTGATGCCTTCATAAACACTTTCATAGTATTACTTAATAAAAAAATTAATAATAGTTAATAAAAAAAACGCCATTTTTTTCCGCAACTCGCAATTACTCTTTTTCTTCTTCTCTGTTTTGGGTTGGACGCCACCACGTCCAGGCACTTGAGCACACTGCTCTTTGTACTATCCCCAATAGATCTCTCAATTCCACTCTGTTAGTCTTGTGTCCTCGATAAAAGCCACTATCCTCCTCAGGGGAAGTTTGAGTACACTCGAAGGATCCAATAGATCTCTCCCCAAAATATTTCTGTCTGAGTTTCTTCAGTTCCTCACACGTGCATATTACATGAAGGCTAGATTCCTCCTGTTTTTCACATCTCCTACACCAGGGCTCGCTAACAAAGCCTATGGTGTACAAATGCTTCCTTAAAGGACAATGTCCGGTTATTAACTCGGTAATTATTTTAATTTCTCTTTTGCTACTACGAATTAGGTTGGCTGAAAACTTTCCGTCCAGCCCCCTTAGTAGTGTTTTGGTATGGAGTTGACCTTCCGTTAACCTCCATTTATTTTTATGTTCTTTTTCTAGCCATAACCAGATTTCCCTTTTAGCGGAATCCTTAGTGATTCCACATACAGGTTCTGGTACTATGAAGTTCCTATTAGTACCTTCTTTGGCCAGTTTGTCGGCATCTCATTGCCTTTAATTCCCTCATGTCCTGGCACCCATATCAGCGACACTGTATTGTCTTGTGCCAGGTTATTGAGGACCTGTTTACAATATTGCACCAGCTTAGACCTGGTAGATGGGTTCATAATGGCTTTAATAGCCGCCTGACTATCAGTCATTATGTTAATTTTTTTGCTTGCGCAGCCGGCTTCCCGAATTTCATCGGCGCAGGCTGCGACTGCTAACAATTCGGCCTGGAAAACCGTAGTATGTTTCCCTAGACACATCGATATCTTCCTTGTAGGGCACATTCCGCTTATGCCTGCACCTGCCCCCTGACTAGATTGTGATCCATCAGTGTACCAGGTGCCGGCACCAAATCGATCGAGCGACTTTTTGCCTGTTCACTGGTCGGTATAAGTATGGTCAGCTTAGCTGTAAACATAATTTCAGGTTACATACTGTCCACCGGCATTTGAAATATCGGCTCTTCCAGTATAGTTCCTGTGATATCCGTATGGCTCCCTACAACCTTATTAGGACACCATACGTCATTGGCCTTCAGCCTCAGTATCGCAGCCATTGCCTCCGCCCTTATAAATAGTTCCAGCGGAGGGAGACCCACGATGGCTTCCATGGAAGCTGTTCTCTTGCTGTTCATAGCTTCCGTGATTCCCAACAGAGCCTGTCGCTGGAGAGTCGTGAGGAGACCCACCGACGATGTCCGCTCCGTCCTCCTTCACTAGACAACTGCCCCATAGGTAGGTCTTATTACTGCTGTGTACAACCAGTGTACGACATTTGGTTTTAGTCCCCAGGTCTTGCCAACAGCCGCCCTTGCTCCGCCCTGTCTGCCACTTTGGCTAGGTGTCTGCTCCAATTCAGTTTTGCATCAAGTGTTATGCCTAGATACTTCACTTCATTGGTTAGTTCTAACTCTTGTCCAAACAGCTTTACGCTGCCCAGATCATTTAGTTTTCTCATGTTGGTAAAGGCTACCAACTTGGTTTTTTGAGGATTGATAGTTAAACCCTCCTCAAGGCACCATCTTTCTACAATTCGCAGAGCATTTCGCATGATGCTCGCCACTGTCCCCGGGAATTTCCCCTGGGACAATGACAATGTCATCGGCGAACTCCTGCGTTCATATTCCCTGGTCATTTAATGTCCTGAGGAGATTATCCACTACTAGACTCCGTAGTAGTGGTGACAATACGCCTCCTCGAGGACACCCTTTTGTTGTCCTCATGGAGATCGTTTTGTTTTGCATTTGGGAATGAACTACTCTGCTACGCAGCATGTTATGAACCCAGTTGCATGTGGTGCTTTTTATTTTTCGATCTCTTAAAGATCGAATAATAGAAGACATCGAGGTGTTATCGAAAGCTCCCTCTATGTCTAAGAAGACTGCAAGTGCAATTTCATTGTAGTTTAAGAAGATCTTGAAGACCTTGAAGATCTCGTTTCATGTCTCCCAATCATTCCTAGTCGCCCTCCAAGAGGTGACAACTTGATTGGTATCACAATCATCCATACGCTCCGAACCTGGAAAGTGTACCCCCAGAAGATACCCTAAAGTCTCTTCCACGGTAATGGTACACGTCCCGTCCGATTTTTGTATAGATCTAATTGCGTTGGAAGGATCTTTTTTGAGAATTCTGTTTATTCTGGCCATGTCAGGAACACCTTCGATGTCCTCACAGAATTTTATCAAGGCCTTCCTTTTGCTCTCTTTGATTTTATCATTGTATTTATTGAGGAGAGCCTTATAGGCTTCCCAATTACCTGTTTTCTTCGCCCTATTAAATGACCGGCGAGTTTCTTTCCTTAAATTGGTTTACTCTGCATTCCGCCTGGTGGAGTCCGCTTAGCTATACGGCGCTCCCTAAGGGGACAGTTATTTTCATAGCAGGAAAGAATGGTCCGTTGCAACCAGTCAACAGCCAACTCCAGCTCTTCCGCATTCCCTATTCTAACAGGGATATTTCGGGTCGCAGCTAACAGGTCTTCCTTGTAAGAACCCCAGTCTGTTCTCTTGGGATCCCTGTATAGTCTGGGTTCCGTTAAATCTGTACATAGTTCATAGCGGACATACGCATGATCAGAGAGCGACGGGTAATCGGGCACATGCCACCCCCTTACAATATCCCGTATTCCCAACGTACATAAGGTTATATCTATAACTGATTTCCCCCTTGATGTCTTAAAAGTCGGTTTATCACCTTGATTCAGACAGTCAAGGTCAGTACCACAGAGATAGCTAAAGAGAGACTTACCCCTATAATTGTTATCCTTGCTGCCCCAAGCCTTATGATGAGCATTGGTATCTGCGCCGATAATCAATTCCAGATTGTTCTTACTGGTATATGCCACCAAGACCTCAAGATCAGGCCCTGGTAGCTCTGGAGAGTCAATGAGTAGGTATAGAGACGCAATTGTCGTCTCCAATATCCTCCCATCGACACTCAGTCTGATCCTGACTGCCGTCATGTCCCCACTGCATAGCTCCATGATAGGCATCACGTCCAGGTCGTCTCTGAAACAGATACAGGTTCTAATTTTAGTGTCTGGGACACCAACTAACAGCTCCCTTCACCTAATATTTAGTCCTCCCCCCTTACCTCTATTTATTCATGGCTCTTGGATGAGGAGGATATAGATATCTTCAGCCAGCGTCCTTTGACAAAGTGCCGCTGTGGCGGTTTTCTTATGTTGAAGATTTATTTGAAGAATCTTCAAGATTTTGACCCTTAGAGGTTGATGCCTGAGGTTCTTCTAGAGTACCCTCATCCTGCATCACCGGTTTCTGGTCTTTTTTTGTTCAGAGGGTTACAAAGCTAGCCCTCTGAAAGCAATAGTAAGGTCTCCAATCAGTCCTCACCAATGTTTCCTCAGACTCCTTGTCAATCCGAAGGCCCACATGTAGGCCCTTTTTGGAAGACCTGGAACTGAGGGTAATCCATCGGTTCACCTTAAGCCCTGGATTTTGCCTCTCGAGTCTTTTCAAGCCCACTGTCAGATCCTCTTTTTTAGTCTCTGGAAGAAACGCTAAAACTCGTTGCTGTTTTGGCAGCTCCTCGATCTTCACGAGTTTCCTTTTCCAAGTAATCTCTCGTACTGTTGTACGAGTCTTCATCTGCACAGATGACTCCATAATAGCCGTCCATAAGATGGGAGGATTCAAACCTCGGCGCCTTCTACGCCCTATCTATTACCATCATCAGGGCCTCTTGTATGGCTCCCACATTTCCCTCAGTCACTAAGCTGACCGGGTAATCTTTAGGAACTATTGCAGCCTTAATACCTTTAAGAGCTGCTTTGTAACTCACGCCCGAAGCAGAAAACTTCGTGCGCTTAGTTACTTTATCCTCAGGAGGGCCCCTAGCCGACACTGTTCGCTTAACGGCCCCTGTTGGCTTAGGTTCTCCCTGAGGTTCTTTTTGGGAAAGGGGGAGCCTTATTTTACTCGTATCCACCCCCTGTTTCCTCATCTTCTTTAATTTCTTTCTTTGTGCCCCGGAAAGATGTTTTCTTTCCTTGGGTGCACCCTCTGTTTTCGCAACGTTCTCAGTTTCAGTCCGTTGCGTTTCAGTTTGGTTTTTGGAGTCTCATCAGTCTCCATTGCCAAGGGAGTCTCTATAAACTCCTTAGGTTTTGGATTCTCCTAAGACGCCATCTTTTTAATAATTTGGTTTGTTTCTCGGTTCATATAATTCCCACGAGTATGGAAGAAGTATGAGGTCAATGCCCGCAGAGCGTTTCATTTATTTAGCCGGATACACGTGGGGTAAGATAAGTTAATATTTAATATATAAGCTGGGCAATGCATTAGTAGAGCAGAGTTATTAGTGTAACTGTACGCGACACAGATCGCTAATAATCCTCAAGTGTAATTTAGTTATAATCTATATTGTATCGTATTGTCAAAAACCGCAAACAAATAATTTTTTTAAAATTTCAAAGGCTTCCGAAATTTAACTGTCGCAGTCAGGACGGATCTTGGCCACTATTGTTGGAGAATTACAAACGTCGAAAATAGTGAGTGTGAATCTCAATGCTTTGGGCCAAAAAGCGACATTACGAGCAATTAGATTCAACGAGGGTTGAATTACACAAGGCCTGGAGGATCAAAATTTCCAAAAGTACAACGGTTGAACTGGGACGAACATCGAATCGATCAAAATCTCGTCGAGGTACCCATCGACGTTATAAAAATTAAGAAAGACGACTGGAGGAAAATTTCCAAAGGTGCGATATTGAATTGGAAAAAATACAGAAACGATCAACATCTCGTCGAAGTGCCAATCAATATTATAATTAAGAAGAAGCAATAAGCAAACAAAAGAAGTAACACAAGAAACAACAATACTTAACAAGAAGAATAACAAAAAGAACAACACAGACAACAAAGAACAAACCAATCAAAATCGAATGAAGATCATACTAACAATTCTGTAAGTAGATTTTTTTTAAGTTTTTTACATGTCTACAATTTACTGTAGCGATTGCAAGTCATATTTTTGCTTTTGTGAAAAAAGTATTAAAATACACGACGGAAAGCAAACAGATTTACTGAAACTAATACCACTGTCAAAATTCAAGTCAAAATTTGCTTACCAACATTATATGTCTGTAGAAAATCTTTTAGAAGAACTAGTAAATTCCATTAATACATTAAATCTAAACGAAATGCCTAAACTCATACTAGAAGTTCTATAAGCCAAGCAGAAATCTGCACGATACCAATATACAATGATCCAAATACGTTACCATTATTTATTGATGCCTGCGAAGATTTGACAAAATACTTATTTCGATAAAAATAATAGAGACAACCCTTTAAACCCATATTTAATAAGAATAATAAATAGAGCTGAGGATGTTTGCGGTACGGCAGGACCGTATGTAGTGCATCCCCACCAGCGTATAAACACGATGTAGCGAAACACTTTAGTTAGTCGTGAACTGGCAACGTGATCGTGTGTTGTCTTGAGCTCTATTTAATAAGTATGACGGACGTGCCCAAGCCAAGAAAGCGCCCATTGTATAACGACGTGAAGAAATTTATCGGAGACTTTCCCGATTTGTATTATAATGGAGCAAAAGTGGTTTGTAAATTATGCGATAAACAGTTACTTTGCTGGGACAAATACGACTGTAAAAGACATGTTGAAAGTGTACACCACAAAGACAAAAAATAATGTGCTGTCTAAAACGCAATTCATTTTCGATTTATTGACAATGCTACTCGTCTGCGATGTGCCAGTTCACCTGCTAGATAAAAAAGCCTTTCACGACTTTTGGAATAAATACAATTCCAACATAAAGCTACCGTCACGGAGAACGTTACTCACCTATTTACCAATTGTGCGTGAGGACATTGAAAACAGAATGAAAGCAGTAGTAAATGATAAACAGTTATGGGTATGTGTCGACGAAACGACAGATCGAAAAAAACATTCTATTGTGAATATTATAGTGCGTGTACTAGATCCTGTCAAATCAACATTTCCCATTTTATTAGCCAGCAAAAGATTGGAAAAGTGCACTAGCGAAGTAATTACGAAGGTAGTGCTCGATACGCTACAAAAATTTCAAGTTTCAACTAATCAACTCCTGATGTTTATGAGCGATGGTGCTGCGACAATGCGTTCTGTAGGCCGTTCTCTTAAAGCAGATTGTGAGAGACTTTTGCATGTGACATGTAAAGTTCATGCTTTACACCTTGTGGCACAAACTATTCGGCAATGTTATCCAGAGGTGGATGCATTAATAGCAACCACAAAAAAGTGTTTCTAAAATCTCCCAAACGAATTCGAGAGTTTCACAGTCGGTGCCCTGGTATTCCCGAACCACCAGAGCCAATCCTTACACGTTGGGGAAGTTGGTTAAAGGCGGCATTTTATTATGCCAAGTATTTCCAACAAATAAAATCTGTGGTTCTACAATTCAATCCTGCCGAAGCTGTAGCCATTAAGGAAAGCCAGAGACTCTTTCAAAACCCTTCCCTTGATGCAGATTTACAAACTATTTATAACAATCATATAGGATTGTTTAACGCAATCGAGAAATTTCAAAATACTGCATTATCGTTAGCGGAGTCACTGCAAATACTGGACGATGTACACGCCCAGCTATGCGCAGTAAATGACAACAAAAATGTTAATGTAATAGAAAAGTTCGAGAGTATGATAAACAATGATTTTGATTTTACCAGATTAGAACAAATTAGTAATGGTGCAAGTGTAGATTCGGGTTCTATCTATAAAGATTATTTTAATTGTGCGTGTGTTACATCCGTAGATCTCGAGCGGTCTTTCTCAAAATATAAAAAAAATTATTCATCCCGGCGTACATCGCTCACCGCTACAAATATGGAAACGTATCTAATGCTACAAACTTACTGCAAGTCTTATCCACTTGGCGCTATGCTATAATAATCGTAAATAAGGTAAGTGTGTTATTTATATAAAGTACACATAACTGACATACCTAAGTGATATAAATAGCGAATGCAGGTAAAGCAATAAAATCACGCATGCATCACCGATCGAAACAAGGTCATTATATTCGTGCGTTTAACTGAATACTATCCTGGCACACCGCAAACATCCCCAGCTCTAATAATAAATCAAGATTGAGTGGAGAACCGCAATCGATAATGGGAGCAAGAATATTAAAAACTTGGCAAGACATTAAAGCATTACTAGAATTAACATTCTTAGACCAAAGATCAGAAGATTGTATTCGGACAAAGGATTAATGACATGTTAAATTTCCTATTAACTAAAATGCAACTAGATACTGCAGAAGAATTAATACAGTTAAAGACAAACATGTATAAGAAAGCAGCATGATAAACATTTAAAAGAGTATTAATGAATTACGGTAGATTAGGCGAAATAATGTATCTGAAGAAACCAGAGACATTAGAAAACGCTCTAGCTGAAGTGCTAGAATACCAAAATTGGCAGTACAGATGCGGAAAATCAACAATGGCGCAAAATAACTACAATATAGTACATCAGATAACACCAGGACACGTGAAAACACCAGCCCAACAAGAACAACTTCCACGAATGCAACAACAAGTGCCACGAATACAACAGTTTCAAGACCAACCACAAGTAAAACAATTCCAATATCAGCCAAAAACAAATGATCAAAGTAAAGGAAGTACTTATGAACATTAAAGAAAACGTAAAAGCGTGCACTTTTAAATTATTTTCCACTTTTTTGTAAGTTATTTTGATAGTAAAACTTAATAAAAATAATAAACATATTTATTTGAATGGTTTCATCTTCAATTAAAAATTGAAAAATATCGTTCAATCGGTCTCCTAAATACAAAAGCAACCTTTTTCATGTTATATATTATTTTTCGTCTAATTACGACCTAAAATATCGAAATTTTATGCTTTAAAGTCAAAGTCAAATTTCGTGTTGATCCGTGTTATTAATTCATCTACTTGAAATTAAAATCTAAATTTTTAAAACATAAGTTAGCATACTGCGCAGACGCGAAGTTAGCGAAGATAAAGCCACGCGCATTGATTATAAATTATCAGCCACTTGTGCTGAATTGTAAGTTTCAGATAAGAAATTAATATAAAAAGGCGAACGCATCTCGAATGTTTCTTTTTTATTACTTTCTTGCCTGATAATATGTGAAATTATTCCAAATCCTGGAAGATACTAGCTCCGCTAACCTTTTTTTTATTAAAGTCAATTAAATCTCCAGCTTCGTTGAAATCCTTGTGATTTGTTGAAGATAATCATTTATTCAGTGAAGTGGCCGAGTTTAGGTGGATTAACTAGATTTAGCTAGATTAAGTTAAGTTATTATAAAGTAGTCTACAGTAACATATAGTGTGAAGTATTTTGTAATAAACTTCAAAAAGTGTTATATTAAAGATATTAGTAGAGGATCTCAGCCGATTCTGGAACCTCCTCGGAGTGACCTTGACCTTGGTGTATGTTAGGTCAAGGTCACTCCGAGGAGGTTCCAGAATCGGCTGAGGCGGAGGGAGGTTGCAACAACAAAGCCACTGAGGAGGTTCTCGTATCAAGAGGTATGAGACGAAGGGAGGGAGGTTGAAACACCACGGTCACTGAGGAGGTTCTAGAATCAAGATGACCTTGACTTTGAGACGACCTCGAGAAAACCTTGACCTTGAGACGACGTAAAGCTAGGTGAGGTTATATAACCGAGGAGGTTCTATAAAAATAAATGAGGTTGCAACGACTAGCACATCGGGTAGGTTTTTGCACATAATTGTAGGTAGGGGTTATTGGTATTGCATATAAAGGGAGATTATTCGAAACAATTGTTAGTATTAACAAGTATGTCTAAACGTAAGGTTGCTGTGATGGAAAAACCATCCTGCTCCCAACATATTGTGGAAAGAAGTGATTTGGAGGAAGGGGAGAATGCTGAGGAAGTGTTTTGGAGAGATATTGAGTTGGATACCAGATTTGAAGAATTATTAAATGGGATGAGTGATCCCAAAACATATATTGTGAATGGTGATTTTGGACGAAAGGTATCAACCGCTGAAAAGTTCATGAAAAATTATATGAGGGAACCAATTTGGGAAGTGCCATTAGTAGGAGAGAGGTTTTTCTTTTTAAATAAAAGTCATTCCAAATGGATAAGCATTGGTTTCTCTCCATTGCAGAATATGGAGTGCATGTTAAAGCTTGTTGGTGTAAAGAAGCAGTGTGTGTGTTTGGACGTAATGGAATGGGGTTGGTTAATTGGAGAGATTGTACAGTTGAGGGAACGATTCGAGTGTAAGAATGCAGTGTTTCCTACAATTTGCGGGATGCATATGCGAATATCGCGAGAGGTAATCGACGGGTTGACAGCAGTTGTGAAGATAGAAAAAGGTTGGGAATATATGTATTTGGCATATGAAGGGTTGTTGGAATTGTTGCGATTGAAGGGAACATTAGAGTGTCGTTTGGCAGTTTTAGAAGGCATGCAATATAATGTATGGTTTAATAATGTGGTGCGAAGTTTAGCTGAAAGTGATGAAGAAATAGAATTGACAATAACGAAAATGTATCATGGAGTTGTGTCAGAATTTGTATGCATACTAAGGGAGTTAGTCACATATTGGCCAAAGAAATTATCAAATGATGTGAATTATTTAAGAATGAATAATGGAAATAGTTGTACAGTTTGATAATAAAAAAATTAAATTATTGTTATTTTTTATTATTAGATATTTAATTAGCTATTTAGTTAGCTATATAATACTGTCTATAGATTTAATAAGCAAGCTAAATTGAGTATATATTTATAAACCGCATTGGCGTTGCGTTGTTTGTCATTTCACAAGTTGTTTATTCATGAGAAAGATCAATAAGATTACACTAAAAGGTTGTGATGGTATTGAAAAGTGGTAGTTCAAATCGGACAGTAAGAAGGAAAGGTAGTGGGCTACTGAATACCGTGATTAATAAATTACCAGTAGAGTTGCATATACCGGGTTATAGTTTTTGTGGTCCAGGGACGGTATTGAAAAGTGGTAGTTCAAATCGGACAGTAAGAAGGAAAGGTAGTGGGCTACTGAATACCGTGATTAATAAATTACCAGTAGAGTTGCATATACCGGGTTATAGTTTTTGTGGTCCAGGGACGAAATTAGAAGAACGATTACAGAGGGGTGATAAGGGTGTCAATATTTTGGATGAGGCTTGTAAAGTATCTTATGCTCAGTCAAAGGATTTATTAAAGAGGCACGAAGCGGATGAGAAATTGTATGAAAAGGCCGTAGAACGAGTGAAAAGTAAAGACGCAAGTGCAGGAGAAAGATTAGCTGCTACTGTGGTTACCATTGCTATGAAAGCTAAAACGAAATTGGGTATGGGTTCGAGGATACGACGTAAAGATATAAGGAAAGGTAGTGGTAGAAAGTATATGAGGAGTAGAAAAGGTGGAGCTATATCATTTTTGCAAGCGATGAAGAATGCTCGAAATGCTATAAGACGAATTGGGAGGAAAAAAGGTATTTTAGAAAATACGAGAGTTGCATATCAGAGTTTAATGAAGTCGGGGAAGAAAATAAAATTTCCAAAGTCTAGAGTAATTCCAATACCGAGAAAAGGTGGATTTCTACCATTAATTCCATTATTCGCAGCATTAGGTGCTTTGGGATCGTTGGGTGGGGGTGCTGCAGCAATTTCCATAGCAGTAACATCTGCAAAAACTGAAAGGGATCAGTTGGAAGAAGCAAAACGACATAATTTGGCTATGGAGTCAAAATCTGGGAGTGGTTTATATGTAAAACCATATAAGCAAGGTTGTGGCGTATCTGTGGGAAGTGGTCTATACGTAAAACCATATAGAACTGGTTGTGGAGTTTATTTGCCGAATAGTAAGGGTTCAAAAAACGATTAAGTAGTTTACCTCGCAGGCCTTTAACAGAAATAGATTTGTGGAAGTATGTTAAAAGGTGGAGAATTGGAAAATATCGGGGTATATTTAGTAGAGACGTTTTACCTAGACTTATATATAAAAATGAGAAAGGGATAATTAACTTGGATGATGACATTGGGGTAGGTACTCATTGGGTAGCATACAAAAAAAATAATGATGTGGTCGAATATTTTGATAGTTACGGTGATATAAGACCAGCAGTTGAAGTGGAAAAGTATTTATTATCGAATGGTGGTGGTGTTATATGTTATAATTATAGAAGATATCAGAGTATTAACAGTGAAAATTGTGGTCAGTTGTGTTTATTGTTTCTGAAGGATGTTATTGAGTAACCTATGTGAAATAGGAACTAGTACTGGTGTGTAGTGTTATACGAAAGAGGTGTGAAATTCTTGTTAAAATGGGGAGAGATAGTAATGGAAGTATCAGTAATATGGCTTTAGTGAAATCTGGGAAGGGATCAGTTGTGGATTGTGTCTTAAATCCCCCAATATACTTAGATGGCGAATATGAAATGTGCATGATAAGTTTGAAAACATATAATACTGTCCCTAATGTTACATCTACAAACAATGTAGTTCGATATACTGAATCACTGGACAATATGGATTTTTATTGGACAGATATAATTATTCCAGTTGGAACTTATGATATTCAAGATTTGGAGAAATACATTAATGAGAAACTACAAGCCAATGAAGGTGGTAAAAATTTTACTTTGGATGCCAATAGTAATACTATAAAGGTGCATATGAAGGCTTCCGTTGATGTTAATTTTTCAATAGATAATTCAATTGGTCCTTTATTAGGTTTTAATAAGAAAGTTATACTAGCCAATAAAACAGTAATTAGCGATAAAGTGGTCGATATAAATAGAGTAAGTGCTATCGATATTATGTGTAACGTGGTTGAAGGATCATATATTAACGGTGAATTATCACATGTTTTATATCACTTTTATCCCAATGTTGCACCTGGTTATAAAATAATAGAGGTTCCACAAGATAAAATTTATATGCCAGTGAACACTAATGTATTATCTCAAATTATTATTCAAGCTGTAGATCAGACCGGACAACTTATTGATTTAAGAGGTGAGGAATTGACCATATATTTAAGGTTGAGGCGAATTAATTGAGTTTGAAGAAGAGCGCCCTCAATATTTTAGTGGAGATATTAATAATAGACCAATATTATTTGTAGAGACGAAGATAGAGTCGGACGTGTAATTGATATACAGTAGCAGACTAGGATATTCAATATTGGGTTGTGGAACAGTTTAAAGTTAAATAATTACAAATGAGGAGTAGCGTCTTTAATAAACTGCGCACTAGGGGAGGGAATTGCAGATACAAAATAATCGTAATCGATTAACCAATGAAAATAGGAGTTTCTTGAGTGGCATAGGGTATGAAGTTTTGGTGTAGATAAAGTAAATCTTCGAGCAACTGTGGTATGGGGATTATAAGTTAATAATTGGAATAAAGAGAGGATTAAATTCAGTATAAGAAAAGACTCGATCGTGATAAGTTTAACGAGACTGTTTGCATCAAGTTTTCAATAGATATAGAAGTTTTGGATGTTTTAAGGAAGGTGCGTGTCGATAATTCTATCGTAGAGATGGAATTTCACAATCACATACCATTTGGTTTTCCAAAATATGGGAATAACGACGAGATCAGGATTGTGGTACAGGAAATAGATAGATATACTTTACCATCAGAGTCAGAACTATTAATTGAGGGAAAGTTACGTCTGGCAAGTGATGAGAGTAAGAATAGTGATACAGCATTTTTAATTCATAATGCAGGAGCTTTTATGTTTAGTAATATTAGATATGTTATTAGCGGAGTGGAGGTGGATGAAGTGAGAAATGTTGGTATAACATCAACTATGAAAGGATATTTCTCATATAGTCCAAGTTATGCTAATCAATTGGAAAATTCTGGTTGGGAATTCGCGGTGGGAAAGGCTCCAGTGCTAGATAAGAATGGGAATTTTAGTTTTTGTATCCCATTGAAGATGTTAATGGGATTTGCAGAAGACTTTAAGCAAGTTATTATGAATGTATCCCAGGAATTAGTTCTAAAAAGATGTGCTGATGATAATGATGTCATATTGAATTCCGTTACCACGGAGAATATTAAGTTAATAATTGATTCTATTGTGTGGAGGATACCATATGTTAATGTTGGGATGAGCCAGGAATTGGCTTTAACTAAGTTAATTACGAAGAATCATATAATGGAAATGTTCTTTAGAGGTTGGGAAATTCATGAAAATCCAGGAATTCCCGAGACAACTAAACATAGTTGGGCCATTAAAACAGCTCCACATTTAGAAACGCCAAGATATATAATTCTGGGTTTTCAGACAGGGAAGAAAGGAAAAATAGAAGAAAATATGAGTAGATTTGATGCCATTAATTTAACTGATATGACTGTTTATTTAAATGGTAAAAGATACCCATATGAAAATGTCAGAGTTGATTTTGATGATAATCGAGTAGCAGTGTTATACAATATGTATTCTAGGTTTCAACAATCTTATTATGGTCACGAATATAGTGAACCGATACTTAAATTAAATAATTTTAAGTTGTGCCCATTAGTTGGCATAGATTGCTCACATCAGGAAGATGCAATACATAGAAGTGGTGTGGAGGTTAGAATAGAATTTAGTAATAAAGATCATGTGCCAAAGGATACGGTTCTATATTGCTTGATTTTGCACAATAAATTGTATCAATACTCACCTTTCAATAAGGTGGTACAGCGACAGTACTAGAGAACTAATATTTAAAGTGGTGTTGTATAAGTAGTAGATTCAGTTCGAAGTTGGTGTTAGTACGAGAAGTTTCTTTGGTGGTGAAAGATGTTGAACTTGAAAGATCAAAAATGTGGAGCTCCTACTTGACAGATAGAAAATATATCATAATAGATTTTCAATGGTATCGGTTTAATAATTACAGTTTGATGCCAAAAGAATTGGCCACTTGTGATAGTGAATTTAGGAGGAGTCATTTTGTGTTTAAACCGGTATTGAGCTTCGGTGTATTAACTGAAGAAGATCAGCGTGTAGCGGGATATGCATTCAGTCATCATCACGGGTTAAAGTGGGAAGACGGTTATGCATCAGCGAGTGATTTTGATGAAGCGATTAAACGGTTGTGTAGAGGAGTGGATATTGTGCTTGTTAAAGGTAGTGAAAAATTGGAATTTTAGAAGTGCATTATAGATAAACGAATAATTGATTTAGTCGATGCGGAAAAAATAAGGAAGGGAGAAGCAAGTTGTAGTTTCCACGTTGGTAATTATGTGGTGTGCGCTCTAAGTAATGTGGAACGATTGCATAAGTTTATTGAGGAGAATAAAAAGACAAAAATAAAAGTAACATTATAATCTTTGAAATGGGTTGTGTGTGGACTCTCATGACAAATTATGTTGTGAGTAGGGTAGGTAGTGTGATAAGGCGATATGAAGTTGATGGATCATTTGCCGCGGTGGAAGATAGTGACTTAGTTTATATTCCAAAAACATATTTGATGTGGAATGTTAGAAGCTTAGATTTAGAATATATTTGGAATCGGCTACCGAAAAGTTATCATGAAGATATAAACTTAATTAGATGTAGACCATGTGTGGGTCATTATAATGTGTTTGGGGATACTATCGATGGGGTAATTAGGAGAAGAGACTGCAGCGTGTGTAGATGTAGAACTAGTATTTCATTATCTGGAATGCTCGATTGTAACGAAATTATAAAAAATATTTAGATATAAGTACAATACCGATATATGAACATATGTTTGCATAGTTGTATTTTTAAAATAAAGATTTATATATATGTAATATCAATAATTTCGGCTAGATAGTAACGTAGTTATGTTTGTTTGAATGTGTCTTCTCCAACAGGGGCGTATTGAGAATCATGTAGAAATGTGAAATACGTATCTACGTCTTTGGAGAAGATACATTCAAAAATACATAAATGAACTTGTATTGTGTTCTTCACACCCCATTTTTAATAATATTATATATTATTAAAAATACTTTTGTATTATACAAAATTGGTAGGTTTTACTTACTCAAGTATGTTTCAAATTATGTTGTAATATCTATTGTAATATTTATAGTACGTAAAAAATGTAAATGCAAGCTATCGCAAAAACAAAGTACTAAAACAAATGATATAATTGAATTACAAAAATTTCCTTCACATATATGATCAGCTACTTTTGTGACTCACGGTGGAGTAGTTAGCATACTGCTCAAACGCGAAGTCAGCGAAGTCATTGATTATTATCAGCCACGTGTGCTGAATTGGAAATTTCAGATAAGAAATTAATATAAAAAGGCGAGCGCATCTAGATTAAGTTAAGTTATTATAAAGTAGTCTACTGTTAAGTATTTTGTAATAAACTTCAAAAAGTGTTATAATAAAGATATTCCCCAAAAAGGAAATTTGTTTATAATTTCTCGAAGTTGGAAGCGTAGGTACATAGTAAGTTTATATCTACCGCGTGTTTGAGTAGTTGCATGCGCATGTGCCTAAAATTGCGCAATCTCTTTTTTCAGTTTTCAGTCTGAGCTTCCATAAGTAAAACTGAGTGGCGCTACCTTCTAACTTTTATTTTTAGCCACCCACACCCGTCTCCACTGACTAGGGCATATATATTAAATAGAAGCTCCCATTACTATGTGCGATACAACTACAATTTTTTTTATCCCGACCATCTCCAGACGCCTTCGCTACGCCAGGTTCGCGGTAAGGTAGCAGTATATGTATATGTATATGTATATGTATATGTATATGTATATGTATATGTATATGTATATGTATATGTATATGTATATGTATATGTATATGTATATGTATATGTATATGTATATGTATATGTATATGTATATGTATATGTATATGTATATGTATATGTATATGTATATGTATATGTATATGTATATGTATATGTATATGTATATGTATATGTATACGCATATTGCTATGATTTTTTTAAAAATAATATTTAAATACTTTAAAAATAAATATTGTAAAACCGAACTGTTTATAAATTTTGCGAAGAGAAAAACTCGTTATCTGGTGTCGATCTCATGAGAGACCGAGTCAATTCTAGGAGACGAAAATTATCTATTGAAAGAGAAGGTTGCTTGTTTTGTGAATTAAATATATTTAATTAATTCGGTTATTTGATTGAAAGTGATATAGATGTATTAGAGATTTAAATTCTCGAGATTTAAAGAGTTACATTCTCGTAATTATTTGATGTTTAAATTGATTAAGCACCTTTGTTCGTAAGAGTCTCCATTTAAATAGTTTTTTTAAGTATATAAAATTTTTATGACGTCATAAATACCAAATATTATATTTCAATTGTATTGAAACAAGTTAGATAAGACATTTAATTATTGAGAATACAAATAATACGGTTTAGTATTGAGAGTCTTTGTAATTTTATAGTTATAAAATTTGTTCGATTGGATTCAAGGGTTTTTGTGCATGTTAATACACATTCGTAAGTTTTTGTTCGTGCATCAGTATCTGATTATACAGTGAGGTTCTCTGGGGAGAAATTAGTATTAAACTTGATTATTTTTAGACAAGTTTTGATCGGTGTCATTTAGAGGATGTTTTCCATTCATTCAGCTGTCAATTTCAATGAAAGTTTTACCTCAAGTATTTTTGTATAATACAGCATCTTTATACTTTGTAAAGATATATTTTTTATTTTTGTATTAAATATTCATTTTAATTTTTATCCAGCGTTTGTTTCATTTTTCTCATACCAATATTGCTGTTCTAACTTAACTTATATAAAATAAGTAAATAAATTTTTGTGAACATTTCACTGGCGCTCAACTCATATTATAGTAACGTCTTTCCTAAGTGGAACCCGAGAAGTTAGAAGTCTCATATTTTAAAATTCATGAGAAACCTAGTTGGGAAAACTAGTTGTCGATCGTCGCGATTAAATTTTCAAACCACTATTCATAGCAATATGTATATATATATATATATATATATATATATATATATATATATATATATATTTATATAATTTAGTAAAAAATAAAAAATTTAAAGAAAGCTTGTTAGTGAGAAAAGCTTAATCACATTATTTTAAGTAAATTGTATTTCATAAATACCAAGTAAGTAGATATGCAAATATATGAGACAATAATTGTGAATAAATTGAATGTAAAATTAAAAAGTCATATCTTAACTAGATATAAAATAAGTAGTCTGGTAAAAAAAAATATGTGAAAGATTACTGATAGCAACGCGAAAGAAATAATAAGTTAATAAATATTTATGGTGATAATAAAAATTGATTATTCGATGAAGTAAAAAGAATTGGATAACACATAAATGAAATACTAAATATATAAATATTAAGTTTTATAAAAAAGAATGCAAAGTGACTAAATATTAATGTGTACTAAAAGTGATTATTGAAGAATTGCAAAAGTTTTTAGACTTATAAAGGGCTATTTATCTGAAGTAAAAAGGACCATTAAAATTGTATAGCCTTAAAAGAAATAAGCCAAAGAAGACGAAAATCAATATAAGTGATTTTGAATTGAAAGACTTATATTTGAAATAAGGAAAAATTAGCACCGCCATATGTTGGACCACGAATAGCTGAATCTCTGGAGAAGACTTTGTAGGTATGTGAAGAGCTACTACGTATTTTCGAACTGCGCAGAGGCAACAACTCATCCACTCCCTGCACCATCTTCCAACAAATTATTGCAATAATTTAATTAATTACATAGTTGTTACTGTTAAATTATTACTGTTAAATTATTGTTGCTTGTTGTTATTGTTTCTATTGTTATTATTATTTATGACAAACTAAAAAAAAAGGCAAGAGGGTGGGCCCATAAGTAACAATAATAATATTTATTAAACTGCCAACAGAAATAAACAGAAAGAAGACGTATAATTTGCGTAGACGTAAACTTAAAAAAAAAATAGCGATAATAAGGTTAAATTGTCATTACCAAATGAACATATCCAAATCCAACAAATTGAAAGCTCCTACCCGAGTGTATTAAAGAAATATTCAGAAGCAGAATAGTTTTTAAAAAATCCATAATGATTGCTTCAGTCAATCTCGCCGTTAATCGCGGTCCTCAGAAGTCAAGCTGAGATAATAAAGCAAGTAAATCAATAGTAATAATATTTGCCATAAAAATTGAACTAATTGTTTGTCTTTTATTTGAGATCGATTCAAATCCGTATCGACGTATTGCTAAAACATAAACAGAAATATTGGTTTTCGGCAAAATTACACAATTATACTTCACACTAAATATAATAACTAGAGACCGAACGCATCGGGCCGAAATTACGATGAACCATATAAATAGTCTATAACATCTACAACACGAAGTTATTGAATAGCACTCTTCATTCGGTTAACGGCACACCTGTTTTTTGTCGTTGAAATGTGACGCAATTACTTCAATATTATAGTTATATTCCTTTCTTCATGGGCGTAGATACCGTGAGGAGTTTTTAAAAATTATTTTATTTATTAGTTTATATTTCGTAAGATAAAAGAGAGTACAGTGAGTTAATTTCTTTTTTTCATTGTTTTAACTTTATGTGTCCAGTGAATTTCGTTAAGCTTCAATAATTTATGCATACATTTTTAATTTTCATTTATTTAGATCTAGAACATTGTTTACGTTACTTTTTCAGATATGATATGAAACAACGTCGAGAATGGCATCGTTAAACAATGACGAGTTGGATTAGGGGTCATACTAATTGTATGATCATTGCCAGTGATTCCAAAATTTATTGCAAAGTCTGTAAAATATCGTTAAAAAATTCTAATAAATCGCACGTAAAACATTCCTTAGCATCGCAAACATATACACAGAAATTAGACCCGTTGGAATCTGATAATTTTAACGAAGAGCTCTGTGAAACTTTAATGGCGGCAAATATTCCATTAAATAATCTTAACAACCCCACCTTCAAAACATTTCTCCAAAAATATATCGACCTTACGCAAATATTATGTTTCTAAGTGCTACACGAAAGCAGTAGAACGCATTAGAATCCATCTTTCAAATCAGTACCTATGGATAAGTGCCGACGAAACTGTAGATATATTAGGACGCGCTGTGGAAAATGTTGTAGCTGGTGTACTACATCCAACTATTCCATATAACGCATGTGTAATAGCAATAAAAGTTGATGCGGAAACAGTAGTTAAAACTATTTACGAGACTATGCACCAAATGCTTCATTCGGACGACAGGTATAAAGAAAAAATACTTTTATTTGTTAGTGACAGTGCTGCATATATGTTAAGAACATGCTGACTATTAAAGGAAACATATCCTAATATGCTGCATATTACTTGTGTAGCACATGCTCTCCAAAGAATCTGTGATTATATCAGAGACACCATTCCGGAAGTTGATCGACTTGTAGCCGCTTTTACAAAAATTTTCAGAAAAGCACCATTAAGAATAGCTCTTTACAGGGAAAAACTTCCATCTTTGTCACTGTCTCCCTCTCCAGTAATAACTAGATGGGGAACATGGTTGGAAGCTACTAGTTTTCATGCAGGGAATTTCGATAGTTTACAAAATTTCGTTACATGCTTAAATGACGTTGCTCGAAGTATTTCTGAGTGCGAGGAACTAATACAAATTCCAAATTTAAAAAATCAGTTGTACTTTCTTCAGGAACATTTTGGAAATTTGCCAAAACTTATTTTGCCAACTTTGCCAACAAATCAAAATCTCAAATTAAATGGCGGATTAACCACATTAGATGTGGCTTTTAATAATTTGAAAAATATTCCAAGCGACTTCGGATGTGGCCTTCGGCAAGAGCTAGACGCAGTTTTTAATAGAAATCCAGATTTAACAACATTGCGGCAATTGCGTTTGGTGACAATGCCTCAGAATCTAACAAAATACGCTGAAATAAAAGAATGCTTCCACTATGCACCTATTGTCTGGTAATACTCTAGATAATTATTAGGTTGGCAACAGACAACTAGGTAACATGTCATGTATGGCTTGTATTTGAAGTATTATTCTTGTGTACACATAGTTAAATAAATATTAAAAGTATAAACTCTTGTTGTTAACTTGTTATATAAAAACATGGTGTCAGTTGTGTAAATTTGAATAAGAAATTTAATCAATTGCTAATAGAACGTCTCTAGTATACGTATTTATTTTAAATCGTTATAACAAAATGGAGTGCAAGCCGCCGCAGCCATTTGATTGCAATTTGGACGAAGTGGAAACAAAAGTTTGTAATATTTTTAAAAGCGTCTGGAAAAGAAAAATGTGAGGAAGATATCAAAATAGCCCTACTATTAAATGCAATAGGAGATACAGGTTTAGATATTTATAACACATTTCCAGCGGAAAAAACTATGACCTTGAAGAATGTGCTAGAATATGATAAACAGTTTTTACCAAAAACCAATATTACCTACAATGGAAACATTCAAATCTAATAACATTGTACAAAATGATCAAAGCATAGATGTATTTATTAATAATTTAAAGAAACAAGCTGCAAGCTGTTCATTCATTTGCGAAAATGAACAATGTAAACAATCTTATGAAGACAGAATGATAAAAGATCGTGTAATTTTGGGAGTTAATGATAAACAATTACAACAAAGATTGATACGAGAATCTAGTACGACCCTTGAAAAAATTAGAGAATATTGTAAATCGATAGAACTTTCAAAGGAACACATTCAGTTATTAAACCCTGAAAAATCGACTATTTCACTAATGAAGCAAACAAAAATAAAATGCAAAAGATGTGGTTATGAACATGATTTAAATAAATGTCCAGCAAACAATAAAACTTGTGCTAAATGTCAAGGGCGAAATCACTTTGCGAAGATGTGTTTCAAGAATAGTAAAATAGAAAATGAAAATAAGCAAACAGTAGAAGAGAAAAACAAACCAAATGCTACCAGAAGAAAAGAAAAAGTACACACTGTTGAAGTTGATGAGAATGAAGTGAAGGTGAAGTTTTTATTGGAGAACAGACTACTTTGAAGAATACCAAAGCTTGGACGCAAGTACTCCAGATAAATGGTAAAGACATTCATTTTAAATTAGACACTGGTGCTGAGTCAAGTGTACTTCCTTTAGATGTACTTAAGAAAATAGATGTAAATTTACAATTAAAAAAAAAATTTAAAAATTGTAACTTATGGTAATTTTAAATTAAATACTTTAGGAAACATAAACATGCAAATTAAGAAATATTTTAAAATGTATTACATTTATAGTAGTTGATTTTAAGGCTGAACCTTTACTGGGTCTCAAAAGAATGTATAATGTTAAATTTGGTATCACGCATTAATAATGTAGGTATATTGCCTGATAGTAAGTTTGATATTATTAATCAATATGTTGATATTTTTGATAATGGATTGGGATTACTTCCAGGTTATTGTAAAATTTATGTAGATTCCAATGTTCCTCCTGTTATACAATATCGAAAGAAAATCCCTCTAGCCCTTCATATAAAGCTCAAAGAAACCTTAGAATCTTTAGAAAGAAAACAGGTAATTTCAAAAGTAGAAGTTCCTACCGAAAGGGTTAACAACCTCATGATAGTGGAAAAACCTAATGGTTCATTACGTTTGTGTCTGGATCCAAAACCATTGAATAAAGCAATTAAGAGAGAGCATTATGTTATTCCTACAACAGAAGATATAGTATCAAAGTTAAATGGTAAAAAGTATTTCACAGTAATTGACATGAAAGATGGATTTTGGCAACTCATGCTTGATGAACAAAGTTCTAAATATTGCACGTTTAATACTCCTTTTGGCAGATACAAGTTCAATCGCTTGCCATTTGGTATTTCTTGTGCTCCGGAAATCTTCCAAAAGAAAAATATGGAAATATTTGGTCACATTCAAAATGTATATATTTATTTCGATGATATAATTGTTTCAAGTTCCACAATAGAAGAACATGATAAAGCACTGATAGAAGTTTTAGATCAAGCACAAAATCAAGGTGTTAAATTTAATAAAAGAAAATTTCAATACAGACTGCACGAAGTAACATTTATGGGACAAGTAGTATCACAGAATGGAATTAAACTAGATAAGAAAAATGTTAAAGCAGTTCAAGAATTAGAACCACCAACGAATAAAAAAGAACTATTACGTATATTGGGTATGGCCAAATTTTTTACAAAATATGTATCTAATTTATCCAAAATCACAAGTAAATTGCGTGAATTGACAAAAAATTCTGAAATTTGGCTTTGGACAACAATACATCAAGAAGAATTTGATAATTTAAAAAGACTAATTACTGAAGCCCCTACTCTACAAATATATGATAGTAAGAAACCTCTTATAATACAAACCGATGCATCCTCAAAGGGATTAGGATGTTGTCTACTTCAAGAAGGTAAGCCGATAGCATTTGCCTCAAGAACTTTAAATAATAGTGAAGTTAGATATGCACAAATTGAAAAAGAGCTCAGTATATTGTTTGCAGCTGAGAAATCTCATCAATTCATTTATGGACAAGAAATAAGAGTTTATACCGATCATAAACCACTAATACCTATTTTTAAAAAAGATTTAAATAAAGTAAGTGTAAGATTACAAGGAATGCTTTTAATATTACTTAAATATAATTTAAATATAGAATATTTACCAGGCAGAGAAATGTATGTAGCAGATACATTATCTAGATCCTACCTGAAAGAAACACCAGAAGAAGATGCAGAAATGTCTTATATTATACATGCGCTGTCTGTAAATTTACCAATATCTGAAGAAAAAAGAAAATTATTCAAAGAAATGACATCTGAGGATACTATTTTAGGACTAGTGAAACAATATTAATTAACTAAATGGCCGGATAAGCAGAAGTTTAATTCACAATTAAATTAGTTGTTCCAGAAAAATTGAAGTTAGAAATGCTTAAATTAATTCACAAAGGACATTTTGGATACAAAAAATGTGTGTTAAAGGCAAGACAAATCGTGTATTGGAAAAATCAAGCTAAAGATATTAAAGGCTACATAGAATTATGTGAAACGTGCCAATTAAATCAAAAGTCGAATTCCAAAGAAACAATTGTTAATCATGATCCCCTTGCTGCTCCTTGGAAACACCTGCATACAGACATATTGTCATGGATTTTTCCTTGGACAAGAAAGGAAAAATGATTGAACAATGTTGAATTTTTGTGTAGTACATTTATTAAAATTATCTATTTCAAATTTTATGTTTATTTATTTCAGACGGGGATCGTTATAAATATATTTAATTTTAAGTGATGAATTTTATTATATTTGAAATTTTGATCCATCCTCGTATATTTAGGTTGACCTGAGGATTAAAATTTGCCGCTACCCCGGATATTGTATTATTATTAAAATGTGAATTGTCTGTATATTTTTGATTTTATAGTTGGAGGGGATGTCCAGGCGGATGTTAAAAATTTCATTTTTGTTAGAGATATCTTGACGTCTGAAGTGATCGGGTTGTTAAAGAATAAAATACTCAATTTTATTCTTTGTTTTATAAAATCGGGTTGTATTTTGTTTATGCATTTGTTTGAGGTGCATGTAAATGTTAATTCGATTTTTGCGAGAGTTTTGGTGATTATAAAATGTTCTTATAAATAAGATATCTCTCACGTAGTTTTTGTTAACAGTGCATAGATCTATGTAAGTTCGATAAAAATATTTTATTTATATATTTGATATTGCGATTATTATTATTATTATAATTTCATGTATTTCTTGTAATAATTTATATATTTGAAGTTAGTATATGGGTATTAGAGAAAATTGTCATGTTTTTTGTAAGGGGAGTTTTTTTTCTTCAAAATAATATTCTAGAACGTTTTGAATTCAAGGTTGGAGTTTTCTTTATTGTGGGTTGACCTTGTTGTGTTATTTTTGCGCACGACTAAAAATTCAATTTTCGCGGGTTTTGAAAACTTTGTTGTTTTTGACATTTGATTGTAAGGGTTAAAGTAGAGGTCAAACTTGACAAATTTCACTAGTATTTATTAGTTTTATTTTTGTTCGAGTGTCACAAGGGGTTTTCTCTGTGTGCGAGTCATTATTCACAAAGAGTGTTTCCCCATTGCTACTGTTAATGATGCTTTAGCACCCTATACATTCGGTAAAGGGATTTTTCTTTTTTTTTTTACCAATTAAATATTGTAAATTATTTATATGTGACTTTCATTGACATTCATTGTTTTACTTTCAAAATAAAAAGACCTGGACCTATTCCGCAAGGAACGATTCATGAGATGGGAGTTCGTGGATTCTACTAGACTGAACAGCCGGCAATATAAGCTGTAGTGTGAATAAAAAATTAATAAGCAATTTCAAAGCAAATTCCACTGCAATATGTGAAATTAATAATAAAACATACATTGTACTGATTGACGCTTTTTCTCACTGGATAGAAGCCGAAGAAATTAAAGACAAAAGTGTCAATGAAGTAATAAAATTTCTTTCTAATTTATAACCAGATTTGGAGCACCAGATAAGTTATTTTCGGATAACAATCCTTATCATTCAAAACAATTGCACGAATTTGCAACTAGGTGGAATTTTGAACTCGTATTTTCAAGTCCACATCATCATCGATCTAACGGATTAGCAGAAAGAGCCGTTGGAATATTTAAAAACATGGTAAAGAAAAACGAAGATTTTAAAATGAGTTTAATGGAATACAGAAACACTCCTCTACCACAATTGGGATATTCTCCATCTCAATTACTATTAAACAGAATAATAAAATCACAACTGCCTGTAAGTGATAAACTTTTAGATACAGTTATAATAGATCCAAAAAAGATACATCAACGTTTGGAAGAGAATTTAGAAAAGAAAAATGAAGTATATAATAGAACTGCCAGAGACTTACCAATATTAGAGAAAAGTGAAACTGTTTTGATGCAATGGAAAAATGAATGGAAAAGAGCAAGAGTTATAGAGAAACATAATAATCGCTCCTATATTATTGAGGATGAAGAAGGACGAAAATATCGAAGGAATAGAGTATTTCTTAGAAAAACAAAATTAGAATATAAACCGAAATTATTATCGTCGCTACTTTACGATGACAATATTGTTGATGATGACTTACCTGATGATTCCATACCAATATTATCCGATACCGCTCCTAAAAGGCCAACAAAATTTAAAGATTTTGTACTAGCGTAAATAACAAGTTTTATTAAGTATTAAAAATATAAAAAAAAAAGAAGGAAGGGCATGTGTGGTAATACTCTAGATAATTATTAGGTTGGCAACAGACAACTAGGTAACATGTCATGTATGGCTTGTATTTGAAGTATTATTCTTGTGTACACATAGTTAAATAAATATTAAAAGTATAAACTCTTGTTGTTAACTTGTTATATAAAAACACCTATAACCAGTTGCGATGTATAACGGACATTTTCTATCTGCAAGGGTGTATTTCATTCAAAGAGAAAAAAATTTACAGAAGAGAACTTTGAGAAAGTATTGCTAGTTAATATTAATACTTCTTTACCCAACTTGAACTACAAAATGAACAAATAAAAATGTATTTCGTATTTTATAGACCAACACCCGTTTGTTTTACAATTATATAAATAAATAAAATTAAAAACTCATAAAATACAAATTTTCAATAGTACGCCTGTGGGCGTCATGGGCCTCTCGTGTCTGGTTCCTAATAATAACATTGACTAGCAAGAAACCGTGTTGGGTATTTTGGTGAATTCTCATTTTTCTCGGTATTGCTTGTGTTTTATGTTGGTTAAGTTAAGGGGAATTTTTTTGTCAACTTACTTTTTATTAACACTGTAAGATCTATTATTTAATTTTTTATTTTAATTCAAAAGAATACGAGTACATAACAAATGCATGTCGCCTTTGCCAAGATATGCTAAACATCAGAAAGATGTTAATTAAGAATTGCTGAAAAAAAACCCGAATTGCTGAAAAAAACAAGTCAATCAACGGGAAACGTACAGACGCGCGTTTCGTTCTGGTTGGAACTTTTCAATGCACGGCATTCCTCGAAGACGGACATTGCTTTTTCATTTCTATACTTTCTGTATATATAGTTAACATTTGGAACTTACTGCAAGTGAAAATTAATGAATATTAAATCTCATTCTTACATGTAAATGTCGACTTATGTGATGCGTTCATAACTACAATCCGACAAACTAAGTTTGTACCAGTATGCAGAACACACCCTTTCGCGACAACGAACTTCCTGGTAATTAGGTTAATTAAGAATTGCTGAAAAAAACTTGGAACTTTTCAATGCACGGCATTCCTCGAAGAGGAAAGGAAAGGGTACAAACTTAGTTTGTCGGATTGTAGTTATGAACGCATCACATAAGTCGACATTTACATGTAAGAATGAGATTTAATATTCATTAATTTTCACTTGCAGTAAGTTCCAAATATCAGAAAGATGTATTTTTTACCACGGCATTCCTCGAAGAGGAATGCCGAGCATTGAAAATTTCCAACCAGAACGAAACGCGCGTCTGTACGTTTCCCGTTAATTGACTTGTTTTTTTCAGCAATTCTTAATTAACCTAATTACCAGGAAGTTCGTTGTCGCGAAAGGGTGTGTTCTGCATACTGGTACAAACTTAGTTTGTCGGATTGTAGTTATGAACGCATCACATAAGTCGACATTTACATGTAAGAATGAGATTTAATATTCATTAATTTTCACTTGCAGTAAGTTCTAAATGTTAACTATATATACAGAAAGTATAGAAATGAAAAAGCAATGTCCGTCTTCGAGGAATGCCGTGCATTGAAAAGTTCCAACCAGAACGAAACGCGCGTCTGTACGTTTCCCGTTGATTGACTTGTTTTTTCAGCAATTCTTAATTAACCTAATTACCAGGAAGTTCGTTGTCGCGAAAGGGTGTGTTCTGCATACTGGTACAAACTTAGTTTGTCGGATTGTAGTTATGAACGCATCACATAAGTCGACATTTACATGTAAGAATGAGATTTAATATTCATTAATTTTCACTTGCAGTAAGTTCCAAATATCAGAAAGATGTATTTTTTACCTAGAAACGAAAGGTAATCATATCGATAACCTTTGGCATATTCTATAAAATTAAATGCTATAGTGTTCGAGTGCCTTGAACAATATTTGTTAAATTCGCTTCATTCTATGAATTAGCGTTTAAAACACATGAATAAATATCTTGACATCGTAATAATAAGTATGCACATACATCATTCAGCACAATTAGTATCACTTTGTATACGTCATTTAGTTTTTATCTAATTTTTCTTGGCAAATTATAAACATGATAAGTTTAAATTTAAATATCAATCGACGACAAAATATGCTAAAAATATTTAATTAGTAGTCTTTTAATGATACTTCACAGTTCGCATTTACAGTACCGTTTTTATAACTATTGTCTGTTAGTTTAAAAATGTACGTAGAAAGTTCTAAACTATTTATATTTGTGATTTTAGTTGTAATTTGTGAAAGTATAACGAGTGAAAAGTGTTATAAGAAGACAAGTACGGAGGAAGTTTGCTGTTCTGTAAGAACAAAGTCCTTCAGTTTTTTGATGGGAAACTTTACGAAATAAATTATCGTTCAAGAAGGACAGTAAAGGAAGAACCAATTACAGAAAATGCAAGAAAAATTGATCTGCAAGAGTTTATAAATGCGAATGGTGACGTTAGGACGTTAGCTCCCAAGTTTTGCTCAGGAGGATACGATGAAAAAGGTTCATGTGTTCCAATCGAGGATACATTTTCATAACTAGGATTTATAATATGTATGTTTTGGTTAGCAATAGATCACAGCTAGATTGGAGAAGAAAGAAGTAATTATATTAAAGGGATGAATTTAATTTAGATCTATAAAATGTATATTAAATTTACTGTAAATTAAAAAGAATGTTTAAATATAGAATCTTGCGCGAAAACATTTAGTTGATTTTATTTCATATCTGCAAAAAGATATTTCAGATGTAGGTAATTATCTGAATTTAGCAAGAACAACCAAATTACATCATTAATAAAACATTAGGTAAATGAATTAATATAAATATACTACACAATATATACACAGCATGAAAAATAAAATTTTAATCATGATAATTTTAGGTTACTGGTAAAAATGGTTCTTTCGTTAGCATCGCACATCTTCCAGAAAGAATTTCTTGACAAACTAATGAGTAATATTTTTCTTAAATTGGCGAGTTTCAAAAATAAAACAGTATAAGTAGAAAGTCACATGGGTTGAAAGTTAGGGAACTATTGTGTTTATCGATTAAAAATATGTTGTATAAAAAGAGGCATTGTCCTTATAAAAGATGAAAATTATTTTGCACGGATTATATCAAATTGGCCTAGATAAATAAGGTTGGTTAATTAGTGGGCCTTTTTTGTCCAAATGGCACTTCCTGTCAAAAGTAACACCGATTTGGAATTACTTTCGTGTGCTTTTTCTATTCCTACAGAATAGATAACTACAGATAACGGTACCTTTCAGTACCTTAACTGTTGTTTTATTTATAATCTGACTGAAAAATTAGGATTTTATAGGAAGTGATGATTAAAAAAAAACTAAGGTACACATAAAATTGTTAGCGACAATTTCTTTTGGCCTGCAGTGAGAAACCTTGGCACAAACTTTTTTTTATAGTATCTTTGTCGATATTTATATAACGACATATAACGACGATTTTGTCTAACAATTTAGCTTTTTTTTCTATTGAAAAGGAAGGTCAACGTCTTTCACATTTTCATAACCGTCGCTGTTTTTTTGTATCACTTAAACACACGCACACAAGACATGGATTTTTCTTCATAAATCACAGTATTTCGTTAGTATTTTGTTTAATTTTGTTAAGAATTTCAAATTAATGCAACATGTCAATTTGAAGGATTTTGGTACATTACAGAAAATACATTAAAGTAAATGGTAACAACGGGACAATTAATTATATAGCGGAGAGTAATGTCACTTATCGTATATGTTTGTCTTCATGACGAGTATATTCATTTAATTTTTTATGAAAATTACTATTGAATAACTTTAACGCAACAATCGGTTGCGAAATATTGAAAAACTAAAAAAAAGTAAATTAATGGTTCTGAAATATTCTTGAGTTACTCATATCGCATAATTTTTACTGTAATACGAAGAGCACTATAAAATTTTGTAATAAGGCGAATTTGGTTGTTGCACGCTGTCCTAAGTTTAGTGCAGTTTGAGGCCTACTTAAGCCTTCATAGTATGTACCCGCAAGGTCGGTCTCTTTATATGAATTGCTTTCTAACTATAACAGTCTACACAGCTCGTTCTATCTTTTTGAAGGAACGAGGAATAGGGCAATTTTATGCTACAACTTTGCCTTCGAAATGGCTTCTGTACTCGAAGATTATTGTACCGAATTAAAGTGGTATAAGAATTCCAGAGAGGAAATTTCGGCTGAAAGATGCTTCGAAGTCAGAATGCTCTACTTCTTCTGTCACCGAGAAGTAAGTGCGTTGTTAGAAAGATTCTTGAATCCGATAGGCATGAAAATTATCGCGAGATGGCAAAATGTCTGATCACTTAGGCATCAGTAGATCATAGCATTCTGCATAAACATCTTCGAATGAGGAAGATTTGTTTCTTTTGGGTACTCCATGGTTTATCCGACGAGCAGATCACATGACACGTTTGATGGTGTTGTGAGATGCTCGAGAAATTCTTGTAATTACTTGTACGAAAAATGTCAGTCGCTTGGGTCATGTTATTCATTGAAGCAAGAACGCACAGTTCTTCATTGACTTTTGAGCTATTTATTATGCAAATCTAATAATAATTTCAAGCCTACCCATACTATTTACTACGGTACTTTCATCAATTGCATCACTAGATAACAAATAATTTTTGACCTGCTCATCAATATTTTTGGCCAAATCTTCAACGCGACGCTGAACTGCATTCCTTTAATTATCTCAATTATTTCTTTTTTATTTTAGAACTCATTAAATAAATTTTAACGTTTCGAGCAATTGATGAATGCGTTTTTAATAACAATAATTCATTATCTGTAAACGGCTTTCAGTAGGTACTAATGCTAAGAACTGCAACAAAACTGGCATATGTGGCGTGATTGTGGTTGGTAACAAGAGTAACAAAAGAGAAAATTACTTGATATTTTGTTTTGTTAATTAGAATTTGAATTTACGATGGACGGTGCCATTATACACGTTATTTTTAATGTTTTCTCCACATTTTGTCAAAATCAAATTTTTATAGTATTTGTAATATGTTTATTTGATTTGTATTTTCATATACCGATATAACAATATAGAAAGAAATACATGTGCCAGCGTTAATGTCTGCATGTAATCTAAGTGATATATTTATCTATAAAACAAAATTCCACATTTACCACAATTCTTTCCGCAGATATGTTGTCACTTTTGAACAGTATTTTAGCAACGTTAATTTCATTTGAACTTCAAGTAAAGTACAATTTAAAATGAAGGTAACGATTTTTATTATTGTATTGATTATTTCTAAGAGCATAAATAGTGAAAAGAATTATGGAAAACGAGAACATGTGATGATAGCACCAATTAAAAAAGAGGCGAGGATTCCTCTAATAATGGAATTAAAAACTGAAGATAAGACTGGTTCGAAATTGAAGCGTCAATTTGATACTATCGGAATGATTCCGTATCGAGCATGTAAATACTTTGATGCTAATGGTGATTGTATACTAGAAGATAAATTTTTTTATTTTGAAAAATAATTTTGTATTTTATATAATTATAAACACAAATATTATAATAAAGCTTATATTATATATTATAACGCATTCTTTCTTATTTAATTTCAGAAAATTTGTCGCTACAGAGACTTCCAATTTCTGCCATATTTAAAACGAACTAAATATTTTATAAAATAGAAATAAAACTAATAGTTAAAATTTTCACATTATTAATATTTGTTCGTAGAACGACAATTGTTTCGACAACACAGTGACTTCGTAAGGTACATACTACTACACGTTACAAACTACTATAGGTACATATAAAAACAAAAATGTTAATACTCTTTTTAAAAAGTTAGAATTTACACATATATTGTAGAAAAATATGTGGGCCATTTGGTCGGCTCTTACTGTTTTAGTATTGAATACCAAACATGTTTACAAATAAAATATTTTAATAAAGTAAATGTGCATTTCTCTTATCGTCTAAATGGTTGCTTTAAATGATTAAATTTAGGATAGGTGAGTTATCTAAATACAACTGATCGTTAAATAAAACTTGTGATTGTTTTAATTTTTTAATTTCTAAACTAAAAATTGATGCGGTATAAGATATACATTGTAATTATTAAATGAATATGAATGAATGAATACCATTAAATGTGTAAATGGGTACTTACTTGTAAAATAAAGTTTGTAAGTTTATAATTAGCATGAATTCTCAGGGTTGAATTACAGGTCCATAAACTGATATTACTATTTAACGTAATATCTTGATTATCTCTCTATATATAAAACGACATATTTGTATGTGTGTCTGCTTTAAACTAAGAAAGTAGTAGACCGATTTATGCGCAGTTTTTTGTAAATTGAGCCGCGTTATCCGGAGCAGGTTTAAAGATATTGACAATCTCGATCTGATCAGTAGAAAGAAAGTTAGGAGCCTAATAGGATAATATAAATAACAGCAGTACCATTATTTAAATGCAGATGGCGCCACGAGATAGTACTTAAGTATTGTCAAAATGTAATTAGGGAATGACATTACCTAATCAACTACCTAATGACATATTTCGACATCAATGAATTACATATATTTGTACAATCAAATATTCAAAAATTACTTCAAGAAAAAAAACACGTTTATGGTGAGATAATGCGAGTAAGAAATGATGAGAGTGGTGGAATTTATTTCTTGAATGCCAAAAGTAGCTCAGGAAACACTTCCTTATTCCAATGGTTCTAGCAACCACACGTGCACAAATCGACAATCGCACAATCTGGAATTGCGACGGCTCTTTTGGATGGATGTCCAGCAGTTAAATTGACATTGAATATACAAAACAGTAAAACACCAACTTGCACCATTTCAAAAACATCAGGAATGAGAAAAGTACTTATAAAAGTAATTATATGGGATAAATGCACAATGGCGCATAAAAACATTGCAAGATTTACGTGGAAACGACCGACTATTCGGTGGTGCGCTAATATTATTAGCAGGTGATTTCAATTTCCAAAATATATATTTATATATATGTATATATATATATATATATATATATATATATATATATATATTATAATAAAATGTTAATTAGCTTATGGAGAGCACTAATTTTAATTAATTACATTTCTATTATTATTATATAGGCATGATATTTCTTAGAAGGTGGAAGACTATATCATATTCATATTGAATATTCTCTAACATGGAGTGTCAAATCTATTATTAAATTTTTAGAAGTATATGACTTTCCTATACATTTTCTAAAAGTAATTGGACAATGTAAATTTAGTTAATTTTAGATACATTTGTTAATATTTGCTAATGTCAAAGGTTATATGAGAAGGGAAAATTATTTGTAAATCAATAAGTTTATAATATTAATCAAAGATCAAAATTATATTTGAAATGTCAATTATTTTGGAAAATCTGTATAACTAAAGCTACCAATGATCTTCAAAAGAGGAAAAGCTGTTTACATTATAAATTATGTTTTAATAAGATTAGTTAATCCATTGTTTGTACTGAATAATTTGTTATCTAGCTAAATATTCAATTCATATAGATAAGATTGACTTATTAAACAGTCTTAGAATACTAAAACAAGTCGTTTGTGTGTACGATAATTTTATAAATATAATCATACTAACATAATCACGATATGTATACAACTAACTTATCTTTTTTGCCAAATAAGAATTTTTAACGACCCTTGAGATATTTAGAGAGCTCATGTTCATTATTTCTACTAATTTCATAAAACACCAGCTATTTTTTTAAACAAAATACTATTTTGGTTCTCCAAGTTTTATGATCGTTAACTTCGAACGTTTACCATCTATAATTGATACTGCGCAGAAATATATGTATTAATGCGTGTGTAAATTCGAATTTAAACTCATTTTATATCTTCAAGTTAAACGTTTTACCTTTAAAACTTTCTTTAGTAGACATTAAAGAGATAAATAGATCGAATTTAACGATTATATAGAATTATTTGGCAGCCGTTGAACCATCAAAATATAAGATTATTGAGCCGAAATTTCCTCTCTGGAATTCTTATACCACTTTAATTCGGTACAATTATCTTCGAGTACAGAAGCCATTTCGAAGGCAAAATTGTAGCATAAAATTGCCCTATTCCTCGTTCCTTCAAAAAGATAGAACGAGCTGTGTAGACTGTTATAGTTAGAAAGCAATTCATATAAAGAGACCGACCTTGCGGGTACATACTATGAAGGCTTAAGTAGGCCTCAAACTGCGCTAAACTTAGGACAGCGTGCAACAACCAAATTCGCCTTATTACAAAATTTTATAGTGCTCTTCGTATTACAGTAAAAATTATGCGATATGAGTAACTCAAGAATATTTCAGAACTATTAATTTACTTTTTTTTAGTTTTTCAATATTTCGCAACCGATTGTTGCGTTAATGTTATTCAATAGTAATTTTCATAAAAAATAAAATGAATATACTCGTCATGAAGACAAACATATACGATAAGTGACATTACTCTCCGCTATATAATTAATTGTCCCGTTGTTACCGTTTACTTTAATGTATTTTCTGTAATGTACCAAAATCCTTCAAATTGACATGTTGCATTAATTTGAAATTGTTAACAAAATTAAACAAAATACTGTGATTTATGAAGAAAAATCCATGCCTTGTGTGCGTGTGTTTAAGTGATACAAAAAAATCAGCGAAGGTTATGAAAATGTGAAAGACGTTGACCTTCCTTTTCAATAGAAAAAAAAGCTAAATTGTTAGACAAAATCGTCGTTATATGTCGTTATATAAATATCGACAAAGATACTATAAAAAAAAGTTTGTCGCGCAAATTGTCGCTAACACTTTTATATATTTATATATTTTATATATATATATATAACAATAGATAAATTATTGGAGTTTTTCGGCTTTTATATGAAATATTTACAAATATTAAATTAGAATGTATGTAATTGCAGATTAAGTGGGGATGTAAACATTGCTGTCTACAAATTACAAAGCAAATCACACGAAATTTTTAATTGAAAAATATTGTCTACGTTGGGACTTGAACCCAAGTCTACAGTTTGCCGGACTGTCGCTTTTACCACTTAAGCCACGATAGATCTTGGTTCAAGCTATTTAGAAATGCATTATAAAGTAACAGTGTTAATGAATCAGATGTCAGATATTGAATGTAGATGTCAAGTTGAAAGCAGAAGTCAGTTTTGAAAGCTGATGTCAGTTTTCTTAGCAGATGTCAGTTATTGAAAGCAAATGTCAGTTATTGACAGCAGATGTCTGTTGTGAAAGCAGACGTCAGATTTGAAAGCAGATGCCTGTTTTGAAAGTTGATGTCAGTTATTGAAAGCAGATGTCAGTATTTTGAGAGCAGATGTCAGTTTTGAAGGTTTGAAATTGCTAATTATTACTCCATAGCTATATGAGTGTTTAGATAATTTCTTAGCCGTTTATTAGATATATCAATTGATAAATTATTGGAGTTTTTCGGCTTCTTATACTGCGACATGACAAACATCTATGTACAGTCCTGAAAATGTCCCTTGCAACAGTGGACGAAACGTTGCCAATTACGCCTAACTTGACGCGGTACCAACCCGGAAACCGAGATCAACACCATAAGTAATATTTTTCATTAACAGTTGACCGCTATAGTCTATATTATTTAAAATATCAATGAAGAAATATTAACTCTTGTTATTCAATACTTACCTCAGACACTTTTATTTCTATTTTAATTATCAGTATAAATGACTTGTATTTTATTTGTTATTTAATAAGTATGAATATTATCTTTTTGTTTAAAAATAAAAAATCAAGGTCTGAACACACAGAATCGGCTCCTGCAGACGAAAGTATCTCAGGATCATTAAACGAACCACCCATATTTAAAACAATATTTCATTTAAACAACCGAGTACCCTGAGTTAACCGAAATACCTGTAATTTTTGATATAATATTGAAATTCGTTATAATACCTAGTAGGTACCTAAATGATATTTAATTTAGGTACCTATCTTGTCTATACTTATAAGATGTCGCTTGAATTGGTAGTTACCAGGTACCTAAATGATATTCCATTTAGGTACCTACCTTGTCTATACTTATAAGATGTAGCTTGAATTGGTGGTTACCAGGTATTATAATATATAATAATAACATTGGTAGTATACTAATACTACCAATTTATTTGTCATATTTGTGAATAAAATAACATTTATATACTTAAAATCTGTCTCTATCTTTTATTTATTGATATAATTACAATTAAACCAGCAGGCGCCGAAACTGTGGTGCAATCTCATTCTATTATATCAATCAATATTTTTCCTTCATTATTATATGGATGTTGTATCTATATATATATATATATATATATATATATATATATATATATATAAATATAATATTTTCGTGACCTTGGTATGATAAGGTAAACTTAATAAGTCGGCGATTAAAGGTCTGGTTCATTACTTCAAAGTATATATATTTAAAACAACCCTACATGTTTCGGCAATGATGCCTTTGTTAAGGGAATAAAAAATATAAATGACAGAATATAAATGTCAAATAATTGAGTTGCTATGGTTTAAATTATTCAAAGATACATTCCAATAATAATAATAAGTCATGCCTTAGTATTCCAAAAAATAGATAGCAAGGTGTGAACATATGTGTGGTTCGCTGCCAGCAGCTTGTGTCTCTTTCTGGGTATGAACCTGTGTGTTGGTTGCTGCTGGCAGCTTGCGTCTCTCTCTGGGTGTGTGATTTTGTATTTGTGTGACCGCGTAAGTGTAGGGTTTTGTATGTTAGTGCGCTCGTGCGTGTGTTTAGTGACCGGTCGCGTAAATTTAGAGAGATCGGATAACCAGCCGTTGCGTAGTGCCGCCAACCCTTTCCCGGCACTCCTTTACTTTTCCGAGCAGTACTTCGACGGCCCGACCCCCACCCCAACGAGGCAAGGCGCAGACCAGCGAAGCGCACCCTGCACGGGGTTGCTCATCGCCAACCGAGGGAACACTCTTAGTGGCTACCTCAGTCGACGACGGTCACACTTTGTGCCATCTTAACGATTTCCGCAGAAGCGGAGGCAATGCACACACGTCGAACGTGTGTGTGCTGTTAACAGCAGCTTAGCCAGGTTGCCGCCCAGGACCGGTCCTAGTGGTGTGTGCATTGCGCGGCGCCGTGATTTGCGCCGCGTAGCTTGGTTCCTCACTCCTGCTGGAAAGGCGGAATGGCAACTGACTGCTTATTGGGCAGACCCCCCTAGAGTTTGGTAGCGCATATGCTAGGCTACAACCCAGTAGAGGACCACATCAGCACAAAACATAAAACAGGGAAAAGCAGGGAAAAGCAAGACATGAGTTATTATTACGTATGCGCCCGTGGGGCGACTTAAGATGCAAAGTTGTCGGCATTCGCTCAAAACGAGAAGGAAAACCACGAAAACCTGCTCAGACAACTAGACAGGAATCAAAATAGGGAACAGTCAGCATGATAAGCAAAAGTATATGATATTTAAATGTAATTGATATTTAAATAACATAAGGTATATAACAATTATTATTATTGTTATTATTATTATTTATAATCATTTTATTGAATACTGTACGAGCATTTGAGTGGTAATTCATATATCGAAAAGAAGCTGTGGGTTTATTATACCAATTTGTATAAATAGTACCCTGTCTATCATAGCTCAAAGAAATATCAAGAAAATTAATACTGTTTTTAAATTTTTCTTCAATAGTGAATTTTAAATTGTTGTGAAAATTGTTGAATTTATTTAAGAGATAGTTTATTTTGTTGGTCGGAATACATGTTATGATATCATCAACATATCTTTTGAAAAAAATGGGGTGGAAATCTAATGAATTGAGCTATGATAGACAGGGTACTATTTATACAAATTGGTATAATAAACCCACAGCTTCTTTTCGATATATGAATTACCACTCAAATGCTCCTACAGTATTCAATAAAATGATTATAAATAATCTGACTGATAGGGCAGTAAAACTATCACATACTCAATACAGAAAAGATAACATCAAAAAAATTAAAACAATCTTAACTGATAATAATTATCCACCACAACTTATAGACCAAACTATTAAAAAAAGAGTACACCAAATATACAACACTGCAGACACCAATAAAAATTTTAACAATGACACAACATATATCACGATTCCATATGTTCCACAACTATCGGAAAAAAATAAATACACTTTAAAAAAATATGATATAGCTACAACATATAAACTTAGTAATACTAATAAACATTTATTTTCAAAACTTAAACCTAAAATAGAAAAAAATCGAGAAACACGTGTCATATATAAAATACCATGTCGCGATTGCGATAGTTACTACATAGGCCAAACGAAACAATATTTATACAAAAGAATACAAGCCCACAAATACTCTAGAACAGACAAAACTGCTTTGTCTACACACAAACTACAACGCGATCACCATTTCGATTTTGAAAACACACAGATAATTGATAAAGAACAACACACAATGAAAAGACAAATTAAAGAAATGATTAGTATTAAACAGGAAAAAAATTCAATTAACAACAGAAAAATATAAATAATTTATATTTTTTATATCCTTGATAAAGGCATCATTGCCGAAACATGTAGGATTTTTTAAATATATGTACTTTGAAGTAAAACAGACCTTTAATCGCCAACTGATTTAATTTACTATATATATATATATATGTATATATATATATATATATATATTGTAAAGAGTCTTTGTATATGAGATGTTCAAACTAAGAACAGTGTATATAATTACGAAAAAAAAACAATCTAAAAGAGTAAACAGTAGATGAATTTTAAAATTTATTATGGGCGCCAATATACAAAGATCCTTAGTTGAAATAACGCTATCTGTTCTCCGCAGTGATGACCAGCGATTTGCGGTGGAGCTGAGTACAAATGTTAATTAATATCTCAGGGTTCTAAGTCGGTCAGGTGTATTATCCGCAGCCACAAAGTAATAAAAATATTCTAAAGCACAAACATAACAATTACACCACACAAATAAAAGATTGAATTAAATTAATAAATATAAATTTATTGTGATAAATAAGGTAACTGTAACTTCAAGTTGTATCATATAAATAAGGAAACTGTAATTTCAAGTTGAATCATATAAATAAGGAAACTGTATTTCCAATATTAAATATTATGCATTATGTGACAATAATTGATATTAAAGTGTAGCACATGTAATAAACAGTGATAAAGTTAGGTTATACAGTATTGAATTAACAAATCTTAAATAGTTCTTATAACTAATATGATTTGGGTAAGTATAGTATTACCTTTAGCACAATATATTTTAAATTTTCACGTTTTAATTGATGTATGCTTTTAAATATATATACTCGAAATTTGATATTTAAAATTGATTATTAATAGAAACTTATTTGAGCAATTAAGACTTTTAAGATAAAATTATTGGATTTTACGTTGTAGGTGAACCTGTTTCCGTTCTCTTTGTTCTGATATGGTCCTAGAAATGCGTTCTACGAAAGGCAGCAAGTACGGCCTGGTCCAATATTGCCTGCGGTGATCGTCGCTTTCGTCCGCATGGATCTACAGATCGTCGCTTAACCAAATCCAAATGATGCTTCAGACGATTTTATTCGTTCGCGTCGAGGTATTCTTCCAGTTTATATGTCAAAAGATGGGCCTTATTTTCATTTATTGAATGCTCCAAAACTTGGTAAGACATTTTATATTTTAAATAGTTTAATTAATTTATATTCACGAAGTTGACAAAAATGTGGCCATTTGTGATGAAAACTTTATATCAGCTCCTGCCGTTAGCGTTTGTTTTTTATTCCAAAGCCTTATTTATTTATCGTAATAATCTCGTAGTTTTAGCTTTACTTACATCATTTAGAAGGTGAATTTACACAATGTTTTAATCTTAAAATGAACGGAAAATTGAATTATGAAATAGGGAAATATAAATATGAAAAGTGAGTTTAAATCGAAATAAGTTTATGATGAATTTTAAAGTTATCGTCGTAATAATTTATTTACATTTCGATGTTTATTTCACAAATTCCGTCCACCAATTTATTATTTGTACAGGTGTTTAAATTGATTGTATACCTGTTTTTCCCATTGCAGGTGCTGGAATACGTGTGCTGGCTGACCTACTACATAATCCCCGTGAAAAGAATAACGAATGTACTGTAGTTAATTCTTTTCCCTGATAAGAAGGATGAAATAAGAACATCAACTTGTATACCTCCCTTATCATGTGTCAAACATATAAAAAAAACAAAAACAAATTGAACTTAGTATAAAATAATTATTGATCAAAATGTAATTCTCTTTCTTAATATACATCTATTTATTAATTTCAAACATTTTTAATTGCTTTTTTTTAAATATTTATTTAAAAATCTCGTTTCTTTTATAATTATTTGTTTTTATAGTCATTATACTTTATGTAATAGTTTTGTTAATTTACTTCGTATTTGTTAACTATCGTTATCAATATTGGAGGCATTGTCCAAATTATTAGTTTTATTTTTCTTTTATAAATGTTGTGTATTCTACATATTTTTATAGCATAGTTTATATCTTTGTATGAGGTTTCTTTTTGTTTAGTTTGTATATTTATTTTAGTATTACTTTTATGTTAGTTACATATTTTTCTATATTAGTATCATTCTTTATATTATGTATAATTGTTCGATCTGTAACATACCTATTATAATATCTTAAAAATTGTAACGACTGTATATATAATTCTAACGTAATATTTTATTCATCTAAATAATCTTGTAGCATTGTAATGTGGTATCTACCTTTTATATTGCCCGTTTCTTCTTCCATCAATTCGTACGTGTTATTACCTAGTATTCTTCTTATAATGTATGGTCCTTGATAGGGTTTAGACAGTTTGCTCATTATCTTGTTTTTTAGATTTGTTACCCTTAAGTTCTTAACTATAACTCTGTCTTCTAAATTATACGTTTTGTATTTCTTATCAGCGGTATTTCTCTTCCTTTCCCATTTAAGTTTCTTTTCCAATAACTTCTCTCTCACCTCTACTAAGCGTTCATTCGTGTTAATAGCTTCTGGTTCTGTCCAAGGTCTTTGAGGTGGTTGTCCAGTAAATATTGTAATTGGACAATGATTGTGTACTGTACTGGGAGTATTATTTATGGTAAATTCGATCTGTGGCAGATATTTTGCCCATCTATTGTGATTTTCATTCAATAGAATACGTAAATACTTTAAAGTTTCTCTGATATACCTTTCAGTTGGATTGCCCTGTGGATAACGTATTGATGTGTAAAGAGTATTGATGTTATGAGCATGTAGAAAATCTTTGTATCTATCATTTGTGAAATAAGTTGCGTGATCTGATAAAATTGCTAAAGGTTTGCCATATTGAGTGAAATATTCAGTTAAGGCTTGTAAAACTGTATTAGTGTTGCACTTTTGAGTCGGAATGAGTTTAATAAATTTGGAAAATATGTCGCAAATCACTAAGATGTTTTTGTATCCTTTTGTACTCGGTATTAAATTAGATAGAAAATCTATTGAAATTAACTCAAGTTTATCGTAAGTTATGATATTGTGGCTGATGTTAGTATTTGTAAAATTTTTATCCTTTGCAAGTTCGCAAGTACGACAATGTTTAATAACGCTTTTTATGATTCTTTCGTCATTGATACAATAGAAAGCTTCTCTAAACAATAACCAACATTTCCTTGCACCAATGTGTGTATAGGCAAGATGTATGTAGTTAGTTATTTCCCTTGTATGATTTTCATTGGTTACATATACGGTGTTTTTACCTATTTGCTTTATTATTAAATTATCTTTTATGGACATGCCTTTGTAAGATCCTATGTTTCGTAAATGAAAATGTATTTCATCAAATTCCGGGCCAGATTGTATGTTTAAAATTTTATTTCTTGAAAATATACCTTGTCTTTGTAATTGGACTAAATTTATGCATATGTTCTGTCTTTTCACATCTCCGTCCTGTCTTGTCAGTGCATCAGCGGTGATCATATCTTTACCTGGTTTGTAGACTATGATAAATTCGTATTGTTGTATTAGCAACGTCCATCGATATATTCGGCTATTATTCAATTTACAGCTCATGATATTTATCAATGCTTTATGATCTGTCTCTAGTGTAAAGGTTTTACCTAATAGATAATATCTTAATTTTGTTAAAGCAAAAACAATAGCTAACATCTCTTTCTCGGATATCGTATATCTGGTCTCGCAAGCTTTAAGAGTTCTAGAGATAAAATATATGGGTATTTCGATGTTATCCTTTAACTGAATGAGCTCTGCTGCAATAGTCTTATGTGATGCATCGGTTCGAACTATGAATGGTAGTGAGAAATCTGGATGGTGAAGTTTTAAATTTTCCACAAAGTTCTCTTTTAAATGAATAAAACAATTCTCACATACAGGAGTCCATGTCCATTTTTTACCTTTTTTAAGGAGATCTAATAGTGGTATAGTTTTCTCACTGTAATTAGAAATAAATTTTCGATAGTAGTTCAGTACTCCTAAAAAACCTCGTAAAGTTTTCAAGTTCTTTGGTCTGGAATAATTTTTAATTTCGTCAAGGCGTGTAGGATCTAATAAGATATTTTCTTGATTGATAATATAGCCTAGGTAATTTATTTCATGTTGGAAAAATTGACACTTTGACAAATTCAACTTCATACCTTGTGATGTTAATGTGCTTAGAATGATGTTCAAGTGTTGCAAGTGTTGTTCAATGCTTTCCGAAAAGATAATAATGTCATCTAAATAATGTAAAGCAAATTCGTCGTATCTGTCTAATATTTTGTGTAAAAATCTAATAAGAGCGGCTGGTGAAGTTTTCAAACCGAAAGGACATACACGAAATTGATAAACAATACCATTTACTAGGAAACCACAGTATTTTCTTGATTCGGGTTCTAGGTTTATTAGCCAAAATGCATTTTTAAGATCCAGCTTGCTATAAATCCGCTTGTTACCACACTTAGTCAATAACACATCGATATTCTGGGGCATTTCGAATTCGGGTTTTATTCTTTTATTAAGCGCTCTCGCATCTAAACATATTCGCAGGGATAAATCTTTTTTCTGGACTATTACTATAGGATTGATAAAATAGGTGTTAGACTTCTCTATTATGCCTGTTTGTTCTAAGCGTTCCAATTCTAAGCTAACTTTATGTTGGTAGTGATACGGAATGGGGTAATTCTTACTTATCAGTGGCTCTTCATTATCTATTTTTATAGGATGTTGATATCCTTTTGCGAACACTATATCATTGTTAATCAAACTAATATTGTTATATAGGATTGCTATTAATTCAGGAATGACTGTAGAATATGGTATATCTAAATTTTCTATTAATTCATTAATATCTTCTAAATTATGTATAATCTTTGTTGTTTGGTATTCTATTTTTAACTCAACTTCATCTCCTCCCTCGTGTCTATTCTTCGTTCCTTGCAAGTCATCTAATCTCTCCATTCCTATATTATTATTATTTAATTCAATTATTTTTCCATCTGTTCCATTATTCCATTCATCTGCTCTACTATAGCACGGTGCTTTGTCTAATAAAATATTATTAACTATCTTCATTAACACTTCCTTCTTATAATGATTATATCTTTTTACTTCTTCATCTGTTAATTGTTTCTCAATTATTACTTTATTATTATCTATGTTTAATGTATTATTATCAAAATCTAGGATCATCTTTAGTCCTTTAATGTTATCGATTCCTATTATACAGTCATACTGCAATTTCTCTAAAATATAACAATGTAAAATGTATTTTGATTTATCTATAACTATTTCAGTACACAACTGTTTTGTTACTGATCCCATTCGTTTTCCGTTCGCTGCTATGATGTCCGTTCCTTTTGTCTTAATTATGTTCTGCTCGTATCCCCGTATACCTTCAGCTTTCTCTGCTTTTAATAGTGTAATCTCGGCCCCTGTATCGATTAAACAATGTAGATAGAGATTTTCAAATTTTAATTTAACTATTGGTAAAGTATATATTCTGGTAGATTGGTTGCCTGCATCTTCTATATTAATAAATTCTTCTGGATGTTGATAAAAGGTGATATTTTCAATTTTAAAAGGTATGTTACTGTCGCTGTTGGTCATTAGATCTGTTGAGATGACGGACCTGGTTTCGGATCCGTATAAAGGTCTACTTGAGAAATCGGCGTTTTTTTTAACACCTCCTCCATATTTGTTCGAATCGGTGAAACAGATCTATGTCTTCTGTGGTAGTGATTAATTCTTCCTCGTCCTCGATTGCGTATTTGATTGACTTCCCTTCCTGATTGATGTGAAGGTTGAGTATTATTATTGTAATTAAGTCGATTGTGATCATTATTACGATTATTATTCTGATGGTAATTATTACTCGTGTATCTGGTTGGCTGGAAGTTCAAATTCGGTCTGTGCTGTGTATAATTTAGATTATTTCTGTCATTGTTTGTATTGAAATTGTTATTATTACTGTTATAGTTGTTGTTATTATTGTTAAAATTGTTATTGTTATTATATGGTCTTACAGTATTTTGATATCGGTTATTATTGTAATTATTTCTAGGCGGAGGTAAATTTGTTGGACTATTATTATAAGTATGCGTATTATTTGGCAGGTAGTTACGATTATTCATGTTCCGATAGTTCATTTGTTGTTGATGATTATTTTCCGAAAAATCATCTAATCGTCGCAATATTTCGATCAGTGAGTCCATATCTGTTACCTTCTGACAGATAATGGCCTGAGTATCGGTATAAATGAAATGATTTAGTAATTGGCGCGCAATCATTGACTCTTCCATATCGTTGAGATGTTTGCATTGGTTATAGATACGAGATGCGTACTTTTCGCGAGATACCTGACCCATTCTATATTTACCTGTAAGAAGACGTATCTTTGCCCTGTTCTGTTGCGTTTCGTCCCAATAGTTTCGAGTGAAAAGAATGACGAATTGATCAAATGTTTGGCAATGATCCTCGATTCTTTGGAACCATTCTTGCGCACTGTTGCGTAGAGTTGCTCGAATTACCTCTATTTTCTGTTTTTCTTCAGTAATGTCTTCTAAATACCGCGATATACAATTTAAATAGGTCATTGGGTGTACTCTTGTGATATCCCCGTCAAAATGATGAAGGTTTTCTATTTTCAAAGTATGATTGTTTGCATTTATATAATTTATTGGTATTGAATAATTTTTAATTTTATTTTCCAGTTGTTTTATATTGGTTTGGGTGTTAGTAAAGTTTTCGTGGTTAGTTGATATTATAGAATCTAAATTTAGTTTTACATTATTTAATTCCTGATTATAATTATCTTTATGTTGATTTATTTGAGTGTTGATATTTTGGTTAAGTGTTATTTTTAATTGTTCATTATTATCCTCATTTATTTTATTATAGTTAGCTAGTTTAGTATTAAATAAAGTGTTGTTTTCCGAAATCATTTTGTTTACATTATGCTGTATTTCTGTAGTAGTTGTATTAATTTTCTGTTGAGTTATATCATATATTTCGGTTGTGGTGGCATCTAATTGCTTTGCCCACTGCAAATTTTGAAGATTGACTGTTTCGTCAAGTTTTATTAGATATTTTAATTCATTATCTTCCATAGCTTTTTGTGCGATGGAGATTTCCACTATTTTCCCCTCCAGATCTATTTTAAAAGCACTTAATTTGTTGTCAATATTGGCGTTATTAAGTTCGAATTTTTCATTAATGTGTTGCATGTTTGTTTCTAATTTGGTTGTTAAGCTATTACTAAGATTATTTAATTCTTGTTTCAAATCGATATTGTCTTGTTTTAAGTTTTTGGTCGTTGTATCCAATTTATTATTAGTAGCATCTAGTTTGTTAAACAGGTCTTGTTTTAACTCCGTATTATTAGTTTCCATTTTATTTGTTAAATCTTGTTGTATATTTGTCATTTGATTCATTAGGGCATTTAGCATGTTCATGACCTTACTGTCTTCAGGAGTACTTACCACTTCAGAGCCTGATGCTTGAGCTACTGGAGCATCTCCTTGCTCGGTCCTGTCTTCATTAACATTATCTTTTGTGGTCTTTGTTCGATGTCTAGTGTCCATGTTAATGTTAATTTAATCGATATAATATGAGAAAGAGTTTATACTTTTATTGAAAAATTGATATGAATTATTATAATTGATATAAAAAAATATGAATTTAAATATTGCTCTGAATAATTATTTGACACACAAAATGAATGTAAGTAGTAAGAATTAAAGACAATAAATACTCACAAGTTGATTTTCCCTTTCACTAACCTTAAATTCCTGAATGTCCCTGTTAAAGTTGAGGATCCCTCGTAAAATGTGGTATAAAATTAGCTATACAATGGTAAAGTCAGATATACAGCACAATACACAACAATAAGATAGTACTTTCAACACACATAAATACCTAATACAGTTCACTAATTTTTTTAACAAATTATTTGTCTGTGTAAAAGTCGGTTGGGCCTCATTTCCTCTTTATAACTACAGGATAATACTTGGCCCCACGTTGGGCGCCAAATGTAAAGAGTCTTTGTATATGAGATGTTCAAACTAAGAACAGTGTATATAATTACGAAAAAAAAACAATCTAAAAGAGTAAACAGTAGATGAATTTTAAAATTTATTATGGGCGCCAATATACAAAGATCCTTAGTTGAAATAACGCTATCTGTTCTCCGCAGTGATGACCAGCGATTTGCGGTGGAGCTGAGTACAAATGTTAATTAATATCTCAGGGTTCTAAGTCGGTCAGGTGTATTATCCGCAGCCACAAAGTAATAAAAATATTCTAAAGCACAAACATAACAATTACACCACACAAATAAAAGATTGAATTAAATTAATAAATATAAATTTATTGTGATAAATAAGGTAACTGTAACTTCAAGTTGTATCATATAAATAAGGAAACTGTAATTTCAAGTTGAATCATATAAATAAGGAAACTGTATTTCCAATATTAAATATTATGCATTATGTGACAATAATTGATATTAAAGTGTAGCACATGTAATAAACAGTGATAAAGTTAGGTTATACAGTATTGAATTAACAAATCTTAAATAGTTCTTATAACTAATATGATTTGGGTAAGTATAGTATTACCTTTAGCACAATATATTTTAAATTTTCACGTTTTAATTGATGTATGCTTTTAAATATATATACTCGAAATTTGATATTTAAAATTGATTATTAATAGAAACTTATTTGAGCAATTAAGACTTTTAAGATAAAATTATTGGATTTTACGTTGTAGGTGAACCTGTTTCCGTTCTCTTTGTTCTGATATGGTCCTAGAAATGCGTTCTACGAAAGGCAGCAAGTACGGCCTGGTCCAATATTGCCTGCGGTGATCGTCGCTTTCGTCCGCATGGATCTACAGATCGTCGCTTAACCAAATCCAAATGATGCTTCAGACGATTTTATTCGTTCGCGTCGAGGTATTCTTCCAGTTTATATGTCAAAAGATGGGCCTTATTTTCATTTATTGAATGCTCCAAAACTTGGTAAGACATTTTATATTTTAAATAGTTTAATTAATTTATATTCACGAAGTTGACAAAAATGTGGCCATTTGTGATGAAAACTTTATATCAGCTCCTGCCGTTAGCGTTTGTTTTTTATTCCAAAGCCTTATTTATTTATCGTAATAATCTCGTAGTTTTAGCTTTACTTACATCATTTAGAAGGTGAATTTACACAATGTTTTAATCTTAAAATGAACGGAAAATTGAATTATGAAATAGGGAAATATAAATATGAAAAGTGAGTTTAAATCGAAATAAGTTTATGATGAATTTTAAAGTTATCGTCGTAATAATTTATTTACATTTCGATGTTTATTTCACAAATTCCGTCCACCAATTTATTATTTGTACAGGTGTTTAAATTGATTGTATACCTGTTTTTCCCATTGCAGGTGCTGGAATACGTGTGCTGGCTGACCTACTACAATATATATATATATATATATATATATATATATATATATATATATATATTGTTGTGATACGTACAGCTCGGTTATTCTAGCTAACTCTAACTGAGAAGGTAGAAATTAATATAAGGGAAACACCCTATTGAATAACTGCATTTGGTGGACACAACTTGTAAAATTAGTGTCGAATTGTTAATAAATTAATATCACGACAACTTTGTATATTTCAGAATAAATTATATTTATTTCAAAATTTACTTTTTATATTTTTAATTTTCATTTTTGTCATTCAAGTCTATTACGCGAAATTAAAAAAGATATTTAATTTATTTACATTTGAATTTTATATCGATACTAATTGAACACGTCTACTTTTCAAACATAGAAAAACCGTGGAACAGGTTAGATTTCTACTCAAACTTGTAACTTAACAACTAAAAGCAACTCATATATACCTGTAAATTCATATATTAATTTATTCTTTCTATCAAAATCATTATTATATTTATTATTTAATTAATATAACTAGTTGTAAATAGTATAAATAAAGATGATTTTTGCGTTCTAATAAGGCTTTGGTAAAAATAAATGAAAGTTAGCGTCAGTAGTAGAATTTACATAGGGTTCTATTGAATACATAGATCTCCATTTTTAACATTTGTTAAATACCGAAATATCAGTGATACAAATTCAAAATATATATAAAAGGTGTTCACTATACTAACGCATCGTTTAAAACAATTTTTACCTGAATAAAATCGGTCACCGGCAAGAAAACTACGATAGCATCTTTTGGTGTGGGACGCCGAAGATCGAAACTACGGAACGTAATAAACTTTTACGTACCTGCATCACTCCATTGTACCCTATCCCACATTGAACCATACTTAGAAACACCAGAGCTATCCAAGAATATTTTTCCCGATCCTGTTTGGCCTAATACCCTGATTTGCCGCAGTTCGGCCCAGTTCGACATATTGCTGCCCTTTCCTACAAACCACAGGTTCATTTATTTTCTTGTAAAAGCATAACAAATAACTTTTTATTATCAATTCAAAATTTACTTAATATATCTTGATTTTGTTTTGAAAGTATAACTATTTTGATTAATTTAACGTAAAGAATATTCTCTAGTGAGATGCCGTAGTACTTACCATTTAACATTGTTAACTTATTTATATTATAACAATCTTTGCTTAAAAATATCAAGTGGTAAACATAACCACAATTACATACATATTGCTATGGATTTTTATTTAAAAATAATTTAATTTAAAAATGTACATTTATTTGTGATAGGACTGTATACTAAATTTAACTAGTGAGAAAAACTGGTTATCCGGTGTCGCTTTGTTCTAGAAGTCGAGATAAATTGCGGAGGCGAGTTCAGCCTGTAAAACAAGAAGGTTGCTTTCTTCGAGAGATATATTTAATATATATATATATTTAATTAATTTCGGTTTTTATATTTTTGAAAGTGATTTATAGTTGATGTTATATTGATATTAAATTCCCGACATTTATAGAGATAATTTCTCGTTGTATTCATGATTAAATTTGATTAAGCACCTTCTTCGTGAGAGTCTCCATATTATTTTGTAACTAGAATTAAAATTTTATGACGTCATAAATATCAGAGATATTTCCATTGTATTAAAATAAGTAGTTAAGAGATTTAAAATTGTAAGCATATAGATAATACAATACAGTTTAGTATTAACAATTCTTTGTTAAAATTATATATAAAAAGTTTGTTCGAGTGGAGTCAGGGTCTTTTTTGTGCTTGGTGTTTGCACTTGCGTAGTTTTGTTCGCGTATCAGTATCTGAATATACAGTGTGGTTCTCTGGGGAGAATTTAATATTAAACTTCATTATTTTTAGATAAGTTTTGTTCGGAGTCATTAAGGAGGATGTTTTCCATTTATTTAGCTGTCAATTTTCAATGAATGTTTTTACCTCAAGTATCTTTGTTAGATGATACAGGATCTTTATACTTTGTAAAGATGTATTTTTTTATTTTTTTTATTTTTGTATTTAATATAATATATTTTTATTTCACCTTTTCATCTGCGTTTGTTTTATTTTACTCACTCCAATTTTGTTAAATATTTTATACCTATAAAAGAATATATTTAAAAGAAACTTAAAGAGAAATTAGTTTGGAATCAATTTTATATAAAATAAGTAAATAAATTTTTGTGAACATTTCACTGGCGCTCAACTATATATTTTAGACACGTTTTTCCTAAGTGGAACCCGAGAGGTTAGAGGTCTCAGATTTGAAGATTCACCGGCTGAGAAAACCTAGTTGGGAAAACTTGTTGTGGATGCTGGTGTAACAAATCTTCAGCCCACTATTCATAACATATTTTTGGCAAGGCCAACGTGGGGCGAACAGAAGCAGGATTTGTAGTGAGTAAGAAACAGAGCACGAAGATGGAAGATGTAACATCAGCAAAGAATGGAGGAGAATGGAGGCAGCCAAGACAAGAAACTAGAAGTGAGGAATCTTTGGAAGAAGCAAGGGCAAGATTAGGTCAAGTAAAAAACACCATACATGAAGAGGGGCACGACAGGGTAAACAGGGATGTGATGATGATGATGGACATATTAATAAGAATGCAGGACAGAATGGAGATAATGATGGAAAGAGAAAAAAGAATGGAAGAAAAGATGGATGCGATGATGTTAAGACAAAAAGATGCATTGTAAACAAGATGCATTGTAAATAAAATAATGGCTTTAAATATGAAGAGCCAAGACGAAGATTTAACAAGGGGTATGGACTCCATGCAATTGTCTTCAGGACAACAAGTAGAAGAAAATATAATGGACTTAAATAGTAAATTATCAGAGGAAATAGAAAGAAGAGAATTCTTTGAACAAAGAATGGGTTACATGGAAGAAAAATTAAAGAAAAAATAGAAGAAGTAATAAGAGAGAAGAATCAAGTAAATATGCTCACATATATTCCTGTATCAGTACCGAGTGAAATGTTATCAAAATTTTATGGAGTTTCAACAACGAATCCCATGAATTTTCAAAAAAAGATAAAAGCCAGCTTGGAAGGCGTGCCCGGGGACGAAAGAAAATTGCAAATGATTGGAAACTGCCTGAAGGATAATGCTTTGGTTTGGTGGGAGATGGTGTCATGGGGTGACGAACATGAACCAATTTGAAGCCAGATTCACCAACCAATTTTGGGGACAAAACAAGCAGACAAGGGTAAGGCAAGAATTATTATTTGGTAGATATAGAGTTGGAAATAAAGTAACAAAAGAGGCCTAGTCATGAAGAGGTACTCCATATTAAAATATTTGACCCCAAAGATAAATGGATTCGATTTGGTTTCACAATTAGTTAGACATTTTGATTTTGAAGTCAACCAGGCAGTAGCTATACATAACATCACTGATATGCAACAGTTTCTTGAGTTATTAAAAAGGTTAGATGATGCAGAGCGTGGCAGTAGATATAATAATAGTTATTCAGAAAATAATATTAAGAGAAATCAATATTCGAGAGTTAACTTGCACAACATGCCTCTGAGATCTGAAAGACCTATGTTTAATGATCATACTCAAATAAATAGAAATAAAATGGCTTCCCCAAACAGAGAAATAAATGGTTCAGACAGAGATAATAGAAAAGAAAGAATAATAAATCAAAATAAATATACAGGTACGAGATATAAGATACAAGGCCTAATTTTAATGTAGAATCAGTAAAAGTAGACCTAAAGAACCAATCAGAACTTGCTTGTAGTAAGGATTTTTGTTAGGGCCAACCAAAAAGAATGAACGTTATGCATTGTTATATGATAAGTCAGATAGCCCGATTAATACTAGTTTGCCACATATTAAGATCAAGATAGGAAAAAGGGAATGTTATTGGTTAATGGATTCGGATAGTGAAGCGTCATTTTTAGATTAAAAAAGTCGTTGAAGAGTTAATAAAGAATAAGGAAGGGAAATTTGTACCTACGAGAAAAATTACTATTGTATCAGCTACTAAAAAGATAATTGCTGTAGTTAATAAAATTTATGTTATGGAATTTGAAGTAGAGAACCATAAATTTATGGGAGAATTTATTGTAATCAAAGGATTAGGAAGAGATTGGATATTGGAAATAGACTTGTAAGAAAAAATTAAAGCAATAATAGATATAAATAAAAAGAAGATAATAATCAATAATAAAAGTGTACCGTGGATCCAGGAGGCTGGAGAGGAAGAAAAAATAATAAATTGTATGCAGAAAATCAATTGTATGAATAAAATAAATAATATAAATAAAATGAAGAGTGAAGAAAATGAAGTTGAAGAAGGAGTATTTGAAGAAAAGGAGCTAATGGTTTTAGAAGAATTGGATAAAGAAAATGATGTAGAAGTGGAAATTTCGGCAGATATTGATTCGTTAAAAATAGATTGTAATGAAAAGTATGAAGAAGAAGCTAAATTGATAATTAAAAATAATATTGAGTAAGTAAACAAGTTTCCCAGTATAGCCAGAAATTATCGACATTCATTAGAAGTAGATGATACAAAACCTTTTAAAGTTAAAAATTATCCTATTCCAAAGAATATGAAACAACAAGTTGAAGAAGAAGTTAAGAAGATGTTACGAGATGGTGTAATAGAACGAGGCAAAACTAGATATGTGAATCCGTTAGTAGTTGTAAAGAAGAAGTCAGGAGACGTCAGATTATGTTTGGATGCGCGCAGACTTAATGAGAGAACAAAAGCTCAATTTGAAACTCCGATTACGATTGGAGCATTACTGTGAAGATCTAGCAATGCAAAAGTGTACACTAAATTGGACTTGAGGAGTGCTTTTTGGTTGGTACCGTTAGAAAAGGTATTGAGGAGGTATTGTGGATTTATGGTAAATGGCAAAGTATATCAGTTTAGGATTGTACCATATGGATTAAGCAGTTCTGCTGCAGCGTTGATTAGGGCAATGCAACAAATATTGGAAGCCTATGAAGATTATGTAGTACATTACATAGATGATATTTTAATATACAGTACAAATTATCAGGATCATTTGGAGCATGTACGAAACATAATGGAAATATTGGTAAGAGAAGGTTTAAAATTAAATATTAAGAAGTGTGAATTTTTTAAGAGTGAAATAAGGTTTCTAGGTTATAATATAAGCCCTAGATATGTCAGTGTGGGTCAAAGTAGGCTGGAGCTGATTAAAGGGTATCCACGTCCTAAAAATATAGGAATGTTGAGAGAGTTCTTAGGTATAATTAATTATTATAAACGTTTTATTGCGTGCCTGGAACAGACAAGTGCACCACTGTATGAAATGTTGAAAAAGAATTTTAAATTTAGTTGGAATGAGGAAAGAATAAAAGCTTTCGAAAATTAAAAAAATGAATTTTATAATCAGTTAGTTTTGATATTGCCAGATTTTGATAAACAATTTGTATTAAGAGTAGATGCTAGTGATGTCCCAATTAGTGGAGTTTTAATCCAAGTGAATAATGAAGGTATAGCAGAACCTATTTGTTTTATATCTCAAATCTTAAAAAGCTATGAAATTAAATATACTATTTCTGAGAAAGAAATGTTAGCTGTAGTACATGCGGTTCAAAAGCTAAGATTTTATTTATTGGACAAGAACTTCCTACTAGAGACAGATCATGCTGCGTTGACATCACTAATGAGTACAAGATTTGCAAATAATAGAGTGTACGTTGGTCCTTATTACTGTCAGAGTACAATTTTGAAATTCGCCATATAAAGGCAGTACTAAATGTTACTGCCGATGCGTTATCTAGAATGTATATCAGTAAAAGTAATTTTAATTATATAGAACTAAATGCGTATAATAGAGATTATGCTGAGGGAACAGAATGAAAGTTTTGGTAATTTAAGAGAGGCTTTAAGAAATCAAGAAAATTATAAAAATTTGTTGTGCGCGACGGTTTAATAATAAAAAAATATTAGAGATCAAAGTTATGTGGTAGTTGATCATGTTTATGCTAAACAAGCAATGTGACAAATATTTCTTTCTTTTCCATACGCCATCCATGTGAGAGATACATGTCCAGGAGGTTGAAGATAATATCAACCATTCTCCGAATACTGTTAGTCTGGAGTGTTCTTCGACTGTGATGTACGGGATAAAGCCTGTCAACACATAAAATGACAGAACCTGATTCGAAGTTGGCGACTCCGTTATTGTAAGAAGCTATCGTCTTGGTAGACGTCGCCAAGGTAAATACCAAAAGCTCGATCTTCCATACATTGTACCCTATCGTATCACCAAAAGATTCAATGATGCCACATACGAGTTGTATACTTTGGATGGACGTCGAAAGAAGGGACGATACCACATTAGTGCTCTGCAACCGTTCGTTCCACAGGTGCGTGTTGATGAAGAAGGCCCAGACTGAAACTGTTCATCAGCTGAGTGCGGGGACAATTGTGTAAGTGTAAGAAACTGACAATTTTCAATGAGTGCGGAAAACTATATAATAAATAAGATTTTGACATGTCCAGGCTTATTAATTATATATTTTTGGGGATGTGCTATGGATTTTTATTTAAAAATAATTTAATTTAAAAATGTACATTTATTTGTGATAGGACTGTATACTAAATTTAACTAGTGAGAAAAACTAGTTATCTGGTGTCGATTTGTTCTAGAAGTCGAGATAAATCGCGGAGACGAGTTCGGCTTGTAAGACAAAAAGGTTGCTTTCTTCGAGAGATATATTTAATATATATATTTAATTAGTTTCGGGTTTTGTATTTTTGAAAGTGATTTATAGTTGATGTTATATTGATATTAAATTCCCGACATTTATAGAGATAATTTTTCGTTGTATTGATGATTAAATTTGATTAAGCACCTTCTTCGTGAGAGTCTCCATATTATTTTGTAAGTAGAATTAAAATTTTATGACGTCATAAATATCAGAGATATTTCCATTGTATTAAAATAAGTAGTTAAGAGATTTAAAATTGTAAGCATATAGATAATACAATACAGTTTAGTATTAACAATTCTTTGTTTAAATTATATATAAAAAGTTTGTTGGTGTTTGCACTTGCGTAGTTTTGTTCGCGTATCAGTATCTGAATATACAGTGTGGTTCTCTGGGGAGAATTTAATATTAAACTTGATTATTTTTAGGTGGTAGCGTGGTAGTTATAGAGAATAGACGTGTAATTTTGGCTCCGCAAGAATTTATCGAATACGAGGTTTTTGCGAGTGTAATAAAGTAATATTGTTAGTAAATAATTAGAAGTGATACACAAAGGTGTAAATTTGTGAAATAGTGGAAGAGATAAGTACATGATTAAAATAAATAATATATGTTAGTGTTTGCAATAACAACGGAAAAGAGATAGAGAGAGATGTGGGCGGTTACTCGCGAAAGAGGCCAGCATCCGACAAAATAAACATATGGCACAATAAAAACAAGGACTAGTAAGACATAAATAAATTTGTGGCGCACGAGCGAATTTCGAATTAGTGTGAAATAAAATCAAATAAATGTGATCCGAAAATTTTAAAATAAATATTTGAAATGGTTATACAAACATGAATCAAACGTGATTTTGTCCTTACCTGCTTTTTAACTATTAATTAAATAGCAATTAGTTAAATAAATGGTTAAATATATCAATAAGGAACAGGTCCGGCTTATAAAATATTAGGAAATATTAACGAGATAACTAGCTTAGTGGTTTGGGGGCCTGGATAGACATTGTTTGCGATGGACAGTGATGGGAGTACCACGGATGAAGGAAAAAGAAAGAGAAATCAAAAAGACGTAGCCGAAATCTTCAAAAAGAGTAAAAAGCTGACCAGAACACCAGACAAAGAAGCAAGCAGTGACGAAAGTAAATTAGATAAATTAATGGAAATGATGCGAGGATTAGTTACACAAGTGCAACACATAGAGGGAAAACAAGATAAATATATGGAAGAAATGAAAGAAATCAAATTAGAAAATGAGAAGATTAGAAAAGAAAACGAAGAACTGAAAAAAGAAATTAGAAGTGCCAAAGGAAGATTAGATAAACTCGAGGGTATGAATAGAAGAAAGAACGCAGTTATGGTAGGCTTGAAAATAGATGGGAGTGATCAAGATCAATTAAAGGTAGCGGTGGAAGATATTATCAAGAAGTACATGGAAATACAAATTGAAATTAAAGCGGTGAAACAACTGGGTCCAAAAACTTGCTTAATAGAACTGAAGAATATAGATGATAAGATAAAAATAATGAAAAATAAGGGCAAATTGAGAGGGTTTATGGAACAAAATATATACATTAACGATGACATGACAAAAGAGGAAAGAGAAATACAAGAAAAGATACGAAGAAAGGCCAAAGAAGAGAGAATGAAAGGAAAAACTGTTAAGATAGGATTCCAAAAGTTAATAGTAGAGGGAGAACAATGGAGATGGAATAGGGAAAAGCGGAATTGGAATAAGGAGGAACGAGAATTGGCACGAGAAAAGAAAATCCCAAAAATAGTGTCAAAAAGCTAATAGTAAAGACTAGTGCAAATAAAGATGATGACCCGGACAAGAAAAAGGATATGATAAAGGAAAATAAACAAAATAATGATCAGTATGATAATGATGATACACAAAAAATAAAAAAGATAGAGAAAAGTAAGGATAAAGAAAGTGAAACATGGAAAATTGGTACTTGGAATATAAAGAGCATAACAGGAAAAGAAAAGGAATTAGAAAAGGAGTTTGAAGAGTTAGGAGTGGATGTATTAGCAATTACGGACACAAAGAAAAAGGCACAGGGAATTATTAAGACGGACAATGGTCATATTATGATATATAGTGGTGTAGGAAAAGAAAAAAGAGCAGCTGCAGGAGTGGGATGCATTATACACAAGAAATTAGAAAACCAAATTTATAAATGGAATGCCTGGTCAGAAAGAATATTACTAATAGAGATGAAGGAAAGAAACAGAACAAAAACAATAATAGTGGTGTACGGGCCAAACGAAGATGATACATCAGAAAATAAGAATAAATTTTGGGAAGAACTAACAGTAGTGGTGGAAGACGCGAAAGGTATAATGTTTGTAGTAGGAGATTTCAACAGTAGAGTTGGCATAAGAGACGATGAATATAGTGAAGTATTGGGAACAAACGGGGAGACTGTTAGAAATAACAATGGAAAAAGAATGCTGGACTTCTGCATTATACACAACTTGGTAATAACTAACACTCTTTTCCAACACAAAGATATACACAGATATACTAGAGAAATCAAGAGTAGGGGGGAGAGGTCCATAATTGACTACATATTAGTTGACAAAAATAACAGAAGAATTGTGAGCGACACGAAAGTAAGAAGAGGGCCGGAAATAGGAAGCGATCACTTTGTGGTTATATCAAGAATAAAAGAAAAAGTTCAAAAAAAGGAAAAGCAATATATATATATACACAGAAACAAGACCAAATAGAATCACTTAGAATATACAAATTAAGAAGTGAAGTCATTGCTGAAAAATTCCAGAAAAGGATAGCCGAAAGAGTAGAAAATATAGAAATTAATGGAACTATCGAAGAAATTTGGAATAGGTTTAAAGAAATAATAATAACTACAACGAAAGAGATATGTGGCGTAAGGAAAAATAAAAAGAAAAAACAAACAAAATGGTGGACAAATGAAATAAGACATCAAATTAAGATAAAGAAAAAAGCATGGAAAACATACTTAGCAGAACAAACAGTGGAAAAATACGATATATACAAAGAAGAAAGAAAAAAAGTGAAACATTTAGTAGTACAAGCAAAAAAGGAGACATGGAAAGAATTTGAGGAAAAGATGGAAAAAACAGTAAAGAGAACCAAAAACTATTTTATAGAGTCTTGAAATCAGTAAGGAATGAAGAAAGGTCACAATCTACACATTATATACAAAATAAGAAGGGAGAGATCCTAAGCGATAGAATGAAGATTATAGAAAGGTGGAAAGAATACTTTCAGGAATTGTTAAGCGGAGTGGAAAACGAGAATGCTAGTGAACAACAAATAATAGGAGAAGAAGAGACAGAAGAAATAATTACCATGGACGAACTGGAAGAAGCAATACAAAAACAGAAAAATGGAAAAGCGCCAGGCTGTGACAAAATAACAGCAGAAATGATAAAAAATATAGGACAAAGAGGAAGAGAATTAATGTTGAAAATATATAACAGAATATGGAGAGAAGAGGAAATACCAAACGATTGGAAGAAGTCATTGATAGTACCAATATACAAGAATAAAGGAAATAAGAAAGAATGCAATAATTACAGAGGAATATCCCTTCTAAGTACTGCAATGAAGATTCTCGAGCAAATAATAGATAAAAGACTAAGAAAAAAACTCGAAAATACGTTACATGAGTCACAAAGTGGGTTTAGAAGAGGAAGGAGCACACAAGACCAAATATTCTCTGTGAAACAAATAATACAAAAAGCCTCTAGAGAACAGAAGAAAGTGTTCTTAGCATTTATAGACTTGGAAAAAGCCTTCGATAAAGTACCAAGAGAAAGATTGTGGAATGTATTAAGAGAAAGAGGTGTCAATGGCAAAATAAGACGATTAATACAGAAAATATATAACCACAATACTAATGTAATAGCTAACAATTTAGAATCTGAGATATTTAAAACAAACGAGGGACTGCGCCAAGGGGGAAGTCTGAGCCCAATGCTGTTCATTGTTTATATGGATAACATTATCAAACAGTGTGCATGTAAAAGTAAAAAGTTCAGGGTTGGACACCTTAACTTGAATGGAGTCGAAGTTTCGGAAGGGGCATTCGCAGACGACATAGTAGTTATAGCCGACAATGAGGAAGATCTGAAACGTAATTTAACAACATGGAATATGACACTAAAGGACTGTGGAATGACGATGAGTAAGAGCAAAACTAAAGTAATGGTAGTGGGAGATGAACAGGTAGATACGAAAATCGTAATAGAAGGAACTGAAATAGAACAAGTGAGAACATTCCAGTACTTGGGAGTACGAATTGATGGAAGAGGGACCTAGGACGCTGAGATTAATCAAAGAATAGAAAAAACAACAAAGCTGTACCACAGCATGAGGAACAATTTCATTAACAAAAAAGAGATATCCCGAGAAACAAAACTAAAAGTATATAAGGCAATTTACCGACCGATATTAACATATGGCTGTGAATCCTGGATATTAAATAGAAGACAAAAGAATAAATTACAGGCAGTTGAAATGAAGTATTTAAGAAGAGTTAGAGGAGTTACAAGGATGGACAGAATAAGAAACTTGGAAATACGAAAAGATTTGAAAATGCAGTCAGTGTTAGAATACATTGAACAAAGACAGCTAGGATGGTGGGGACATTTATATAGAATGGAAAATACAAGACAAACAAGAAGGATATGGGAAGCAAGGATAATGAAAAATAAAAGAAGAGGAAGGCCAAGGACAACATGGAATGATGTCATAGCAGAAATACTGGGAAGGAAAGGCAAAACATGGACAGAAGCGAAGAACATGACAAGGAATAGAAATGAATGGAAAACGTTTATAAAAAGCTAGAAGAAGATAAACGCCCTACACCATTGTTATGGTAATAGGGATTTTTGGATTATATATATATATATATTTAGATAAGTTTTGTTCGGAGTCATTAAGGAGGATGTTTTCCATTTATTTAGCTGTCAATTTTCAATGAATGTTTTTACCTCAAGTATCTTTGTTAGATGATACAGGATCTTTATACTTTGTAAAGATATATATTTTTATTTTTTTTATTTTTGTATTTAATATAATATATTTTTATTTCACCTTTTCATCTGCGCTTGTTTTATTTTTCTCACTCCAATTTTGTTAAATATTTTATACCTATAAAAGAATATATTTATAAGAAACTTTAAGAGAAATTAGTTTGGAATCAATTTTATATAAAATAAGTAAATAAATTTTTGTGAACATTTCACTGGCGCTCAACTATATATTTTTGACACGTTTTTCCCAAGTGGAACCCGAGAAGTTAGAGGTCTCAGATTTGAAGATTCACCGGCTGAGAAAACCTAGTTGGGAAAACTTGTTGTGGATGGTGGTGTAACAAATCTTCAACCCACTATTCATAGCAATATGTTATTACAAACGTAAATTTATACCTAATTTTGCCGTTTAGCTAAGTTGCACATTATAGTGAATAGATATCTTGCTATATAATGAAACGGATATGCAAAATACATATCCGTAACTGTAAACATGGACAAACACCTCGTATTTTTAGCATTTACTTCTGTTCAATACCTATGTTTCAGCCATCTAGGCCTCATCGGTTGAACTAGTGAAGCAATGTATGTACAAATTAATACAGATCTGTTAAACAACGGATCTGTATCTGTATCTACATTTACGCTAAAATCGTCTCCAAGCCATAACCAGTTTCGTTCTATCAGGCTACACCAATTTAATCAGTGACATCTGACGGAAGAAAGCGACTAGGCCAGAAAAGGCGACCTTCCGCTCGAATAGCAAGGCTATTACAAAAAAGCGGAAAAATACGTATATTGGTGCTGTCCATTAACACGCGCCAGATGGCGGTAAATATACAAAAAAGGGATATTTATCAATACGTTTTGCACGTATTACGCCGTTGTTATACAATGAAACGGATATGCAAAATACATATCCATAACTGTAAACATGGACAAACACCTCGTATTTTTAGCATTTACTTCTGTTCAATACATATGTTTCAGCCATCTAGGCCTCATCGGTTGAACTAGTGAAGCAATGTATGTACAAATTAATACAGATCTGTTAAACAACGGATCTGTATCTGTATCTACATTTACGCTAAAATCGTCTCCAAGCCATAACCAGTTTCGTTCTATCTGGTAATTATACTACAGAAGAAGATAATGTATAGGAAGATGAAATTAAGGTGATAATGATATGGGTTATTGTTGTTAAGTAAGGATTAATGGTATGATTATGAATTTGATTGTTATGATGATTTGGTATATGAGATTCTAATATTATGTTTTTCTTTTATTTATGAAAATTGATTGGAGTTGTCCATGTCCAAGAAATCGAGGAAGTGCTCGAATATTCTACGATGATGACTGTTACTTCGGCGTGTTCCTTCACCTACGATGCATGTAACGAAGCCTATTCAATAATGTCAAGTAAAAATGACATTAATTCAATTATGTCCAGTCAAAATGACATAAACAAATTATGTCAAGCAAAATGACATAACCAATATGACATGTCTAAAGTTAATATGACATTGTTACATGAAAATTTATACAGAATGTATATGGAGATGCTGTAATTGTTCGCTGCATCATTACTGCACTAGGAGGACGATGACCCTGCTGCACAGCAATGCAACATGTTAGTGCGGGGAAGTAAGACAGAGTGCGATACTGTCGTAAGTGTTAGTGCGGAAAATTATCCTTGAACAAAGATTAGAAATGTCCTGACTTTGTTTTCGGATAATTTTGGGGAAATGCTGTGGTTTTTTCCCTGCAGAAGCAAGAAAAAATAGAAGAAGTATATTGAACATTATTTGAATAACATTGATGTAAAAATGTATTTTATTTTGGTGTGTGTTTTTTATTTCAGACTAATAACGATAAAAATTTAAATTATATATGATAAATTTTGTAATGTTTCATTTTGATCCACGACTGTATATTATCCAGGGCTAGATAGATATTCAAAGTCGGCGCCAGCCTGGAAGTCAGAGCTAGTACGGAGAGATATATATATTTTCACTATCTTGATTTTTATGTTAGGTGGGGACGATGGCTTTTCCTGGAATTAGATTTTAGAGATTCACTAGTGCCTTTCTGGGATAGGTCATATTATTTTTGGTATTAAACAAAACTTAATTTTGTTTGATAGTTATATTTTGTATAATTCGTTTTGTTTGTTTGGTGCTCCGATTGTATTTTAAAATTCATTAGACGTGGTTTTACAAGTTTTGCATACTTGTAATAGATTTAATTTAAAATACCTATCTGAAGAAAAAAATCTCTCGTACTGTGTTTTAATTACATTAATTAATGTAAGTAGTATTTAATTATTATAATTTATATATTGAAAAGAGCTCTATAAAATATAACTTGAAATTTTGTAATTTTTTTATAATCAGAAAAATATCTAGAAAATTTGTCAGACTGTTTTTATGGAGTTTAGTTTTTATTCATATAAGTATTTTAATACGTGGAAAGGTGGGGAAAATTTTATTGGTTTGTCATGTTAGATGCACGCATGACTGTAAGATGATTGTGCGCGGAAGATAGATGAAGTTTGTCTTGACGTTTGAGTTTGGGGTTAATATTATTGTTGACATCTGATAAATTTTCTTGAGTATTATTATTTCAAATATCTTTGCTCGCGGTTATTAAACTCGAGGTTTTTAACGACTTGTATCTTCATTTGGTATCCAAGTCTTTTTATCCTCGCAGCTGTGCTATTGTCAGTTCAACGTTACACTTTGTAAAGTTGATTTTTTTTTTCTTTTCTTTTTTTAAAATAAAATTGTAAGGGGGAAAATGCTTGTATAATTTGTCTTATACCTTGTATTATTTTATGATATAACCCGTATCCGAGAGGATTACCCCTGGAGAAGTGAGCTCAAGGAAGGCAACCCGATTGAAGATAGCTGGCAGAATAAGTTGCTGTGTGAAATCAAAGTTTATAAGCAATATAAAAGCACAGTTCACGGCAATATGTATTGAACAGAAGTAAATGCTAAAAATACGAGGTGTTTGTCCATGTTTACAGTTATGGATATGTATTTTGCATATCCGTTTCATTATATAACAACGGCGTAATACGTGCAAAACGTATTGATAAATATCCCTTTTTTGTATATTTACCGCCATCTGGCGCGTATTAATGGACAGCACCAATATACGTATTTTTCCGCTTTTTTGTAATAGCCTTGCTATTCGAGCGGAAGGTCGCCTTTTCTGGCCTAGTCGCTTTCTTCCGTCAGTGTCACTGATTAAATTGGTGTCGCCTGATAGAACGAAACTGGTTATGGCTTGGAGATGATTTTAGCGTAAATGTAGATACAGATACAGATCCGTTGTTTAACAGATCTGTATTAATTTGTACATACATTGCTTCACTAGCTCAACCGATGAGGCCTAGATGGCTGAAACATATGTATTGAACAGAAGTAAATGCTAAAAATACGAGGTGTTTGTCCATGTTTACAGTTACGGATATGTATTTTGCATATCCGTTTCATTATATAACAACGGCGTAATACGTGCAAAACGTATTGATAAATATCCCTTTTTTGTATATTTACCGCCATCTGGCGCGTGTTAATGGACAGCACCAATATACGTATTTTTCCGCTTTTTTGTAATAGCTTTGCTATTTGAGCGGAAGGTCGCCTTTTCTGGCCTAGTCGCTTTCTTCCGTCAGATGTCACTGATTAAATTGGTGTCGCCTGATAGAACGAAACTGGTTACGACTTGGAGACGATTTTAGCGTAAATGTAGATACAGATACAGATCCGTTGTTTAACAGATCTGTATTAATTTGTACATACATTGCTTCACTTGTTCAACCGATGAGGCCTAGATGGCTGAAACATATTGCAGTGGAATGTGCTTTTGATTGCTTATTAATTTTTTTTGTTCACACTACAACTTAATCTTCCGGCTGTTCAGTCTCGTAGATTTCCTTGAGCTCACTTCTCTCGGGTCGATCCTTACGGATGCAGGTTATATCATAAAATAAAGCACGAGGTGTCAGATAATTTATACAAACATTTTCCCCCTTACATTTATATTTAAAAAAAAAGAAAATAAAAAAAAATCAACTTTACAAAGTGTAACGTTGAACTGTTAAAGACACAGCAAATCGAGGATAAAAAAGGCTTGGATATCATATGAAGATACAAACCATTAAAAAACCTCACTATGACAACTCACGAGCAAAGATAACAAAATTACTAATATCCAAAAATTTATCAGATGTCAACAATAATATTAACCCAACAATTTAAACGTCAAAGTAAAGAATTGTTTACTCTGCGCGCGAAATCAAAATCTGACTGTCATGAATGCATTCACATGACATCACACAAACTCGTCCCCACCTTCCTACGTATTGAAATATTTAAAGTGAATAAAAACACCCAAACTCCATTAAAACCACCTAACAAATTTTCTAGATATTATTCTGAATACATAAAAAAATTTCACAAAAGTTTACAAGTTAATTATAGCGCTTTCTTCAATATATTAATAATAATTATAAAGATACCTACATTAATTAATGCATATCACAATTAAACATGAGAGATTCCTTTTCTTTAGATAGGTGTATCAATTAAATCAAATTACAAATATAAAAGATTTGTAAATTCACGATAAATTACTTTTAAACCACATACGACGCACCAAAAACTATAAACGAATTATCCAAGATTTTAAATATATCAGACAAAATTAAGTCGTGTCTAATATTCACTTATACAGACCTATCTTAAAGGACATTCAAATAATCTCTAAAATGAAGTTCCAGGAACCGCAAGGGCATCCCCATCTAATATATAAAATCAAGATCGAGAAAATAAATACAACTTAATACAACATGATATCCGGAGTGGCGGCGGCTTTAAACATCTGACTAACCTAAATATACAGGGATGGATTAAAAGTTCAAACATTATAAAATTCATCACTTAAAATTAAATATACTTATATCGATCCCCGTCTGAAATAAAATAGACACCAAAATAAAATACATAAATTTATAAATGTTCTTCACAAAAAGTTCAATATAGTTCTGTTATTTTTTCTTTCTTCTCCATGGAAAAATCCATGGCAATATGTATTGAACAGAAGTAAATGCTAAAAATACGAGGTGTTTGTCCATGTTTACAGTTACGGATATGTATTTTGCATATCCGTTTCATTATATAACAACGGCGTAATACGTGCAAAACGTATTGATAAATATCCCTTTTTTGTATATTTACCGCCATCTGGCGCGTATTAATGGACAGCACCAATATACGTATTTTTCCGCTTTTTTGTAATAGCCTTGCTATTTGAGCGGAAGGTCGCCTTTTCTGGCCTAGTCGCTTTCTTCCGTCAGATGTCACTGATTAAATTGGTGCCGCCTGATAGAACGAAACTGGTTATGGCTTGGAGACGATTTTAGCGTAAATGTAGATACAGATACAGATCCGTTGTTTAACAGATCATCAGACGGGGGGAAACTCCCGCAGAAAGCCACGGTAGAGGCAGCTAAGATAGCTGAAATGGGGAAACTTGATTTGGCGACCCCTTCAGTCTTTAGCCACGAAGGGAGGCAAAACGCCTGAGACCCCTCCCTCTAATCCCATGGTGTAGCACCATCGCGCCAAAGGGACTGGATTTGGTCAAGCAGTAGAACACTGCTTGAACAAATCAATAAGGCAATAGCACCTGCTATCGATAGCTGCACCACACTCGAACAGCTACAAACGACAATATATATCGCCGCGATAACAACAACAGAGCTTCATGATAGAACAAAACCACAGAGGGAACAAACAACCACACTAAAACCAAATAGAATGCCACACTGGGAAAGAAGAATATCTACAAAAATTAACGTACTTCGAACACAAATTGCAAGACTAACGCAAGCAACATACAAAACAATTACCAAAACCAGTACAAAAAAAAAGTTGACGAGATAATAAAAGCACACAAAAACAACGAGAATACTACGACAGAAGAAATTCTAGACCTGCTGAAACAAAAACTGGCAGTCTATTCCAATCGGATCAAAAGATACGAAGAGAGTCAGCTACGGAAACAGCAAAATAAGTTATTTAACATGAACCAAAGAAACTTCTATCGAGCCTTAGAAGAAAAAACTGAGATTCAACCAACACAAGATACCCCAGATATAAATACAACAAAACAATACTGGGAAAACATATGGCAGAACCCGGTGGCACATAGAACCAAACAGTAATGGACTCAGAAAGAACAAAAGAGTCAACAGAAAACGAACTTAATGACACCCGTTCACATAACCACCGAAGACGTCACTAAAGCCACACACAAGACCCTCAACTGGCGAGCAGCAGGTATAAACCATGTCCAAAACTACTGGTACAAGAAACTACCTAATACGCATGCGAAAATTGCTAGGCTGTTCAATGAAGCTGTTGCAGATCCTCGAAAAATACCTGACTTTTTCACAATGGGAATAACATACTTGCTCCCTAAAACCAAATCAGCTAGTCCCGACCTATCAAAATATCGACCCATTACCTGTCTTCCAACAATATATAAGCTTTTGACATCTATACTGACAGATAAGATATACGAACACCTAGAAAAAAACCAAATCCTAGCGGAAGAACAGAAAGGGTGCAGAAAGAAAAGTAGGGGGTGCAAAGAACAGCTGATAATCGACACCCTTATTACCGGAGAGGCAAAGAAGAGCAAAAAACCTCTCCACACAGCCTATATAGACTACCAAAAAGCATTTGACAGTATTCCACATACTTGGCTATTACAAACACTGGAGATATATAAAATAGATCCCCAAGTAAGGCAAATACTAAAACATATTATGAAGGATTGGGAAACAACATTGACAATCAACATAAACCGAAAAACAGCAGAAGTAGGTAAAATAAAAATACAAAGAGGAATATTTCAAGGCGATTCGCTAAGCGCTCTCTGGTTCTGCATGGCAATAAGCCCTCTATCAACTATGCTCAATGCGGACGGGAGAGGCTATGAAATTATGGGAAGTGGGCTGCAAATATCCCATCTGTTCTATATAGATGACTTGAAACTTTACTCAACAACAAGAAAAGATCTCGAAAAGCTATTGAGAACAACAGAAACTTTCAGTCATGACATAAAAATGAACTTTGGCCTAGACAAATGTCGCATAAACGCGATGACCAAAGGCATCTGGATTGATTCGGAGAACTATACATTAGAACACACACTAGACGCACAAGAATTTATATAGACAATGTAACCTTAAGACACATACAAATACCTTGGCTTCGAACAGAGCAGAGGGATAAACAAGAACCGCACAAAAGAACAAATAACTCAAGAGGTCAAACGCCGAATCGCCTGATCCTAAAGACAAAACTTTCAGGTCGAAATATGGCCACCACAGTAAACATGTACGCACTACCAGTGCTAATGTACACGTTCGGTATAGTGCGATGGACCGCAACAGAATTAGAGGAAATAAACAGACTAGTACGGGTGACATTCACTAAACACCGGGCCCGCCACCCCAGAAGTTCGAACGAGAGATTCCACCTTCCTAGGAAGAAAGGAGGCAGAGGTATAATTGATATTAAAAACATCTACTATGAGCAGATACATGACCTTAGAGAATTCTTCACAGTAAAGGCACAAACATCAAACATCCACAGAGTTGTGTGCAACAATGATGACCGTTTCACTCCACTCAACTTCAAGGACACGCAAAACAATATTCAAGAAAAAATTGTACACGACAACGAAAAAATTGACGCGTGGAGAAGCAAAGAACTACATGTCAGGTACATACACGCTGCATACAATGAATACATCGATAAAGAAGCGACACTACAATGGCTATGTAACACGAACTTATTTGTCGAAACAGAGGGCTTTATGATGGCTATACAAGATCAAGTGATAGAAACTCGCACCTACAAGAAACACATACTAAAGAAAACATCGCATCAACGTCATGCAGAGTATGTGGCGAGAAACCGGAAACCATAGAACATATACTCAGCGGATGCTCCATTTTAGCCCCAAAACAATACACCAGACGCCACAACAATGTTGCGAAAGTGATCCACCAGGCAATATGCAAACTGTATGATGGAACCACTGGAATAACGCCATATTACCAGTACCAGCCAAAAAATGTAGTGGAGTTGCCTGAGGCCATGATTTATTGGAATCGGAAAATACAAACTGGTAGAACTGATAGAACTGTCCTACACAACAGACCAGACATTACGTTACGAGACCATAGCAAGAGCATTACATACCTCATAGACATCTCTGTGCCAGCGCCAGCGAATATCCAGGCGAAGCACAGAGACAAGATCGACAAATATTTACCACTTGCCCAAGGTGTTAAAGAAGTATGGAGCCAAAACATAGTGATTGTAGTACCCATCATCATCGGTGCCACAGGAGAAATACCGCTGAAGTTAAATGAGGCTCTAAAGGCCCTAAATGTATGTACATCCTATGACATATAAACAGCTTCAAAAAATTGTCATACTAGAGTCAACGAGCATTGTGCGGCAGGTGCTGAGCCAGAATACATGACAAAAACAACCACGAACACATCTCAAACCGAAACACCATATCTCCGAAAACACGAACTAAACGATTCCTACGATCTATTGCGTCGATTAATGAGAAAAAAAAAAGCCAAAAGAACAACGTTACAGTAGATCCATGAAAAAAAAAAGCAAAAGAACAACAAAGACAAAAAAAAATTATTTATAATTCTACCAATGTTTCCATCCATATCAAGCAGGATAGATGTTGATATGCTTGCCTCGCGGCCGTGTATCAACTTTTTCCCTTTCTCCCGAAAGGAGCTTTCACATCAATAATAATAATAAGTTTACCATTGAAATATAAAAAAACAACTCCATAAACTACCTAGGCCTAACACTGACAAGAACAAAAAACAACATACAAACAAAATGGTACACTAAACCAACCGCTTCCGGCAGATATGTAAACTTTTTTTCTAACCAACCCCTAGCCCACAAAAAAAATGTAGTAACAGCGTTAGTAGACAGAGCTTTAAATCTCACAAACCCAATTTTCAGACCAACAGTACTAAATAAAGTTAAAACAATTTTGTCAGAAAACAACTATCCACCACAATTCATACAAAAAATTATAAAACTTAGACTCAATAAAATTTATAACAAAACAAACAACCAAAACAATAACAAAAAACCAATGAATTCACATATATCCCCACACCCTATATAACTGGATTATCCGAAAAATTAGACAACATATTCAAACCATTTAATTTTAAAATAGCACACCAAAGCGGTAAAAACCTAAAATTCCTACACACCAAACTTAAAGACTCAACACCTACACTAAAACAATCACACACAATATACAACATACCCTGCAAAGACTGTGACAAAATATACATAGGCCAAACAAAACAGTTACTACAAGAAAGATTGAAAGGTCACAAATACGCAAAAAATCAAACTGCTTTAAAAAAACACCAATTGACACTAAAACATAATTTTGATTTTGAAAACACCAAAGTAATAACACAAAAAAAGAACACAAAAGCTAGAGAGGTCTTAGAAATGATACACATTTTCAAAAATAGCAAAACAATCAACGACAGAAACGAAATCGATGGGCTTTCAAAACTCTATTACCCTCTCATAAAACAATAGAAAAATCAAACCCCCCCCCCCCTGCACGCACAAGACAAAAACGGGGAAAAAAATAGCTCCCATTAGAAAAAACAACGTTAACATATACCCCTAAATACGGTCTTGACCACCATGCTTATTCCAACAAACAGAAATTAAAATCCCCGCAAACTAAAGTATTAGTTCACTTACAAAATCCGCACAAGCACGTTCGTTCTAAGAAAATTGGTCCCGGATGTCCAAACACATGTGTCACATGAATGCGTACCCTTGTAAAACAAAAACAAACAACAAATGTGAGTTTTATTTGTCTTTTCTTTGTTCTCTTTACTTATTGTAGTGTAATTCAACTTTCCAATCAGTCATACAGTTGTTAATCACCTTAATGTCTCCCTACCTGTTCATTTTAGCCATTTTTATTTTAATTTGATGTAATTTTCAACGTTAAATGTTAACTCAATTTGTAATCATTTTTTAATCTAATTTTAAACTTAAAATTGTTAATAATTGTTAAGTCTCCAATTAATTCATACAGATATTAATCACATAAATGTCCCCCTACCATTCTAAACTATTTTAATTTAATGTTATTTAATTTTCAACGTAAAACACTAACCTAATTCGTAATTCATTTCTTAATATAATTTAAAATTTAAAATTGTTAATTTAATTGTTATATCACACAAAACAAACACAGTTCTCATGTTCATTGTAATGATTCTTGTTTCCAGATGCTTGAAAAAGACTGAATTGATAAAAGTCGGAACGTCGTAAACAAACATCTAAATTCAATAAAAGGTCGCTAAAACCAATAAAAATCTATTTTTTTTAATATATATATATATATATATATATATATATATATATGTGTGTGTGTGTACATATTATCCGGCTGATAGCCTAGTGGTAAATCAAGCAGGCTCTTATTATAAGCAGCCTTTATTTAGGTAAATTTAGTTTATTTGATATAATAAAAAAAGAAAAAAAAAGATCCCTACCACACTGTATAAAACAGGAAATATGTTAAATCAATAATCCACAGTTGACATAACATATGAATTTCCGTTAAAATAGTTGAATCAGCGATAATAATTTAAGCTGTTACTCGAATTGAAACTGGATACTAGGTATGAATTATGATATCATAGATTATTAGGCGAAAATTTTTGGTAATTTTACTAATCATGAATCCTAATGTATTCGAACAAATTCAAAGAATTTATTGCTCCGTATATATATTTAATTTCACATGAACAAATAATACGTAGGTATGAATATTTAACTGAATAGCTTAGCTAACGTAAGTTTTATGCTAGTAAGTTGTTTCTGAGTAACTTATTGTTATTAGCGTTGATTAACTTGAATTCTTGTAGAGAATAGGTTAAATGATGAAGAAAATTATATTTGTAATTGTCCTTCCTGTTTGCATGTTCAATGTCAAGAGGCAGGTGTGGTAATATTTATTTAAGTTATCGCGTTGAGAAATGAAATATATTAGATCGTTGCAGGAAGTGTGCGGTCTCATCCGCTAATGTATCGGCAATTACACATCTCTGAAGTCAATCATTTGCTATTCATTTAAGTTATATTCGAACATATAAGAACACGTAAATAGTGAAAAATGAAATTTATAACATTTATAACGTTATTACTAATTTTGGAATATGTCGTTGGCGAAAGATGTCAAATGAAAAAATTTAGAAGATATGGTGGCAGAGTGATATTTTGTGGGAAACGCACATTTCAACATTATCAGCAGCATTATTATGAAATTACGTATCACGCTCCAAAGGAAATTGAACAAGAAACAACTACTGAGGAGCCAATTACCACAGAAGAACCTACTACACAAGGTGAACCTCAAATAGAATATACAGATGATGGTAATCTTGTTGTAGGTAACATAAGACAATTAATTAATGCCCCAAACAAATGCACAGGAGGTTTCGATGCTGAAGGTGATTGTGTTCGATCAACAGAGACATTTAATTAATTTTTTAATTGAACCATTAATTACGATGTTCGTTTTGTAATGTTGATTAATAAAAATAAAATATAAATTTTAAATTGTTTTATTTCTTAAATGTATAAGATTTTATAAATTTTCTGGTTATTGTTATAAAACTTCTTAAAACTTAATTTCAAGAGCTTTCAATGTTGTTACATTAATAAAATAGGCATTAATTACGTAATTTTTAAATTCTGAATTATAGTAGTATTCATGACAAATTTCAATATTTAAATGGAAACTAAACAATAGTTGCTCTATTTTATATCAACATATTAGCATAAATATTTTAGCTTATCAAACAAAGTACAAACTTGGAATATAATAAATGTATTGAGATTTTTTATTTTATTTTAAGAAATACTGAAGGTTACCGAGCCTAAAAGGTGTCGTAAATTAAAACATTTCTAACGTAAAATTACAGATACATTATACAACTGTCAATCCTTAACTCTTTTAATTTTGAAATATAGAGAAATAACATAATAGTGCAAAACCATTTTATTTTCTTTCTAAGAAAAATTACAAATTACAAGATATTACATAATAAAATATTGGTCATGTATATGTTGTAAAATAATTGTCCGATTTTTACATATTACAACGAAAAACGATATCTGTGATTATAATTTCGATAAATGGTTTAGTAGCCCCAAAATATAAATTTAGGTGTTGATCTTTAGATTTTTATAATAGGAATTGTTATGAATTAGTAATAAATGAAATAAATATAGAATATTATGAAGAAATAACTACATATCTATATTATATACATATTAATATATTAACGTTTCTTTAATTGATATTTAAATTCCCACTCTGAGATGTATAAAATTACATATGCATATATGTATTGAGTGAGCTACAAAAAAAGTTTTCAGAGTATGCCATGGATCAGTGGCGGCTGGCGCATAAGCGCTGCAGTGCTGCAGAGCTCCCAAAAAATTGGGCGGGCGAACCTGTATTAGTTATAAACTAGTTTTCTTTTACATAATTTTTCCGACATTTCTGATGTTTATAAAAGCGTAACATATTGTTGTGAAAATTCTCCCCCTGTATATCAAAAAATTTGCATACTACAATTTGACACCTTAATCATCAAAATCCGAACAGTAGATGCCGAGATATTCGCTTCCACAATTACAACACTAACGCCGGTTATATATAGAATATTATCAAATAATATACAATAGGCGACCAGTGGAATAACCAACCTAATTCGCGCGATCGCTCACTTGTTCCTTATCTGGTCCACACGTACGGGCTCTCAGAGCTCTTTGAAACACCCGCGCGCACCCCGCTACCCCCGTGACTGTCTAAAACGAATGCATGATTTTACCAGGCAATATTCGCTGCATTCTGTCCAGCACGTTCATATGATTCGGCGGTAAAGGTGTTTAATATTTACGCGTGTTGTTTACTGTGCGGCGAGTGTAACGTAAAAACAATAATTTGTGCGCGTGCTTGTTTGTTTTTGTATATTGTTGACAATTTATATAAACTCTGTGTATTATGGAGGTGGTGTTTAATTTAATTAATGTGAAGAGATTCTTTAAATATTCATACGAAGAGAAGTTAGAATTAAAAGCAAGAGGTAGGCCATTAGTAGATATCACTATTGAAAAAACTGGTGTAAGTAGAGGGAAAAATTATACACGTAAATTTAGTAGCGATATTTATTCAAAAAACGATTGGATTTGTGGATGCAACAAAAAAAAATGCTTTATATTGTTTTCCCTGTTTACTTTTTGGTGGCGATAAAGCTTGGACGGAAATAGGGGTCACGGATCTAGAGCACTTGAGTTTGAAAATAAAAAGACATGAGAATTCTAAAAGCCATCTTCATAATTGTATGGAATTTGCGTTACTAGGGTCAACTAATATTATGGCTCAACTAGATTCTGCTTATTGGGTAAATATACAGAGACATAATGAAAATGTGTCAAAGAATCGTTATATTTTATCAAAAATTATTAATTGTATAAAATTTTGTGGAGCTTTTGAATTGGCCCTTCGGGGACATGATGAGAGCGATACTTCCGAGAATCCGGGGATATTTCGTGGACTTATTAATTTTTCGACTGAATTAGATGCAACTCTAAGTGAGCACCTAAAAAATTGTTCGGTATTTAAAGGCACTTCCAAAGAAATACAGAATGATCTGTTGCAGTGCATACTTGAAGTCTGCCAAGAACAAATAATTGAGGAAATTAATAATTCTCCGTTTTTGGCGATCATGGCCGACGAAACAACGGATGTTGCTGCAAAAACTCAAATGGTAGTTATTTTTAGATATGTTCGTGATGGTGAGCCAATTGAACGTTTTTGGAACTACGTCATTCCTGAAAAATGTGATGCAGAAACACTTAGCAAAACAATTTTAAGTGTCATAGATGCTTTAATTCAAAATTCACCTAACAAACTGATTGCACAGAGTTACGATGGAGCAGCGGTGATGAGCGGACAACACGCAGGCGTTCAAGCATTGATTAAAAAAAAGTACCCTTTTGCGCACTATGTACATTGCTATGCCCATCAATTAAATTTAATTATATCTAAAGCTGCTTCTGCAAATTCGCAAGTACGTGTATTTTTTGGAAATCTACAAGACATTCCCGGCTTTTTAAATAATTCACCCAAACGAGTAGAAGTGTTAAACAAGATTGTAAACAGAAGGATCCCCTACGGCGCTACAACCCGTTGGAATTTTAATATCAGGACCATTAATGTTGTGTACGAAAATAGGGCCTCTCTCATTGAGTGTATGGAAGAAATAGAAGAACAATTCTCCAACAACACAGTCTGTAGTGCAGCCGCCTCTATTCGCTGTACATTAAATGATCCGATCTTCAATTTTTGGCTGACTTTTTTCCATCATGTAATGCCCCATGTAGATATCCTGTTTAATCAATTGCAGTAAAGAAAAATTGAACCCACTCTAGTAAAAGACGCTATCGAAAATTTTGAACGCAGTATAGGCCAAGTTCGAAATAATATTGACAACATCATAAGTGAAGCATCAGATTTAATAAGCGATGAGCCACCACCAGAAAAACGCAAACGTTCAAATAACAGCAGATTTAATCATCGAATTTCGGCTTTAGAGGTGTGTGATGTTATTCTAAATTGTGCAAAAGATCGATTTCATTTTAAAGAGCATCTAGTAGTGGCATCACTTTTTTTTTCGGAATGCTTTGGAGAGTATTGCAGTAAATTTCCTGAGGACAACTGAGGACTCACTTCCGCATGCTCCTATTATCCCACCCTTGATAAAGAAAGATTACGAACTGAATTGTCTGTTATTTACTCAAGAACTGATTGTAGATCTTTAAAAGGCGCACTACCTCTTCTAAAATTTTTAATAAAAAACAATCTGAAGGAGACTAGAAAATTATTAGAAATTGTAATAACAACTCCCATGACAACATCAGAGGCCGAACGATGCTTTTCAACACTAAATCGAATTAAGACGTTTCTCAGAAATTCAATGACCGAAGATCGTTTAACATCTCTTTCCATGCTATCTATCGAAAAAAAGTTTATCTCCGAAATAGACAATTTTAATGACCAAGTGATAACAAGATTTGAAAATCGAAAAGAACGTAGAATAGATTTAATTTATAAGAAATAATTTGTTAGTAAAGTAGTGCTTAGTGACTCTTATTTTTTTGTGTGACAATTGACAATCGTTCCAGAAATCCATTACTTCAGTGCGGAAGGCGAAGAAAGCACGATAAGATCGATGGGAGACAACCTCTTACTGCCCGTGCAAGGTAAATTTTTTTGTAAAACTTGCAGAACACCTTAAAATTTTTAACACGAGCCGCCACTGCCATGGATTAAATCAGTTATGTCTTAGATTGATTAAGTGATTTAATCTATATGTCGTACTACTAGTAATAGGCTAAATCGTTAAATAAAGGTTGCCGAGTGACATTCATTAAGCTAACCTAATATTTAAGTCTACTGAAAAATTGAATTTCAGGGAAAAGGCAGTTATTTGAAAGTTTTGGTTGTTGAAATGTGTAAATTACAATTATTTATTATAAAAAATATAGTTTCTTTTTGGAATGCTGTCTGTATGAAAATGAAAAAATAACATCAAAAACCATACCAGATTAAATAACACTATGTATGTAAAATCTCATAATATTCAGAATAATGATGAATTAATTAAAGTAAGCACAGCAATTTATTAATGCAGTATACAAAACAAGCAAGTATGTCATTGAAGCAATCATTAATTTTTTTCTTTAACACAAATGTGTTGGTTCTGAAAAGAAACGTTTTTTTATTGGAGAACTTAATCTTCGCCATCTGTGAAGTCATCCTTTGGAGTTTGTCATATGGGGTTTTGATGATCCGTTTACTCTATTGTTTAAATCAAACGAAGAGCAAAACAAAATCTATTACATAACAATATTCATTAAATAAGGTGCGTAATATGGCCCTCACCTTCATCTCTACAGCGAAAGTTCTTCGCTTGACAGAGTTAATAACATTTTCTAGGATTCAAGGTAAATGATTTCCATGATCTTATTAGTGATCCTTTCTTGCAGGCTATTAAGATTAGAAACCGGTACTACAGATATAGAATTTTTTAAGTATGGCCATAAAAAGAAATCGCACAGTGTTAAATCGATGGAATGAGGTGGCCAAATTGTGTAGGTATTGAAACTAATAATTCGATCTCCAAAAAATTCTCTCAGAAAAACAATGTCTTGGTAATATTTACATGAGCTTCATCCTGTTGGAAGTAGCCTTCCTGTAATTTATCATTGTGTAACATATTATACTGGTATCCTTAGGTACCATTTCCAAAAGTAGCCAAGAACAAATTGAATGCACATGCAAAAAAACAGAATTGAGGAATGCACAACATAAATATTTTTGTTTGAGCATAACACTTATTATTGTATTTATTAAGTTAATCTTTTTTAATTATTTCCATTTGTAATTTATATTTACTAAGAAATACAAGTATAAGTTTTGCAAGCAATCCTTTGTAATTATTTATTTATTTATGTAAAGAAATGTCACACTGTATAGTAAAAATGGTAACCTGAATTTAGCTCTAATGATGGTATGATATATGTAAAAATGCATCAACATGGATACTGAGTTACTACTAACACATATTATTTTCTATTTAAAAGTTTGCTCTATAATAATTAATTTATACATTAGTCTTTCTATATTTCAATTATCAATTTTATTAAAATCTATTTCACATATTTATAACCGTTAGAAACTATGTTCATGGCGTATACCGCAAATATCTAAGAAAAAGGTCGATCGCGATGAAAATACTTACATCCGGGGGTTACACGAATATCGCCAGGGCGAGAAGACGCGTTCGTAGACCCTACGTAATTGCAAAGTAAAATTGTGCGGAAGTATTCGTTGTTCGATAATTACAGTAGTGTTTAAGGACAGATATAAGGTATCTACGCTTTTTAAGTTTCGGTGCGACAATATCTCTTCTTAGTGTCAATATATTTCGAGTTAAAGTCAAATCGTCTACCGACGCCGAACAAAGATACAAAGGAGAAAATATAATACTGCATAAAATCTACGATTTCGAAGAGAGAGGTGCCGAGATATCAACGAAATATTATTCCGAGGCTAAATTTTAACAAAGAGAGTCCTCTCAGTAAGAAAATTTGGCCGTTTGCAGTTTTGGCTGGAAAAAGTCGCACTCGAACAAATAACCAACAAGGAGGCTGCAAGAAAAACCAATATAATTGCAGCGTCGGAAGATAAAGCGCCAATCAATTACTTCCGAATTTTTGTCAGGTATTTAAAAGAAAAAGAAAATATAAAATTGAATTTTAAAAATCTGCTCTTAAAGAATTTATAAAACAATTTTAAAATTAAATATCCTTTAATTCACAAAACAAATTAGAAAATACTAAAGTTATCATTATTAAATTAGAATATTGTAAACAAAAATTGCTTACTCTATGTTGTTATAACCACAAAAACGTCTACAAATACGATGTATTGACATAACCTCAGTACTCATTTTTGACATAACTCACATTTGCTTATGTTTATGCATTTACCTCGTTAATTCCCGCAAAGATATTGTATAATATTGCCAAATATTTGATTTTATTTTTGGTTTTTTTATGTAAGTGCATTTAATTGTTTGTTGTGGATTCCGACAACTAATTCTGTTAAAGATTAATTTAATTTACCAGCATCTTTTTTTTTATTTCTCCCTGAACAACACTCTTTTTGACAACAACTAAACAAATTTAATACCTTGTTCAGTACATCTGAGATGTCATTAAGAAAAACTTATAAGTACAAAGAAAGAATAAGACTGTATGTGACATACGACACGAGAACACCCGTTGTAGAAGACAGAGCTTATTAAAAATATAGCTAAAAACTGTTCTAGTAGCCACTGCATGATCCATAGGCAGGCACTTGCTGCTAAAAAATTATCCCCCAGTTATAAGAATACTCTTGATGAGGTCATCAAAATCATTAACTTCATAAAATCTCGACCGCTAAATAATCGTTTATTCAAAATACTCTGTGAGGAGATTGGAAGTGTACATCATGTCATGGATTTTCCTTGGACAAGTAAGGAAAATGATTGAACGATTTTGAACTCTGTAATAGGGACTTTCTAAAAAAATTAACTATTTCAGTTGTATGTTTATTTATTTCAGACGGGGATCGTTATAGATATATATATTATTTTATAAATGAAATAAATTTTATAATGTATGAAATTATGATTAGCCCTCGTATATTTAGGTTGACCAAGGAATTGAACTTGCCGCTTTTTCGGATATTGTATTTGTTAAAATGTGTTGGTTATATATATTTTGATTTTTAGATGGTGGGAATGGATAAGCGGATATGGAAATTTCATTTTGATTTAGAGATATCTTGACTGTTAAAGTGTTTGGTTTATTAAAGAATAAGATAATCAATTTTATTCTTTGTTGTATAAATTCGGGTTGTATTTTGTTTTTGCATTTAGTGTAAGGTGCAAGTTAATTTAAATTCGATTTATGCGAGTGTTTTATGTTTATTTGAAATTTTGTGAAAAAGATATCTCTCGTGTATTTTATAAAATCACACATAGATTTATGTAAGTTGATAAAAATTATTTTATTTATATATATTTGATATCAGGATTATTTTCATTGTTATAATTTCTTGTATTTATTGTAATAATGTATGTTTGAAAGTAGTATATGGATATTAGCGAAAGTTGTCATGTTTTTTATAAGGGAAGTTTTTTTTTAAAATAATATTTCGAGAACATTTTGAATTCAAGGTTGGAGTTTCTGTAGGGGGGTTTGACCTTGTTATGTTATTTTTGGCGTATGAGTAAATTTCAACTATCGTGAGTTTTGAAAACTAATTTGTTTTTGATATTTGTTTGAAGGGGTCACAGTAGAGGTTAAACTTGACAGATTTCACTAATATTTATTAGTTTTATGTTTGATCGTGATTCAGAAGAGGTTTTTCTCTGTGTGCGAGTCATTATTCACAAAGAGTGTTTCCTCATTGCTACTGTTTGATGATGCTTTAGCACCCTATACACTTTGTAGAGGGATTTTTTTTATTTTTTTTAATTACATTAATATAAAGGAATTGACTCGTGTTTTATTTGTGTTTATGGTTTTATTCTGGAAAACGACATTAAATCCCTTTCCGTGAGGAACGATTCATGAGATGGCAGTTCGTGGATTCTACTAGACTGAATAGCCGGCGATATAAGCTGTAGTGTGAATAAAAAAATAAATAAGCAATTTCAAAGTAAATTCCACTGCAATACGTCTCTTCTTTTACATACTGAAGTCAGATGGTTATCTCGAGGAAAGATACTAACCCGTTTTCTTGAATTAAGGGACGAGGTGCGTGCTTTTTTTTAGAACACAATTCTGAATTGAAAGGTCGATTATTTGATAGAAATTGGTTACTTAAAATTGCCTATTTAAGTGACATTTTTACAAAGATAAATGCACTTAATTTAACCCTCCAGGGCAAACAAGTAAATGTATTTATTGCCCACGAAAAATTCTTGCTTTCAAGAAAAAAATAGAATTTTGGACAATTTGTATGCGCTCCAACGAGTTTGATTGTTTCCCAACAATAAAAGGCTTTTTAGAAGAAGAAGGGGTTGAAATGGCAGAGGCATTTATTGAAGAAATTATTCAACATCTGAAAGGAAAGTGAAGCTTTTAATAAGTATTTTCCAAATGAACAGCAGATTAAATATCAAAATGAATTGTGGATTAAAAACCAATTTATTTTCAATGCACGACCTTCGACCATGTCAACGGAAGAATACGAAACTTTTATTGAAATGACATCTGATTCATCATTGCAAAATAAATTTAAATGAATGCCATTAACGGAATTCTGGTGCAGTATAAAAGATGAATATCCTAAATTGTCGCAAAAGGCCGTGTTGGTGCTTTTACCATTTGTAACCACATATATGTGCGAAACGGGGTCCTCAGGCTTATTTGTCGACAAAAACTAAATACCGGAACAGACTTGATGCCGAACCTGACATAAGAATTCATCTTTCATCAATTAAGCCTAATATTAAGTATATTTGTGATAATAAAAAGCAATATCACTCATCCCATTAAAATTAAAATTTAAAAGTCCTGTAAATGTAAATTAAGTTGTTTTAAGAACTTTTGTGTTAATTTTTGAATTACTTTTTCAAGAAAATAAAATTTTTTGAAATAATTGTCATTTTTGTTGCATATAATCAATTTACAGAATGTTAAATTAAAAGCATACTATTGAAACAAACCAGGGGTTCCACAATAAAAGTGACTACTAAAAAGGGTTCCACTTATCAAAAAGATTAAGAAACGCTGTACTAGATAGTCGACAAATTTTCGAAGTCTGTCGTCTGTGGGTCGGAATTCGGTAAAGTCAAAAACGAAACAGTTAGGTACTTCTTTTGGATCTAAGTATATGAATCCAAAAATATACTTCAGTCATTTTCTCACTTCGCTGTCTTTTCTATTTTTATAATCTTTAGAAAGACCAAGGGCTTGAATTTTTCGATACCATGCTTGCATCAAATGAAATTTGATGATATCTTACTTGCTGGCCAAACCACGCAAACTGCCTTATGTATAGGTTTTTGAAGTACACAACAGTTGATTGCGGAGTGAAATTTAAGTTCATTTCTAAACACTTTTGTTTTAATATTCCGAATAAATTTTGATAAGTTGCAAAAACTTATCAAAATTCTTTATTTGGAAGAAGCGCAAAAACCACTGGTATATATTGACCATTTTCAATTAAATGAATAGTAAACAGTTGATAAAAGTGCTTGGTATTAAACGTAAACGTACCATCCATATATATTTTCAACGCACCACACAAAAACTGTAAGCTTGTACGACAAGAATATACTATTATTTCTTTTTCTGGATCGCTTTGAAGGAGAAATGGTTCACCTCTGACAGTTTCCACTGAAAGTTTTTCTACAATTTTCATCACTTCGCCTCTTGACTTTGGAACCGTTGGTTGTACTTTTCTTCGACTTTTGATAAATGTTAGTTTTATATATTGCACGTCACGAATCGTTAAAGTGTTCAGCTATTCTGACTGTTACTTGAATTCGGAATTAATTATTTTAGATGTTTTTTTATTTAAGTCGTCCACAACCTTTCTCTTCGCAGAATTATAAATAATTTGAAGGTTAATTTCCCTAGCTCTTCTTCATGATTATGCACGAAATTACTTTTTGAAATTAAGCATTCTTCTCCCAGTGTGTATACTTTAGTCCGACGACTTGTTTGTGCATCGCCAGTACGTCTCGCCGGTTTTTAACTCAGAGCATTTTCTAAATATAAAGCTATTTATTAACAATAATTCACTATTGCGTTCACTCAATGTTACTTTTACACTCATATTGAAGATCGATGTTCACTTGTAAAAAGTAATACCAGGCGCGGCTCGTGATAACGTATTTGGGAGTGCATGCACTCCCAAATACGTCATCACCAGCCGCGCCTGAGGAATACTAATAAAAACAACAGCATTTACTTGCAAGTAAACAGTTGAATTAAGATTTCAAAGAATACCTAATTACCTACAAGAAAGAAAGTTAAGAAGATTAAAAGTTAAGAAGGTTAAAAGATTACGCACAATTCATATCTACCTGTACGGGGTAATCCGCGCAGCTCATGTTAGGTATTAACGGGCTCAGGTAAAACTCCGCGCAATTCATGTCCGCCGGTTTTTTGCTTCGAAGATCTTGATTTTATTGTATCTAGAAAATAATAATGTCTGCAGATATGATATAATAAGATTTACAAAAGCGTTATGTAACTAAACGCCGAACAAATTAGATTTCATTTAAATAAATATTAAAAAAGTCATTATTTTAAGACTATTAGTTTTGTGTATATGCACTTACGACAATTATGACCAAAGTACATAAATCATTAAAATAATAACCGCCCGTTTCCTAAAATTCGTTTTCTTCGTATCTGTTATTTCTTACTTATTTGTTAAATGACAGCAAAAAATGATGACCCATAATATTAGCTTGCTAAAGAAAGTCCGCATACTGGGCGATACGAAATTAAGAATATTTCCTATACTAAAATTAATAGCTGTATTTTGTTAGTTTTTATGAGATTCGTTAAAATAAATTTAATTGTTGCGTTTTATGTAGCTATGAAAGCACTTTCGTAGCTACATAATAACTTAAAAATTTCTATTTTATAACAACAATATGTATACGTATAACAGTGATAATTTAATAATAATAATAGCAATAATAGCAAAGTACAAAAAAGTACAAAAGAAAAGCTATACAAACAAATTGACCGGGTTTAGTTACGCTAGGTATTGGGCTGAGAAGTGTAGACTGTTGCAATTTGACTACTAACGGCAACGGTGTTCGATATATACCTATATTTAGTGTCGAAATATAACAGAAAATTCTCGTTTTTTATAATAATCACGGTCCTTATCTTCTATTTTGAAAGCTGATATTTTAAAGTTTAAAATATTTACACATGCGAAAATACAATATTACGTATATAGTACATGTGTCTATGTTTCTGGTTATGTGATTTGTATCATCTTTCAATTTATTAGAAATTGGTTTTAAACTATTTTTAAAAAAAAAAAGATCAGAAGGATTTATGATCTTAACTATATATGTATATGCTTAATGCGTTTCTACAATATATAAATTTGTATAGATCAAGGAATTTTTAGGAACTTATTCATAGGTCGATAAGTCGTGAAAAACAGTCACAGATGACCCGGTCTCATACCCGATGCATACTTACTATTCCGAAAATATTAAAGCTACATGTAAAAAAGAAGTCGTGTATACGAGTCTACGTCTACGTCTAAGTGTTGAGCCTAATAAAATAGTTACAATTTTTTGACAAAGCATATTTATTAATAACTTTTCAAAATATTCTCCTCCATAGTCAACGTAAACCCAGTAAGAAACATTAAGTGTCAGGTCTAGACCATACGGAATATTACACCTTTTGAACATGCAAATACCCGATCGTTCGAGCAAGAATGTGAGTGCGAGTGTTAATGTGATGCATGATGATCCTCTTGGATAATGTTTGCAGACATTTTGAAACAAATAAACTGTATCCTATCTTAACATAATAACAATTTTTTTTGGGGGATCGTAGCAATATGCCCGATCTTCATAATCTATAATGATGTATAGTAGACGAGACCATTCGTTGATAAAATGAGCTAATATAGATCTTGGACCAACTCACATGATCCTCTTTTGAATTGAAGTCAATTTGTGGGAAACCTAACGGGAACAAAGCTTATGTACCTTCAAATGTTTATAGGATGTGTTAATTGCCTTCGCAGCAGTCTTTAAGGTTATCTGAATACTCCTTATAGTAACATTTCGGCCCTCTTCAAGCATACCTTGAACAAGACCAATATTCTCTTCGATAACAGTTGCTTTTGGTGAAAAGAGTTATTTAGGGAAAGTCATCAAAGATAGTATTCATTGAACCACCGCTTTTAGGTAGCTAAACAACATTATTTGTCATCAAATACTCAATTAATTTCCTCGAAACATTTTTTACGACTTAAGTCACTTTAAGAAAAAGAACAGCCATCGTAAAATTGTCAATTGGAAGTGTTAAACCAAAGAAAATGAAAGAAGGTAAGCTTAAAGCCGAGGATCTTTAAACCCTATTAAGCTGTTTCATGTGTACATAATTGTCCAATTTATCATTTTAATAAATTGAAGAAGATAAAATTTATGCGCTAAAATAATTTATAGTATACTAGCTAGCTAGGTAGGAATATGATTCCTTGATGAGCGTAACACGTAACGTTTTTTTGATTACATACAATTTATGTACATGTTAAGTTTGATATTGAAGTATTAAGCAATATAAAATATTCGTAATTGTTTACTGAAAACAATTTATAGTTTTATAGGATTATGCATAAGTTTCTAAACTATCTAATTGCAAGCAAACAGTACACTGTTAACAGTTTCTCTTGTTGCATTACTTTAGGTGGTACTCTCGGAATATCGACTATTTAATTTTCTTAATTTTAGCGACATTGTGAAAGAAGAAGATATAAAATAAATTGAAAATGAAACAAAGACTATAATAAATTGTAAGTGTAAACCTAATTTACACCTCCAAATCAAGCAATTAAAATAAATTATAGAGAATTAATATTTTGTTCAAAAACTTTTATAATTAATTACTTCTTGTTGCCTCTTATTAATGGAACCTACAAGATTTTCATATGTCGTCATTGCCCTATAATTTTTTCCTATTGGCATATGCATATATAACCTCATCTACATTCCAAAGGCACCCATCGATGTGAAAATTGTCTCACAATATAATTCCACAAATTTTGTATTGGATTGTAGATCAATCTGATAAAAAAGTAAGTTATGCCTGAATTTCTAACTAGTTTCGCTATAAGGGAGGAGTGCACCGCGTTATTGTTTTGTACTCTTCCTCACCAAGCTGCTTACACATTTGGTAAAACTGCATTTTCTAAAATATGGTTGTATTCCTTGAAATCCATTCTAACTCCACTTTTTACCAGTTCTTCAGAATCAATGGTAGGGTATTCCTCCTATAATATCAGAAGTTCCACTTCATTTTGATTTGAAGACGTTTGTGTTTTGTAGTACATATTTGAAAAACTATACAAAAGTGTGTGACGACCGACTACCGAAAATATTGCTTGTACAGCAAAACAAAAATTTTTTTGTGTTTAAAATTTTGAGATAAAAGAACAGGCAATTTGAAACACACTTGAGTAGGTAAAACCTCACCATATTTTGTATAAAACTAAAACATTTTTTAACAATATAAAAATATTATTCAAAATCGGGTGTGGAGAACACAATACAAGTTCATATTTGTGTGAAGGAATTTTTCTAGACATGCAGACACGTGTTATATCTTACTATAAAATCATCAGTACATGTTGTTGGAGAGATAGTAGTAAAAGTATCTCTCCAGCAGCATGTACTGCTGATTCTATAGTAAGATGAAACACATATCTGCATGTTTGGAAAGATACTTTCACAAGATATGAATTCGTATTGTGTTCTCAACACCCGAAATAATTTCCAAAACCAGAGCAGGTAAACAACATACAATAACCAGTATAAAATAAGGCAATGGAGTAATAAGCACATTCAATTTAGTTTGTAGTATTATATAAATTATATATTATAAATATTATTATAGGTCTTTCACGTTGACAGACAAGTCACGTGATAAACAGTTACATAACAGGGTTGACAAATCTGCATTGCTTTGAGTCAGCTGTTGTTAGGAAATAATCTATGAGGTTAGAAAAACATATTTTGCTACATCAAAATAAGACAATAATAATAAGGCAATAAAATACAAAACCGAATCAATAAAGAACTTGAATTAATTACTCCTATATAAGGAATTTTTAATAAAAGACCATTGTCCCGAAAATAGACACAAAATGTCTCTGACACTTTAATACACAAAGGAGATATTAAAAAGAAACTATCATATAACAAATCTAAATAAATTCACAAAAGACGAAGTCATAAGCTATTCTAATTAACATTAACTAAAGATTCGAATTAGATCCGCTACAATTTACTCAACTAAAAATGTTTACCATACTAACTCTACCGAGTCTACCATCTTTATCGAAAAATTCCAAACGCAATCTACATACGTAACATATAAACGATAATAAATCCAAACTATTTGCAAACAAGGTTGCATACCACCCTACTAATATATTTCAATTTAATTAAATTTAACTAACACTTCAATATTATTACAACGATATCTCGTATCTAAATACAACGATAGAATAAATTTTCACAGAAGGAAAACATTCTACGAATTTTTAAAGATCCTAATTACTACATACAAACAAAATTCTATGATATACAGATCCGTTCATAATTTATTGACCAAGTGATCAAAAATGCTAAAGGGGCGAAATCTCCCCGTTACAAAATCTTGCAATCACACGTGCGTATTACCTTAGTCCAGTGACTGTAGTACTTTACAAAACACCAAGGTATGACACAGTGTTTTTATTTTAAATTTATGAAGTAACGAAGCGTATGGATTTATTTGAAATTCTTCCGATATGGTTGTATTTAAAAAAGAAGCGTGCTATTTCATATTCATAAGACGAGAAAACACTCCCTACCACATGAGATATTTAATTTCATACCATAGATTTAATTTAAATTTCAATTGCTTAATGAAATTTTTAATTATAAATTGAAACCCAGATATCTTTAAATGCTTGTGAGACTTTTCCCTACTTGCCATTAAAAATGTCTTGTTATCTCTTCTGTCATTAAATAGAAATTAGAATTAATTTGTAATTAATTAATAATCCATATACATTTTATAATCTCAAAATCTTTTTATTTGATGAACTTCAAAGTCTTAGACGTATTTAATGCCTTATACAGACCTATTGCATACATTGTACAAGTTGTCAAACTCGGCATAATACATGTTCATTGTTTTATGAATGCGATGTAAATTAATTAAACAAAAATTAAATTAAAGAGTCTCTTAAACAAATAAAATATATGCACTCTACAAGTAATTTAACTTAAAATATATGGAAATATCGATTGAAACGAGTGCAAATTTAAATAATGTGACCGCTGTTTTCAATTGACTCAAAGAAGTTCTTCCTTTTTGGAATCAATTTCCTATATATATATATATATATATATATATATATATATATATATATATATATATTAAAAATAATAGACTTTTTATTAGTTTAGCGACCTTTTATTGATATATATATATATTGATATATATATATATATATATATATATATATATATATATATTAAATTTAATTGAATCGGCCGATACTTGCTGGAAATCCATTATATGTAAATGGGATTTAAGTAAAACACTTATACTAATTTCCAGTATATATTACACTTTATTATATATTAATAAATAGATGACATGTTTCGCTGCGATGTAGCTTCTTCGGATCTTATATTACTACTGAATCTGAATCTGAATCTTCACAAATGTATGGCTTTTTTCTAAACTATTTCAATGGGTTGCACTTGTCTACATTAGAATCGTCTCTTACCGATATATCGTCTAAAATTATTGTTATTTTAATATTTAATGAAACCAGTTTAAAAGTGGGGAATTATTAAGGTCTAATTGGTTATTTAACAATATATCTGCATATTTAAGTTTATTTATTTCTAAGGATTCCAGTAAATTTAACTTTAATCCTTTTTGTTGTGACTGTAAAATTTCGAAATCTTTATTGAAACTATGATTATTTTCCAACAAGTGAAGTGCATAATTGGAATCTGTCTTTTTGTTAATAAAACTTTTAAAATGTTCCTGTATTTTTTTTTCAAAGCTCCTACCAGTTTGGCCGATGTATGTTTTAGGGCACTCTTTACATGTTAGTTTGTATACTCCGGATTTATTACTTTTGCTTGTCTTGGATTTATTATTTTTTATGAATTTCCCTAAAGAATTATTAGTTTTATAAGCTACATTTATATCTGTTTTTCGTAAAATTTTTCCGATTTTTTCACTTATCGGTCCTATGTATGTTAATAATTTATAATTGCTTGGTCTATCTTTTATTATTGGGTACACATTTTCTATTGCTTTCCTATATTTCTTTTTTTCTTAAAATTGTATCTACTATATTTGGGTTATATCCATTATTTTGAGCTATTTGTTTAATGATATTTAATTCTTTAAAGAAGTTTTCATTATTTAAAGGTACTGATATTAATCTGTGTATCATACAATGGAATGATGCTAGTTTATGACTTACCGGGTGACAGGAACTATTGTGAATGATAACATCTGTGTGTGAGGGTTTGTGATATATTGAAAAGACACGTTTATTATTTTGTCTAGAAATTGTAAGGTCCAAGAAGTTTATACTTTGATCTGATTCTTTTTCTATGGTGAACTTAATGTTTTGGTGTAGATTATTTATGTGTTTAAAAAATTGGTTTGAATTGTTTTGAATTTACAATTGGGCGCCTTCTAATATGAAAATATATTTAGATCAACGCTATCTATGTTCTTAATCTTCCAGCTAACAGTCGTGAGCAAGAAATAAGTAATATTTGACTCTTCAGGATCTTCGTCGATAAAATGTGAATGTTTATTCCTTTGAATGGTGTTTTAATTGATAAATCTAATATAGAATACTCTACAACTAAACACTATCAAATAAAAGAGTGAGTTAGGTAATGAAAATAAATAATTTATTGAAATAAATAAGGAATCTGTAACTTTAACAAATAAATGTGTATAGCGACAAATAAAAATAACTACAAATAATGCACGTGTGTTTTATACTAAAAAGGTTATGTGTAGTTAAGATATATGATCTTATATTAAATTTCAATAGTTTATACAACAAATCAGGCAAGTACTAGTATGTTTAAATTATTTATATGAGATAACTATAATGTGAATGTCTAAGATGTGAATAAAAGTAAAATTCAGGATTTTATTATATTAAATAATTTGTTTTAATTAAATAATATTAACTTTATTGTAGAATATTGATAGAAGTGAACCTGATTTCCAACGAACTCTGCGGTTGTCCAGAATGAAAGCGTTGTGAACGGGAAAATACAAAGTGCGGATCCTCCAATTTTTGATGACGGCGTCTGCGGCGTATAACGCGTCTGCGGCGTATAACGACTTCGATTCTGCCTCCTCGTCGGAACTCCAATACAAAAGATGCTCGACTCGAATCTTATAAGTTTTCAAGCGATTGACTTCAGGTTTGTTTTCAAAAGATGGGCCCAATATTAATATATCGATTCAGCATAAATTTGTAATTATATCACAGGTATTTTAATTTGTATATACATTTTCTTAGGAGTTGAACAAAATTACGGCCATTCGTTATTAGATTTTTAGAAAAAGACGCCGATAGCGGTTATTTATTTTCAAAGCCTAGTTAATATCGTAAAATAGCTTGGAAGTTTTACTTTTACTAAATCCATAAATAAGAAAAATATAAACAATATGATAATTTTGTCATAATAATTAAATTTATAAAATATTTTTCAAGCTGTCATAACATACTTTCCAATAGAAGGTTATGTTGTATTTGTGTGTAGAAAATAACATTTTCGCGGGTTAATTGCATTTTAAAAAGTAGGTAAAAAGAAAACAATACTAATATGAAATACTAGTTTTAGTCATCACTCACACTGTCTTCTAAATTAGACTTATTTTCGTTGATTATAAATATATCCCACCATTTTTGAATTTTCTTTTCGCAATGGTTAATGCTGTCAGCCCAAATGTCAGAGATTATTTGGGTTAATGCCTCTTTCCATAATCTTACACATTTTTCTTCCTTTCTACTATATGTTCCTATATTATTGTTGTAATATGTTTTTATTATACTCCATGAGTTCTATGGGATTAAATATACAATGATAGGGTGAAAGTCGAAGAATCACATGCACATATTTTCCTGTTAATTTATTAACTTCAAATATGTAAAGATATAAAGTTATTTATATATTAAGGGCATGATTAGGAGATCATGTCACGAACCTTTCTGGTGGAATGACGAAATAGCCCAAAAAAAGGCGAGAGTGCCTAAGATTTAAATGAACGGCCACTAGAATTGCGGAAAAATCTCCAAGCGATCAAAATCTGGACTAGGAAAACTATAAGATGTCTAAAAAGGAACTAAACACTGTTGACACTAGGATGACCTATGTAACGAGTTAGAGAACGATATCTGGGGAAAAGGCTATAGGATAGTAACGAAAAAACTGGTGGGGTGTCCTCCTCTTGGATTGGCCACTGAACAAAAAATTAAAGCATCGGAGAGAGTGTTCCCGAAGGAAACGAAGAACTGGCAGAGGGAGGTTACTACCTACCGGGTAGAGCTATTCACACCCAAAGAACACTTTGAGGCATTTCAGAAAAAGAAAACTGGCCAGGCACCAGGCCTGGATGGTGTACCTGTGGAAGCAATCAAGGAACTAGAAGAAGTAAAGCTCAGTATAATGCTCAGTTTAACGAAAAACAAATTTCAGCTACAGAGCTTTCCAAAGGAGTGGAAAAAGGCCAGATTGATATTGATACCCAAGGAGAAAATAGAGGATATGAACTTTAGACCGAAATACCTTCTGAACTCGGTGAATAAACTCTACAAAAGTCTACTGAAGAAAAGATTAGAAACCGAATTGGAGACAAAATCCGCAATCTCCGAGAGACAATATGGTTTCAGAAAAGGGAAATCCACAATCCAAGCTGTAGAGAAAGTCCTAAATATAGTCAAGGAACAGACAATCGACAAATGGGCAGCGCTTATAACGCTGGACGTCAAGAACGCTTTTAATAGTGCCTCGTGGGACAAAATCCTTCAGAAACTAAATAAGATAGGTATACCAAAATACCTTATGAATTCTATTGACAGCTACCTAGATGAAAGGTCAATCTAAATAGATGAGAACACAGACGTAGAAATATGGGCGGGAGTACCACAAGGATCCATTCTGGGTCCCACCTTGTGGAATGTCTTATATAATGATCTCCTAGAAGAAACTATACCAAAAGGAGTAAGCATACCAGCCTACGCCGACGATGCTGCTGTAATTACAACAGCAAGGGATAAAACCCAATTGATGGCTCGGGCTCACAAAGCGCTGTACCAAATAAAGAGTTTGATGAAACGGAACGATTTAGAACTGGACCCACATAAAACGAAGGCGGTGATACTTAAAGGCAGGAAGAATAAAGAAGAAATAACATTTTCATGCAATGGCATAGACATTTCTATAAAAGAAAGCCTCGTATGCCTAGGCATAACAACGAGCCAGAGCTGTCATTTTGGCGAACATGTAAAGAAAGCAGCGATAAAAGCCGAAGGAAAAGTGTCACAGATTATGAGAATATCCTCAAATCTTAGAGGATCAGGCTCCAAAAAAAGGGAAATGTTATGCAACTTTGTACAGTCCGTATTGGTGTACGGGGCGCCAATATGGTGGAATATGGCAATGAAAGGGGTACATAGAAATAGATTAATCCGCACGCAGTGAAGGATACTCCTGAGAGTATCGAGCGCCTACCGTACAGTGTCTGTATGGGCGGTCCAAGTGGTGTCTGGAATAGCGGCTATAGAATTTCTCATCGAGGAAAGAAAGAACCTGTATTATAAAGACGATAGAGACAGAGGCAATGTCAAACGTGACGAACGCGAGCAAACTACTCTCAAATGGTAAAAAATGTGGGGACCAGACGGAAAATGAGGCACAATGGACAAAGGTACTAATACCAAAAATAGAACCCTGGTTAAAATGTCGTCATAGAAAAACGGATTTTTACCTCACCCAAATTTTGACTGGACATGGGTCTTTTAAATCCCACACGAGGCGAATCGGAAAAATCGAAACGAATACATGTATGTATTGCGAAAGACCAGACATAGCGCAACACACATTCTTTGAGTGCCCTAGATGGTTAGTGGCAAGAACCACCATAAATACAGACGTAAAATACGTACTAACACCGTCTAACATTATAGGCCGAATGCTTAACGATGAAAACAGATGGCAGAAAATACACATGCACATTAGAAACGTGATGAAGACAAAACAAATAAAAAAAAGACAAGAATAGGCACGTAGAAGAAATAAATAGCTTAAAACACAGACAAACTACCCCCTGATGTTATACGAACAGTTGTTCCACGTTGGTAGGCGGAAACAGAGGTGGTTTTAGTGAGTATTCGGAGTCTCACACTCCCGGGGAAAGGGGAAACAAGTACCCGGGCTTATCTACCACCTATTCCATCTCTATTCCGGCATTAAAAAAAGATAGGTAGATAGATAGATAGATAGATAGACTTTACTAGACTTTGATAATGACATTTGGGGTGACGGTGACGGCTATAAAATAGCAATGAAGGGGATGCTAGGATACCCTCCAAAGATTAATCTGACAATGCCCAAGACACTTCAGATTGCGAGACACCTGTTCCCTGTCCATCGGCAGGTGACCTTTGAGTGCACCACTGACAGCAGTTTTGTCAATTTTACAGCCGATGAACTGCAAGCGGCTTGCAAAAGGCTTAAAAACAAGAAAGCTCCAGGACCTGGGAATGTACCAGTGGAGGTGGTGAAGCAGGTGGCTGAGGACCGCCTGGAATATCTGCTGGCTCTTATGAATGAACTGGGGAGTAGAGCTACATTCCCAGCTGCATGAAAAAGAGCGCGACTGGTGTTAATCAGGAAAGGGGACAAGCCCATTGACAGAGCAGACTCTTTTAGGCCAATATGTCTACTGGATGTGGAGGGCAAGCTGTTTGAGCAGCTCCTACTAGCTAGATTAAAAGGCGAGCTGGTACGTACTGGAGACCTGTCAGAGCGTCAGTATGAATTTAGAGAGGGCAGGCAAACCGTAGACGCCATACGTGAAGTCTGCAAAATCGCGGACGAAGCCTCTAGATTCTCGCACAAACACAGAAGACTATGCGCAGTTATCACCCTTGACGTCAGGAATGCATTCAACACCGCCTCGTGGCAGCTAATACTCTAGCAACTAAGAGCCAAACATATTGACTAGAACCTGATTAGCACTATAGCCTCCTACCTAAACAAACGAGAGATTATACTCGAGGCAGATGGTAGAACCCAAACAATGCAGATAAGTACTGCAGTCCCTCAGGGCTCGGTCCTGGGTCCTACTTTATGGAATATCCTCTATGACGGGTTGTTCAGGACGGAGCTTCCGGAGGGAACAAAAACTGTAGGTTTTGCTGATGACATCGCCCTAGTTGTCACAGCAAAAGGAGAGGAAAACTTAATGAACGTGGCCAATACGGCAATATTAAGGATCGTCGAGTGGCTGAAGACGACACAGTTGGAACTTGCCCCTGAAAAACAGAGGCCGCTCTATTAACAACTAGGCGAAAAATTGCGCCCATCGAATTTGAGGTCGAGAGATTCAAAATACGTCCCTGCAGGGACCTGGGTGTGTGGCTGGACACGAAGAGTACTTTTGCTGCTCACGTCAGGCACGTCGTGACGAATGTTGAACGAACTATTGGGGCCCTATCAGGCTTGATGCCAAACATTGGCGGACCAACGGCATCCAAGAGGAAATTGCTGGGAGGTGTTGTAAACTCAAGAATATTGTACGCAGCGCCGGTTTGGGGCAGAGCTGCAAAAAACCAGAAGCTGGCCGCAAAGTTAACAAATGTCCAACGTCTGACTAGTATCAAAATAGCCAGTGCTTTTAGAACCATTTCGGCTAATCAAGGAGAGGGCGGAGAGATATGCTGGAGCCTCAAAACTCGCCGCCAGAGAACAATTGCTTGGGAGATGGCAGGAAGCATGGAAGAACGGCAAAAACGCAGCCTGGACACGAAGGCTAATCCCGAAAATCCAGAAGTGGATACAAAGACCTTACGGGGACTTAAACTATTTTATTACGCAGGCGCTGTCTGGCCATGGCTGCTTCCGCAGCTATCTGTACAGCAGAAGAAGAGCGACCACTGACGCGTGTGATTATTGTGGAGGTATTGATGATGCGGAGCACATACTCTTTGTGTGTCCAAAGTGGGAGAACTTTCGAAATGAGTATACTGCAGAAACAGGAAAAACTTTTAACGAAGACAGTATGATGAAGAACCTAATGGGATCCAAAGTTCAATGGCTGTCAGTATCCAAAACCATACGAAGCATCATAGCGATTAAGGAGCATGACCAAAGATAGGAGACTAAAGATGAATATATAGACAACGCCAACACCGAAGTAATGCGCAAGCGGGTTCCGGTGCGAGGTGTTCAAGACAACTGGAGGAGGGGTTTTTAGTCGGTATAACCCGACACTACCCACGATAAACATCTGTGTAGGTGTCTTGATTTAAGATTTTCCCCTCCTCGGTAAAATTAAAAGAAAAAAAGATAGATAGATAGATAGATAGATAGATAGAGCTACGAGGCATGCCAGAGTATTACAGAGGAGGAGTGGATGGAAGACATATTTCCTAAAATAGGAGAAACAACTGGTAATATATGGAATGCCCCAACGGAATGCCAGATCGCACTACCCTGTACTAAAGACTTAGAACATAGAACATAAAAACAAAGCGGTTGGTAGAGCGACACACAAGTTCGGCGGGAAAGATGGACTGCTGAAGCAATACAAGACCAAGAGGGAGATCGCAATGATGACCCATACCTTGGGCTTCCCAAAAAAAGATGGAAGTTTTTCACAAACCACAAGGTGTATCTATTACCCCATCATCGCCGATGAAGGACCAGAGGACCAGGCAGAAGATGAAGACATTTACAAAGCGCTAGAAAGGATCAAACGTCACATGATCCAAAACAACAAAACCAACCTGGCTATGCCCGAATGTAATGGAATTGTTGGGGCCGTCATAAACCGGATGCTCAGATTTTATTTAGTAACACAAACACACGAGTGAATCTCTATAAAGGGGAAGTTGACCAGAAGAGAACAGCCAAGCTACCGGTCGATGGAAGACCTAGAGGAAACCCACACGGAGATGGGGAAAAAAGGCGAGACAGACGAAAGGAGATACTGTATTAGTTAAAATGCAGGGCCAATCCTATGCTAATCTGCTGAGAACGATTAAGCAAAAAATTAACCCTAGCGAAATCGGAGTTGATCTTACAAATATCCGACAAACAAGAAAGGGAGAACTGCTTCTTATTGTACAAAACGGAGCCGATAAAGCTGAGACTTTAAAAAGAGAAATAAACGCCAAACTTCCAGCAGCCACAACAACTAACCTAGTAGAAAAAAACGTCCTTCACATCAAAGGCCTCGATGATGTAACGACTGCAGAGGAAGTTGCAAATGGGATCGAAAAGACAATATCAGCCAATACTGACACCTTTGAAGTGAGAGCTCTAAGACCTGCCTTCGGTAGCAAGCAAAATGCCACCATAATAATATCTGCGGTGAACGCTAAAAGGCTAATAGATATGGAAAAGATTAAGATTGGCTGGATGAAATGAAGAATAGTTGAAAGACAGAAGGAGATCAAATGCTACAAGTGCTGGGAGTATGGACACGTCAAAGCCAACTGCGGGGGTCCGGACAGAGAAAAGTTATGCCTGAAGTGTGGCAAAGAAGGGCACAAGGTGATTGAATGCCAAAATAAGCAGCATTGTGTACACTGCGGGACCGATGACCATCAGTCCGGTAGTACAAAGTGCACCAGCAGGAGCAAGAGCAGAAGAACCGACTTGCTGTCTGAGAGAAGAAGAAATGCCATTCAAAATCCTCCAAGTAAACATCAATAGGAGCCGGCCAGTGCAAGATCTCGCATTAGCTAGTGCAAGAGAAGTCGGTGCCGCCGTCATCGTTGTGTCAGAACCCAACAAGAATGCCATCCGAAACAGGAAGAATTGGATATATGATGAAAGACTGGACGCAACGATCAAGATACTCGATACTAAGACCGCAATAAAATCAATAAGGCAAATGACAGGTTATGTATCCATTGAATTCGGCAGCATTACCATCTACAGCTGCTACAGTTCAGGAAACGAAGATATCGACGACCTAATAAGAATATTAGAGGAAATTGGGAAGCAGATTCGGAGTGCGAGCCGCGCTGCTATAGTAACTGGTGATTTCAACGCAAAATCTCCCCAATGGGGCATGGATACCACCGATGCAAGAGGTCGGATAGTTTTGGAATGGTTGACCGCGAACGACATGGCCATCGTGAACCAAGGAAATACCCCTACATTTTAGAGACGTGATCATTCCTCGATTATAGACTTGACACTGGCAACCAACGACATAAAGGCCAAAATAAGCAACTGGCACGTTAACCAGGAAGAGACGCTCAGCGACCATAATTACATAATCTTCGAAGTAGGAGAGAAAGGCGGGGGGTCACAGAGCGCCGACGAGAAGGCAATCGTTGGCAAGTGAGTAGGCTAAATATGCCGAGGCTAAAGCAAGCTATCAAAGAAGTCAAATATAAAAGATCTATGACGCCGTGAGAAGACTTCTCTAGTTAATTAACATCAATCTGTAGTAAAGCCATGCCGAAGAGGAAACACTCTACACGGGGTAAATCCGCTTATTGGTGGTCCGAAGAGATTGCAGAAGCCCGCCGAGAATGTGTCAGAAGGAGAAGACTGTACACGAGAAGCAGGAGAAGAGAACAACCGCAAGACTGCATACAACTGTGGGAAGATTACAAAGAAAGCAAGCACCAATTCAAAATCAAGATCAAAGCTGCTAAGAGAAACAAGTGGAAATCTCTATGTGACAGCATAGATAATAACATTTGGGGTGACGGGTGACGGCTATAAAATAGCAATGAAGGGGATGCTAGGATACCCTCCAAAGGTTAATCTGACAATGCCAAAGACACTTCAGATTGCGAGATACCTGTTCCCTGTCCATCGGCAGGTGACCTTTGAGTGCACCACTGACAGCAGTTTTGTCAATTTTACAGCCGATGAACTGCAAGCGGCTTGCAAAAGGCTTAAAAACAAGAAAGCTCCAGGACCTGGGAATGTACCAGTGGAGGTGGTGAAGCAGGTGGCTGAGGACCGCCCGGAATATCTGCTGGCTGTTATGAATGAACTGGGGAGTAGAGCTACATTCCCAGCTGCATGAAAAAGAGCGCGACTGGTGTTAATCAGGAAAGGGGACAAGCCCATTGACAGAGCAGGCCAATTTAGGCCAATATGTCTACTGGATGTGGAGGGCAAGCTGTTTGAGCAGCTCCTACTAGCTAGATTAAAGGGCGGGCTGGTACGTACTGGAGACCTGTCAGAGCGTCAGTATGGATTTAGAGAGGGCAGGCATACCGTACGCCATACGTGAAGTCTGCAAAATCGCGGACGAAGCCTCTAGATTCTCTCACAAACACAGAAGACTGTGCGCAGTTATCACCCTTGACGTCAGGAATGCATTCAACACCGCCTCGTGGCAGCTAATACTCCAGCTATTAAGAGCCAGACATATTGAGGAGAACCTGATTAGCACTATAGCCTCCTACCTAAACAAAAGAGGGATTATACTCGAGGCAGATGGTAGAACCCAAATAATGCAGATAAGTAGTGGAGTCCCTCAGGGCTCGGTCCTGGGTCCTACTTTATGGAATATCCTTTGTGACAGGTTGTTCAGGACGGAGCTTCCGGAGGGAATAAAAACTGTAGGTTTTGCTGATGACATCGCCTTAGTTGTCACAGCAAAAGGACAGGAAAACTTAATGAACGTGGCCAATACGGCAATATTAAGGATCGTCGAGTGGCTGAAGACGACACAGTTGGAACTTGCCCCTGAAAAAACAGAGGCCGTCCTATTAACAACAAGGCGAAAAATTGCGCCCATCGAATTTGAGGTCGAGGGATTCAAAATACGTCCCTGCAGGGAACTAAAATACCTGGGTGTGTGGCTGGACATGAAGAGTACTTCTGCTGCTCACGTCAGGCACGTCGTGACGAAAGTTGACCGAACTATTGGAGCCCTATCAGGCTTGATGCCAAACATTGGCGGACCAACGGCATCCAAGAGGAAATTGCTGGGAGGTGGTGTAAACTCAACAATATTGTACGCAGCGCCGGTTTGGGGCAGAGCTGCAAAAAACCAGAAGCTGACCGCAAAGCTAACAAGTGTCCAACGTCTGACTAGTATCAGAATAGCCAGTGCTTATAGAACCATTTCGGCGGAGGGGGTCGGTGTAATTGCGGGCATCCATCCGGTAGCTCAGCTAATCAAGGAGAGGGAGGAGAGATATGCTGGAGCCTCAAAACTCGCCGCCAGACAACAATTGCTTGGGAGATGGCAGGAAGCATGGAAGAACGGCAAAAACGCAGCGTGGACACGAAGGCTAATCCCGGAAATCCAGAAGTGGATACAAAGACCTTACGGGGACTTAAACTATTTTATTACGCAGGCGCTCTCTGGACATGGCTGCTTCCGCAGCTATCTGTACAGCAGAAGAAGAGCGACCACTGACGCGTGTGATTATTGTGGAGGTATTGATGATGCGGAGCACACACTCTTTGTGTGTCCAAAGTGGGAGAACTTTCGAAATGAGTATACTGCAGAAACGGGAAAAACTTTTAACGAAGACAGTATGATGAAGAACCTAATGGGATCCAAAGTTCAATGGCTGTTAGTGTCCAAAACCATACGAAGCATCATAGGGACTAAGGAGCATGACCAAAGATAGGAGACTAAAAATGAATATATAGACAACGCCAGCACCGAAGTAATGCGAAAGCGGGTTCCGGTGTGAGGTGTGCAAGACGACTGGAGGAGGGGTTTTTAGTCGGTATAACCCGACACTACCCACGATCAACATCTGTGTGGGTGTCTTGATTTAAGATTTTCCCCTCCTCGGTAAAATTAAAAAAAAAAAAAAAAAAGATAGATAGATAGATAGATAGATAGATAGATAGACCCCCCAGGGGCTCATAACTTATGAGTGCGGGTGTGGCGACCCCGGCTAGCCCTAGTTGGACTATTACCTTACTTCAACTTTTCTTAGGTAATATCCCTTCATTTAAACTTTACTGTAAAGCCGCTCTTGGCTAACTCTTGTTTCTTTTCCCCCCGATGCTATTAGAGCACTCGAGGGCTAGGGGGGCTTCATATTTCCAAGGCTATCTATTCCTTTTCTTCCACAAACCTCAATCTCAAGGTGTAACACCATCGTGCTCAGGAGATGCATGGCACAGAGGTCAAAGTGTGTCGCAAGCGATGCCCCGAATACCTGGGGACCTCTGGGGGAAGTTAGCCCTGGTGCGGTAAGGGCGCACTGCCGCATTTGACCACAAGACGTCCCAACTCGTGGGAACTAGATGGAAGAAGTAAAAACAACACAAAAACAACAAGATATAAAAGAAAAACATGAAAAAAAAGAAAAAAAAAGGAACGACCAGTACAGAAAAATGGGCAGATCTAACGGGTGAGGGAGAGGTAAACCCCTTTGCCAGAATGGATTCGCTCCTCAGATCTCCTCCTAGACCGAGAACCAACGCTCTACCCAGTTTGGAGGACTACTATGTATCTCAAGAAAGAAAAGAATCTATACAAAAAGAACAATCCTCAAAAAGGAAGAGGATGGACCAGTCCTTGAAAGGTCAGACTACTAACACACAAGAAAAAGCAGAAGCTCTTATCAACGTCATAACAAATATTGTAAAACAGATAGAGAAATTAAATCTGGTAGTTAAGGACATGTACAAGCCGAAGATCGAAATCAAAGAGATTGCCAGTAGGCTAGCCCTACACGCCGAGCAGCTCCAAAGCAATAACCAGATGGAATGGCTCGAACAGGTGTTAAAAACTGATAACGGCGATACCAGAGAGAGGGAAAATCTTAAACAACATCTGAAAGGCCTAGAAGAGAGGCACAAACAAGAGCTTCGTGAAGGCAGCCAAAATATGGGATATGAACAATGCAAAATCTGCCTAAAAGCACAACACAGGAAAAGCAGAAGATTAGAGGTTACAAAAGAGCTATGCTTTGAAGCATACCAGCAAATTAGCGAAGAGGAGTGGGAGGAGGGAATATTTCCCAGAGCCAAGATAGTCGAGGCGAACATTTGGGAGGCTCCGAATGATCATGAGATAGTACTACCGTGCAATAGCAGAATCAAATCTACTGAGAAAGTAGTAAGTGCAGCCATAGATTGGTATGGTGGAGGTGATGGTCTCCTAAAGCAACATGCGAACAAAGGGGGACTGGCCAAGATGAGACACTCGCTGGGTTTTCCAGGGAAGGATGGAACCTTTGCAGCTACCACAATGAACATATATTACCCAATAATTAGTGATGGTGAACCAAACGAGGTGGATGGTAAAACTGTCTTCCAAGCTATGTTGGACCTGAAATGTAACCTATCTAGTAATCAAAACGTAACTAAAATAGCCACACCAGAGTTAGAAGGCATAGGCGGAGCAATGTTTGCCAAAATGCTGGAATACCTGTTTTCGGATTGAAACGCTGAAGTCAAAATATATAGAAGGCACCGTGACTCTCAGAGTAAAAACAGGCAATTACCTTACAAAACAACAGTCACATCAGCCGGAGGGCGCAAAACCACGGTGGATGATAACTCAGAGGTAAAAAAGCAAGAGACCGAAACAAGATGCTATACTGATTGCAATGCAAGGTAAAACATATGCTGATGTTCTTAAGACAATCAGGAGCTCAGTCGACCCCGGAAAAACTGGAGCAAATATCAAGGACATCCACAAGACCAGAAAAGGAGAACTACTTCTTACGGTCAGCAATGGGTTAGACAAAGCAGAAGCTCTAAAAAGAGAAATCAACGGAAAAGTACCTACTGCTAAAGCAATAAATTTGGTCAAAAAAACAGTATTGCACATAAAGGGCTGTTACGTTCGAAAATTTCCTAGAGACTATTCGGTAATTTTTATTGAATTTATTTCGTTACTTGCTTGCGTTAAGTCAACATAGGCCTTTCATATTTCACCTTTTTCGTTTATTATTTTATTTATTTTTGTTATTAATTATCAATCGTTTTGGGCATCTTCAAACTTGGTTTATTCTTAAAAATTTATTTATGTACTAATATTTTGGTTGTCACTATATACTCGATATATTTTCCCGGTTTTTTTTATATACCTGGACGCTGTCCGACATCTTGGAAATTAATATGCTTAGTCATGATCGTTTATTTCTACCTTTAATTCTATTTTTGTTACTCTGTAATCAATTCTTTTATTGTGTTAATTTTATTTTAATTTTGTGGACCTATTTGGGAGCTTAGTTTGTCTGATTTAGCAAATTTTAACGTAATTCTTGCGTACATTTTCTCTTTCCGCTTGTGGCGCCATCTTTACCACTTTAGGTGTAACTTCGATTTACAGTTTTCTTGACTTTTGTTTAGTTTTATAATTTGTCAATTAACCTTAATTGCGGTGTTTTAATTAGCGTATTTTCGCTTGTTAGCTTTGATGTTCTCTCTTAAACCTTGTTGGGGTTTATGGTAAATTAATTCCGTTTCTATCAAATCTATCGTTCAACGCTCTTGGGTATGACGTATATCGGTTCCCCAACCGATATCCTTTCATATCGAAGAGACCCACTTCGTTCGTAATCGTCGACAGTGATTGTCGTGTTTTAGTTTTGTGTACTTAGACTTGCGGTAAGAGATATTATTTTCTTCTGAAATTTTGCTTATGCGTTTCTTCATCATCCCTAGGATATATTTTGGGGCTACCACCCAACTTTTAAGTTTTTAAGCCGATTTTTCTTCGAAATCTTTTCATCGACCACACCAGGTGGTGGGCTTCCGTATACGCAATTTTACCACGCATTGGAGCATCTTTACCCATCTTACTTCTTTTGGACGAGATCCGAAAATTAACCCATATTCCACTTGCGAGGGTGAACTTGGGAACGTCGAGGCAACCTTTTTTTTTTAATTTCAAACAAATTTTCACGACTCTTCAAGATGGCGGCGGACCCACGCTACTTAGCGTGCCTAATGGCGACGTAATCGCAGAAATGTTATAGTTTGCGAAATATTGGAAAGGTCAGTAAGTGCAACATCTGACAAGGCAATCTCATATAAGGATTGGAAATTCTGGACAATTTAGGGGACGTTAACGAGAACATATTAAGAAGTAGGTTTAGATTATCTAATTTTATTTTTATTTAATTAAACGTTTGTTATTTCTAATAATTAATCTAAATTTTCAATACGATCACTCCTGAGTAAGGTTTTAGAAAAGTCGATCTCTCAGTCAGCAGACGTTGTTTCGTATTCACTGCATTTAAATTGCTATCGTAGAACCCTGTTAGTAGTTAACGGGTTAGTTTCTCTCGGGTTTTATTTTTATACTAGATCTTGTTCTAGTTTGATTTCAGTAACCTATACTTTACCTGCTTAACAACGTCTGATTGCTTATCTGAGACTTTATTTTGTTTTAATATTAAAATCTTTAATAGCTGTCTAAGCTATTGCATATAATTTTTATTAGATAGAGGCTAGTACACCTGGTTTCTTTCATTCGTTTAATAATTTATAATCAAGCTGGTCGTCAGCTTCACTGATAATCAGTTGCAGATTTTGTAGAGCTAATTATATGTGGCAAGTTCCTTCAGACGAGCCTACGATTTGTTATCGTCAATAACTTGCGAGTACGTCTCTCATTAATTTTTCTTAATTTAAGCTGTATTTACTTATTTAATCTTTTATATTTGGAACCTACTTCTTGTTAATAAACTTTGTTATTGTTGACAATTCGAGTTTGTTTGAATCCTTACCTACAAGTGTTGTGTAAAGCAAAGTCTCGTTTATATTAGTAGCAAGTAATAAGGGGCTGACTCTCTGGTTTATTTTGAAGCTACCAGGGTCCCGCCTGCTTCTGTTTTCGAGGTATCTCTGCAGGTTGAAAACGGCGGCGTCTTTACCTACATCAAGCGACCTTTTGGAACTCGCGACACTCTACGTAACCTGACTGAGTTAGCCGGCAGAGTACTTTCCCGGGTACGACCATCTTCAGGTAGGTTCAGGCCAGAAAGGGAGAGCCAGCAGACCAACGCGCAACCTCCTTATTACTTGTCTTATTTTATTTTGGTCGCGGTTTGGTAGCAGGGCATGGACCAAGCAGCAACAGTAGAGGAAATTAGGGAAGCGATTTGCAAGGATACTGCGATAAATAATGACAGCTTTGAAGTCAGAGCGCTGAGACCGTCCTACGGAAACAGGCAAAATGCTACGCTGATTATGCGCGACACCGATGCCGATAAATTAATCAGTCGCAACAAAATTAAAGTTGGGTGGACGCATTGCAGGATACTAGAAAGAAAAAGGAGACAAAATGCTACAGATGTTGGGAATATGGGCACATCAGAACAGAATGCAGCGGGCCGGATAGAAAGAACCTGTGTCTGAAATGCACCAAGGAGGGTCATATGGCCGTTGAATGTCCAAATCCACCATACTGCTTTTACTGCAAGATAGAGGGCCACCAGACAGAAAACCCAAGATGCAATGCCATCAGAACCAGGGGTAGGGCGGAGAAACCTTTGGATGGTCGCACCAAAATTCAAGATCCTCCAAGTTAACACAAATAGGAGCCGGCCAGTCCATGACCTCGCCATGGCCAAAGCTAAAGAGATTGGAGCTTCGATTATCCTCATATCTGAACCCAATAAGAATGCGATAAGGGCCAGAAAGGACTGGATCTACGACGAGAACCTGGTCGCTGCTATCAAAATCATTGACGATAGGATCCCTATAAAAACACTAGGACAAGGCATTGGTTTCGTGTACGTAACGATGAGAGGCTGCACTGTTTACAGTTGCTACAGCTCCGGCAATGACGATATTGAAGATCTAGAAACAATGCTGGACGAAATAGGACACTATATTGGAACCAGAAAAGAGGGTGCCATCGTTGGTGGTGACTTTAACGCAAAGTCTCTACAATGGGGCATGGATAACGTGGATAGTAGAGGCCGCATCATGACCGACTGGCTGTCGGCAAATAGTCTTGCAATGGTAAATCAGGGGACAAAGCCCACCTTTCAACGGAGGAACCAATCCTCGATATTGGATCTAACACTTGCAACAGAAAACGTAAAACGATCGATTAGTGGGTGGCACGTGAGCGAGGACTAAAGAACAACAAGGCGCCGGGATCCGGAAATATTCCTACTGAGGTAGTGAAACTACTAGCGGAGGAACGGCCGGACTACGTCCTTGGGGTGCTAAACATGTTAGCGAACAGAGAGGAATTTCCCTATAATTGGAAACAAGCACGATTAGTGCTTATAAGAAAAGGCGACAAACCCATAGAAAACCCGGGTTCATTTAGACCTATTTGCCTGCTAGATGCGGAAGGCAAGCTTTATGAGCAACTGATATTAGCCAGGCTGAAGCAAGAGCTGAAGCGCGTGGGTGGTCTCTCAAATAACCAATACGGTTTCAGGGAGGGCCGTCAGACAGTAGACGCTGTTATTGAGGTTCTACGGCCGCGGACCGGGCAGCGGCCTATTGGCATCGACACCGTAGATTGTGCACGACTGTCACATTGGACGTCCAAAACGCTTTCAACAGTGCGTCGTGGTAGCAGATACTTGACGAATTGAGAAACATAGACGTGGCAGACTATTTAATTAATATTATACACTCCTACTTGTCGCAGAGGATGATTCTGCTAGAAACGGAAGAAGAAACAAAAGTCATCAGGATAAGCAGCGGGGTTCCGCAGGGCTTGGTTCTGGGCCCCACGCTGTGGAACATTCGGTATGATGGCCTCTTCCGAATGAAATTACCGGAGGGTACTAAGATCATAGAATTTGCGGATGATATCGTCTTGATAGTGGAGGCACTCAATGAACAACTGCTGATGAAAGTGGCCAATAGGGCAGTAATCAAAATAGTCGAATGGATGAATCGTAAAGGACTACACTTCTACACACTACACGGCAGAAGACAAAAGCCGTCCTTTTAACAACGAGGAGGAAGATATTCCCCGTGTACTTCGATATACAGGGAACTACAATAACCCCGAGCCCTGAAACTAAATACTTAGGGGTGTGTTGGATACCAAATGTACCTTCTCCGCCCTCATACGTCAAACGGCAATGAAGGCCGAGAAAACAATTGGGGCGCTCATTTAATACTATTAACAAGATCATAACGCAAGGAAGTGATTTATATAGCTTGTACAATGAGTATATTGATGAAATTAGAATAAAATGAGCGAATTCCAGGAGCGTAATTCAGGTAAAATTGTATAAACTTATATTATTATAGTGATTTACGTCTTTCTGATTATATTTCAGGTTGGACTTTGAGCAATATTATACATTTGGAAGTGAACATAAATAAATACAATCCTATGAGAGGATCAAGTTATGTGGACTTACCACCATCAATAAAGAAGAAGAAGGCCATTATAAATATTCAAAATGTTGACAATACATGTTTCGCTTGGGCGATTACTTCAGCGTTAAGAGTGCCAGGTGGACTTCCACAAAGACCTTCTTCCTATCCCCATTATGATACCGTGGCTGATTTTACTGGTTTAGATTTCCCTGTCCATTTAAAAGACATTGTTAAGTTTGAAGAAAAGAATAATATATCTGTAAACGTATATGGTATTGACGAGTATTTCGATGGTGCTGTGACGGTGCTGTGACGGTGCATGATGTAGTGGGACCTTTATATTTTACGAAACAAAGGAAAATGACTCATATTATGTTACGCTCGAAAATCATTTTAAGACCTTACGGTAATTTATATTGAAGATACTTCTTTATTTTCCGACGTTTATCTATTTAGTTCTTTCATTTTGCACCTTTTCGTGTATTAGTATTTTGTTGATTTTTGTTGTCAATTAACTTACCCTTGGGCATCTTTAAACCTCGATATTTTCTTAAAATTTATTCCTGTTCTAATAATTTGGCCGACTCTATATATACTTCCAGTAAATGTTTCATACATGACGGGGTGTCCGACATCTTGTTATTTTAATGCTTAGTCACGTTGTAGTTAATATCTATTTGTAAATCAGATTTTGTTCCTTTAATTCATTACTTAATTGTAGAAATTCTTTTAGAATTTCGTGAACCATTTCTAGAGCTTATTTAACTTATTATCCCTGTTAATTTACTTTTATTGGTGTAATTATTTTCTCTCGCTCGGAGCGCTATCTCACAACATTTGATATATCTAGCTTTTGGCAGAATTCTAGAGTTTCGTTTGGTCTATTTGATCGATTTACAACCTAGATAAGGGAGTTTTAATTAACCCCTTGACGTTTTTGGCTTTGCTGTACACTCCTGCACCTGTTTATGTTTTATTGTAAATTAAATTCCCTTCTTTTCTAAATTACCTGTTTACCGATCTTACCGATGACGTAGATCGATGATTTATCGTTTCCTGAGTAGCGTCCGCATTCGTTCTTTGAGCTTATCTAGCGCTGGTCCTGTATTTTGTGACAGTGTACTATATCTGCGGTAAGAAATATCTTTTCCTATTGTACTTTTACTTATTTCGAATCTTCTATCTTAGGATTTATTATTATTATTGGAGCTATTTTCCAAATTTTAAATGCTTTTACCGCACTCTTTCGTCGAGGGTATCCCGAAAAGTTATACCACGTGGAGGCGGACATTTTACTTCTTGGATTCGTAATTAATCCTCTCTACAAGGATTCGATAAACTACGTTCTTCAGTGAGGAGAATCTTCGGAAATCTTCTTTCCACATCCTACGGAGATATTGATTGCATCGGAGCTACCAGTTCTGAGATAACCGGATTCATTTCACGTTGTCACAGGATGGCGACTGTTCTCCATTAATTCAAACGGAATCAACGCATTGTTCTTCCGCTGCGAAGACTGACATGAGAGAAGACAGGGACTTTGAACAAATTAATAGACAAGCTAAGTAGATGTTGTAGTAATACTGTAGTTAAAGGTTCATATAACCTGAAACTTTAATCTTCTAAATTTCTTAATTTATGATTAATCTATTGAATAATTAATCTTTTAATGTTATAAATTATTTGGTAGACTAGCTTCACCAGTAGCCAATACATAGAATAGAGTCTTGAACGAGGCATAGGACCTTCAGTCGGGCCTTCGTACAATTTTACATATATATTTCTTGGGTTACGTCGAAGAGCTAGATTTCTTTAATTTTACTTTGTAAACTTATGTAAGGAACCATTGATATGTATACATGATCTGCGTTCTAATTTTTTTTATTTGTCTTAAACTATATACGAACTTAATTTAATTTTTCTCAAATTTTTAACACCTGTGTATACAGGGTGTAGATTTCTTGACAGGTGAACCTGTTTTGTTGAAAGCTCTATATTGCGCCTTAAGCGATACTGGGGTGTTAAGAGTAAATTACTGGAAGTATATATTTTGGATAGTTCTGAGCGAACGTAGGAAAATATTTTAGCTACACATTAAATTTGTTGTGTGGCTCATTTAATCTTTGTAGATTGTAGCTTTTCAATTTGACAACGCCTTTCCATTTCGAATAATACCACATAGATTTGCAGTCTTACCTATTAAAAATTATAGCTTTGAGGTATTATTCTGTTTATTCATTTAATTAAGTCTGTAATCTTTCAAAACATATTATCACCTATTAATTAGCTATAGTATTTATTTTCTGAAACTTGAAAACTATTGAGATTCAATTAGCTTCTCGTATTAATTTACTTCTCAACTTTAATGATATAATATTGTGGTATATATTTACCTAAACTTTTGCTTGCATTTTTAACTGCTGAAAAGTATTTTGGCATCTGGATACTTTGTTGTGATATACGAACTACTTTTGAAATTAAAGCTTGTTATTGTTGTTAATTTGTGTTGTTTGATTTCTTTTCCTACTTGTGTTGAGATAAGCAAAGTCTTTCGTTCATAGCAGCAGCGAGTAATAGGGGGGGGGCTGACTTTCTTGTGTCTGGTGCTACCTTTGTTCCACCCGCTTCCGAGTATACGGGGTGAACCTTGCAGGGGTTAATATTCGGTGGCGCCTCCATTTCAGAAAGCGACCTTCGGGATTCGCGCGCTCTACGTATCATTGAGCTGGCCGGCAGGGTGTGTCCGACGGAACGTCCACCTTCAGGTAGGTCAGATCGAGAGAGAAAGGTTTTGCAGAACATCTTGCAACCTCCTTATTACTTGGGGTTTTATTTTGGTCGCTTTGAGGTAGCAATTAATTTATTACTTCTTTGCGCGAAAGAAGGGAATTTACACTATTGTTGGATTAAGAATTTGTCTCGACTTGTTTCGGCTCAAAAATCACAGCGTGGACACCAAAAATATATTTGTGAAGGATGTTTAACTTTTTTCACATCGTTAGAAACATTACAAAGACATGAACATGAAGATTGGAAGCAGGTGAAGGCGGTGTTTCCAACTATGAATCTGAAGACGAATAAATATGGCGAAGAAGTTCCGGAAAATATATTAAAATTTGAAAAATTTGAAAAACAGTTAAGAGTTCCTTTTGTTGTGTACGCTGATTTTGAGGCAATATTAAAACCTATTGATATGGTAGAACCGGATCATGTAAAACTTTATAGTGTGAAATGTTTCGAACATCAGCCACATTCTTTCGCTTATTATATAAAATGTTCGTTCGATGAAAATTTGTGTAAATTGCGCACATACCGTGGACAAAATGCACCTAAAACGTTCATGATAGAGTTGGAAAGTGATGTAAAATTATTATATAAAAACTATTTGAGTAAAATTGTGGAAATGAAACCCTTAACTGATGAAGAGTGTTATAATTATGAGCAAGCGAGAAGTTGTCATGTTTGTGAAAAAGCACTAGATGTGAATGAAAAAGTATGCGACCATGATCACATGACTGGATTATATCGAGGTGCAGCACACATGGTATGCAATATAAATTACAAAGAACCTCGCTATACTCCACATTTATTTGTAAAATCCTTAGCATTGGATAAGGAAGAAATAGATGTTATTGCCCAAAATAAAGAAAAGTATATATCATTTTCTAAGAAAGTATATGTTGGCGATAGAATTGACTGTAAAGGTAAGAAAAGGAAAGTCTTCCATAAATTGAGATTTTTAGATTCATTTCGATTTATGAGTTCTTCTTTAGATAAATTATCATCTTATTTACAGGATTCTCAATGTAGAGAAGTGTCAAGATATTATATGGGTGAAAAATTTAATTTATTACGACGAAAGGGCGTCTTTCCATACAACTATGTCACATCATTTGAAAGTCTATCTGTGACAGATTTGCCCACTAAAGATGACTTTTATGATATATTATCTGATAGAGAAATTAGTGATGAAGATTATAGTAGAGCCGTTCGAGTGTGGGATTTATTCGGATGTCAATCTCTTGGGGAATATAGTGATATATATCTACGATCTGATGTTTTGCTACTTGCAGGTGTTTTCGAAAATTTTCGAAATATTTGTATGGACAATTACAAGTTAGATCCAGCACACTATTTTACGGCACCAGGTCTTAGCTGGGAAGCGATGTTACGAATGACGGACGTCAATTTAGAATTATTAACAGATGTGGATATGTTTCATTTTTTCAAACAGGGCATACGTGGAGGTGTCAGTATGTGTTCTAAAAGAATAGAGGTGGCAAATAACGAATACTTATCACAATTTGATCCATCTGAACCCAAGAAATATATATTATATCTCGATGCGACGAATTTGTATGGTTATGCTATGACGTCCAAATTATCAAGCGGTGAATTTGAATGGTTAACGAATGAGGAGTTAATGATGCTGGATGTTCAAACCTTGGAAGACGATGGGGATAGAGGGTACGTTTTCGAAGTAGATTTAGAATATCCAAAAGCTCTTCACGACTTCCACAATAATTATCCCTTCTGTCCGGAACACGTTATACCACCGAATTCTAAACATCCTAAATTGATTCCAAATCTTTCAAATAAATCGAATTACATTATTCACTATACGACTTTGAAACAATGTTTGAATAATGGTTTGAAACTAAGTGGAATTCGACGCGGAATTAAGTTTAAACAAAGTAATTGGTTAACGGGATATATTGATTTTAATATAAAGAAACGAAGTGAATCGACGAATGCATTCTACAAAGAGTTTTACAAGTTAATGGTGAATAGCATATTTGGAAAAACTATGGAAAATGTTGAAAATCACGTTAATATTAAATTGGTTTCCCATTGGGAAACAATAAGAAACAGATTGGGTGCGGAGGCATATATTGCAAAGCCAAATTTTAAATCCAGTAAAGTATTTTGCAACACGTTAACAGCTATCGAATTGGCTCAAGTTCGAGTAGATTATTTAAAGCCTGTGTACGTAGGATTCACAATCCTGGAAATAGCTAAAAAGAAAATGTATCACTTTTTCTATATCTTTCTTAAGCCTTTGTATGATTCGGACATTACACTGCTCTACACAGACACAGATTCCCTAATTATAGTGTACGAAACTATAATGTATATAATGACAAAAAAAATAATTTAGATATGTTTGATACTTCAACTTTTGCTGAAGGGAACTTATTCGGAATACCACGCAGTTCACCTAGGCTCGGTAAAATGAAGGATGAATACCGCGGAGGTATTATTGAATGCTTCTATGGTCAAAGCTTATTGCTTGAAAGTCCAAAATAAAACGGTGAAGACGGCGAAAGGAGTCAAAAAATATGTTATTGATAAGAAATTGTCCGTGGCAGATTATAGAAGTGTAGTTGAAGAAAATGAAACTCTTATGCGGAAGATGTACGTATTTCGATCAGATTTTCACACGATTTACACCAAATTGCGAAATAAAGTAGCGCTCACATCAAATGATGATAAACGATATATTCTCCCAGATAGAGCTTCTACCTTGGCGTGGGGTCATTATAGAATAGAAGAATTAGATCGTGAAGCAAATTTGCAGAAATTGATTTCCGAATTGATGGATTACCAACCTACAACTGACTTTAGCTCCTAATTTGCTTTCCTATCTGTACTTTTTCCATTATGTGTACTTTGAACTGTATTATTACTTATGTAAAATAAAACACTGTATTTAATTTATTTTTTTAATTAGCTCTCTCATATATGTATGCTTCTTAAACTGTACTACCTCATAACATGCATACTTTGAACTGTATCTTAACTTATAAGAAATATAACACTGTATTTAATTTATTTATTGTAATTTGCTCTCATAACTGTTTCATGTGTACTCTGAACTGTATTGCTACTTCGTGTAAAATAAAACACAATAATTTATTTATTTTTTTATTATTTCCCTAATTTCATTCGAAAATTACGTTCTACAATACATTATCCTTAGATATCCAGGAGTTGTGTGATGCAGGCATACCCAACCATTTGACAAGGACTTGATTCTTTTTTCGACGTATAACTTTCTCAACCAGATAAACATCTGGATGTCGAACCTTTTTTAATTCTTCTTCGTAAAAGCCTCCGAGAACATTCTGCTTTTGAGAGTCTTGCAATATATACGTTCACGGATATGTATTCTGGACTTTGCTTATCTTGAATATTTCACTGGTCCAGTTCGGAGTATACATTTTTGAAAAAACGTGTCTATGCTTACTGATACGCACATGATCTCCCACTTCAAATTTGCAAATTCTAGGGTCACCAATTTTGATGTGACTGTACACCGATTTTTGAATTGCTTTTGCATTCCTTTGGTTTACTGCGACAGGTTTGTATCCCGTTGTTCTGTGAACTGTATTGTTGTAAATGTTCACCAACTGTTGCAACATACCAACCCACCGGTAGTTACCATTGAAGCTAAACTCCTTCCACATTTTATTTTTAATCGTTCTATTAAAACGCTCAATAATAGAACTTTTTAAATTAGAGTAAGTGGTGTAGTGATTAATGTTATACTTATCCATGATCTTCTTAAACTGCGTGTTAAAAAATTCTTTACCTTGATCGCTCTGAATATTCCTTGAAATGTTTTTCTTTCCTGAGGAGAGTATGGATGCCATAGCCGCTGACACTTCTGTTGCTGTTTTATTTTTTATTGGAATCACCCACGCAAACTTTGAAAATGTATTTATGCATACGAAAAGATATTTGAAATTATCGTTTTCTCGTGCATAAGGTATCATTTCAACCAGATCGATCTGGAATAAGTCTCGTAGTCCTTTTATTATGACTCGCCGTCGTCTAAAATTTCGTCGCGCAGGTGCGTGTAGTTCATTAACGACATCCCTTTTAAGTGATAACATTTCCTTCGACGACTACTTCTGCAAACACTGGCTTTGTTTCTTTCGGTACAGGATATGGACCAATGTACTTCAATCGCAATTCCGCGTTCATGTCTAGTGATACTGTAGGATGGATGAGAGCGATGCTGTGAGCGTTAACGGACAGTCTCACTAATTCATCGTCGGAATAATTAACTGCAATAATCTTTCCACTCTATAGTTTATTCCTATATATCTGCGTTTGCTTTTGACGCGCCGGAGTTATAAGGTAATATACGTCCTTGCCAATACGTCCACTACTCTGCAGTTGAAAAACATATTTTGGAGGTTCCCTTTTTGGAGGAGGAACATGTAATATATGCCTTTCCAATTCCTTCTTGAATTTAGAGTGTTTTAAAAAATTTGCTACTGCATCTTCTGCCGCTAAATGTCTTCTGACGATATGTTTATGTATGTGTCTTCCAAATTTATCTATTGTCATCGTAATACTCTATCAGTGTCGATATACTAACTGCTTTAGAACTATGCTGCTCAACCTATTTAATTATTTTTGATTCCTGCAATTCCTCAATTATTGCAGTGATTTCGTTATCATGACCAGTATGCCCGGCATCCTTGGACGCCATCAGTAACTTCAATCTGTCGCACAATTCATTTGCATCATCCCAATACTTATATTCCGCTATACTCTTAGGAACAACGATCTTTCGCAACGGTAATTTTTTTGATAAACCCAATCCTGTTTTCCAAGTGCGGATCCACCAAACTTCTGTTTTTTTACCTTGAACAATAGGCTTAATAATTGTCGTATATTTATAATATTTACTTGCTGCATATTTCCGAGCCGGATCGTAATCAACTCGAGCGGCATTAGTATCATTTAAAATGAATTTATAATTCTTAGCGTCAGCATATTGAAACTTTCCCGGTCTCTTCATAAACAGTAGCTCTAGTAATCCCTTAGTAGCCCTATAAGTAAATTCACCGATGATAATGTTGGGTCCATCAAACCTAACATTTGCGTTTCCAATCATCAGGTCACCATCAACTTCGCGTACACCATACTTCTCATCGAATTCTTCTTTCTCATCCGTCATTAACCCAATAAGATAAGGCCGTACAGCGGGGTAATGATCTTTTAGCGCTGCCTTAACTACATCCGTTTCTAACAGTCTTATTTAACGACTTATTAGTAATTATTGACTTTGACGGACGCGTTTTCAAAAGCGATAGAGCGTGAGCCCTTGACTTATCTAACTCAAGGCTTTCACTAGAATCTAATTCATCACTTCGTTCCTCCTCTTCATCACCACCCTTTGGGGTCTCTGGCAATTGTTCTCCGATGTATTCATCTTCTAGAAATGTGGGCTGGCTGAATGTCTCAGACATTCGAAATTTTTTTTCAAATCTGATGAAGACTGGTTTCTCGTGGAGGTGTTCCGGCGAGATACACACTTCGTTGTTTTGTCGGAGAAGAATGAGTGGATGGGCTGAACCATGACACGTGTCGCTGATGTCGTTTACGCGGTGTACTTTGTTTTCGTAAAATTGACGTTCCTGGTATTGTCACATAAGATTTTTCTGATATGATGTCTGACCAAGATTCTTCTACTTCTTTAGAAGCGTCCGCAGAATTAGTTCGTCCTCGAGTTATATTACTGGGAGCTAATTTGCTAGCGATTTCAAGTAGCGGTTTTGTTATGGGCGCATACAGAATATTTGTTTCTCTCTGAGATTGCGCGCTTCGCGCGCTTGTATTAAATCTCTTATTATTTTATTTTCCATGTATACTCTATAACGAATACCTGTAGACTGATATAAATATTCCAGTAACACATGTTTTAAACCCTAATGTACGTTACAAACTCCTCTTAATTAAAACATATAAACTTAAAGCACATCAAATTGTATACGATGGGGAGAAATATGTCAACTCTTCTCAGCCTCATTAATCTGTTTATAGGTGTATGTAAGTATCAAAACCTAAACGATATCTTCCATCATTAAATACAGAATCATTATCAATAAACAGCATACCAAACGATTTCTTCCAACACATTCTACAGATGTTTAGAAATTGTTCATAGCTTAAATCATGAATGTGATCATTATAGATATGTTTCAAATTTGTACCGTCTTGTCAGAATAGTATTAACAGATTGGTATTATCTCTGATAAGTTGCTTTGGGACCGCACTATATGTTTGCATTAAATAAAAACAATCTAAATTTTGGTGTCTACCGTAAGAGAAAAACTCTTTGACAATATTCAAGTCGACAGGTGGTATATCATCAAAGATAACGACAGAATAATCCGCCATTTGGTTAGGAGTAGGCATGTTATTAACATCAGCATACTCGTAACCAATTTCGGGAACGTTTTTCAATATATTTCTTAAGTATCCATACTTTTGCTGATGAAGAGATCTACATCAGATGTAAATAGTTTTGAAGCGAAACCCGTTCGGATGAAGTAATAGGGTTAAAAGGGCATTTGTTTTGCCACACCCAGAAGGTCCCACAATTAATCCTCGCTTGCATGAGCCACTGAAGAGGCTACTGTGTCGTTTAAAACTCTTCGTAATTGATGTGGAATCATAGTTGTGCACTTGTAGGGATAATTCTTGCGGTTCCAATTGTACAATATTTGGTTCAGCTCCACTCGATTTCATCGACATAATCGATTCGACTTCACAATAACGACTGAATTATGATATCTCCGTGTGCGTTATATTATCTGTTTAGGATTAACTTAATATTAGAAATAAAACAAAAAATATAATTATTTTTTTATTTTCTTTTTGCCGCCAATTTTTTTAGTTTGTGGAAGGTGGCGGCGCCTTCCTGTCCGCAGACTCCCGGCCGTGCCGTCGCCCCCGATCATTTTTAAATATCCGGGGTCGCAGGAACACGCGAAGCCTGCAGGAACGACTCGTGGAACCGTTGCTGCAGGGTTCTCTGTGGCACCGCCAGCGGAGTCATTGGACTGTTCTGACGATGCGACTCCTCGTATCCCGGTGGCAGGTCAGGAGGGTCGTCGACGTCCGTAAGGGGGTCCGCCGACGGTGCTGTTATTGTTATTGTCATCGGAACCTCTATTTTTTTGTATTGTTATCTCAAGTTCCTGTAAAAAGTAAAGCATTAAAGTTATTACATATCATGTAAACTATTGCAAAACAATTATAGGTGTAATTTTGCAGCCCCTACCTTGTCTGGATAGTTTTGTAGGAACTAGTACATTAGTATCGTGCAATGTGGGCGTTAACCATGTCGTTGCAGAATTGTTTACAATCGAATGTGATGGCAAGTTAATGTATTAGGTGGTTGAAAATGTTGAAAATAGGTTGTCCGATGGTTCGTATCCTGTCAGTGTAGTGTCGCTCATGACACTAGACCAATGAAACAAATAATTATCGAAAAATACAAATCAATGTGACGGAAATGATTTTCGATAATCAATCATGTCCTCAATCAAGCTTCTAAGTGGATTTAGCAGATTCTTCCTTTCCCTTTGGACGGCTAGAATTCTGTCATCGGTTGGAATGATGATACTATTAAGAAAATGAAGAACCTTGTCCTGCTCTAATGTTTTAACGTTAACCTGCTCTTTTAGCGAGATTACCTGCTGAAGGATACTATCCGCTGACGAATTTCCCTCCAAATAACTAACACACATGTTAGAAAACTGTTTAAAATTCCCAGAGGTAGTTGCAATGAGTTGGGATGGTTGTTGCTGGCCACAGTGGAATTGTGAAGCAAATAACGACGCAGAAGCATTGGGAGTCGGAGCTGGAGAATCATTTGAAGGAGGAGGAGGAGCTGGAGAAGCATTGGAAGGAAAGTGTTCAGGAATATTAGCGTTGGTAGAAATAGAAAGTATTGGGGATTGAGGAAGCTCAGTTAATTCAAGTGCTGGTTGAGGAAGCTCAGTTAATTCAACTCCTGGTTGAGGAATAGGAATTGCAAGTGCTTCAGTAAAAGAGCCAGAAACATTCATTTGAGCCTGGGACGCCGAAAAATGACAAGTCTGACTCTCCATAGACACGAATACTACAGATTCTGTGGATAGATTAATCGTGTCCATAATCTGTGGTATTCTTGACTGTGGTAAGACTGCCTCTCGTGTCACATTTGTACCTCCGCACATTTTGTTACTTCCTACTGTATTGTCAGTGAGCAGTGCTCGCAGATTCGACGTTCGAGCACCAGTACTAGAAGTTGTATAGGGTAAGAGCACATAAGTCTTTGGTGTAGTATTTTGTCCTCGTCGTCGTCTTTCGGTCCTCGTAGTATGTTCTCGTCTTGTGGTTGTCATTGCCATTAAATTGTACATACGTCGTTGGGCAGTTAGTTGGTATCGTTGTACCCTATCCAATTTATAGTACCCCTCTTTAGGCAAATAAGGAGGAGGTTGCAAAGGTGAAACGGTAGTTAATTGTGACACGAAAGCAGGTGGATTAACTTCTGCTGCAACACCTACTTCAACAGTATGAGGTTGGGGTCGTACCGCAGAAGTAGATGGAACTGCAGAAGGTAATTCAACTGACTCCGATAGTCGTCTAACGTCCGTCTGACGGGATAATTCGTCCAGTCGTCTTTCCAGTGATATCATCCCGTCGAAGTCAACATTTTCCACCTTTTTGAAAATAAAATTGATTGTCATCGTTATCAGTCTAAAATAAAAAAGATGAATTAACTATGACAAATGAATGGGAAGAATTTGTAAATTTAAATTATTTTCTCTATGCAATTACATAAAGTATTTAAATTATTTTCTTGCTGCAATAAATAATTACTCACACCCAGAAAATCATTTAAATGCTTAATGTATTAACCATACATCGTTCCGTATAATCGGAACATAATACAAAACTCGAAGTAAACTGTAGCTGTAATTTTAATGTTCTTTTTACATAATAGTGATATTAATAATAATATGTTAACTATAGGCAAATGATTGAATTTGTGTTCATAGTTATATTATGATAAAAGAGTAAATGCAAGAATATAGTGGATGTAAGCATATTAATTTGAACTGTTGAAATGATTTTAAAAAATAATACAAATATGTGTGTAAATAATAAATGTAAATAGCGTCTAAAAGAAATATAATATAATTGTACCCACCATTATTGCTCAAGGTATACTTTGTGAATGATTTCTAAGTAGAATAAAGGAGGTATTTATATGAAAATACCTTGTTTAGAACACATGACGTTTTAATAACAATAATTTTTTATACGTCTGTCAGCTAATATGGAAAATTTAGTTGTTTACAGAATCAATGAATGTTAAAGGTTTTTTTATTTTTTTTAAACATTTTTTATATGTCTGTCTGCTATTATGGAAAATAAGTTGTTTACACAATTTGTGAAGGTTAATTTTTTTTTTTACATTTTTGGATGTGGTAGATGCGAAAATGTAATAAAAAAACCAACTTAATTTTTTTTTTTCGGAAAACGTGCATTTTCTGCTCTTCTAATGTTCTGATCTTACCCCTCCCCATCTCACTTTGTTCTCCAGATTTTTCTCTATCTTTCGCACCCAATTTCGACTCTCCCACTCCATCTTTATTTCTCCCCCCTCCAATTTTTCTTTCGACTTCACCAATCGAAAAATCGAAAAAAAATTAAAACCCTCAATTTTCTCGAAAACAGGATTTTCGGCTATGTTCAATATTAATTCTTGTGGCATGTTCATAATAATCTGCTTAACGTCTTCGGCAAAACCTATTAACATTTTAAGTGGAATACAAATACTAAAATTTCCTCTGGCATCTAAAACTGGAGCCTTCCCTGTAGTAAATTCCCAACCGCAATTTTCTAATTTATTTATATAACTCCGACTATAAGAAAAATATCCCTTCATAGTTGATGTTATACCCACATTTCTAACTTCATCTACCTCCGATCCACTCATTACATATCTAATATTACTAATCATAAAAGCTCCGGCATTATGAATCCGAGATGCTGTAGCGCTTGCTTTACTATCATCACTAGCTAATCGTAATTTCCCTTCTATTAATAATTCCGATTCGGATAGTAGAGTATATTTATCTATTTCTGGAACCACAATTCGTATTTCATCATTATTCCCATATTTTGGTGAGCCAAATGGTGCATGATTGTGGTATTCCAATTCGATAAATGAATTATCCACACGAACTTTTCTCAAAACATCTAACACTTCCATAATTAAAATAATTCTAGCTCACAGTGACAATCAACTTCTCGCAACACAAATTATTCTTACACTGACACAAAATATCCTCATCCTTCTTCTATAAATACTATTATGATACTCCTCCGTATTTATACCAAAACTCTGTAACCCAAATTTTTCAAAAATTTTCTATTTTCACCTGATAAACTATTATATTTCACTATTCGCCCCATCCCGCTCCTCAATTTATTTGATGACTTTTCTGTAGATCGTCGAACTTGCTTCCACAATTTATTGTTAGTATTACTTCTCATGTTGCTTAAAATTTGCTTGTAGTAGTCACTGTTTTCTTCTGAATCGTAAATAAACTGTTAACTCTTCACCTCTCAAATCAATTAATCGCCCGTTCTGATCGACGGCTCGAATAATAATATTCGTTAACATGTTCACATTCACGGGCAAATAAATGTTCTCTTGCGGAACTTCTATTATCTTAAACCCTGGTGGAACATTCGGATCAAAATGATATAAAACATGCGACAACTTCCCGTTAATATATGAACCAGCAACTACATTACACATCATATCGATGGCACTCATTTTATTAATATCAACCACCTTATCACTCGTCCTCGGAATATTTCCTTGTATTTTAACTTTTTCAAAGCCTAGTAGAGAACCAATTGAATTTTCTACAGTAAAATCGATATCCACTGAAGACTTAATAGTTGCTTTCAAGGTATTATTATTTGCGCTTAAATTAAAAAAATTCTTATCATCTGTACCGAGACGCACTTGTTCATCAATATACTTCTCTAAATCTGCTACGTCATAAGTACCCTGTGGAACTAATATATTCTCCCAATTCCCGGGCTTACCCGGGGCTATAGCATAATATCGAAATACATTATTCTCCGATGTAACATTTGAAATAGAATTATAAGTTTGCAAACTCAACATACACATTTCAAATTCACCATTTAAATATACAGGAGGATTCAATACACATGTCAACTGTGGTCCTTTTCCTGATAAAACAAAAGCCAAATTATCCGCACCTCCATCACCATCACGTTCCATTTTATATACGAGGGTATATCAGATATAAACGAGACTGATTTTGTTAAACTATTAATGCTTTATTGAACAAGGTTAATACAAATGTACTATTTTTCCACATAATCTCCCGCCCGCGCAATACATTTTTCCCAACGGATTGGAAGCTTTTTAATCCCGTTATCGTAAAAACTTTTAGGCCAGTCACACAGCCACTGGAGCACAAATGTCTCTACCGCTTGGTCGCTGTCGAAACGCTGGCCTCCAAGAGCTTCTTTTAGAGGTCCAAACAAATGGTAGTCACAGGGTGACAAGTCTGGACTGTAAGCAGGATGTTCCAAGATTTCCCAGCCGAATTGTTCCACTTTTTGCCTTGTAATGTTTGCCGAATGTGGTCTGGCGTTGTCGTGAAGGAGAATGACATTTTTAACGGATTCCGTCTTTCTTTTTCGTCGTAAAGACAATTTTGCGGCATCCAAAACGTCGCAATAATATTGGGCATTAATTGTGCGGCGATCATGAAGAAAATCAAGCCTCAATGTTGGCTTTGGTAACGCTCGTCCGTGGGCGTCGAACGTGGCTCTGGTTTTCAACTTTCTCCTGGCCTCCAGAAAATTGTTTATGCCATGCAAACAAACACGCGAGGTCGTGAAAGGGTGTTCTCCCCGAACTGTGCGTGCAATCTGCGTAAAATGTCTGTTGGATTCACCCCCTCATTGGTCAAAAACTTAATAATTATCCGCTGCTCCACGGAAACGTGCACTGCTTGCTCACTCATGGTCACTGCACTACTGAACGGTCTCGACGGAATTTCAGACGTTGCTCTCCCCACCCTAAGTGCTTTGTCTACATAGCCACCTACTTCGCCGATTCAGAAAACTTTCGTACGAGTCATTAAAAAATCAGTCTCGTTTATATCTGATATACCCTCGTACATACAACAATATTAAATTATTTACTAAAAGAAACTCGTTCTTAACTAATGAATTCTTTCAAAAAGAATAAACACAAATGTCCGCAATTCACAGTATTCAAGTCTTGATATATCTTATAGTTATATCGTATAACGCCACCCGCATTCGATAATAAATAGTTTTCGACCTCAGTCGGAGGTCTTAAATCACCATAACTATCGAAATACTTTATTATATCGTCATGCTTCATATAAGCTACCCAATGAGTACCTTCTCCAACATTATCGTCCAAATTAACTATTCCCTTCTCTCTTTTGCGTATGACTGCTGGTAGGACATCTCTACTAAATATACCCCGAAAATTTCTTATTTTCCATACTCTAACATATTTCCATAAATCGACTTCAGTTAAGGGTCTTCGGGGTAATTTGCTTAACCGTTTATTGAAACATTTCCACTGGGTAAATATACGCCACAACCAGATTTGTTTACTATATGGTTTAATATATAACCCACTCCCAATTGATATTCCACACCCCGACTTATATGGTTTCACATATAAGCCGCTACCAGCTTTTGACTCCATAGCAATATTATGGCGTTTAGTTTCTTCTAATTGATCTCTTGCAGCTTTAGATGAATTAACTGCATTCGCAATTGCTGCAGCACCTCCACCTAGCGATCCCAGAGCACCCAAAGCTGCAAATAACGGAATTAATAGTAAAAAGCCACCCTTCTTTGGTATTGGAATAATTCTCGAACGAGGTATTAAAATTTTCTTTCCAGACTTCCTCAAACTCCGATATGCAACTTTTGCATTTTCTAACATTCCTTTTCTACTGCCCGCTCGTTTTATTGCATTGCGTGCAATCCTCATTGCCTACATAAATGATATAGAACCACCCACAAAATTCCGTTTCATGTTTCTACTCCATTGTCTATTAACTGGTTTTCTGTGTCGAGTCACTCCTTTACGAACCCGTCTCCTCACACCCATACCTAATTTTGTTTTATCTTTCATAGCACCAGCAACTATAACAGAAGATAATTTTTCTCCAACTCGAGCGTCTGCACTCTTTAATCGTTTAATAGCAATGTCATACAATTTTTTATCCGCTATATGTCGATCTGATAGATCACCAGATTTTGAATAAGCTATATCGTGCTCTTTGCAAGCCTCATCTAAATCATTCACGCCTTTATCATCTCCAATCGCTCTTCTAATTTCGTTCCTGGTCCACAAAATCTATACCCTGGTATATGTAGTTCTACTGGAAGCTTATTTATTATTGTATTCAATAAGCCGCCACCTTTCCTTCTGCCTCTTCGATTTAAACTACGCCGTTTAACTAAATCCTCCATATTTTATAGGCAAACGCTTTAATGTCTCTATCATAAGCGATGGTTCACACTTTAACACAAAACGCTCTCAATTTTTATATTCCAAAGACAATTATTTGTATTTCATAATTAAAACAATAATTTTTGTAAAGTATCAAAACGATTTGTGTTAATAAACTATTGCATTTATAAATGATTATTACGAGATTAAATAAATATATACAAGAAGTACGAATGGGAAGCCTGGATTAAAAACAAACGAGAGTTAGCGTCATGTTGTAAAAATTCTGTGAATACGTCGACGTATTGTAAAAGTGTCGCCCTGAAATTGGAGAAGAAAATATAGAATAAATTATTATAACAATACCTCAAGTATATCCAACGTATCTCCTACTTACCCAGCAACGTTCGACGAATTTTCCATATCCCAACAACATCCTGGTCGTTTTAAACGAAAATACAAATCCCTGGATACGCCATCCGCTTCGACCCCAAGCCAAAAGGGACGCGACCTGAATTTTACCACTACCAGAGCCTTTTATCCCGAATATTGGAATCCAGACAACCACCGATTATCCTGTATCCATCGTAAACTAAGTATTATTTGATTTGCTTTTTCCTAAAATTTAGAAATTTTTATTTATTTTATTAAACACAATCGTAGATATTATAGTATGTATACCTAATATGTTAATTTTAAATTAGAATACCTTTAAGGAAACAGAAAATACAGTTCCCTTGTGTTTAGAAACTAAAGTTAGATTTATTAACTTAATCACGTTATTGAATCAAAACATTACTTAACCTAAACTCATTTAGTCTATCTGATCACGTGATATTTTGTAGGTTAATATATGTATTTATTATGTTCAAAACTTACCTTTTTATTCAAATGACCAATTAAACCAGTATATTTGCTTTTCACTCTCTCGTTTTATTTAGTAGATTATTCGTCCGGAATTATCACTTATTTAATAACTTGTTTAACATATTCAAATATATTCTAATTGGAGTACCGATCCCGCACTTATACCATCAGAAAAGAATAAATAAAGTCTCTTTGCTACTGCTAGCTGGCAAAAATACATAAAAATATACATTAAGATATTAACCATAAGGTTTTGCACTTGGAACAAGCTTTGTAAGTTAAGTATAGATTGTCTATTTACTTTTATTTATGTACCGAAAATTATACAAGTGTCAACTGTAATAACAAAACTTAACTCCATCTATAGGACATTTCTGTAACTATACTAGCGTAATATTCTAATTATTTTTGAAAGTACAAAACCGATTAATTAATTACTTTTACTTTTAATTCAATATAAAAGACTCTCACAGTCTTTTAACAATATATATATATACACAGTGGTAGAGTATCTCAGCCGAACCTAAAACCACCTCACTGACCTTGATCGCCAATATATATGCGATCAAGGTCAATGAGGAGGTGTTAGAATCGACTGAGTGGTCATTTAAATGTCAAACAAGGTTATTAAAAAGTCACACCAAGGTCAATGTCATTTTTAAGGTCTGTCAAGGTCATGGGAAGGTCAAGGTCGCGCCAAAGTCAAGAAGGTCAAACAAGGTTATTGGAAGATCATGTCAATGTCAAAAGCATTTCAAAGGTCAATCAAGGTTATGCGAAGGGCAAGGTAGTACCAAGGTCATTGTCATATGAAATCAATGACAAACCAAGGTCAAGGACATTTGAAGGTCAAGGGCATATGAAAGTCAAGGATATATGGAGGTCAATGTGATTTAATTCTCGAATCGTTTGAAGGTCAAGGGCACTTAGACGTCTATAAGGATCTCAAGGTCATCAATTGAATCGATTACTTTAAAAACCTCATAAATCCATTTCCCAAAATTTTGAGTAAAATAAAGAAAAATGTTTAAAAATCCAGACAATGCCTTATTTCTATCTATTTTTTTTTGTGGATAGTGTACATCGACACGATACATTTGTGGGTTTTAAAGGACATTTAAGGCCTATTGTCCTCTTACTGGGCCAAAAAAGAGGTCGGATATATGTTGTTTTGAATATCACTGAGAAAAAAATTGGAAAATGCTTTATTACAAAACACTTTTAACCTAATACAATATTCAACGAACTCAAAATAAGGAAAGTATATTATGTTAAGACATTATTAGCTATTAGTCATCATCATTGTCAGTTGCTGCGGTTGTGGGCCACTGGAAAATTTCGTTATAAAATTCTCGTACACCTGGCACTTCATCGTCTTCTACAACACCTTTAAACTTTTTGAAGGACTTCATCTTTTTGTCTTTGATAGGGATTTTTACATCTAGATAAGTTCCTTGATTTGGGAAAAGTGGACCCTCGTCGTTTATAGACAGTTTAAAGGTATGTTGGTTCAAGCCAAGAATAAAATCACGTGCAACTACATAACCTTTTGTTGCACTGGAGTATGATTTAGCCACCATCCTTTGAAGCCCTTAATAACAATATTATCAGATTCGATGAAGTAAACTGAGAAGTTGTTTTTGCTGCTGGATTCCAATATAAGTTCCAAGTATTGTTTTGGTGTGTAAATCCTGTCAATTTTTTTCAGTTTACTTTTAATGACTGCAAAATCACGGTCACAAGGCATGTATGAATGTCCGCGAATGAGAAGGTATTGCTCCACTGTGTCAAAATGTCTCATTGCGACAAAAGCAGAGCACATTCGAATAGTGGTGTGATTTTTATTTTGCCCGGGTATCCATCTGAAAAAATGTGAGTGTTTCACATCTTCAGATACAAGCTTCTCTTTCATTACGGCGTTAACAATGAATGAACATACTTCATTAGGGTCTTTTTTTCCAATCCTTCATGGTACATATAAAGCAAAGATTTCCCAGTTTTGAAATGATGAATATTAAAAATATTAACTGTGAGCTGGTGAAGATAGAATGTATCTTGGATGGGAACTACAGGCAACATTAAGTTTTGCATGTAATCTATGCATATTCCATCAACGGTTTGGTCCTTTTGGCAGAGTTCAGTAACACTCTTCATCTGGTTATAAAACTTTTTTGCTCTACGCAGATGGACCATCTTCTCGGCTGCTGCTACACGCTTTGCACTGTCGTTCAATAACTTTGATTTCAGTTTTATATTAAGTCCTTCGCAAGTAGTGCATGTATCGACTTGAGGTCTTCCAAATGAAAGGTCGTATTCTTTAAAAATCTTCAAATAAAATTTGTATGATATGGACAAATTAGGGTATTTAGAGCAAAACATTTCATGCATTATTTTCACATTGAGTCTTTCACTTAGATATGCATATTCACGGGTTGTGTAATGGCCTCTTTTTACTGGAAATGACTCGATGTGTTCTTTAATTTTTGCGATTGCGTGCGCAGGTTTGGCAATGCCTGGCGTGTGTTTTCCTCTGAGATCTTTGGGTGATTTACCCGTAACTAACAAACCTGTAATGCGTCGTACTCTATTGTCGGTAATGCCATGTATTTTAAGAAAACAGTCTTTACAGAGATCGATTTTGCCCGAAGAAGTTACCAGCGAATATTTGAATGCAGAATCATGGGTTTTCCTTTTAATGTTGCGTTTCAGTACAGGCCGTCTACGTTGGATTAGTACTGGTATTATTAAATTTTGCAAATAAGTATCCTGCTCATCCTTTGTATTAAAATCTCTGAACTTCGAGAAAACCTCCAATTTGATCTCGTCTGGTACTTTATTTAAACATTTCTTTTTACACCTAAGTAAAAATTAGACAATAGCAATACTAAACAATAATGTAAGCACATTACCTGCACTCTCGTCCTGGTTGTATCTTTTCAACTTTAATTCCTCTATGATTAACATATTCTTCCCCTTTTATTCGTGCTTTTTTCACAATTTCACACTTATATGTAACTTCTTTTGCACCCTTTCTACGTTTTTTACCACTGATACCGTGTTCATTGGTGTCCATCTTGATTTCAACTAACAACAAGAGAGATCAGCTAAACTAACTTGCTCACAGCTCCACCTGTCATGAAATCTGGTCATTTACAGAACCACATACATCCCGGATATATGTTCTTTTCTCATGCAATGACAAATCGTGCTTGTTATACAAGCCAGACAAAAACATGGATTTATGTGGTTTCGTTGCGGAAGGGATAGAACTACCTATAAGGAACCCGAAATTTTCAAAAAGTCATTTTCCCTAAAAATGGATATATGTGGTTTTTAAAATGACCGATTCAATTAAAGATTACATGGAGGTAAGGGTTCAACCGTTAATATATAAATCATAACGAATGAATTTTTCTCTCATAAAGTGTTAAGTTTTCTTAATGTTTGTTATAACATATAAGTGGATATGGGTGCTGCACACGAAAGAAAAAATTGAGTTGAGATTATAGTGGAATTAGAATGGAGTAGTGATGATGAGGTTAAGTGAAGCTGAAGACGATATCGAGAACGATATTGAGGAGGAGCAAGGAGATGATATAGACGAGGTAGATATTGAGGAGGGAGAAATTGAGAGAGACATATTTGAAATAGAGACTATTATTTTAATCGATGATATGGACAGTAGAATATATGGCTGGCTTTGATTAATTGGATGGATTTTTTAATTATATATATAATGCTAAAATGTTTATTGTTACTAGTATAAATAAGTAAGTGTAATTTATAAGTTTGAAATGATTTCACACATAAAATAGTATAATATTAAGCATGACCTTCGATGAGGTGTATATATGGTGATGGTTGTTCCATTCCAGCAACAGTTGAGCCGGTACAGTGGTGTTGTTTTTATTCAGTGCATATTTGGAAAATAATTAGTTAATATGTTTGAAAGTGAATACTGTGGGAAGATGTTTACTCGAGGAGATAACAGAAGTCGCCACATGTTAACTTCTTGTAAAGGGAAGAGAATGAAATTTAGCGATAACGAAGTAGAATTAATGAAATGTGAAATCTGTGATGTATATATAGAAACAAATTGTTATACTGCTCATATCCGCAGTACTTTACACCGAACTAAATCGTTCGTAGTAATCCATAACGGTGTAAAGAAGAGCGTAGGCACGTTCGGGGATAGAATAATATGTTATCAAATATGTGATTCGCCTCGTATATACGTTGATGTGAAGAATTTGCAAATAATATTAGGGAGAAAGTGATAGCACTTATGGATAGTATTCTAAATATACTTACTTATATGAAATTGAATTTGGAATTGTATGGTTTATATTATTTATTGACGAAGGAGAATGTAGAACTAAATCGTTTAACACTCGAAATAAAGTCATAACCCATGGAAGTAATTTATGTGAGCTATAGGCAGATTTTATTTATGTGATTAAGAATAAAATGAGTGCATCTCAGAAGCGCGATTCAGGTAAAATAAGATTATTGTTAATTCCTCACAGTGTTATAAATTACAATTTTATTAAATGTCAGGGTGGACATTGAGCAACGTTTTATATTTGGAAATAAATATGAATAAGTTTAGTCCATTGAGAGGTTCCACTTATATGGACTACCATCAATAAAGAAAAAGAAGGCATATAATAAATGTTCAAAATTCTGACAACAAATGTTTCGCTTGGGTCGTTACTTCTGCTTTAAGGAAACCGGTAGGACTCCCGCAAAGAGTTTCATCGTATCCACATTATAGTATAGTTGCAGATTTTACTGATATACATTTCCCTGTAAATTTAAAAGATATCCATAAGTTTGAAGAGCAAAATAATATATCCATTAATGTATATGGTATAGAAGAATGTTTAGAGAATAATGTGAGAGCTCAAGAAGTAGTGGGTCCATTATATTTTACGAAGCGGAAAAGAATTGCTTATATAAATTTATTACTTGTTACCTCAGATAATGTAAATTCTCATTACTGTTGGATAAAGAATTTGTCGCGACTAGTTTCGCCACAGAAATCTTTACCAGGACATCAAAAATACGAAAAATGTGAAGGGTGTTTAATTTTCTTCACATGCGAAGATAAATTACGAAGACATGAAAATGAAGATTGTAAGCAGGTGAAGGCAGTGTTTCCCGGCACAGAATTAAAAATAAATAAGTACGGAGAGGAATTACCAGAATATATATTAAAATTTGATAAATTTGAAAGACAAATAAGAGTTCCTTTTGTGGTTTATGCTGATTTGGAAGCAATACTAAAACCTATTGATACGTCAGAACCGGATCCTTCCAAACCATTTACTGCGAAATGTTTCGAAAATGAACCATATTCTTTTGCCTATTATGTGAAATGTAGTTTTGATGATAATCTGAGTAAATTGCGTTTATATCGTGAACAAAATGCAGCAACATCTTTTATTAGAGAGCTAGAAACTAATGTTACTTTTTTATATAAAAATTATTTAAGTAAAAAGGTAGAAATGCAACCTTTAACTTATGAAGAGCGTGATAAAAATGAGCAAAAGACGGTGTGTCATATTTGTGAAAAAGCAATAACAGTCCCTGAAGAAAAAGTTCGTGACCATAATCATATGACTGGATTGTATCGGGGTGCAGCACATATGGTATGTAATATAAATTATAAAGAGCCCGATATATACCTATTATCTTTCATAATTTATCAAATTATTATACACATTTGTTTGTAAAAGTGCTGGCACTGGAAAAGGAGGATGTAGATGTTATTGCACAAAATAAAGAGAAATATATTTCATTTTCAAAAAAGTTCACGTGGGCGATATAACAAGTGTTTATTTGAAAAGTCAATCTGGGTTACTTTGAAATTTTGATAGAATAAGACGCAAATATATTAATATGTGTTTGTTGTTCCGTAAACGTAAATCCAAATGACATTTGATAATGTCAATCACATTTGTTATTTATTTGTATGTATGAAACTGTCAAAATATACTACTTCGTAGGTTAAGTATTAAATTTTAATTTACGACATACTTCAAAATGTTCTCAGTAAATCACATGCTACTAGATTGACTTTTCAAATGAACACCCGTTAATAGATTGTAATGGTCAGAAAAGAAACGTGTTCTACAAGTTGAGATTTATAGACACACTTCGATTTATGAATTCCTCTTTGACGAAATTATCATCTTATTTAGACAATGACCAATGTGAGGAAATTAGAAGATATTATATGGGTGAACAATATGAATTAATGCGGCAGAAGGCTGCATTCCCATATAACTATGTTACGTCTTATGAAACTCTTTCATTCCGGGATTATACAATCAGATGTATTATTACTAGAGAACGGACATGCTTACCACATGACGCAAAGCCCAGTGCAGTACTGGCGAAAGGCTGTATTTCTAAAATATTTAATTTTGTTTATATAATTGGAAAACGAACGGGTGGTGATCTATAAAATTACGAAATACATATTTATTTGTTGAAAAGTTGTATTTATAAAGTTTTTAATTTTATTTATATAATTGGAACATTTTGATTTGTTCATTTTGTCGTTCAAGTTGAGTAAAGGAGTATTAATATTGACTAGCAATAGTTTCTCAAGGTTTTCTTCTGTCAATTTTGGTCTCTTTGAATTAAGTACATCCTTATAAATAGAAAACGTCCTTTCTCCATCGCAACTGGTTATAGGTGCATACTGGAAATATTCTTTTATTTCTTCATATTTAGCCGTTAGATTTTGTGGAATTGTCTCCATACATAATTGCTGCAATGTAATTAAATCTGGATTAAGAATTGCTTCAAACTTTTGCCGAAGGCCACATCCGAAGTCACTTGGAATACTTTTCAAATTATTAACAGCCACATCTAATGTGGTTAATCCGTCATTTAATCTGAGATTTCGATTTTCAAAATAAGTGATTAGTTTTGGCAATTTTCCAAAGTGTTCGTGAAGAAAGTACAACTGATTTTTTAAATTTGGGATTTGTGTGAGCTCCTTGCACTCACCAATACTTCTAGCATCCTCCTTTAGCAGTGTTACGAAATGTTTTAGACTATCGAAATTCTCAGCATAATCACTAGTAGCTTCCAGCCATGTTCCCCATCTAGTTATTACTGGAGTGGGAGGCAGTGACAGGGATGCAAATTTTTCCCTGAAAAGAGCTACTCTCAATGGTGCTTTTCTGAAAACTTTTTTAAAAGCTGATACAAGTCCATCAACTTCCGGAAAAGTGTTTCTCATATATTCGCAGATTCTGTGGAGAGCATGTGCTACACAAATAATATGCAGCATATTAGGATATGTTTTCTTCAATAGTCTGTCTGTTTTTAACATATACGCAGCACTATCACTGACAAATAAAAGTATTTTTTCTTTGTACGTGGCTTCCGAATGAAGCATTTTTTGCATATTCTCCTTAATGGTTTCAGCAACTGTTTCCGCATCAACTCTATTTATAACACTTGTTGCTATTACATATGAGTTATAGGGAATAGTTGGATGTAGTACACCAGCTACAACATTTACCACACAGCGTCCTAACATATCCACCGTTTCGTCGGCGCTTATCCATATGTATTGGTTTAAAATATGGCTTCTAATGCGTTCTACTGTTCTCGTATAGTACCTAGAAACATAATATTTGCGTAAAGTTGATTCAATAGGAACATTTCGACCAATATATTTTTGAAGAAATATTTTTAAAGTGGGATTGCTAAGTTTATTTAATGGAATATTAGCCGCCATAAAAGTTTTACAGAGTTCAGATGTGTTTGCGATCCTAAGTGACGAATTTTTGATGATATTTTACGGATTTTGTAATAAATTTCGGAATCACTGACAATGGACATACAATCAGTATGACCGTCAATCCAACTCGCCATTGTTTTACAATGCCGTTCTCGACATTCTTCCTTATCATGTCTGAAAAAGTAACTTAAACAATGCTCTAGATCTAAATAAATGAAAACTAAAAATGTGTGCGTAAGTTATTGAAACTGAACGAAATTCAATGCACACTTACGTCGAAATAATTGGTAGAAATAGATTCAATCAAACGATATTAAACAGGATCTATCACAAAAATTACGATGTAATTAACAGTTAAAACTATGAAAACAAGAAACTTACTCACAGCATTTTATTTATCTTACGAAATATAAACTAATAAATAAAATACATTATAAAAACCCCGCTTCTATCTACGCTCATGAAAACACTTTAAAAAAACACTATATTCTCAGAATACAATAGTTGAGTTGTCCATTGTTATCGCGGCGAGACCAGGTGGCCGAGTAAGTCAAACAAATACTTCATTGAATTACGCCGGGATGTACTGTGACGTTATACACAATTCCAATTGCCGATTGCGTTTTATGGAAATTGCATCCGTTCTCTAATTATTACCAGCAGATGTATTTGAAAATTTTCGAAACATTTGCTATGCTGCATATGACGGGTATAACTTTGGAATTATTAACATACCTATGCAGATATGTTTCACTTTTTTAAAAGCGGTATACGTGGAGGTGTGAGCATGTGTTGCGAAGGAATGGAAAAAAGCTTACAACGAATTCTTATCCGATTTTCGATTCATCCGAAGCGAAAAAATATATTCTATACTTAGATGCAACGAATTTATATGGTTATGCCATGTCATTTACAAATCTTCACGAACAGCATAATGACTTTCCTTTTTTGCCCCGAACATGTTATCCCACCTAATTCAAAATATGGGAAATTGAATCCAAACCTTGTCGATAAATCAAATTACGTCATACATTACTTAACTTTGAAACAATGTCTTAATAATGGTTTGATATTACGAGGAGTACGTCGAGGAATTAGATTTAAACAAAGTAATTGGTTAAAGAAATATATTGATTTCAATACAAAAAAACGAAATGAATCCACAAACGAGTTTTTTAAACAGTTTTATAAATTAATGGTGACTAGCATATTTTGAAAGACGATGGAAAATGTAGAAAATCGAGTAAATATAAAATTGGTATCACATTGGGAAACTATTTATAAAAGGCTTGGCGCTAAGGCGTATATAGCAGAAACAAATTTAAATTTTGTAAAATCTTTTGTGAGTCTTTTACAACCATTGAATTAACAAAGGTACGTGTAGATTACGTAAAACCAATATATGTAGGATTCACAATTTTGGAACTAGCTAAGAGGGTAATGTATAGTTTTTACTATGGTTTCATAAAGCCTTCTTTGTATGATACAGACGTTTCATTATTGTATACAGATACAGATTCATTGATTATAAGTGTGCAAAATTATAATGTATTTAATGATATAAAAGAACATTTACGTATTGCTATAGACTTTTCCCCGCAAATATTTTGAACATTTTTATTATTTATGAATGTACATTTATCTTGAACTGATTTATATATTTTTGACTAGTGTAGTTGAAGCACGCCGTTTGGCTTTGCTGTATCCGTATTCAGATATTATTCTACTTCGAGTTTAGAAAGACGTATATGAGAAGATAATTTTTTTTTTATCTTTGTTAAGTAACTTCGTGATTTAATTGTGTTGGTGTTTGATTCATTACCGAGTTTTATTTACGAGTTTGTAGTACTCGTAATTGTTAATTTATAAAGCTTTCTAACTCATATGTCTCGAAAAAAATATATATTTTTTATTATACGTAAGTAAATTATATTATTATTATTATCATTATTATGATTATCTTCAATGTATTGAATTGTGTATTTTTCTATTGTGTTAATTTTGATATATATATATATATATATATATATATATATATATAAATATAATAACTTCGTGACCTTGGTATGATATGGTAAACCTAATCAGTAGGCGATTAAAGGTCTGTATATTACTTCAAAATATATGTATTTAAGAAACTCTACATGTTTCGGCTGTATACGCCTTTATCAAGAGAATACAAAATATGAATGACAGGATATAAATGTCAAGTAATTAAGTTGCTATGGTTTAAATTATTCAAAGATACATTCTAGTAATAATAATAAATCATGCCTTAGTATTCCAAAAAATAGATAACAAGGTGTGAAAATATGTGTTGTTCGCTGCTAGCAATTTGTGTCTCCTTCTGGGTATGAACTTGTGTGTTGGTTGCTGCTGGCAGCTTGCGTCTCTCTATGGGTGTGTGGTTATATTATATATATATATTTTTTTTGTTATATACCTTATGTTATTTAACTATCATTTAAATATCATATACTTTTGCTAATCATGATGACTGTTCCGTGTTTTGATTCCTGTCTAGTTGTCCGAGCAGGTTTTCGTGGTTTTCCTTCTCGTTTTGAGCGAATGCCGACAACTTTGTATCTTAAGTCGCTCCACGGGCGCATACGTAATAATAACTCATGTCTTGCTTTTCCCTGCCTATCCCTGTTTTCTGTTTTTTGCTGATGTGGTCCTCTACTGGGTTGCAGCCTAGCATATGCGCTACAAAACTCTAGGGGGGTCTGCCCGTTGGGCAGTCAGGTGCCATTCCGCCTTTCCAGCAAGAGTGAGGAACCATGCTACGCGGCGCTATCTCGTCGCCGCGCAATGCACACACCACTAGGACCGGTCCTGGGCGAAAACCTGGCTAGGCTGCCGTTAACAGCACACACACGTTCGACGTGTGTGCTATGCCCCCGCTTCGGCGGAAAACGTTAAGATGGCATAAGTGTGACCATCGTCGACCGAGGTAGCCACTAAGAGTGTTCCCTTAGTTGCGATGAGCAACCCCGTACAGGGTGCGCTTCGCCTGTCTGCGCCTTGCCTCGTTGGGGCGGGGGTCAGACCGTCGAAGTACTGCACGGAATTGTAAAGAAGTTGTCGGGAAAGGGTTGGCGGCCCTACGCAACGGCTGGTTATCCGACCTCTCTAAATTCATGCGACCGATCACTAAACACACGCACGAACGCACCGACATACAAAACCCTACACTTACGCTCTCACACAAAACCACACACCCATAGAGAGACGCAAGCTGCCAGCAGCAACCAACACACAAGTTCATACCCAGAAGGAGACACAAATTGCTAGCAGCGAACAACACATATTTTCACACCTTGTTATCTATTTTTTGGAATACTAAGGCATGATTTATTATTATTACTAGAATGTATCTTTGAATAATTTAAACCATAGCAACTTAATTACTTGACATTTATATCCTGTCATTCATATTTTGTATTCTCTTGATAAAGGCGTATACAGCCGAAACATGTAGAGTTTCTTAAATACATATATTTTGAAGTAATATACAGACCTTTAATCGCCTACTGATTAGGTTTACTATATATATATATATATATTGTAACAAACCAAGTAAACAGGCTTCCACGTACGGCGCCAATATTGTAACAGAACTTAGTCTCACGTTGGGCTGGCAATATTGTAACAACTCCAACGAGTCCTTAAGATAATAGGACCAAAAGATATGGTTTTCTTTTGAAAAATAAAGTAAATAAATTGATTACATTGAAAATACCAATTATTTTAGTATACACGTAAGGAGTTATAGATGATATATATAGATGGCGCTTCGTTGCATTGATACAGTTGACATAAGTGCAATATATTTTAACATGGATATTATAAAAACAACAACTTATACTTAACTTTTACTAATCTCCTTTGTGTGATATACTTATTATTAAATACTTTATTGGTGTTGTTCAATGCACCGGCTAGCTCTTGTATATTTTGATTACGATTAACGTATGTATAATTAGTAGGTTCGGTACGTTGATCAAATATAGGTATAAACTTTCAATACAAGTTATTCGAAGTGGAAAACCTTCCGTTATAAATAACAATAATAAAACAAGAGGATTAACTGTTGAAATCACAAGTTTAATCTGAATTTTAATGCAACAGGTAAGTTTAAATATATGATATAACAGAATAATAAATGCATGCAAAGTCACGTGATCTGATATAGTTAAATTAAGGTTAAATATATTCTTTGAAATAGCAAAAACTCAAATAAACACTAGGTTGAGATAATTTAGCTTTAAAAGAACGGAAAAGAACTGTATTTTTCCTATATTACTATAAATGAACTAAATACTAACAATATTAGTATCCATATGAAATATGAACGATTATTCTTTACGTGTAAAAAAAAAATTATGGTTATGTTTTAGGTAAAATAAAATATAAACAAATACTCAAAATTGATGTTGATGGTTTCTCCAGGATGATCAATGGGAATTCAGGACTTTATAGGCAGGAAAAACGGGTTCAAAGGTAGGAGAAAAGGCTGGTATCGTTATAGTCGGGTTAAGCGTCCCCTCGAAACAGGATATTCTTTAATATGCGATTTGGCAGGTCCAGGTTTGGTTAAACTTCGTAAAACTATCTCTGGTGGATAGGAAACTTGTAGAATATATATTTTGGTGAGAATTCACTAGTTTATTTACTCTTTTTCACTTAATTTTTGCTTCATTAATTTTATATGAATTCGACGCGTTATATCCATTTTTTTTTTCACCCACACTCCTCTGTTTTTCTTGTTGATTTTCCAGGCTTTCTATTTTGAATGTTAATTTATATGTATTTAAATACGTTAATTGATAAATCAAAATTATTATTACCAATCGTTTTGACATTTCATATAAATTGATAATTTAATTTTACAATTTATAAAAATATATTTTGAATGTTAAATCTCCGTAAAATACCTTTATTACATTAGGGATTATTCCCGCCTTATCTGATTCAAAAATAAAGTACAGCTATGTCCATAATATTACATATAATTCCAATCAATTAAGTTAAATATCTTCGGTGACATAAATATGTAAATGAAAATAATTATAGATATAGATTACAAGCAATACAATGAGTGTGTTATACAAATTTGATAAATTAAAAACGCGGTATTAACTTTATTGATTTGGCATGAGAAAAATGCAGTTCTGACAATGACTTATTCTAAAAATTAACAATTAATATCTTAACTCTATATTTTTGTTCTAGGCATCCTCTTATGTAGGCTTGAATCACTACAATTTCCCCATTAATTAGATAATGCGTCATAGTCTTGACAAGTAAGCTTATCTAATTAAGTATATCTTCATTTCATTGAAATAGGAATTCTGAAGTTATAAAATAACATTAGCAGGATAAATTAACTGGTCGAAGATTAGTTGTAAATGGTATTTCCTTTAGATTCCTTTATTTGGTATATATATATATCTTTGTTATTTCTGTTGCTTTAAGTTTAAACTATTTGTAATATCTCTGATTATTTTTTTCTCTTATAGAAATTTGACTTGTATATAAAAATAAGCTTTCGAGTATATATGGTTGTCTAACTTTAAACGTTATGGCACATGTAGTATTAATGTTTATTTTATTTACGTCGTTTTAATATTTCTTTTTATATAACTTCTTATTCTACTTTATTTTTCGGACTAGTAACTATATTATTTATATTTATCATAATTTTAGTAATTTTATTAATAAGTTTTAATTTCTTTGGATATTCATTTTGTGTTGTTTAGTTTTATATTTGTAACCTATAAATGTATAATAATTGTTCTTTTGAAGTTTAACTTTACCATATATATATCATATTGCTTTTGTCTCCGAATATTTTTCTTTCAGTGATTGTTTATTAGTCCTAAAACTTACAAGCTCTAATTATGTTAAATTTTCCTTTTTATTGTAAATAAAGTTCGCCTGTTTTTGTGTGTAGATATTGGTATATGAATTTTCTGTTCGTCTTATATTGTTTTGGTTTTTCGAACTGTAAACTACCCCTTTTTGTCTCTCAAGTGTAACTGTATATTACATTATAACTATTTTGAAATTATTAATATTGTTTTGTTAGTATTAAATTTATATGTGTTTAGTTTTTATTTACATTAGTTTTTATACCGTATAATCTTGTAGCATTGATATGTGATATCTCCCCTTTATATAATCGGTGTTTGGTTCGATTAGTTCATATGTATTATAGCCTAATTTCTGATTGATTATGAAAGGTCCTTGATAGGCCTTCAATAGCTTACCCATTATTTTCAGTTTTGCATTAGACACTCTTAAGCTTTTAACTATAACTCGATCACCTAATTCATACGTTTTGTATTTCTTGCTATAGTCATTCTGTTTCTTTTCCCATTTACTTTTTCGTTTTATCAATTTTTGTCTGACCTCTTCCGTACGTTCCGATAAATTTATTAACTCTGGCTCTACCCATGGTCTATGTGGTGCTTCTCCTGTAAAAATTGTTATTGGACAGTGATTATGTACTGTGCTGGGGGTGTTGTTCAAAACAAATTCTATTTGTGAAAGATGTCTAGCCCAACGATTATGATTTTCATCCAGTAAAATTCTGAGATATTTTAATGTTTCACGTATGTACCTTTCAGTGGGATTACCTTGTGGATGGCGTATCGATGTGTAATAGGTTTTTATATTTCTTGTATGTAAAAATTCCTTATACCTGTCGTTCGTAAAATAGGTCGCATGATCTGAGAGTATTGCTTGTGGAGTTCCATATTGGATGAAGTAATCAGTGAGTGCTTGTAGGACCGTATCAGTATTGCACTTTGTTGTTGGTATTAACTTGATATATTTAGAGAAAATGTCACATATTACTAGAATATTCTTGTAACCTTTAGTGCTTTGGATGAGATTTGACAGGAAATCTATTGATATAAGTTCTAATTTATCATATGTAATAATATTACTACTCCAGTTTGAGTTTGTTCGATTTTTGTCTTTTGCGAATAAACATGTTTGACATCGTTTTGTCCCGCTTTTGATAATTCTCTCATCGTTTGTGCAAAAATACGCTTCTCTAAACACGAGCCAACATTTTCTCGCTCCAATATGTGTGTAATTATAATGTAGATAATTTGCTATCTCTCTGGTGTGTTCCTCATTTATAACATACAATTCATTATCACCTATGTTCTTAATTATGATACCATTTCTAATAAACATACCTTTAAATTGTCTTCCCTCACTGATAATCTTTCGTAAAGGGTCAAATTCTGGTGTTAATTGTGTTTGTTTTACCCTATCCAATGAAAATAAACCTTCCTTTTGTAACATTACCAGATTTATGCATACTTTGCTTCTTCATTTCTCCATCTTTTCTTGTTAATACATCTGCTGTTATCATTTCTTTCCCAGGCTTGTACTTAATTTCGAAATCAAATTGTTGTATTAACAATGTCCACCGATAGATACGACTATTATTTAATTTAGAGTTCATGATGTTTATGAGTGCTTTATGATCGGTTTCTAGTATGAATGCTTTACCAATTAAATAATATCTGAGCTTTGTTATTGCATATACTATTGCCAACATTTCTTTTTCGGAGATTGTATATCGTATTTCGCAAGCATTCAAAGTTTGGGATATAAAATGTATAGGAATCTCCGTATCTCCTTTCAGTTGAACTAGTTCAGCAGCAATGGTCTGGTGCGAAGCAACTGTTCTCACAATAAAAGGCAAAGAAAAATCTGGATGATTTAATTTCAAGTTCTCAATAAAGTTCTCTTTAAGTTCTATAAAACATTTTTCACACTTAGAAGTCCAATTCCATTTCGTATTTTTCTTTAGTAATTGTAATAGTGGTAAAGTTTTCTCGCTATAGTTAGTAATAAATTTTCGATAGTAATTCAAAACTCCCAAAAATCCTCGTAATGTCCTCAAGTTCTTCGGGCGAATGAAGTTTTTAATTTCATCCAGTCGAGTATGGTCTAGCAAGATGTTGTCTTTATTTATGATATAGCCTAAATAATCAATTTCTGTTCTGAAAAATTGACATTTACTTAAATTTAATTTTAAACCTTCAGTACATAAAGTGGTTAATATTATTTTTAAATGTTCTAGATGTTGATCTAAAGTTTCGGAAAATATTATTATGTCATCCAAATAATGAAGTGCGAAATTATCGTATTTATCTAAAATGCGATGTAAAAATCTAATCAGAGCTGCGGGTAAAGTTTTTAATCCAAACGGACAGACTCTAAATTGATAAACTATTCCATTTATTAAAAATCCACAGTATTTTCTAGAATTGGGTTCCAAATTTATTAGCCAAAATGCGTTTTTTAGATCTAATTTGCTGTAATAGTTTTTGTTACCACATTTCGTTAATAGTATATCTATATTTTGAGGCATTTCATATTCAGGTTTGATACGTTTGTTAAGTGCTCTCGCATCTAAACATATTCTTAACGTTAAATCTTTTTTTGTACAATAACTATGGGATTGATGAAATATGTATTAGATTTTTCGATAATACCAGATTCTTCTAATCTGTTAAGCTCTATATTAACTTTTTCCTGATAATGGTATGGTATGGGGTAATTCCTGCTCGATAATGGGTTGTCATTGTCTATTCTTATTACATGTTGATAGTTACGGGCGAATACTACTACATCATTTATTAATGTTAAGTTGTCAAATAAAATTTTTATTAATTTTGGTGGGATCAAATGATATGGTATATTTTGTTGTTTAATTATTTCCTCTATATCTTCTAACTTATTTACTGTTCTGAGGGTATTTAAATCCTTTCTAACATCCTATTCTGCATTCCTATTCCATCTTCTTTTTCTTCCAATCCGTATATATTATCATCATTATTCCATTTAATATTTATTCCTTCTTCTTTATTACTCCATTCATTTTCATAACTACTTATATCCAATCTTTCTTGTAAAATATTATTAATCTTCTTTTGTAAATGTTTATCTTTAAAATTATTATATTCATATATTTCTTCCTCAGATAACTGTTTCTCCATCATTATTTCTATTTCATCTATCTTTATTATTTTTCTTTTGAAATCCAATATCATTTTCAAATCTTTTATGTTATCTATCCCGATTATGCAATCGTATTGCAGTTTTCCTATTATGTAGCATTGTATGACAAATTCCTTGTCTTTCACCGTTATTTCCGTACATATTCTTTTTTGAATCTTCCCCATTCTTTTCCCATTAGCGGCTATTAAATCAGTTCCCTTAGTCCGTATAATTTTCTTCTCATAGTCATCGATTAAGATTGCCTTTTTCTCTTCTAATAACGTTATTTCGGCTCCCGTATCTATTAAACAGTTTAGTACTATGTTCGTGAATTTAATTTTAATTATAGGTAGAGAGTGCGTGTCTATATCATGGGTTCCAGTTTCTTCTATGTGTATGAACTCTTCAAGGGGTTGGTAAAAAGTTATATTATTTAATTTTGAGGGGTAGTTACAGTTGCGTTTAATTAATGTTTTTGAGTCGAGGTGCTTGGTGTCGGGTTCGAATATAGATTTATTTCCGAAATTGACGTTTTTTTTTGTACAACCTCCGATTCTTCTCTAGAGGGCGATGGTGACAATGGTCTCCTGCAGTAGTTATTAACACGTCCTCTATTTCGGTATCTGTAATTATTCATTCCTCTTCTTACCGGCTGGTTATTATACTGGTTGTAATTATTTGTGCGGTTAGCATCATATGCTCGCGTATTATTGTTATAATTATTACTAGGGTGTGGATTAATCGAAACATTAGGTCTATTATTATAATTATTGAAAGGATTTGTAGAGTGGTTACTATAATTTTGATGATTGTTATAATTTGGAGGAGGGCTTGCTTGGTTGTTATTATAATTCGTGTTGTTATGATTAGTTGCTTGATTCGCCTGAGGATAATTGTTATTTGACCTGTTGTTATTATACGAAATTGTTTCTTGTAAGTGATTCGGTCGATTATTTTGAGAATAATATTGTCTAGATGATTGATTATGTGTATTGTTATAATTGTTATTACTCGGTCGATTATTAAATGTATTATATGGACTGTTGTTTGCATTCCGTTGCGCTGGCAAGAATGAACCACGATTACCCTCTGCGAAGTCATCTAATCTTCCTAAAATTTCTATTAACGAGTCCATATCATTGACACGTTGACAAATAATGGCTTGAGTATCTGAATAAATGAAGTGATTAAGTAACTGTCGTGCTATGGTTGATTCCTCCATATCGGCTATATGTTTACAAAGATTGTAAATTCTCGAAGCATATATCTCCCTAGTTATTGAGCCCATTCGATATTTACCGGTCAAAAGTCTAATTTTTGCACGATTTTGTTGCGCTTCATCCCAGTAATTCCTTTTAAATAGCGACACGAATTTCTCTACGTCCTCGCAGTGATCTTCTATGCGTAAGAACCACTCCTGAGCACTATCTTTAAGTGTAACTCTTATTATATCCATCTTTTGTTTATTGTCCGGAATGTCGATTAAGTAACGCAGGAGTCCATTCAAATAAAGCATGGGGTGTACATGCGTAATATCCCCGTCGAAATGAGTAAGGTTTTCTATTTTAATGGTTGGACCTCCTGTGTTTATACAATTAACAGACGCAGTATATCTTTTAATCTTCGTTTCTATTATTCTCAATTCGGATTCGTAGGAATTTTTATTAATATCTTGGTTCGTTCTGATAGTGTCAAGATTATCTTTCACTTGGTTAATCTCCTGTTCGTAATATGTCTTATGTTCCCCCATCTGAGTGTTAAAACTATCTGTTAAATGTTGTTTCAAATTTAACGAAGATATTTCATTACTTAAATTAAAATCTGTTAATTTATTGTTAAATTTCGTGTGTGCTTCGTTACAGGACTTTGTCAATTCGGTTTTTGTTTCCGTGTTTGCGGTTATTATTTTATTATTTGTGATTTCATAGATTTCCCGTGCAGTATTCTCCAATTGTTTGGCCCAATGTTGGTTATGCACATTTAGAGTTTCGTCCATTTTCAGCAAGCATTTTATCTCGCTTTCTTCAAGAGTTTGGTGCATTATTTCTTCGATCTTCTTTTGGCTTTCTTTCAAACCCTTTATGTCTTCTTTTATTTCTTTTTTATCCTGTTTGAGTTGTTCTAATTTACTATCAATGTTAGCTTCTATTAAACTGATATTAGTCTCTAATCTTGTGTTATTGTCGGTAATAAATTGTTTAAAATTTTCATTATTTATTTCTAATTTTTGATTTAAATTAGTTTCTAACTGACTTATATTTTTATTATTAGCATCTAGTTTTTCATTAAAAATTTCGTTATTTGTTTTATTACTAGTTTCCATAGTTTCTAATTTTTGGGTTAAATTAGATAAAATAGCCGTCAAGGAACTAAGATTCAGAGGCACCTCCTCTTTTGAAGCTTCTGGTTGAGCAGTGACTGTGACAGAATCACCCTGTTCAGCCTGGTCCTCTCTATCTGCAAGATTTTCCCTTGACTTGCTTCTTGTTCTTTTGTCCATTTTTTTATTATGATTGTATATATTTAGATTTAAGTTATAATTGTATTTTAAGTTAATGATGTGTAAATAAATTATTATTAGGAAAAAGTTGTATTTGTTTTGATTTTTCACTTAGTGTTACAGAATTGAATTTAAAAGCAATTACCCTTTAAACATATTCACTTACAAATCCTGTTTCTGAAGATAAATGTACGTCCTAGCACATAAGAGAAAATCCACAAACAAAAATATAGGTTCACAAATCCAATAAATTTTATATAACTTAATAATAGAATGTTTTAAATACAGTTCTTCCCAAGTTAATTTTTCTTAAGTTTATAATGCTATATTCAATCAAGCACGTCTAATTACGGCCCTGACGTTGTGGTGCCAATATTGTAACAATATAAGTAAACAGGCTTCCACGTACGGCGCCAATATTGTAACAGAACTTAGTCTCACGTTGGGCTGGCAATATTGTAACAACTCCAACGAGTCCTTAAGAAATAGGACCAAAAGATATGGTTTTCTTTTGAAAAATAAAGTAAATAAATTGATTACATTGAAAATACCAATTATTTTAGTATACACGTAAGGAGTTATAGATGATATATATAGATGGCGCTTCGTTGCATTGATACAGTTGACATAAGTGCAATATATTTTAACATGGATATTATAAAAACAACAACTTATACTTAACTTTTACTAATCTCCTTTGTGTGATATACTTATTATTAAATACTTTATTGGTGTTGTTCAATGCACCGGCTAGCTCTTGTATATTTTGATTACGATTAACGTATGTATAATTAGTAGGTTCGGTACGTTGATCAAATATAGGTATAAACTTTCAATACAAGTTATTCGAAGTGGAAAACCTTCCGTTATAAATAACAATAATAAAACAAGAGGATTAACTGTTGAAATCACAAGTTTAATCTGAATTTTAATGCAACAGGTAAGTTTAAATATATGATATAACAGAATAATAAATGCATGCAAAGTCACGTGATCTGATATAGTTAAATTAAGGTTAAATATATTCTTTGAAATAGCAAAAACTCAAATAAACACTAGGTTGAGATAATTTAGCTTTAAAAGAACGGAAAAGAACTGTATTTTTCCTATATTACTATAAATGAACTAAATACTAACAATATTAGTATCCATATGAAATATGAACGATTATTCTTTACGTGTAAAAAAAAAATTATGGTTATGTTTTAGGTAAAATAAAATATAAACAAATACTCAAAATTGATGTTGATGGTTTCTCCAGGATGATCAATGGGAATTCAGGACTTTATAGGCAGGAAAAACGGGTTCAAAGGTAGGAGAAAAGGCTGGTATCGTTATAGTCGGGTTAAGCGTCCCCTCGAAACAGGATATTCTTTAATATGCGATTTGGCAGGTCCAGGTTTGGTTAAACTTCGTAAAACTATCTCTGGTGGATAGGAAACTTGTAGAATATATATTTTGGTGAGAATTCACTAGTTTATTTACTCTTTTTCACTTAATTTTTGCTTCATTAATTTTATATGAATTCGACGCGTTATATCCATTTTTTTTTCACCCACACTCCTCTGTTTTTCTTGTTGATTTTCCAGGCTTTCTATTTTGAATGTTAATTTATATGTATTTAAATACGTTAATTGATAAATCAAAATTATTATTACCAATCGTTTTGACATTTCATATAAATTGATAATTTAATTTTACAATTTATAAAAATATATTTTGAATGTTAAATCTCCGTAAAATACCTTAATTACATTAGGGATTATTCCCGCCTTATCTGATTCAAAAATAAAGTACAGCTATGTCCATAATATGACATATAATTCCAATCAATTAAGTTAAATATCTTCGGTGACATAAATATGTAAATGAAAATAATTATAGATATAGATTACAAGCAATACAATGAGTGTGTTATACAAATTTGATAAATTAAAAACGCGGTATTAACTTTATTGATTTGGCATGAGAAAAATGCAGTTCTGACAATGACTTATTCTAAAAATTAACAATTAATATCTTAACTCTATATTTTTGTTCTAGGCATCCTCTTATGTAGGCTTGAATCACTACAATATATATATATATATATATATATATATATATATATATATATATATATATATATACAGGTTCGGTCTACAATCATCTTGCATGCGGCTTCCCATACATAAGGCGTGAGAAGTTGCCAAACCGTACCTATCTAACAAATATACATACGAGAGCCGGCAAGTAGACCTTTAGAGAAATAAAAATGTTCTTCTAGATTAGTGGTTTGCCGAAGCAGATGTGATAGACAACGTACTTTAATTTTACCAGTACTTTTGTTGGAAGCTATGCACATGTATAATATTGTTAACAACGAGCGCAAAAAACATAATATGAGAATCTTTTAGGTAAATAGTCATTAAATACAAGCTGTAAAAAACAGTAAATGTATAACACTACCAAAATAGACGTATTGAAGTAAGAGAAAAAAAAATGCTCTTCTAAAGGCAATAAATTTTAAAGTAAAATAGATAAAAAAATAAAGAAAATTCTTGGAAAACAAAATGAAAAAATTCAATAAATATAATTTCTGGGGAAACAGGAAGAGTACGATAAACTAAAAGAATAATTCTAAATAATGGAAATTAAAATATACTTCTAAAATAAACGGAATTCTTGAAAAACCAAATTTAAAGTTCTCTATTAATAAAATGTTCGAATAATCCACCTCTTTGCTCCTGACAGTAAGCAAGTCTATGATAAAAATTATTTCGTACATTCGAAAACATTTCCGGGGTTATCGTATTTGCACAATCAACAATTTTTTGTTGTAGTTCCCCAAGATTACGTGCTCGATTGTGCTGATGACTATACTCATTATTGTTGGTATTGTAGGCACAGGTCTATTTTGGAAAGAAAAAATAGATCGCCCTACTACCTCTTGAGCAGTACTACCAGAGTAGTACCACTTAATAATTTGTATCCTTTCCTCGTTTGTATAAACCAACATATTCAATAAAAACTATAAAAATAGGCCAAAATCAAATAATACAAAATATAACTGCCAATTAGAAACAAATTAAATTCAACAATAAAATTAATAAATGTGAAGTAGGTAATTCTTATAATACTAACTTCAGATACTTATTAAGAATAACACGAACGTGAATAATAATATAAAAATTAAGAAAACAACCACCAACATGCACAATATTGGTCTCTTATGATCGAAATGATCGTATCGATCTGTCTTTAAGGGTTCCCAGTACGTTTCTCGAACAGTACTTGCGCACTTGTGTATTTAACTTGGCAACTACGTTCGTTTATATACATGGACTTGTAGCTCGCATTTAAGGTAAAAACGGGCCAAACGTGTATATATATAAGGTAAACTTAATTAGTCGGCGATTAAAGGTCTGGTTATTACTTCAAAGTGTATATATTTAAAATAATATATATACACTTTGAAGTAATAACCAGACCTTTAATCGCCGACTAATTAAGTTTACCTTATCATACCAAGGTCACGAAAATACTATATATATATATATATATATATATATATATATAAAACTTATTTTTAGTTATTTGAATTAAATGACAAAGAACGTTTTTTAAAATTTCTGATATAAAAAATTTCTGTAACATTAAAATTTTGTACGCTTGATTATCAAGGGCACATTTTTTTTTTCATGTGGATTGCACATGTGTCAGAGTTTGTTTCGGGCTGTCATATCTGGTTGTTTACTTTCTTTATTGAGGGAGAAATTAAAAAGCGTCTTTGGAATTTATTTGTTTTAATTTTGCTCGGTTGTCACTAAGGAAGTTTTTATTGTGTGGCGGTCATTTCCACACAATATTTTTACCTTAATAATTTTGTTTAATGACGCAATATTTATCTTTATACTTCATAAAGATATATTTTTAGTAGAGTATCTCAGCCGATTCTAACACCTCCTCATTGACCTTGATCGCATGCATTATTGGCGATCAAGGTCAATGAGGAGATGTTAGAATCGGCTGAGGATGAGCGAGCTTGATTTCAAAATCACTGAGGAGGTGTTGGAATCGGATGGTGGTGGCTAAGGTCATTCGAAGGTCAACGTCGTGTGTAGGTCGTTTGAATGCCCATGTCACCTTGATTTCAAAGTCACTGGGGAGGTGTTAGAATCGGATCCACAGAGTTGTTTTTTTTTTCATTTTATTGATAATTAAACATAAATAAAAAACCACAGAGCTGTTTATCTAACATTTTTATTGATAAATGAAGATAATCTTTAGTATATAAAATATATTATTTAAATCATATTTAATGTTTTAGTTTTTTCTTTTTCGGTATTCTAAATTTTCTAAATTGTTGGGTAATACTCTTTTTACAAACTGAGCAATTTCTCTTTGAAGGGGCTGGACCGTCAATTTGTTCCTCACCGGTATTATAGTGTCTAAAACACGGTCGATATTCTTCTAGTTCAATTTGTTTGTCAGGTGAAATTAAATGCCAGAACTCCTCTATCCATATTGGGGCTACTTTCGTTTTACATAAATCTAATGGAATATACTCTATTAGATTTGTTTTAATACCAGATAGATGACCATAATTTTCATAAACAAACTTGACTGCTTCTAATATCAATTCTAGGTGTTGGGACATTTTGTTTTAATCGCTGGTTTCAGTAATATAGAAGCTTAGTATCTTCTATATTATTTTCAACAATATTTATTGGCGATCAAGGTCAATGAGGAGGTTTTAGAATTGTTTGAGGATGATTAAGGTCATTTGAAGTTTAAAGAATAAAGAAGAATGTTAGGGTGGGGACAATGTTAGGGTATATAAAGTTAGCTTATGTTAAATAGATGCTAGTATTAGAGAATATGTTGAAGCGGAAGTTTAATGAGGTACCACAGAGTTCTTTATGTTCTTTAATTGTGGAAGAAAGTGAATTGGAAAAAGATAATAGTGGTTCCTTGGTAGTGGAAGAAAGTGAAGTGGTAAAAGATAATATTATTGATAGAGGTTTACAAGTGGTTGGAGATATTGAGGCAGATTTGGGTATTGAAGAATTTTTTAATAAAATGTCTGAATCAAATAAATTTTGGGAACATATAGATGTAGCTGCAGAAAATTTTGCACGAGAGACATCAAGTGGTGAAAGATTTGTTGAAAAATATGTTAGAGAACCAATTTGGGAGTTACCATTAGTAGGAGAAAAAATTTTCTTTTTGAATAAAAGTCATTCAAAATGGATATGTATTGGTTTATTACCACACCAAGATTTTGAACCAAGGTTAAAAATTGTTGGTGTAAAAAAACAATGTGTATGCTTTAATTCAAGGGAATGGAAGTGGGTAATGGCGGAGACTGCAATGTTAAGGCAGTATTTTGATTATAATAATGGTATATTTCCAATTTTTAGAGGTATGAATATTCGAATATCACCTGAATCATTTGATGGAGTAAGTAGAATTGTGAAGATAGAAAAAGGTGGCGAGTATGTGTATTTAGCGTTTGAAAATTTATCGGAGTTATGGCGGTTGAAGGAAACATTGGATTGTCGATTAGCTGTTTTAGAAGATATGAAATATCATGTATTTTATAATGATATGGTCCGATGTGTAGCTGAAAGTGGTGGAGAAGTGGATGTAGAAATTGATCGAATGTATACTGGTGTAATATCCGAATGTGTTTGTATAATGAAGGAGTTAGTTATGTATTGGCCTTAAAAAATTAAAAATGATGTAAATTATTTGAGGAAAAATTATATATGATTATGAAATATAATATTAAAATAAATTTAATGTGCTTTATTTTTTAAATTTGTAAGAAATTAATCCTGTAAGATAAATTTTAAGGTTTTTAGGATTAAGTGAAATCGACTATTAAGTATTTATATATTGTAATTGCAGATGCGGTTTTTGTCATTTAGATTGTTGATGTTGACTGAGATAGTTTAATATATAAGATTGTGATAGTATTTAGAAGTGGTAGTTTGAATAAGGCACGCAGAAGGAAAGGTGGTGGATTGTTGAATAATATGATAAATAAGCTCCCAGTAGAATTGCACATACCGGGTTATAGATTTTGTGGTCCAGGAACGAAATTAGAAAAACGATTGAAAAGAGGTGATAAGGGGGTGAATATTTTGGATGAGGCTTGTAAAGAGCACGATATATCATATTCTCAATCAAGTGAATTGTTAAAAAGGCACGAAGCGGATGAGAAATTGTATGAAAAAGCTGTGGAACGAGTGAAGAGTAGAGACGCAGGTATAGGAGAAAGGTTAGCTGTAACTGTGGTTTCAGCTGCTATGAAAGCTAAAACAAAATTAGATATGGGTTGGAGTAGACAACGGAAAGAAATGAGTAAAAGTGGAAGGAAGGGTAGTAGAAGAAGTTATAGGAGGAGAAGGCAGGGATATCGATTAGGTGGTGCTATTTCGTTTTTGCAAGCAATGAAGAAAGCACGGAATGCAATAAGACGGATTGGTAAGAAGAAGGGTGTTTTAGAAAATGCTAGAATTGCATATCAAAGTTTAATAAAATCTGGAAGAAGAATAAAATATCCGCGATCCAGGGTAATTGGAATACCAAAAAAAAAGTGAATTTTTACTGTTAATTCCATTATTTGCAGCATTAGGTGCTTTAGGATCATTAGGTGGTGGTGCCGCAGCAATTGCAAAAGCAGTAACTTCTGCAAAAGCTGAAAGGGATGAATTAGATGAAGCAAAGCGACATAATATTGCTATGGAATCAAAATATGGAAGAGTGGTTTATATGTGAAACCATATAAGTCTGGGTGTGGCGTATCTGTTGGAAGTGGATTATATGTAAAGCCGTATAAATCTGGTTGTGGTGTTTATTTACCTGAAGGTGCTAGTTCAAGAAACTGATAAGCAGTTTACCTCGAAGGCCTTTAACAGAAAAAGATTTGTGGATGTATGTTCAAAGGTGGAGAATTGGTAAATTTCGGGGTATTTTTAGTAAAGATGTGTTACCGAAAATTATACGCAAAAGAGAGAATGGAATAGTAAATTTGGATGATGATGTTGGTGAAGGGACTCATTGGGTAGCATATAAGAAAAATAATGCTGTAATAAATTATTTTGATAGTTACGGTGATTTAAGACTTCCGATTGAGGTTGAAAAGTATTTATTATCGAATGGTGGTGGTGTTTTACAGTATAACTATGAAAGATATCAAGACAGTAACAGTGAAAATTGTGGACATTTGTGTTTATTATTTTTAAAAGGATTTATTAAATAAGAAGGAGTTTGTTGCGATTGTTTTATTAAATATTAGTGCAACGATTTTGGAAAGTTGAATTTAAATTAGAAATGGATGCGGATGGTAATGGAAGTGTGAATAATTTGGCTTTTGTTTTGACAGGGAAGGGATCTGAGGTGGGTTGTGTCCTGAATCCACCTATATATTTAAATGGTGAATACGAGATGTGTATGTTAAGTTTGCAAACTTATAATTCTATCCCTAATGTTACTAGTAAAAATAATGTTTTTAAATATTCAAGAAGTAAGTCAACTGCTTGGAAGGAGATAATTATTCCGGAGGGTACTTATGATATAATGGATTTACAGAAATATGTCGATGAGCATTTACGGGTTGCGGAAGGAGCAAAACATTTTTTCTTATTAACTGGTAATAGTAATACTATGAAAGTATTTATGAAGGCGTCTGTAGATATTGATTTTGGAGTGGAAAATTCCATTGGTTCTTTATTAGGTTTTTATAGAAGGGTAATAGAACAACAGATACCGATTCATAGTGATGAAATAGTTGATATAAATAGAATTAGTGCTATTGATATTATGTGTAATATTGTAGATGGATCATACATTAATGGTGAATTATCACATGTTTTGTATCATTTTTATCCAAATGTTCCACCAGGTTTTAAAATTATAGAGGTTCCGCAAGAGAAAATTTATATGCCTGTAAATACTAATGTATTATCTGATATTATTATTCGGGCTGTAGATCAGATAGGTCAACCAATTGATTTAAGAGGTGAAGAGATGACAATATATTTGAGGATTAGGAGACGTTAGGTTTTAAAAATAAATGTTTTATGTTTTAGGAATAGTAAATGATTTATTGAGGGAAATGATTGTATATATTTGTGAATATTTAAATAATTAAAGAATAGTATTAGTACAATTGTTGATTAAGTAGGGTGTGTAGTAATAGATGTCAGAGGTGAATATTGGATATTTCACATATTATTTTGAATTATTGAGATTATAAATTGGAGAATAATGAGGAGCAGTAGTATTAATAAAATGTGGAGGAGGAATAGAAATTCTTCACGGAAATTAGTGAATAAGTTGTGGAGGATTATTGGTGGGGTGAGGGTACGAAATTGTTTAACAAATGAGAATAGGCGGTTTTTGAAAGGTATGGGATATAAAGTTTTGGTGTAGATTTATTTAAGTGAGAGGGAGCTTTGGTATGTTGATTTTGGGATATTAAGAAATAAAGAGAGGATTATGCTTTAGTATAGAAAGATATTTGTCTAGAGAAGAAGTTTGTTGTAAAAGTGTGTTAGTAACAATTTTAAAAATGGAAGTTTTAGATGTTTTAAGAAGGGTTCGAATAGATAATTCTATTGTGGAGTTGGAATATCATAATCATGTTCCGTTTGGTTCACCAAGATATGAAAATAATGATGAGATTAGAATTGTGGTACCAGAAATAGATAAGTATACTTTACCATCGGAGTCAGAATTATTAATTGAGGGGAAGTTACGATTGTTTAGTGATGAAAGTAAGGCTAGTGCTACAGAGTTTTTAATTAATAATGCGGCAGCTTTTATGTTCAGCAATATCAGATATGTGATTAGTGGAGTGGAGGTGGATGAAGTAAGAAATGTAGGTATTATATCGACTATGAAAGGATATTTTTCTCATAGTCCAAGTTATATAAATAAATTATATAAATAATATTATTATATTATTATTATATAAATAAATAAGTTATATAAATTGGGAAATTGTGGTTGGGAATTTTCTACTGGAAAGGCTCCGGTTTTAGATAATAAAGGTAACTTTAGTATATGTATACCATTGAAGATGTTAATGGGTTCCGCAGAAGATTTTAAGTCTGTTATTTTAAATATGTCTCAGGAGCTTGTGTTGAAGAGATGTGCTGATGATAATGATGTAATATATAATTCAAGTGCTGCTATTAATGAGGGTGTTAGGTTAACTATTAATGCTATTGTATGGCGGGTACCACATGTTAAAGTTGGTTTAAGTCAGGATTTGGCGTTAACTAAATTAACAACGAAAAATACTATAATGGAAATGTTTTTTAGAGGATGGGAAATTCATGAAAATCCGGGTATTCCAGAGACAACAAAACATAGTTGGGCTATTAAGACAGCTCCACATTTAGAGACACCTAGATATATTATTTTGGGTTTTCAGACTGCGAAGAAAGGGAAAGTGGATCAAAATATGAGTAGATTTGACGCAATTAATTTAACTGATGTGACAGCTTATTTAAATGGTAAAAAATATCCATATGAAAATGTTCGAGTGGATTTTGATGAAAATCGTGTAGCCGTTTTATATAATATGTATGCTAGATTTCAACAAGTTTATTATGGTCATGAATATACTGAACCGATGTTAAAATTAAGCCAATTTAAATTGTGTCCATTAATTGGTATTGATTGTTCACATCAGGAAGGTGCTATACATAGAAGTGGTGTGGAGATTAGAATTGAATTTACGGCGAAAGATAATATACCAAAAGATACGGTTATGTATTGTTTGATATTACATAATAAATTGTATCAGTATTCACCATTTAATAAGGTGGTACAGCGACATATTAGTATTTTTTGTTTGTTTGAGGAGTAAGATGGGTGGTGGGAGATATGATAAATACAGTTTATGGAATGTGGTTGTGTAGTGTATGATTACTGGTTGGGTGAGAAGGTTGTTTAGTTAATGATGCTGGATTTAAGTGGGAAGAAATATATAATTATAGATTTTCAATGGTATCGATTTAATAGTTATAGTTTGATGCCTAAGGAGTTGGCTACTTGTGATAGTGAATTTAAGAGGAGTCATTTTATATTCAAACCGGTTTTGAGTTTTGGTGTATTGGCAGAAGAAGATCGGCAAGTTGCAAGATATGCTTTTAATTGTCATCATGGTTTGAAGTGGGAAGATGGTTAATTAGCTGCAAGCGAGTTTGATGATATAATTAAACGATTGTGTAGAGGTGTTGATTTAGTGTTTGTTAAGGGTAGAGAAAAATTGGATTTTTTGAAACGTATTATAGATCGACGAATAATAGATTTAGTATATGCGGAAAAAATTAGAAGAGGAGAGCCAAGTTGTAGTTTTCATGTTAGTAATTATGTTGTTTGTGCTTTGTCTAATGTGGAACGATTGTATAAGTTTTTGTTAGAAATAAAGTTGAAAGATAATAAAGTTGGCTATATTTAATTATTGTTATAATGGGTTATGCGTGGAGTGCTATGAGGAGTTATGTTGTGGAGAGGGTGTGTTGCGACGACTTGAAATTGATGGAAATTTTTCTGGAGTGGATGATGATGATTTATTTTATGTGCCTAAGACATATTTAATGAGCAATATAGGATGTTTGAGTTTAGAATTTGTTTGGCGTCGATTACCCAGAAGTTATCAAGAAGATATTGATTTAATTGGATGTAGACCATGTGTAAGTCATTATGTTATTGACGGTGATGTTGATGGACCTGTTAGGAGTAGAAATTGCTATATGTGTGGACAGAATGATTTATAGTTTTTGTATTAATATAGTGTATTAATATAGTGTATTAATGTTTGTAATGTATTTATGTATGTAGCTATAAATAAATACTTGAGTTTAAATTTTTTTATTAATATAATGTTAGGTATTGAATTTAGACGAGGGGTGTGGGAGGGTTTTTTAGAAACAAAGGAAAAAAGGGAAAGAAGAAAAAGCGAGAAAGGAAAAAAGAGAAAAAAAGGAAAAAGTAAAAAAAGGGAAAAAAAGAAAAAAAAGGAAAAAGAGAGAGAACAGGGGGGCTTGGGCGAGCCCCCGAACCAATCCACACGGTAGCGACGCCACGGAGCGCGAAGCGCGCGGAGGTGGGGATTGGGGCAGCCCCCCCCCCCAGGTGATCTACATTCGAAAATTTTCCCCTCCACTTTTCGATGAAGAACTGAAGGATTTGGGAATTTTCTCGGTGTTCAAGGTCACACCTAATATCTAAAATGTCAACTTGACCTTTAATAACATGTGCAAATTTATAATGCAAATTTGAACATGTATTATGTAATAGGTCAACAATGACGTCAATGGAAATTTCTAAAATGTAAATTTACATAATTAATTGAAACTTGATCTTTTGCAAAAAATGCGACGGAATTTTTGATTAACATATGCAAATTTATAATGTAAATTTGTACTGTAATAACGCAATGCAGTTGTGTGTATGCAAACATTCTCAATGAGGTCACAGCCTCGTTCCCGTAATGCAAGTGTAACGTGTGTTACAAATACGTCCTCGCTAACGCGAGTTGTTTGCAAACACAAACTACATGTCAGGGTTTGTATCATATTCCATAAGTAGTACGAGGATCATCTGATGTATATATAACGAGAGTAATGCAAGGGACAGTCATTCGCATTCAGATTGAGACATTCACATTTGCACATTCACATTCACACATTCAGTCTACATACTAGTTAGTAAGAATGTAAATAATTGTTATCCAATTTATAAGTGTTATGTATTAAATTATATGTTACCCGAACTTTGTGTATCATTTATCGGGACAACGATATCTGAGTGAAGGCTCAACGATGTAGCCCTCAGGACCAGGCTAACATCACGTGGCGTCCTGCCCCGAACGTGCACAAACGGCACTAATATCACATGGCGATTCTGCCTTAGGGCTTAAGGCCCCACTAATATCACAGTTCGTATTATGTAATAGGTCAAAATTGACGTCAATGGAAATTTCTAAAATGTTAATTTACATAATTAATTGGCACTATTTTGATATAGATACGAGTTAGTTTTACTGGGACAGACGTTATACAATGGTAAGTAAACATCTATATTATTAAGATTATTACTATATTTATATTTGTTTTTTCTTATATTTGTTTATTTAATTATTTATAATTCACTGTTATATAATATATATCTGAATAAAATTTGAAATGTAGCCGTTTCAAAATTAATGTATTATATTTATAATACATTAATTTTGAAAATATTTTATTTCTTTTGTGTTCTAAAAGTAGGAAAGTAATTACTTCTTTTATGTATCCTGAAAAGTAATAAAATTATAATTCAATATTTGAAATTCAATATTTGAAATTGAAAGTTTAGTATCAGTATTTAAATAATTCGAATTAATTTGATTCCTTCCCTCATTTTTATTATTCTTTAGGAAACACCAACCTAGTCACAACCAACTTCACAGCAACAGGTGTTTCCCCCTGATACTGACAACCCTAACCCTGAAAGCCTCATAAATATTTCCAATATTAATATTTCCAATCAAGGACCTTTTATGCAAGGACTAGAGCAACTGGTATTTGCAGAAATAGATGATGAAATACTGTCGACGGCGGCAGATAGAGCTGTATCTACCGTTGCCCCTGCTAATGTAGTCGGAACAATTACGAGGGCAGCTGTAATGAGAACTGCTAGCGTATTTGTTCCTACTATGACAGAGACAGAATTTCCGACGGTGTTGTCTCAAGTTGCTACTATTGCACCACTGGGCACTGCTGAAATGAGTAGAGCAACTGCTGAAATGAAAAGACAATTCGATTACGAACAGTACCAACGACAATTCGATTACGAACAGTACCAACAACAACGACAACGAGAACAACAACGACGACGAGAACAACGAAAATTAGAACAAAAACAACGACGAGAACAACAACGAGAACAAAAACGACGACAACAGACAAATACACTGATGCGACGAGGAAAAAAACGACGACAACTGACAAATACACAGACGCAAACAGTTGCTTGGACGCATGCAATTGCTTCTACACCCATTTCTAGTGAGAGAGAGAGTAGTAGTACTCTCAAGAGCCTACTTCTGGGTAGACAGGTACAATCTGGTACTGTAATGGTGTCAGCTGCTGCAGTACCACCACCAGTGGACCTATCACCTATAGAAAAACCAGTAGTGGCACATGAGTCATCATCGGTTATATTTCTATCTGCTCATTCACCTGGCAATCCACCGCTTCAACCTGATCCCGCTCGAGATCATCCTCAATCAGATCCTCAACCAGATCCTTCTCGAGATCCTCGAGATAAAAATTCACCGTTGCTCCATCGTTCGCCTTTGATTACCCCTTCGCCTACCCCTTCGCCTTTGATTACCCCCTACCAAAGACAAAAACAAGCCTCCGAACCTAGATCAAATGGAGAACCTCAACCACTTCCTTTAGAAACTCAACTACATCCACCTTCATTAGAACAAGAATGTCATCCACCTCAATTTCAACCATTTGAACCAGAATATCAAGCACCTCAAACACAACCGCCCTTATCAGAACCTCAACCATTTCCATCACATCAACGTCAACCACGCAACACTCTCGCTGCGGATTTTAAAGAACTTTCTGACAAAGTTATGTCGCACCTTGAGAGAAATTCGTCAGTTAGAGATGCCTCCCTTGCCCATATGAATGAGCAGGTATCCGGTTGGATCGCAGACCTCGACCTGTATCTTCAACTCCATACTGGTGCCATTAATACGAACATCACAGATGTTCATATTAATGAGAAAGTTCAATCTTACCGGAGGAAGAAAAATCGATTCGGACAAATCAAAGCTTTGATAGTTGAACATATCAATAGTAATGATGATGACAGTGATGATGTATAATTTATTATGCTTTTAAACTTTGCACTACAGATTGATTTATTGGTACTTTAAACTAATTACGTGCTTTTAAATTTTGCACTGCAGACTTTGATTTATTGATATGTTCAATAACGAAGTTAGACCCTCGTACGTAGACATAGAGCGTAATAGTATGATTTGGGAATAATGATTTGAAAATATTTACAGTAATATTTGTAGTAATATTTACAGTAAATATAACTGTCCATCCTTCCACCTTAGAGTAGTAATATTTATAGTAAATATAACTGTCAACATCCTTACAGTCATCCTTACAGTCATCCTTACAGTTAATATATCACTGTATATTACTGTAAGGATAACTGTCTAACTGTCAATATCCTGGGGTGACATCTGGTAAGGAAGTATGGATTTGGGAATATTTACATTATCTTTTCCATGGGGTGATATTCGTCACAAGAAATAGTGTTAATATGTTTGTTGATTTAAACCTTTTTCATGGAGCCAATATAAAGATAATACATTTACAGGAATTCCAGCTAAATACTTCCGCACCTACTAAAGGGCTGGTGACGGTGACATCGACACCAGGCCGCCGTTCACCGATACTCAATGTATCGGTATCGGCAGCGATGCCACCAACACCAGCAACACCAACACCTACAATACCAGCACCTACAACACCACCGCCGACACCACAGCCGCAAACATCAACACCGCGGCAGCAAGCTTCATCACCAAAGCCGCCGCCGTATTCAGAGGTAGCGGATGACTCTTGGGGATCATCAGATGAAGAAATTATTCACACACCTACCCAACCGGTGCCAAAACCGGTGATGATGGCCCCACAGAAGGTCATCCAAGAACTGCTGAAGAGGTATGAAAATAATAAACAAAATTAATATTATTAATTTTGTTTATTATTATTTTCATATCTCTTCAACAATATTTCCTATCTCTTCAACAATTTAAATTTTCTATCTCTTCAACAATTTCCTATCTCTTCAACAATTTCCTCTTCAATAATTTCTTCAAACTTTTGTGCTTCACCATTTCCAACGTTTGTTCTTCACCATTTCCAACATTTGTACTTCACCATTTTCAACACGTCCACCTTCACCATTTCCATCAGGATATGACCCACCATTTCCATCAGGAATATTACCGATGCCAAAGCTTGTGTACAGCTAGTAACTTAAATAATAAAGCAAATATTGCACAAATTTGAAATAAAATAATACATTTAATGTCTTTTAATATGTAAAAATATAACGAAATGTAAATAATGTAAATAAATATAATAAAATTTAATGTCATTTAAGATGTAGAAATTTGCTTTTTCAATTAATAGGAAGCGTCTAAAACTAATATGGTTCAGTATACATCGTGAATTCATGAAGTGCAGTATGCAGCTAGAAGCACAACCATTATCATTACCTTTATACAACTACGATTCCGTATTTAATGAGAAGAATTTTAACCGACACAGCAATCTATTTGGTGGTACTTGTAAGAGAGCACTAATAGTGGGTCCTTCAGGATGTGGTAAAACGAATGCCCTCCTTACTTTATTATTACATCCTAATGGGTTGCGCTTCAAAAATATTTACATCTGCTGTGGATCTCTTCATCAACAGAAATATGAATATCTTAAACATGTAATGGAATCTATTCCAGAGATAGGTTATTTTGAATATACGGATCCGATTGATATGATAACACCAGACCAAGTTGCCGACTATTCAGTCGTTATATTTGACGATATACCCACTATTAATTTGAATATTGTCAAGCAGTTCTTCTCTTTCGGTAGGCATCGGAATTTAGATTGTTTTTATTTAATTCAAACATATAGTGCTGTTCCTAAACAATTGTTGAGGGATAATACAAATCTTTTAATTTTATTTCAACAAGATGGTACTAATTTGATATTTAATATTTAACGATCACATCCATGACTTAAGTTTTGAACAGTTTTTAAACGTATGCAGAATGCGTTGGAAGAAATCATTTGGTCTATTATTTATCGATACTGACTGTAAGTATAATGAAGGAAGATACCGTTTAGGTTTTGATACTTATATACATTTACAATAAGTTCCTCTATAAACACCATTAAAAGGATCCTACTTTAGGAAATCTTCATCAGTATTTAAGTATTCGTTAAATAGTAAAGAGACATGGATGATAAATTAATAAATAATTTAGTAAAAGCTCGTGCTATGATCGTACTATACGGCCATATCTTATCGGTTTAATGACCGATGAAAACGATGAATTTGATGAAAAATATGGTGTTCACGAAGTCGGTGGGGATTTGAAAATTGGAAACGCTGATGTTAGATTTGATGGACCCAACATTATCATCGGTCAATTCACTTATAAGGCAACAAAAGGTTTACTAGAATTGCTTTTCAAGAAGGAACCAGGGAAATTTTTATATGCTGATGCAAAGAATTATAAATTTATTCTCAGTGATACAAACTCTCATCGAGTTGATTACGATCCTGATAGGAAGTTTGCAGCCAGTAAAGGTTTTAAATACAAATCAATTATAAAACCTATTATACAAGGGAAGAAACCTGAAGTTTGGTGGAGTCGAACTTGAAAGACTGGCTTGTCAAATAAGGTATCCATGCAAAAGATGGTTGTACCTAAAAGTAAAATTGAATATAAGTACTGGGACGATGTGAATGAACTGTGTGATAGATTGAAGCTACTAGTAGCATCGAAGGATGCCGGTCACTCAGGGCACCAGAACGAGATATTGTCAATAATAGAGGAGTTGAAAGAGTCAAAAATTATAAAATAGTCTCTCTGTATACTCTGTAAAGTCTTGGTTGTATGACAGTTTATATTTCGACACCAATGATAGGTAACGATGACAATAGATAAATTTGGAAGACACATACACAAGCATGTCCTTAAGAGACATTTAATGGATGTAGACGTAGTCTCAGACTTTCTCAAACATCCTAAATTTCAAGAAGTATTACAAATGCATAGAAAACATATTCCTTCACCCAGTGCAACAGCAACTTCGAACTATATTATTCCAATATATAGTGACGGTTCCATTGACCTCATGGGTTATTATGTAAGTACGTCATTGGCGAAACATACTTATTTATATAAGAATAAATTATATCGTGGGAAAGTTATAAATGCACACTATTCTAACGAGAAATTAACAACACTGCAAATTGATAAAGAACTATTTAATTCCAAGAGATCGATAGAATTGATATACGTTGGTACCAAACCTACGCCACCAAAAACAGAAGAAATATTTGCGGAAATAGTCATCGAGGGAAATGTCGTCAATTAGGAGGGATGTTGTAAATGAAATATATAGACCAGCTCGGAGGAGGTTTACTCGACGTCGGGTCATCATAAAAGGATTGCGGGACTTATTTCAAATCGATCTGGTTGAAATGATGCCGTACGCAAAAGAAAACGACAATTTCAAATACATTTTCGTATGTATAAACACATTTTCGAAATTTGCCTGGGCAATTCCAATAAAAAATAAGACAGCGATTGAAGTAATGAACGCCATGAAATCCATACTCTCAACTGGGAAAAAAAATATTCCGAAGAATGTTCAAAGCGACCAAGGAAAGGAATTTTTCAACTCTCATTTCAAGAAGCTTATGGATCAGTATAATATTAATCACTACACTACCTATTCCAATCTAAAAAGTTCCATTGTCGAACGTTTTAATAGAACCCTAAAAAATAAGATGTGGAAGGAATTCAGCTTCAATGGGAATTATCGTTGGATAGATATGTTGCAAGAACTAGTCAAAGATTATAATAATACCGTACATCGAACAACAAGGCACAAACCTGTAGCAGTTAATCAAAGAAATGTTAGAAGTATTTTGATTACAGTTTATAGTAATATTAAAGTAGGTGATCAAAGAATTTCAAATTTTAAAGTGCGAGACTTCGTTCGTATCAGTAAATACAGGCCCGTGTTTTCTAAAATGTATACACCAAATTGGTCGAATGAGATATTCACAGTAAGAAAAGTTCAAAATACCTTCCCCAGTACCTATCTACTACAAGATTCGCAAAAACAGAATATTTTAGGGGGGTTTTACGAGTCAGAGTTGCTGAAAGTGAAGCATCCGGACGTATATCTTGTCGAAAAAATTATACGACGACAGAAGCGTAAAGTTCTCGTAAAGTGGCTTGGCATGCCTTCATCACACAACTCTTGGATTTCTAAGGATAATGTGTTGTAGAGGTTTAGCTGATCATACAATTTAAAATAAAAAGTACTAAATAAGTTTGAAATGTTTTTTATTTTATAAATAAATAATACAAATAAGTAGAATTAACTAATATCAAGTCGGATTAAGCAACTTACAATTATTTATAAGACACATTTACAAAAGATGCACATAATTTATATCATTGCTAAAATACATTAATGACTAATACATTTACAAAAAATTAGATATCTATGTCAGAGCATTTAGTTCTAAAAGAATATTTTGTAAGTTTTCTTCCCGTGTAATGTATGTGTATTTTATAATGACCCCACGCCAAAGTATTGCTTTTATCAGGGAGAATATATCGTTTATCATCTTTAGATGAGAGAGCAATTTTATTCCTCAATTCCGTGTATATTGTGTGTAATTCAGAACGGAATATGTATATTTTCCTCATTATATTTCCATCATCTTCCACCACAGTTTTATAATCAGTTACTGATAAATTTTTATCAATAACGTATTTCTTTACTCCCTTTGCAGTTTTTACAGTTTTATCAAGTAATTTTAGACAATAAGCTTTAGCACCTGTTCCATAAAAATACTTAATAATTTTTCCAGCAAATTCATCCTTCATTTTTCCCAACCTGGGTGAAGTGGGAGGTATTCCATGAATATTATCGACAGTAAAATTCGATGTATCAAACATATTGCTGTGAATTGTGATTTTTTAGCTTATTGACTTTTAATTCACACTGCAACTTATTCTGCCTGCTATCTTCAGTCGGGTCGCCTACCTTGAGCTCTTTTTCTTCAGGGGTAATCCGTCCGGATTCGTGGTACAAATAAATTAAAACAACAAGCATTAATTAAAAGTTCTCAATTTTCCTAATTTACATTTATTTTAAAAAAATCAAAAAAAGAAAAAAAAATCCCTTTACCGAATGTAAAGAGAGCTAAAGCAAATTAACAGTAGCTAGGAAAAGAGAAAAAACCCCTGTGACTCTCGAGCAAACATAAACTAATAAATAATTAAGAAAATTGTCAAATTTGACCTCTAACTGTAACCCCTACAATTCAAATGTCAACAGAAACCAAACTAATGAGTACGCGTGTCTGCCTTACGATCATGAGCAAATAAAACATGACAAATATCAATCCCGCCAAAAACCAACCTGAGTACAAAGCGATCTAGAACATCTTGACTTAAAAAAAAAACTCCATCACAAAAAACATGACAATTTTCTTGAATATTCATATACTACTTTAATATCAAAATTATGCAAATTGTAATCTAACAATACAATCATCAACAAATCATCGCATTAGCAATTATATAAATCAACTGTGTCTTGTACTTACATCGATCTAAACACGCTAACAACAACTATGCGAGAGATACCAATACTTAATTAAAATATTAACAACGAGATCACAATACCTCGAAAAAATCGTACTTGAATTAAATGCACAAATTTAAAGCACTACAACACAAATAACCCGACTTTAAATGAGGTTTTTTAATCCATCTACATGCTTTACAAGCCCTGGTATCTCTAAATAAAATATCCCGGAAAATCTCATACATCGAACTCGGATAGTACCTAAAACTGCCGAGTCCATCAATCTAATATAAAATTATACAGTCCCGGACATAAAGCTAAATTCAAACATGATAAAAATTTAAATATACATAATAAAATAAAATACATTTTAAATCAATGTTATACAAATAATGTTCAATATAATTCTTCTTTTTTCTACGGGGAAAAATCCACGGCACATCCCCAAAATTATCCGAAAAAAAAGTTAGGACATTTCTAATCTTTGTTCAAGGATAATTTTCCGCACTATCACTTACGACAGTATCGCACTCTGTCCTACTTCCCAGCACTAACATGTTGCATTGCTGTCCAGCAGGGTCATTCTCCTCCTGGTGCAACGTTGCAGCGAACAATTACAGCATCTCCATATTTTTACAAATTTTTTAAAAAGCAATGTCTTATTTAACTTTAGACATTTTTATTGCTTATGTCATTTAGCTTGACATAATTTATTTATGTCATTTTGACTGGACATAATTTGAATAGGCTTCGTTACATGCATCGTAGACGAAGGAACACGCCGACGTAACAGTCATCATCGTAGTATATTCGAGCACTTCCTCGATTTCCTAGACATGGACAACTCCAATGGATTTTCATAAATAAAAGAAAAACATAGTATTAACATCTCATATACTAAATCATCATAACAATCAAATTCATAACCATTAATCAACAACAATAATAATCCCATATCATAACTTTAATTTCTTCTTCCAATACATTGTCTTCTTCTATAATATTAATTTAATATTTTCTATAAATTAATTCCCATAATTAATAAATTTTTATATTCGCAGATAATTATAATTAATAATTTTTTATATTCGCAGATAATTTAATTTCTTTCTAACTTCATCAACAATAATTTTATCATAAAACTCATCCTGTATATACCAACTTGCTTAATCCTTATCATTACCTTGTCAATCTAATCCAAAACTCGTTAACCATCATAATCAAATATCACAATCATTTTCCTTTTAACATGTCACCAATTCTTTTTATAAATTTATAATCACCATAATTTTATTTCAATATATATATATATATATATATATATATATATTTATATCTATATTTTTATATAAACTTTTTCTATAATCGTAGCTACTATAATATACTTTTTCTATTTTGCGTTCGAAATGAACTCATTATGAAACCCAAAACAGTATCGAAATGAGCTTCATTTCGATACGCTTTTTTTCATTTTTCAATGTTGGCGTTGTTCGAATACAGAAATAAATATCATTGCTGTCATTTGATTTTAAGAATTTATGTACATTTGACAGATATGATATATGTCCGTATTTTACACAAACAACGTATGTTGTATACAATTGACAACAACATATATATGTTTCTATGTCACTCATGTTTATATTTTAAAATGAAGTATCAAGTAATGTTAACGAAAATTAGTAAATAATATGTAATATAATATACTTCGCGGATAGCAAGATTTAAATTTGAAAATGTCCAGTATCAATGTGACCAACTGCATGCTTTATATAAAAATTAAACTCTGAACTTTTAAATTAAATAATTCCAATTTAAGCAATTTATTAATGCAAAAAACGCAAAATAGAAAAAATAGTATAAAAAACTCGTTTCATAAGGCCTTTTGCCGCACTCGCTCTTTAGAAAACTCGCCGCTATCGCGGCTCGTTTTCTAAACTGATCTCGTGCGGCAAAATGGTGCCTTATGAAACTTGTTTTTTAATATACAATTTTCATATAACGACGAATTTTTATACATAAACTTATATTATCATCCAAATCTTTATTTCATTTTCTTCTTCAATATAAATACATCATATAACTTTTTATCTCGACGAATTTTTGTAAACACATTTTTATTTTCATATAATTCTTCTTCAATATAAATACCTCATACTACTCCTCTTCTTATAATAATTTAATTTCAATTATCTCCACGTTTAAATTTATTTCAATATCAAAATCATATCCAATAACTTTTCCGAAATTTTTTTATATACTCTTTATTACATCGAATTCCAATAAATTTAACAAAGGCAAAATCATTATTTCTCGCATATTCATCTTTAATAGTATACAACAAAATTTTTCTTATTATGTTGGGCCTATCTAAAATATCCGACTGTAAACAAATTCTGATTTATTTTCATTTATTCTTTATTCTAATGTTAAATGTGGGTCTAATTATCTTAAATTTAGTACCCTTATATTTAATAATTTTCAGAGTCTTTGTTTTTATAAAATCATTGTTGACATTATTACGATTTTCACTACTTGAAAAGCAATTGAAGACCTTAGAGCAACAACGGTACATGCCACAAAACTGATTTTTTGAGAAAATCAACTTTAAAGTTTTCAACTAAATCCTGAAATACTAAGAAATAAAATAAAAATATTACAACTTACTATTTGAAAATTTCTAACCGTTTTTCGAAGAATGCTGAAAAAAAAAGAAAAAAAAAAGCGTTTTTGTTAAATAAATTAATTTTATTAAAAAAAAAAGTGACTTCTACCCTTATTAGTAGTAGGTATATAACAAAAAGTAATGACTGTAATGAGTAAACATTCTAAAATAAACAAAAACTTTTAATAAAAGAAAATAACATTTTCATAAGTAGTTAAGGTAAAAACCATTGCTCAAACGACATATTACCTTGTTACATTGGGAAATTATTATTGTATTTTTTATAGAGAACAAAAACAAAATAATATTGTAACTAGGAACTTTAAACAAAGGAGTAAAAATTAAAAATAAACTACACTCTTTCAGTAAAAACAACAACTTTAATTTTCGTCGTCAATATCGCTAAAGTTGTCCAAATGTTCGATCTCATTCTCATCATCAATAGGCTGAGCAATAATATCTACATTATTAGCTTCAACGACCCCAATGTCTCTGTAATAGTTTTGATAAATACGCGGTATGTATCTTAGAAGTGCTGATAGATTAGAATTTTTTTTTTGATTTAATGGAATAGGAGCATTGTATTTGATTTTTAAATCTCTTATGGTCAGGTTTGCTGATGTTCTTACACCTTTTTTACCAATATTTATAGTTTTAAATTCTTCATTCCAAATATGTTTTAAAAACATTACATTTGGACTATCTTTTCCGAATTTAAATGTAACGATTTTACTGAAATTAAGTTTATCCTTATTATCAGTCTGAGTTTTCTTCGTAATTTGCATCTGCAAGTCCTTAAAGGACAAAATGTCTTGCTGTTGAAGAACGATTACTTTGAAAGGGTTCTTCCTTCTTGCTTTTGAAACAGCTTGATACCAGTCATCAGGAGTATATACTTGTTTTAAATGGTGGCGTTTATATTTTTCTATAATCGCAAAGTCGCGATCAGACGGAAGATGCGTGTGTCCGACTACTAGAAATCGGTGCTCTATGGACTTAAAAATATTTTCTTTTACTAGTTGTTGCCATAAGCATACCATAGTCCAATTTTTATTCGGCCCGGCGCAATTATCGCTATATACAACGAGCTTCTTATATTCATTGCGATTTTCCTTAAAATGTTTATATAATATGCTAGCAATCTCATCGCTGCCACGCTTTGCCAAGTTTTCAGGCCACATATACATGTACCCTATATCTTCAATACAGTCATGTATACCTAGGTTATATGTTCACGCTTTTCGTAGATAAAAAGCAGGCCCAACTGTCAAATTTGGTACAGGTAGAGCCTGTTCTAAATCAAAGCTTATGACGAGAGTATCTTTTGTTTTCTTAGCATTTTCTATTTCTTTTTTGAGGCTTTTTTGTAACGCTTCTGCTCTACGATGATGTAGTTCAAGCTCAATCTTTAAGCTGTCTGCTGATTCACTTTTACTCATAGCACTTTTAGTCTGAATGTTGAGAAAGTCACAGGTTTTGCAAGTCTCCGTTTTGGGCAGTTTAAATCCGATGTTAAATTCCTTGCAAAATACGTTCCTATAGTAGCTTTCTTTTACGGGATGTAAACCTTTCTTTTTACACCATTCAAGGTAGTAATCCTGATAGAGAGCACAAATTGATAAGTCATGATCTATGAATACCTTATTAGAATTTTTTTTTGTCTACTATAGTGACTTGTATATTTAGGGATTGACTTAATGTGCGTCTTTACGTTTTCAAGATCACTGTCACTAATCTTATTCGCTCTGTTCTGGTGTTTGCCACGTTCATCATTTTTTGGGGGACTAGCACCTTCGCTCATCTGTTCATACAAAAGTTGAACTCTTTTTTTTTTAATTTTGCAGTCCGTGAACCGCAAGAAACTCTTGTCTCTCTCAAGAAAATATTGTATCGAAACTTTGCGCGACGATACGTTCCTTTTTGTGTTTTTAGGGTAAGACCTTTTTTTCGGGACAGATTTCATTTGTGAAAACAGGTAAATATTCTGTTTGTTGTAATCTGCTAAGACCCAAAAATCGTTGAAGATTTGCATTTCCTTTCCTTCCAGAGCATCTCGACATTTTCGGCGACACTTACACGAAGGTCCAATTTCTCGATTAGGTACTTGTTTTTGTCGTTTATTTACATAATCGTGGCCCAAATTTCGTTTAATTTTTCTTTTATTTCTACTCTGCCTTTCAAGGTTTATTTTCCGCCATCTTGAAGGAGGAACTTTATCTGGTGTGGGCAGAGGACCTCTTTTACTTAGAGAACCATTTTCTGTTTCGGTGACGGAAAGATAATTTTCCTAAAAAGGAAAAATTGCGTTAAAATCTTGCTACAATATTTACTAGAGTTTTTAAGTATAACAATATCAAGCCTGAGATGCTTTATTGGTTATAAGAACATTTTCATATCAAATGAGATGCTAAAAAAATTTTAGTTTATTTTTTTTTTTTGCAAAATCATACCTTCTGTAAAAAAGTTTATGCATAAAAGGGATAAGCCACAATTCGATATTATTTTTAAGGTTGATATACAATCGAACCTTTTTTTTTGAACATTATGTAACAAGTAATAAGCAAATGTGACATTTTAGCTTTAAGAAAATATAACAACATCGTTATAAAAAATATTTAAAAAAGAAATTTAAGCCACAACAATTTTACTTAACAAGGGGATAAGCCACATATTTTAATTACTCACCTGCCTATCGTTAACTGAAGATGTTTCACATTCACTGTCACTTTGTACATAATCTTTGTCCCGTACACTATCATCAGACCCAAAATCTGAGCCTCGATCACTTTCAGAGTCATCATAAAAAAACGTTTCTTTTCGAGTAGATTTACTGCTTGAAGCCACCATGATGTAAATGACGTGGCTTGTACCGTTTTTACACTTAAAAAGGTTGATTTTATTCTAAAAGCAACAACGATTTTGATGATTTAAAGCGCCATCTATGTTACAGTAGCGATAACTTTTATTTCTTAGATCTGGAGGTGCCTACTAATGTGAAAAATGCATATAACTCATTTTTCAGAAGATTGTGGCTTGTACCGTTGTTGCTCTAAGGTCTTCAATTGTATTTTATCACATAATTACAGGAATCATTGTATTTATTTACTATCTAGTTATTCAAATTATAATTATAATTTCCATTTGGAGAAGCCAATTTCCTTTTAATTTCTATTTGTTTATCATTAATAGTATTAATGACAATTGTTTGATTTATTTTTCCATTTACCATTTTATTTAACTCATTAACCATTTTCTCATCATTACTTTTGCTCATTTGACATTCTAAATTCGTATTTATTTTAATTATATCTAATTCTCTTATTTCTTCAGTTTTAAAATTAATTATATTTACTATAAATTCTTTTCTTACCCCTTTTTTATCTTCTTCTCCAACTTCATTAAGGACTCCTTCTTTAATTATATCATCCTTAATTGTAACTTCATCCTTGAAACCATTTCCATTGTCCTGCAGCTGTTTTACTTCCCCATACATCTCCTCTAAATTATTTCTCACATTCATTAATTCCTTTTCTTCTATTATATTATTTACTCCCTCCTTTTCTTGTTCCATTATTATCGATTCGTTTTCTTTTACTTGTTTTAACTCGACGTGTAATAATTTAATTTCATTTACTATGTTTTCTTTATTTATTTGTTTATTACTGTTTCTTGGCAAAATTTAATCCATTATCTCTTCTATTTTCTTTTCTATATCCTGTTGTTGTTGTTTTACATTTTCCATATCATTGTGATTTTGTTGTATCATATTTATTATTATTGGTTGTTGTTTCATTATCGTTTCCATCTCCTTATGGTTTTGTTGCATCATATTCATCATTCGCATCATTTTGTGCATCATGTCCAGCATCTGTTGACCGCTTCCTCCGTCGCATCCTCCTTCATGCATGTAACTAGCATTACCCATTCTTTGTTTTAAATTTTCCATTTTTAAAATTATATTGTTTACTTATAATTTTGTTTTTGTAAATTTTCTTCGTTCGCTTTTTGTTGATTTACGTCGATTATGCGATATTCTCGCCTCACGTTGGGTTTGCCACAATTATAATTGTGCTGTGAATTGTGATTTTTTTTAGCTTATTTACTTTTAATTCACACTGCAACTTATTCTGCCTGCTATCTTCAGTCGGGTCGCCTTCCTTGAGCTCTTTTTCTTCAGGGGTAATCCGTCCGGATTCGTGGTACAAATAAATTAAAACAACAAGCATTAATTAAAAGTTCTCAATTTTCCTAATTTACATTTATTTTAAAAAAATCAAAAAAAGAAAAAAAAATCCCTTTACCGAATGTAAAGAGAGCTAAAGCAAATTAACAGTAGCTAGGAGGAAATAGTCTGTTTGATAATGACACGCACAAAGAGAAAAACCCCCTGACTCTCGAGCAAACATAAACTAATAAATAATTAAGAAAATTGTCAAATTTGACTTCTAACTGTAACCCCTACAATTCAAATGTCAACAGAAACCAAACTATTGAGTACGCGTGTCTGCCTTACGATCATGCGCAAATAAAACATGACAAATATCAATCCCGCCAAAAACCAACCTGAATACAAAACGATCTAGAACATCTTGACTTAAAAAAAAAACTCCATCACAGAAAACATGACAATTTTCTTGAATATTCATACCTATACTACTTTAATATCAAAATTATGCAAATTGTAATATAACAATACAATCATCAACAAATCATCGCATTAGCAATTATATAAATCAACTGTGTCTTGTACTTACATCGATCTAAACACGTTAACACCAACTATGCGAGAGATACCAATACTTAATTAAAATATTAACAACGAGATCACAATACCTCGAAAAAATCGTACTTGAATTAAATGCACAAATTTAAAGCACTACAACACAAATAACCCGACTTTACTCAAAAACATAAGGACGAAAAATGAAGTTTTTTAATCCATCTACATGCTTTACAAGCCCTGGTATCTCTAAATAAAATATCCCGGAAAATCTCATACATCGAACTCGGATAGTACCTAAAACTGCCGAGTCCATCAATCTAATATAAAATTATACAGTCCCGGACATAAAGCTAAATTCAAACATGATAAAAATTTAAATATACATAATAAAATAAAATACATTTTAAATCAATGTTATACAAATAATGTTCAATATAATTCTTCTTTTTTCTACGGGGAAAAATCCACGGCAATATGTAAATGTTCTTTTATATCATTATATACATTATAATTTTGCACACTTATAATCAATGAATCTGTATCTGTATACACTAATGAAACGTCTGTATCATACAAAGGTTTTAAGAAACCATAGAAAAAACTATACATTACCCTCTTAGCTAGTTCCAAAATTGTGAATCTCACATATATAGGTTTTACGTAATCTACACGTACCTTTGTTAATTCGATGGCTGTAAGAGAGTCACAAAAGATTTTACAAGATTTAAAATTTGGTTTTGCTATATACGCCTCAGCGCCAAGCCTTTTATGAATAGTTTCCCAATGTGAAACCAATTTTATAATTACTCGATTTTCTACATTTTCCATCGTCTTTCCAAATATACTATTCACCATTAATTTATAAAACTGTTTAAAAAACTCGTTGGTGGATTCATTTCGTTTTTTTGTATTGAAATAAATATATTTCTTTAACCAAGTACTTTGTTTAAATCTAATTCCTCGACGTATTCCTCGTAATATCAAACCATTATTAAGACATTGTTTCAAAGTTAAGTAATGTATGACGTAATTTGATTTATCGACAAGGTTTGGAATCAATTTCCCATACTTTGAATAAGGTGGAATAACATGTTCGGGGCAAAAAGGAAAGTCATTGTGCTGTTAGTGAAGATTTGCAGGATATTATAAATCTACTTCGAAAACATAACCATAATCTCCATCGTCTTCTAAGGCATTTGCCTTTGTCCCTTGACAAAGGCATATTGCCGAAACATGTAGGGTTGTTTTAAATATATATACTTTAAAGTAATGAACCCGACCTTTAATCGCCGACTTATTAAGTTTACCTTATATATATATATATATATATATATATATATATATATATATATATATATAAGGTAAACTTAATTAGTCGGCGATTAGAGGTCTGGTTATTACTTCAAAGTGTATATATTTAAAATAATCCTACATGTTTCGGCAATGATGCCTTTGTCAAGGATATAAAAAATATTTTTTATATCCTTGACAAAGGCATCATTGCCGAAACATGTAGGATTATTTTAAATATATACACTTTGAAGTAATAACCAGACCTTTAATCGCCGACTAATTAAGTTTACCTTATCATACCAAGGTCACGAAAATACTATATATATATATATATATATATATATATATAGTGTGCGCTTTCTATCTATAAGTGTATTTATCTATCTGCAATTTATAAATATGAATACCAGAACGCGTTCATTGGAAAGAGGTTTAGGTACTTCTTTAACTTCCCAGGATAAACGGGATAAAATGGAAGAGAATATGGAGCAAACATAAACTTACAATTCGGAGACATAAAAAAGGACAATAAAATTTTAAAAGAAGAATTAAAGGGAGATTTGAACGAGACTAATGAGAATATTGAGAATTTAAAGGGATATCTATATAAAACCAATGAGAAGCTAGATAAAAATAACGAAGAAACCAGACATTTATTAGAAAAACAAAATCTAGAAACAAAAACACAGTTAGAAGATGTGAAAATAGAATTCATCAATTTCAAGGAAGAACTTACAAGTGAAATCGAACGACATAAGTTAAAATGTCAAGAAGAGATCCAGGAAAAGAAAAAATATATATATATACAATTAATAAACTTAAAGGAGGATGTTGAAAAAGATATAAAAGCCAAAATAGAAGAAGTCCATATTCAGGCAGAAAGGAAAATAGAAAACGTTGAAAAAAATGTACAACAGAAAATAGAAGAGGTTCAGAATGATATAAGAATAAATTCTATAAAGCTACAAGATCAGTTAAAGGAGGACGAAGACCTTCTAAATGGACAAAATTCAATCATTGATGGTCTAAAAGAAGAGGTAAAAAGATTGAAAGATGAGAGACAAGATATGTCACAACAAACATAAGTACTCCTACCCTTAACTCGAGGGCATGGACAAAGCTCAACGGGAATGAGAAACAAGATATACATACCGTGACTTACATTAATCATATTTTAAGATTGACCAAAAATATTAACGACCATTACCAGTGGATGTTGCTAATACGTTAGACCATGGATCAAAACGCCTTGAACTGGTTTAACCGAATCGAGGAAGTTTGCCTAAATGTGGAAGAATTTAAGGAGGCGTGTTTGAAAATATACTGGCATGAAACGTACCAGGACAAGCTGAAAGTTAAGCTATTAACAGGAAACTATCATCATGGAAGATTATCAAGAGAAATATATGCAATTAATATTTTTAATAAGTGCAAGTACATAGAAGACTTAACAGAAAAAGCGATAGCAAAACATCTTTGAAGTCACTTTTTTATCACCGATACCCAGATTGTTGCTACACAAAACATGGAGTCCATGGATAGTTTGTTGGAGCTACTTAGGAAACTTGACAACATTCAATATAGTCTAAACAACATTCCAAAACGATATATGTATTCCGGAATGTGACACCAGTATTCAAACAGGTAACGATGAACAAAAAAAACGCCAATTTCCGAAATACATATATGTAAATCCAACACCCAGTACATCACAACAAAATTAAATAACATAAATATTTTAATAAAACCATATGAGTTAGAGGTAATAGAAGAAGAGCCAATTATTATCAACGACAATATATTAGCTTTTATTTCAGTCAAGATTTCTAATATAAGTTTAAGATGTCTCATTGATACAGGATCTGAAATATCTTTAATTAGAGAAGATATTTGTAAACTTCTTCCTAATTGGAAAAACAACATTATCAAAATTAAAAACACAGAAATTATTTCTGCCAGTAACAAGAAAATTGGTTCAATCTAATAAAATTTGATTAGAAGTCTTTAATAAGTTATCAAATGATGTTTTACATATTCAAAAATTTATAATTTCAAATAATATTAGGGATAGATATAATAAATACTTTAAATTTCAAATTAAATTTTGAAAACAATAAAATTTTAATATGGTCAAATGTAATCAATTTAATAGAAGAAACAGAAAACCAAGAATTATAAAATTATGAACTTTACAAGACTAATGTAATAAGGATAAATAATTTAAGGCATGATGAAGTAGGTGAGAATATGTTGAATGATGATGAATTAGTTGAATAATATATTGATGATAGAGAATTCAATTATAATAAAGAATATGAAAGTAAAATAAATGTAGATAAGTATGATAATTATGAAACTATTTTAAATATTTTGAAAGAAAATATTTTAGATACAGATAATACTGAAAGGTTAGGCAACATATTATACACCAACAAACAAACGTTTAACAATCAAATTGTATTTGCTAGGAATTACGAACATAAAATAGAGTTAATTAATAATGAACCTATAAACTGTAAAATATACCCTATTCCCTATCATTTTAGAGATAAGGTCGAACAAGAATTAATAGAGTTACAACTACAAATAATAGAAAGATCTGATGCCTCTTATATAAGTGCATTAGTTATTATTTTAAAGAATAAGAATTTGTTTAGATGCACGTGAGTTGAACAATAAAATATTACCTCAGTATGAATCTCCAGAAAAATAAATGTATTATTAGCGAGTTGTAGGAAAAAGAAATTTTTCAGCAAGTTACATTTAAAATCTGCATTTTGGTTGATAAAATTATTACAACAGTCAAAGAAATATTGTGAATTCAGAATTTCAAAAGTCCATTTGGTATAAAGACAACTCCTTCAGCATCATAATATTTTTGCATAAGATATTAAATAAATATCCAAATTTTTGCATACCTACATTATTTAGATGTTTTTTAATATTCTCTAATGATAAAGAACAACACTTAACACATTTGGATATTATTTTCAAAACATTAAATAAAGAAGGCATGAAACTAAATCTTAAGAAATGCGCATTTTTCAAGTCAAGTAAATTATTTAGGTTTTGTGATTAACCAAAACAACATTTCAATAGATGAACAAAGTTTAGAAGAGATTAAAAATTACCGAAGACTCGAAGAAGGTCAAGAATTTAAGAGGATTTCTAGGATTATTAAGTTTCCACAGAAAATTCATTCTAAATTATTCAAAGAAGACCTTACCGTTATTAAAATTACCAAAGAAAGAAATTAAGTGGCATTGGACTGAAGATGTTTTATCAACTTGAAACAAGAATTTATACACAATTTATCTTTACTACATCCGAATTTTAATCTACCTTTTACATTAAGATATTATACTTCATACCATTCCATAGCTGCAGAATTGGTACAATTCAATGAAGAAACGCCCATCTATTTCTTATCGCGACCTTTAAAACCTTGTGAGATAAGATACACCATCACAGAAAAAGAATATATATATAAATAATATATTTTCTTATTGGAAAGAAATTTTACTATGACACAAATCACAAAGCGCTGATAAGTATGATGAACACCCGTTTAAATAACAATAGATTGTATCGATGGAGTTTACTATTAAGTGAGTATGATTTTTAAATAAAACATATATCAGGGAAGAACATGATTGTAATAGGTATATTAAGCAGAAATATAGAGTCACCACCGAAGAAGGAGATAGTGGTTGCAAGTGCAAAACTGAGAAGAAGAGGTTTATTTTCTTACCAAGCTATTAGACAGATACAACAATTACCAGAATTTGAAGAAATCAAAGAAGAAATCAATCGGGGAGAATCTTACAAGGAAATATTCATTCGGAACAACATTTTGATGAAAAAGATTGGTAAGTGTGAACTTTATGTGACCAATAAAGATCATACAAGGATGGTAATTTCAAAGCTACACGCTGATTATGGAGACATTGGTTCCAGAAAAATATGGTTGATGTTTAAAGAAACATTCTATTGTAAATCCGATGAGAAGATTGTAAAGAGCATCTTGAGACCTTTTAATACTTGTCTGATGGCAAAAGAGAAGAATTATACTAAAGAACATCTTTCAAAAAGCACTTACGTTACAGATAAATTAGAACTTTTATCTATCGATTTTTATCTAATCTATTACCATCTTCGAGGTTATACAACATATTTTTGTCATTCCAACAAAGAAGACAAATACAGAAGTAGTTCTAGATGCTTTATCTGAATTCTTCTCAATATATGGTAAACCTAGTGGTGTATTAAGTGAAAACGCAACATACTTTCAAAACGACAAATATAAAAATTTTCTTAAGGTGTGATATCTGACGTGGGCAGCGTCGCCATGTGATATCTGATCATCTAACTAAAGGCAGGATCGCCATGTGATGTCAGACATGGGCAGGATTGCCATGTGATGTGACCTGGTCCCGGAGGGCACATCGCTGCGTTGGTACGCAGATTCGCCGATATAATAAATGATAGACGGTCAGCGTTTGGATAACAATATATAATTAAATAACAACATTATAAAGAATCAACAATTAACAATATAATACAGTACTAAATAGACACTAGTCTTAAGGAGGTTTCTATAATACACTCTCTCGGACTCTGTGTGTGTGTCTGTCCCTCTAGATCTAAAGGGATCTCATTATATATTAGAGTGTGTCCTCCTTTAGGCTAGTGGCCTCGTCCAAAGAACAAGAAAGTGGTGAAAGATGTAACACATACCGAGGTTGTATTTGTACGCACCGAGGTCGTGTTTGTATTCAATACATGACCCGGTTTAGTTACTGCATCTTCCACCCAGCGAGAAATAAAAGAAATGGCTCTAAGCCGTTCAACTTTTCTTTTGATAAATATAAATACACATCTAATTGTATTTCCTTATATACTACGTGCAGATATAATGTACATTAGTGAGATATACTTATCTATTATCTAATTATTCGACATCTTGATGAAATTATTCACTATTTTATACAAGAGTTTTTATATAATAAAGTTCTGTACAATATCGTACCGATAGAAATTACATTAAAGTATTAAAATTAAAACGATTTGAAATTTATTACAATTATAAATTAATATCATTACAAATGGTACATGATCAACTGTAAATAGTAAATTTTAAATTGTAAATGGTAGATGATAAATTGTGAATTGTAAATGGTAAATGGGCCGTTGTACACTGTCTCAAGTTTGTTCTCTGTTTGTTAGCTTAAATTTGATCTCCATAACATGTAGTAGTAATTTAGAATAGTTGACTTACATCGTAGTTTACAATTCTTGTCTTTCCTCAATTTTTCGCATTCGATTCTTTGTCTTCAATTCTTTATGCTTGATTGTTTGTCTTCAATTCTTTATGCTTTCCTTTATCATATTTATTTTAAAATAATTCAACTCTCTCTCTTTCTTTTGCTCTATGGCAAAATTATTTTAGAAAATCACTGATTCGTGGATTATCCTGGACAATACATATTTCGTGTATGTCATGTTCTGCGAAGTAATTCTTGACAACAGTAAGGGGGCACGTACTGCGGTAATTTCCCTTATTCTATATGCCTTTATCTTCAATGCAGAAATTCTAGAGACCAGTTAACAATACACATTTTTGTTAAAACTGTATTCTCTTTTATAAAATTGTGTGGGCGTTTTCGTCGTATAGGACCATTTCCTTGAAGTGCATGCTTGCTTCATTACGACTCTGGAGCGAATTGAAGTTTTGCCTTTTTCATCACTTGAAATTCTTTTGATTCGGCTGGTTTCCTTTTCAACAGTTCCATAACCCTAAGATGATTAGTCCTGGAGTTGGCGGAATCTGTAGCTGTTGTCGGTTTCGTAATGGTACGAACGATAGGTCTCTGCCGTCGATTGCGCCCTTGACGATAAGGATGCTCCCGGTCGTTCCGTTACTAACCTTTACATCATTGGAATCAACTTCTAATAGTGATAAGACGTTTGCAACAAAATTTTTGGATTTCTTTGTATATAATAATTAAATCATGTTCCTCGTATATTAATCGGAATTCTCTTTAGTTTGCGAAACTATATGAATGCGTGAGACATACTTTTTGTTCAATGTCAGGGAGTGTAATCGTTTAGAAATAAATGATGTCGTGCATTTTATACGAACTTGGCCTTGTCAATATCTAAACTAATTTTGTACGTATTTTACTTCGATGTTTATTGATTCAACTAGTTTAAATACACATGTTATTGTTTATACACTTGCTTGGATAAATAATTTGAAATACTACACTTGTTGTGTGGCGCCTTTTAAAAAAATAAAACGTATGCATTTTATTGTATATATGCAATGAACGTAATATGAAAAATATAACATGTTTTTTCCGTTTTAGGTAGGCGGCTTTTCTTAAAAAAAATTTGTAGAAACTTCTACATTCTCATGTACGATGGATAACAAACTTGCGACAGGTTTTTGAAGTGAATTTTTCGCCCATAATGTAATGTTTTACAATTAGGTACATTATATAAACGGTGCTACGCTGTTTACATACTACATTTTGTTGGCGTAAGCAGAAATTATTACATATATTATGCAACTGATATAAAAATAAAAAATAAAAAATAAAAAAATAAAACTGATATTATTCTTTACAATATAAAGAAACATTTTAATTATTGAAATATACACAGTTTATGTATAAAGAGTCTATGCATTGTTCTGTCACTTTTACGCACTGTAATTGTCTTTACTTAGATTAAAACAATTACTTGCGTCTTCTCTTGAAGTGGTAGAGAGTTTCCGGGGCTGACCTGTGAGCGGCTTCCGCTTGCTCCTGGCTGAGGATGACTTATTCTTCCGTCGCGTAGTTCCCATTTTGTTTATTAGTTTGCCATATGTTTGGATGGTTCGTTCCGGTCTTCCACTTACTTTATTCAACCTTAAGTGGCTGGCAGGATCGCCATGTGATATCTGACGTGGGCAGCGTCGCCATGTGATATCTGATCATCTAACTAAAGGCAGGATCGCCATTGATGTCAGACATGGGCAGGATCGCCACGTGATGTGACCTGGTCCCGGAGGGCACATCGCTGCGTTGGTACGCAGATTCGCCGATATAATAAATGATAGACGGTCAGCGTTTGGATAAAAATATATAATTAAATAACAACATTATAAATAATCAACAATTAACAATATAACATAGTACTAAATAGACACTAGTCTTAAGGAGGTTTCTATAATACACTCTCTCGGACTCTGTGTGTGTGTGTCTGTCCCTCTAGATCTAAAGGGATCTCATTATATACTAGAGTGTGTCCTCCTTTACGCTAGTGGCCTCGTCCCAAGAACAACAAAGTGGTGAAAGATGTAACACATACCGAGGTTGTATTTGTACGCACCGAGGTCGTGTTTGTATTCAATACATGACCCGGTTTAGTTACTGCAAAGGATTTGAACATTAATAGTTATTTTACTAATATTCGGCATTCAGCTTCTAATGCAGTGGAAAGACAAATCAAAGAAGTTTTGAAATATTTAAGGATATTCATGCACATAAAACACCAACGTTGGATAAAATACACAAAACAAATTCAGGAGATCATGAATAATATTCCTAACACCGTATTAGAAATATGTCCAATTACTATTATGACAGGAGTACCACCCCAAAGAGACCATGGGAGAATGAGGAAATTAAAAACTTATCTGAAGAATTCGAGAAAATAAGAAAACGAATAAAGGAGAGGAATCAAAAATGGGAAAAGAAAGTTAACGAAAGGAAAAGAAAATTAAAATCTTTTGAGATAGGAGATCTAGTGATTGTCAAAAATTTAAAGGTAACAGATAGGAATAAGAAACCTAATGGCAAAACTTGTGAGACCTTATATTGGACCTTTTTCAATTAATAAAAAGATTTCCGAGTGTACTTATGAATTAAGTGAACCGAATACGAACATATTATAAAAGGACGTTATCATATATCAATGTTATAGTCTTATTTTGAACAAAAATAGTCTTCTATTATCTCTAATAATTTATGAAAATTAAATTAAATAATAGGCAACCCAAACATACATTAAAATATAATTTAAAAACAATTTAAAATACAAAATAACAGAAAATTATGATTTATAGCTAAATATTTATATTATTTAAAAATAAAACTTTATGAATAGTTAATTTTTCCTCGTTTACATTTATTAGCTTGTGAATTACAAAGAAAATATTATTAATACAGATTGAAAACAAATTTACAAGGAATATAAACAAAACCAAAACAAAATACAGAATGAGAAAAGTTATATAAAGAGAACAATTTTTAAAACTGGAAGAAAACTTAAAGACATTCGAAAAGTAAAAACAAAAGTAATCTAAACAATAACAAAACAAGAACAAGTAAAATAATGTGTATTATAGGAAGAAATTTAAAAAAGAGAATGAAAATAAAGAAAGGATGATCTTATATTTTAAATATTTTAAAAATAAATATAAATTAAAAGTTTGAATTGAATTATAAATATGTATTGATTGTATAAAGTAATTAGAATGTAAGGAAAGTTATGTTGTAAATCACTGTTAGTTCGGAACGTAATGCAAGAAAGTCAAAATATTGTGGCTATTGTGTATGTCTCTAGTTTTATTTTGTAAAACAGCAAATAAGTCACAAAATGGAAGTATCTCGGAGAAAATAAGTAACAAAAGATTAATAGTTATTTACGAACCAAGTGCGTGAAATCATATTTCGCGAATGAGTGACCAGTTTAAAGCGTTCGCCTACGGCTCGCGCTTTATGGACACGAATTCGCGAAATGTTTCACGCATGAAGTTTGTACAATATTTTGTGTACGAGAACTATAAACAATAATAATATTTATATAAAATATAAATATAATTTCAAAATTTTTATATTTATAAGTATTTTTAACAACATTACTTCTATCTGTCAGGATGGCCGAGCGGTCTAAGGCGCCAGACTCAAGGTTTGCCTTGCCCGTTATACGGGTTCTCGAGCGTTCTGGTCCACTCTGAGGGTGTGGGTTCGAATCCCACTTGTGACAATTTTTTTTTTAGTTTTCTATAAATTTAAAAAATAATATTTGTTGCTGTTCTGACATTGAATTACATACCTTCCAAATATAACAATTTCTATTTCATTTCTTTTTATTTTCATAGAAAAACAAGGAACTGGGTAGCATATTATTAAGGTTAGGGATTTATGATTTTAAAATGTCACTAAATTAATCAAGTTCCAGGAAGTACCAACTTTACTTTTACGCACTCGTGTTTAAAGTGACTTTTTACACACGCAAATCGACTCGTGAAATGACAGGTTTTGATATGCGAGTACAAAAAATTAGTTTCAGTTTCGAACATATTAAAATATCCTCTAGAGCAAATTCGAGTCTCATTGTCTCATTCTTCCTGGTTATCCATAATATTCTGAAAAAAATAAATAAGTGGTTGTCAATATTCAAATACAGTTTGCAGTAACCTACCGTTGTAATTCTATGGAGTGGGGGTTACTTTTTTAATCTTTTATGAACTTCCAGTTCTAAAAACATTGGTTCTTTTTGAAGTTTTGGAAAAAAATGGTGCCAAATCTCACAAAAAAAATTTTACACTCCTTTATTATATTAAGAGACTGTAGTAAAACCAAATTTAGGCAATGTACAAAAAGTGCAGTTCCATACGTTTCTTTTATTTTAACCTGCAACCCCTTTAATTCACCTGCCATTACTGCTGCTTCATCATAACTTTGAGCTACTAATTTTGAACTACAATTATAATCATTCACTATAGTCTGAACAATACAATATAAAGCAGAAGCTTCTATTTGCATGGAAACATTTAAAAATTCTATAAAGCGTTCCTTTATTTCGCCTTTTTTGTTACATAGCGTAAGATTTTTAATAATTGACTAATATTTGTTACATCTGTAAATTCGTCCAGAATTATAGCAACGAAAGAGGTTTCTTCTATTTCAAATTTTATTTTTCTCTATATTTCTTTTTCTAAGCATAGAATAAGATCGCTTTGTATTAACCCGCAAGTACTATCGTGGGGTGTTTCGGCACCCCAGAGGTAACTTTTTTCTAAATTTCTTCGAAACTATTTTTGTTACCTTTCTAGGGTTTCAGGTATTCTCCTATACGAATGAGATGTGTAATATTCTATAATCTATTATTTACAATGTTTTACAGTTATAGCAAAAAATAGCCTTTGGGGTGTCTCAACACCCCACGATAGCAGTTACGTTTGACTTTTTCAGAAATAGCGCAACTTTTTCTAACCCATTGTTTAGAATTTTATAGTGATAATATCCATTTCCTCTTTTGGGCGAATCACAGCTCTTTGTTTAAGACTTGTCGTGCATGTGTAGGGGATTCACTCGTTTACATTCGGCTTCGGGAATTTTTTATAATGTCGTACATGTGTTTGGGATTTACCCATATACATTCGACCTGGGGGATTTTTTATATGTAGCATTGAATAAAGTTGTATTTCCCCTGTTTGTGTACAATATATATATATAAGACTCAAATAAATTTCTTATTCAGTTCGTAAAAAACCATAGTGTTTGTCAATATTGGTCGTTGTTTCTCTTCCATAAAACGTATATTGAATAGTAACAACAATATGACAAAGTTTCTGACTAACGAATAGTTAGTAAATCTTGCTGCAAACTTTTACGATGATATCAGTGAAAGTGCATGCCCTGGTGAACATGATAATGATTTGAGTGATGCAGCAAGCGAACATAGTGATCACGACACATCTTCACAGGTTGAAGTCGAATCTGAAGACGAAACTGAAGATTTGGATGATGTCAGTGCAAGTGCAAGTGCGAGTGCAAGTTACTTTTACGGACGAAATCGGCATAAGTGGTCCAAAAATCCTCCTGCTCCTTCGGGTATCAGGTCCTCTAATATAGTCAGTCATCGACCAGGAGCAAAGGGTCCGGCAGTAAATACTCCTCCTAGAACACCTTCTGAAGCATGGTCTCTTTTTATTACGGAAGAAATCCTAAATGAAATATTAGAACATACAAATGCAAAAATTACGGAAACGAGTTTTTCTTATGGACCGACGGCTAGTTATATGGGACACACAGACCTGATTGAATTAAAAGCATTGCTGGGTCTTCTAATTCTGACTGGAGTGTTCAAGTCTAATCACGAAGACACTAGAAGTCTTTTTGTATCGGATGGTATGGGAAGAGATATTTTTAGAGGTGTTATGTCTGAGCAACGGTTTTTGTTTCTTTTGTTAACGCTGAGATTTGATGATCAACTAACTAGGGGGAACAGAATTGACAATGGTGATAAACTTGCTGCAATTTCAAAGATTTATGAAATTTTCAATACAAACTGCACGAACAATTTCAGTTGCAGCGAATATGCAGTTGTAGATGAAATGCTCTTTTCGCCAATATATCAAAAGTAAACCAAAAAAATATGGCATCAAGATTATGTGCCTATGTGATTCACAAACACATTATCTGATAAATTCATTTGTTTATAGCGGAAAGACAACCGAATCCAATCCTAACAAACGTTCGGTTCCAACACGTAGTGTACTGAAATTAGTTTTTCCAATTATGAACACAAATCGAAATTGGTTTCCTTCTATAGAACTATTGAGTGAATTGAAAAAGGTTGGTTTGACATATGTCGGGACACTTCGCAAGAATAAGCGCGAAATTCCAACTGCATTTTTACAAACTAAACAGATACCGATAAACTCCTGTAAATTTGGATTTACAAACGATAATACGTTGGTTTCCTTTGTAAAAAAAAAAAAACAACTGTGTTCTGTTGGTTTCGTCTATGCATCACAACAAAAATGTTGAAGCAAATGAGAAACCAGAAATTATAAATTTCTACAATGGTACCAAAGGAGGAGTCGATGCTTTGGACCAGAAGTGTTTGACGTACTCCTGCCAAAGGCGGACCAGGCGATGGCCAATGGCCATATTCGGAGAAATGTTAGACATTTCACGTGTCAACAGTTATACAATTTTCTTAGCCAGACGGTACAGTCAATATGACACGAAGAGAATTTTATATTCGTTTAGGAAGAGAACTCGTCAATGATCACGTAAAACGGATATATGAAATAAAAGGATTGTCATCTGGGCTAAAATCAATGATTAAAAATTTACTAGGTTTAGATACACCACAACAGTCACAAGAAGCAGGACCTGTAAGAACCTACAAAAGGTGTCACATCTGTGGACGAAGCAGAGACAAGAAAATAAAAACCACGTGTCATAAATGTCGTCAGCATGTCTGCAAGGACCATTCTGAGATACTCATAGAATGCAGAGAATGTTTAGAAAGGTAAATTGTAAGAATTTTGTATAAATCTGAGTGCATGAAAAAACGGCATGATTTTTGTCATAAAAAATATACGTCTCACAACGTCATTGTCAGAATTTTTATATGGAATATTAATGCCACTTTTCTTTTACAGAGAATAAGATCATGGCTTCCAACAGTAGAAAAAGTAAAGACATCTTAAAAACACACTGCAGATACTTTTGTGAAAAAAAAATTGTACGAGGGAACATTTTTTATGTTTTTTTATAAATGTAAATTTTCTATTTTGTTGTGAATAAAGTTTTGTTTTTCCTTGAACAAATCACAAGATAAGAGACTAGTTTATTGCACAGATACTTCAAGGGTAGAAAAAAAAGGTAATTAACGAAATAATTAATTTTAAAGAGTGGGGTGTCAAAACACCCCACGATAGCAGTTGTGTTACCTGAAAACACGATAGTACTTAAGGGTTAAATTAGAAGTTGCTTTAAACCTTGTTGAATTATCCAAGTGAGATTGTAAAATTTCGTCATACTTTGCCAATAAATTTACTAAATTTACGTAGTTTGCCTTGTTTGGAGTTTATTCAATTCTACTATGACCGCGAAATGCAAGTTCATATTCTCCCAGAAAACAAACCACATCTATCAACTTCTTGTCTAATATGTGTTCAATTACGGTTTTCTTAAAAGTTTTTTCTTTAATTATTGCATGCAAGTGTAGTTAACTCAACCCATGTCTTTTTATTAATATATGTAAATTATTTATATCAACAAACCCATTTCTATTCCACAAATCTTTTTGGCTTGAAAATAAAATACATAAATAGCAAAACAAAAGAGACTTATTGTCACAACAGTCAGGCGCGGCTCGTGTTGACGTATTTGGGAGGGCGCGTACAATAATGCGAGTGCTTCGTGTATTCTCGTGTACTAACTGTAGCGTTTTCTTAGTAAACACCGAAAACACACGAGGCACTCGCATCATTGTACGCGCCCTCCCAAATACGTCATCACGAGCCGCGCCTGCAACCAGTAAATCATTGGCACTTTTTGTAAGTTTCTTTCTGAAAATGTCTTACATACAATTTAGTCTATTTTGTTAACTTAGTCAAAGTTGGAGTAAGCCAACTTTTGGCAATAATTTGTTTTTTTTTCCTCGAAGTTATAACGCGAATATCCTTTTGTCACTAAATTCCAAACAACACATTCACAATCAAATACATTTCCGCACAAGTTTGGTCCCGAAATTTTCGAACATCCGATCTCCATGCTTCCCCATGCTAATAATTATAATCAACACGAAAACAGCTTACACAATGGACTATATTAATTCGCTTTTCAAACGAAATAATCCATAAAATCGAAAGATTTTTTCGTTAACACAGTATTTGTATTGTCTGTAAACATTATAAATTAATAACTAACTATAATTCTACAATAACAATTATTAAAAGGTATTTATTTTGTTTGTTAATATTCTTAGACACGCCCATTCAAACGCGATGCTTAAGAAACTGCTTATATAACCCGTACTCTGTAGATATCTAGCGTACCAGGTTGTTCATTCGGGTGGATAAGTCGCATGGTGCATCGTCGGTTACTAATGTCACAGGGTGTCCATTTTCTATCTCCGTATATGGGTAACTCTCTTAGAATTGAGGATACCGAATCGGTTAAATTAGCAAAGTTGCTCAGAATTTTAATGAGTATTTCATAGCATTTTCAGATTTGTCATATGTTGTCAACTTTTTCAGATATTTAAGGAAAATTGAAATTTGACGAAATTTTCAGTTAACATATCTTCGTAACCATTGAAAAGAGAGTAAAACTAAAAATGGCATCTGATAGTATTTTTTTCGTAGAATTTAATAATATTTATTAATTATTCATGGCACTCTTGAATATCAAGATATCAAATAAACTTTTGTTTTTTTAAATAACAATCATAGTTGGCTATGACTTCATTAAAATGCTTATTTTGTTCAGATTTCATAAATATAAGGTTTGGTATGGTTATCTTCTTTAAATCTTTATTATAGCGGAAGTAATTAATACCATTATTAATTGAAGATTTCTTCAAGTGGGTTTTTTAAAAATACTTTAATGCAGCAATAATTAATTTACAAGTTGTCAAATTGATAGTTATCAAATAAGAAAATTTCCCATGAAATAATTAACTGTACTAAAGTTAAGTGATATTATCTATAAAATATTTGTGTAAAAAATGTGTTCCAATTAAGAAAAAATTATATGCCTTTTTATTATTATGCTAGTACTAGAAATAATAATGACGCTGGCGAATTGTATTATCAACGCTTTATGGAAAGAAGGCAGCCAGATCGAAGACTATTTTCTAAATTAGAAAAGGTATGGTTCGTTTACAAACCCAGGTCACTTGAAAAAGAAATTCAAACCGGAAGACGAAGAAAGACAACATTAACGTGAAATTGCTAGTGAACGTGCTGTTTCCACAGAATAGGCTCGTTTAATTTTAAAACAGAATAACTACAGGTCATTTATTTTTTTATTTATTTTTTTTAATACAGTGTGACTAATACATTTTATGGCCAATATCATCAAAGAAGAATGTTATTTTCTCGATGGTTTTTGGAAGAAACAAACATTAGTCCGCATTTTTCTTATACAATTCTTTATACAGATGAAACAAAATTGATAAACAATGATTATTTAATAGGCATAATAATGTTTGTTGGTCTCATCTTACTATGAAAAAGCGAGATCAACGTGTATTTTCTATAAACGTCTGGTGTGGAATTTTTGGAATGAAAATATTGGGACCAATTTTTATGAGACCAATTTGAATGGAGAACGATATTTACACTTTTTGCGTAACAAGCTGGAAGAAATGCGAGATGAATTACCATTAAATTTAATACAAAATTTAAGATAGTTTCAACATGATGGTACACCCGCTTATAATTTTCGAAACGTTTTTTAATATCTTTCAGAACGGTTTTTTTAACTGGATTGGTAACGCTGGTACCGTACTTTGGCCGGCAAGATCACCAGATTTTACGCCACCAGTATTTTCTTATGGAGTGCCGTAAAGAATAAAGTCTATAAAAACAAACCCAACAACGTTGAAGAATTAAAAATTAATATTACGACAGCCATAAAAGGCATCCGCCCACATACTCTGTGAAAGGTTCATTCCGATATGGTGAGAAGATATGAAATGTGCATTTTGTGTATTTTGATGAAATAATATTATTCACTGTCTGCTCATTTCTTTGTTTACTACCTTTATAAAACATTTAATACAATTGTAGATTCGTTACTATTTGTATTAATTTAATTTTTTTTTCTTTTATTTTTGCTGCATTAAAGTAGTTTTTAAAAAGCCCACTTGGATATTATTTCTTCAATTAGTAATAGTATTTGACTTACTTCCGCTATAATCAAGATTTAAAAAGATAACTATACCAAACCTTATATTTATGAAATCAGAACAAAGTAAGCATTGTAATGAAGTCATGCCCAACTATGATTGCAATTTAAAGAAACATAATATTATTTTATATCTTGATATTAAAGTGTACCATGAATATTTAATAAAGATTATTAAATTCTACGTAAAAAATATTATCAGATGTCATTTTTACTTTTACTCTGCTTCAATGGTTATGAAGATATATATAACTGAAAATTTCCTCAAATTTCATTTTCATTAAAAATCTCAAAAACTTGTCAACATATGACAAATCTGAAAATACTATCAAATACTCATCAAAATTTTGAGCAACTTTACTAATTTAACCGATCCGGTATCTTCAATACTGAGAGGGTTACCCATATACGGAGATAAAAAATGGGCACCCTGTATAATATTGAAGTTTAATATTAAACTTTCTTATTTATACACTGTATTTTACTTGGTTCGTGTAGAGCATTGATTCCCAAAGTGGTTCAGGGTCCACGGGAGACTCGACGGGGGTCTACGTTGGCGTGACAAAAAAAAGGGGGTTCACAATTCGTAAGCGGGGGTCCACGAAAATTTTTCTGGTTTCGATAGTGAAGAACTAAAATGTTGGCTAGAGTTCACCTATCAATGTAGGCCGATAATATTTTAAGAAGCTCAGCAACTGTTACTTGTAAAACTTGCATATTCCATATTCAGTACAACGTGTCGAGACTTGCAAAGCGCTGCCGCTGCCGCCGTCCGCAATGCTTGTTCAGACGTGCAAAGGGACGAAGTACGACTTGTGGTGTGTGTGCTTGCAATCTTGCATGAACTTGTTTGATTCTTCACCAATATAAATACGAATGTCACGGATAAACGTTACTCACTTGTTTCCCGAATTTCGAAAAGAAAAGTAAAGTAAAGTGAATCGATGTTAATGTTTGCCACTGTCGGAAAAGTAAGTACTTACCTGCCTATTTGTTATACATACTTTTATTTTATTTATTATTTATCTAGTTATTTTACAATTTATTGTACACATAAGTGAACAAAAAATGGACAAATTACAAAAAAATACGTAGGTACAAAAGGTGAGGCTTATTCCTAAAAGAAATCTCTTCCAACCCACCTGCGATAGGAGATATATTTATGTTGTAATAAGTATATTTGTAATGTTTGCCTGTAGTAGGTACGTATTAAAAATTAAATACTGAACAGAGCCATTATTAGATACTTCCATAAAAGAACAGAAAGCCGAGAAAGGTTGAACTTCTTGTCCCTACTTTATTAGTAATTTTTTTATTACCCGACTGTGTGGTGGTTCACTAATAATATATATTTTCATAAATCGTACGTGTCTTTATATACTACATACTCGTAACATGCATCAAAGTAATAAATAAATAATTAAAATCGCGAAGTTTTGATATCAAAATATTATTTACAAGTATTTTCTATCGAATTTACAGAAATATATCAAAATATAATTAATGAAAAAATGTTTTACATTACATTAAAATCGGTTCAGCCGTTTTCATAAAACTCAATTATTTATCTTAGCGATTTATTGCTTTTAATAATTAGAATCAGTTTCCCGCCGGTACTTTGTTTATTTAATTGCAATAATCAATTAATCCTGTTAAAATAGCCATATCCTGTTAAGTAAGACCGCATTAAGATTACTACAACAAAGTTTTTTTTTTATTTACAGGTAGGTAACTGATACGAAACATGGCTGAATCTAAGAAGAAATGTCGACAGTACAGTGTTGCTTATTTAAAATTTGGTTTTCTTCCATCAAAGGCAGACAAGCGATTGCCCATATGCCTTTTATGCAACAAAGTTTTGTGCAATGACTCTATGAAACCATCGAAGCTCGAAGATCATCTAAGAAGGTGTCATCCTGATAAAATAGGTAAAGATTTGAAATATTTTCAAACATTGAAGGAAAAATATGAAAAAGACACACCGTGCACAGTATGTTCGCTTCAACGTCGGAAAGTAACGATGATGGCTTGCGGGCATCTTACAATATCTCATTACTTATAGCGAAATCTGGAAAATCGCACACCATTGGAGAACAGTTAATTTTACCCGCTGTTGAAGAGGTTTTAAAAACTGTTCCGCACACATCTCCATTTGACATACTCAAAAGAATTCCTTTGAGTAACAACACTGTACAAAGACGTATTGACGAAATGAGCTCTGATATTGAAAGTTTCTTGTGTAATTATCTGCAAACAACTCATTTTTCTATTCAACTGGACGAGTCAACTTTACCTGGTAATGAAGCATTATTATTGGCATATGTTCGATTTGTTATGGACAAAGAAATTCATGAAAACTTCGCTATTCGCGAAACTATTCGTGAAAACTTTGGAGACGGACACTAAGGGCGAATCAATATTTAATGTCCTGAGTGATTTTTTTAAGGAAAAATCGATTCCATTCATAAACGTTATTTCGGTGGCAACAGATGGAGCTCCTGCCATGGCCGGGCGATGTCGTGGGTTTATAAGCCATCTTAAAAGAATTATACCAGAGGTAACTGCAATTCACTGTGTCATCCACCGACAGCACCTAGTAGCGAAAAATTTGAGTGCTAAATTGCACCAATCGCTTCAATTTGTGATTAATACAGTTAACAAAATAAGAAGCAATGCATTGAATACGCCTTTATTTGCACAATTGTGCGATGATATTGATGAGGACTTCCAACGATTGCTTTTACACACTGAAGTACGCTGGTTGTCGAAAGGTGCATGTTTAACAAGATTTTTCTAACTTTTTGAATCAGTTTTAGAGTTTCTGGAAAGTAAAGATCCAGATTTAAAAGAAAACCTGATCAATTTGAAAGCAGACATCGCGTATTTGACAGATTTGTTCAAAAAATTTAATGACATTAACTTACAATTACAAGGGGACAGCCTCAATTTAATAAAAACAAAGGGTGTAATTTCAGCTTTTCGTGCAAAATTGAAATTTATGAAGCAAAATATTAGTCGGCGCGAATTTTCCAAATTTTCAAACTTGTCACAGGTAGAATGCCTTGATGAGGATATTCACACATACGTTCAACATTTAATTGCCCTGCATGATGACTTTAAAATCAGATTTGAAGATATTCTGACGATGGAAATACCACCATGGATCATTAATCCATTTGATGAAACGGAAGTGGAGAATGTGATATTACAAAAGGAGCTACTCGAGCTTAGCACTAATGAGGAACTGAAGGTGAAATTTAAAAGAGGGTATCAAACATTTTAGCTGCAAGCAGAAATACCCGAAAAATATCCTGGACTGTGGAGAATTGCGAGAAAGCTTTTGATAGCGTTTCCCTCGTCATATCTTGTCGAGAAAAATTTTAGTGTCGTTACAAACCTTTTAACAAAAAAAAGGAGCAGATTGAATATCACAGAACGGGGAGATTTGCGGTTATTCCTAACAAAACTGAAGCCAAATATTGATAATTTGCTGTCAAGCCATCAAGTACATCCCTCCCACTAAAATTATGACTATTTTGTGATTGTCATTGTAGAAGTTCGTTACGTTATTAATATTTAATTTTAATTATATTCAGACTGTTATCATATTACAATGTAATATGATAACAATAATAATTAATAGTGTAATAATTACATATTTGAATAAATACAACACAAGGAAATATACTATTTTTATTTTTATTTTTACCACTCCGAATGGGGAGTTTTCTAAATAAAATATGTGAGAATTGATTGGTTTCTTGTGCTGTGAGTAGATGTCAAAGGAGTAAAGTTGGATGGAATCACTTTTTTGATTGGCTAACTTTACTTTTTTGACATCCACTCACAGCACAATCAATATTAATTAACCAATAACTCAGCCGCAACACAAATTTCCATAGTTAGATCTAATCTTCACATTTTTTGTCGAGTTTTGGGAATATGGTAGAAATGTAGCTGCAGGGGGTCCACCGGAACCAGCAAAACTTTCAAAGTGGTCTATGAGAAAAAAAAGTTTGGGAGCCTCTGGTGTAGAGGAAGCTGTGCTTCCATAGCTTCCACGGTACACCCGCCACTGAGATTTATAGATATGCATAAAATAGGTTGAGAAAAATATGAATTATATTTTAAATGTAATGCGATCAATATATTCTAATTTTACGCCTACGTATTTTACGAAATAAAGATTGCTTTAAATGAAACCTATATTCTCAAAATCTTAGTACAGTACTTAACGCACACCTGTGAGGAATTGGAAAGTGTCCACTATTTAGAGGTGTCCAGTAATTATAAGTGTTGTGTATAAATGGTAAACGTATAAATCGAAAATAGTATTTAAATCGCTTGCGATATTTAAATATTTTTTTAGGTACTACATTGCAGTACAACTTATATAATTTAAATATGTAAGTACTAATTAAGTATGTATTGAACGTAAATATAAATTAAGAATCCAGTGAAAAAGCCATGTCTTAAATTACACAATTTATATTATACATACATAAAAATATTGGTTTTAAAATAATCCGCAATTTTACTTAGTTTGGAAGCAAATTTATTGTTTAATAATTTAGTCTCAACTCGCGTTACTTTCTCAGAAATATATTGCAGTTCACTATCTTCTTTTGTGGTAAAAACGTTCTCCAAGTCTAGTGGTCTAGTGATTGCTTATTTATTATTTTTATTGTACTGATAGGTTGTACCTCTTTCTCTTCTTCTCCTTTGCCTTCTTCGCTGGTTGAAGAAATTCAGTGACGCAATCACTAATGCTTAGTTCAGCATCGTCTTCAGTTAATAAGGCGTCGTTAATTTTAATGATTTAACTTTAATTAACTGCATAAGCGGTACATCACCATCATCTTCTTCTACTTGCTGCACTCCTTGACAAAAGCCTGATTTTAGAAAATAGCTTTTAATTGGTTTATTCCATGCTTTCGCGATCTAGATTAATACATTAACAAGTGAAATATTTTTAGATTAAATTAATTTAATGAATTTAAATAAATCCGTCGCTGATTCACAATCGTCAATGCATGATAGCAATCTTTTTACCAAAAACTGACAATAATAATGGTTAAAATTTTTGATAGTACCTTGATCTAGAGGTTGCAATTCACTAGTGGTGTTCGGTGATACAATTACTAGCTTTATATTTTTTAACTGTACGGCCTCGTGAAAGTAACGTTATCTAAAACCAATAAGGTCTTCCGATTTTGGATTACAATTTTCTTGTCAAATTTTTTAAGCCATTCGGTCATTATTTGCTTAAACATCCACGCTCTTTTATTATGTGTTCAGCTTGGTGGAAGCTTTTCAATATTATTATTCTTAAAACATCGCGGATTTTTGTATTTTCCAATTACTAACGAAGGCTTTTTCTCCCCCTCGAAGTTTGCACGTAACATTATTGTTAAACGTTCTTTCGCTACTTTTCCCCCGCTACATCTATCGTCTTTTAATGAAGATTTTTTGTCGGTGGCGCTCTAAAAAGCAAACAACCAGTTTCATCTAAGTTATAAATATCTCTTGGGCTATAATTTGCCAGTATGTCAGGAAATCTACTTTTCCAATTTGCTACCAAATCACATCTACATTTGCATTTTCGAAACATATATTCCTGAAGGTAATATTATGTCTTCTAAAAAAATTTTCTAGCTTTGAATTCTTTTAAGTTCAATAAGGAGGCGGCCTCTAAAGCTTTTTCTTTTATAATAGGTCACTTATTGGAATGTCTAGTTAGATAAACTAATAAGTTAGAAGTTACATATTAAAGTTCGCAGAAAATGAAGGGTGAATTGAACATAATGAAATGACAGGTTCTACTTAATTTAGTTGTTTTGTTACATATTAGCTTGAGGAACTGTTTTTCTAATCGTTTTGTGTAATATATATATATATATATATTTCAATATTAATTCTTAAAGTTTACTACACATGAAATCCATAAACTGAATTTACTGTTGGTTCTAATTCATGCATTTATAACGTACATAAAAATATTTTATATATATAGATATATATATATATATATATATATATATATATATATATTGGTTGCTTCTTCGGGAGACAAAAATGTAGAGTTCAAAAAAAAACTGCAGACACTAGTTTATGAATCGCTTTTTCGAAATCACTAGTAATTTTTAGTGGATTAAAATGTAAATTATTTGTTAAATAAATTTTAGATTTTAATAATATGAAAATATTTTTCGTATGTTTCGGCCTTTTCATCTGGCAAGAAGAAAAATTTGAACTCTACATTTTTATCTCCCGAAGAAGCAACAAACTCGTTGCGAAATATAGAGATAATTAATAAATGAGTTTTAATTGACAGATCACTTGCCCGTTTTTAATTTATTTTAATAACCAAATAGTACGGCCGATAATTTCTTTCAAATTATATATATATATATATATATATATATATATATATTTAGTGTTTATAAGAATTTTATTTTTCTTATTTATTTTATTGGCCGTGTCTTATATATATATATATATATATATATATATATATATAAATATAATTAATTCGTGAGATTTGTATACTGTCATTTATATTTTATATCCTTGATAAAGGCATCATTGCCGAAACATGTAGGGTTGTTTTAAATATATATACTTTAAAGCAAAGCCAGACCTTAAATCGCCTACTGATTGAATTTACCATATATATATATATATATATATATATAATATTTTCGTGACCTTGGTATGATAAGGTAAACTTAATAAGTCGGCGATTAAAGGTCTGGTTCATTACTTCAAAGTATATATATTTAAAACAACCCTACATGTTTCGGAAATGATGCCTTTGTCAAGGGAATAAAAAATATAAATGACAGAATATAAATGTCAAATAATTGAGTTGCTATGGTTTAAATTATTCAAAAATACATTCCAATAATAATAATAAGTCATGCCTTAGTATTCCAAAAAATAGATAGCAAGGTGTGAGCATGTGTGTTGTTCGCTGCCAGCAGCTGGTGTCTCTTTCTGGGTATGAACCTGTGTGTTGGTTGCTGCTGGCAGCTTGCGTCTCTCTCTGGGTATGTGATTTTGTATTTGTGTGACCGCGTAAGTGTAGGGTTTTGTATGTTAGTGCGCTCGTGCGTGTGTTTAGTGACCGGTCGCGTAAATTTAGAGAAATTTAGAGTATTTCAAATAAAACCAAGCTTCATCGGTGAAAAAAGTATGATTTAAAATATTGTCTGTCATTGTTTGAATAAACCATTGGCAAAATTGTTCTTTTTTCATAATCCGTAGGTAATAGATTTTGTACAGAAGTTAATTTATATGGATACATGTGCAAGTCCTTTTTAAAAATTTTTTGACATGTTCCACACGAAAGCCCTACTTGTTGCGAAACTCTGCGAATAGATGTTTGAGGAGATTCGTTAATAATTGGTCTGATATTTTCAATTACGCCGCGACTTCTCTTGAGAGGAGGACCGCTTCCTTTTTTCCTTAAAATACTGCTTGTTTGACGAAAAAGATTTACACAATGCATTAGCGTATCACGGAAAGTTTTATAGCTAGGAACAGTATTTGGATATCTCTCTTCAAACTCCGCAAGGCAATTTTCTATTGAATGCTGCCAAATACCATCAATTTTTTGAGATGTCAGGAAGTAACATTCTACCATAAACGCTTTATGCATATCATTAAAGGCCATTACTTTTTCTTTTGATGAAACTTTAAAATATATATTTGACACTGACAGATGTTTGAAATAACATCTTAATGACTAAAGCTACGACATAATTTTTATATACACGGCCAGCTACGAGTGAAAATTTTAATGATCGCTCGTTATATATACCGTAGTCGACAAATTTTAATTTCTGATTGCGTATAGAGCCTATGTAAATGATGACCTTATTATATCCAACGTTGCCTGCTTTCAAACAGTGGTGGGAGAAGCAGAGTGGTGGACACACATACACATTTAACATGCCCTATCATGCATTATGCCCTATTCCCTAGCAAACATTTATCGGGTGTACAACACTTATTTCTCTACGTGCGTATATTAATAGTGGATTTCAACATGCATATTTTTACAACTCAAGAAGAGACACAAATTATAAAATGGTATTACGCCGGTAGCAGTTCAATAGAAATCATTGGGCGTTTTACTTTTACGTTTGAAAATCGTCCAGTCCCAACTGAAAGAACTATATTAAATATTATTTTAAAGAAGAACGGGTACAAGTGGCGAAAATTTAGTGAAAGTCAGGAAATATTTCCTGTAGATGAATCTAGAAGGTTAGAATTTTGCGAGAGAATGATGAAAGAAATTACTGAAAATGAAAATTTTCTAAAGAATATTCTATTTACAGACGAAACATCATTCTCTTTACACGGGCATCACAATAAACAAACAAATGGCTATTGGTCTAAGGAATATAGACACCTCAATGTACCTGTACATACCCAATATCCACAAAAATTAAATGTATGGGCTGATATTTTAAATAATTCAGTCGTCGGTAGTAGTTAAGCTATGCGGGTTCTGGCCCAAAATCCCATGTATTTTCTTATGGAGGTTCATTTTGCACTTTCAAGGTCGTTTGAGCTGTGACATCATAACTGAGTAACGCAACTAACTTCACGTTGATTATAACCTACTGAGATCAATAAGTAAGGCTGCTAGTAATATAGCAAACTTCACATCATTTGAGGATATCATATATGAGTTCCGAGACCCGTAGGGAGGGCGTCAGGAGTCTGCAAGTGGGTTGTCAGAGGGAGGGGCCTGCGGTGTTGAAAATAATATCAAAACGGCTCTAACTGCAAGAGGTAGCGAGATACCGCTCCTACTTAGGGATGACTCATTATTGATTATAGTTTCATACGCGACCACCGCGAGGCTTCGAGAGCGCTCGCGTATGTAAAATAGTAAAGCTATCACGTGATGATTATTATCTCATTAAATGAATATATATAGCGGAGCATATGTGTATGAGAATAATTCAGTCAGTGTTCATCGTTGAGTTAAGATGCAATCTGTTCAACAAATTAAATCTTCGCTCTTCAATGCTAATATTGAAAATAATAAAGATGCTCTGGCTTCCGAAATTAAAAAATGTAATCAAACTCTCCGAGTATTAAATAATTCATTGAGTAGTGCTAAAGGTGTTGGAGAAAAACAGAAACTGATAGCTGCCATTGGTCAAGTAAAGAGCTTCAAACAAATGTATCGAGCTCATCAAATAACTGGAGGGAGTTACGCGTCGAGGAAACGTACTACTGCTTCTTACCATGTTAAATGGGAGGATATCAAATCGGCGTTTCAAAACCGTATTCAAACTGGAGTTATAATTAATCTAAAACATACCGACCCAATATTATTTATGGAAGATGCTGCTATCTTATTGCAACGAAGAATTTCGAATGTGTTAAAGAAGGAAGAAGCCATCAAGGTGAACACAATGTTTTGTGGCGAATTCAAAATACAGAAAGCCGACCAAGAGATTAATGAATTAAAATATTTTAACACTAAAAATATTGCAATTTACCGAGACACTAGTCTAAAAGAATGGTTTGTTAGCTGCATACAGCAGCCAATTCTCGCCGATCTTGAAGAGTTTCAAGAAAGAGACAGCGGTTGGGCGTTTTCAACAGTCATCAGTCTCCAAGTAAATATTAATAAATTTACACCTCAACTAGGATCATCCTACATCGAATTACCTTCGCAAATTAAAATTAAAAAAGCTTGTGTTAACGTAGAAAATAATGATAAAAAATGCTTCACATGGGCCGTTGTATCCGCGCTATATCCAGTGAGTAAGCACGCGCAAAGAACTACAAAGTATCCAAACCCATCATCTGTGCTAAATTTAACAGGAATTCAATTTCCAATGACGATGAAATAAATTCCACGGTTTGAAAAGCAAAACGACGTATCAATAAATGTTTATATTTTGAAAAAAGCTAATAAAAAATTCGCCACCATACCTACATACCTAACAAAAATGAAACAAACTAAACATGTGAATTTGCTGCTCATTCAAGATTTTTACTATAACGAAGATGAAGTGCATGAGGACAATAATGAATCAACTCCTAGTTATCACTATGTCTGGATTAAGAACCTATCACACCTCGTATCCTCACAGCTATCGAAGCATAAATCAAAAACGGATTTTTGCAACCGCTGTTTACACTACTTTTATATGAAAACCCCTCTGGATAAACATTACGTAGATTGTCAAGAAATGAATGACTGTAAGATCCGACTGCCTACGGAAGATGACAAGTTTATTAAATTTAAAAATTTTAAAAATAAAGTGAAAGCGCCCTTTATTATTTATGCCGATTTGGAGTGTCTACTTGCACCATGTAAAATTCAAAATAAATATCAAGAACATCTACCATGCAGCATAGGTTATTACGTAAAGTGCAGCTATGATGAATCATTATCATTTTATAGAAGTTATCGTGACCAAGATTGTATAGAATGGTTTACTAAGGAACTCAAAGCTTTTGCAGAAGATTTAGAAACAGTATTTTTGTGCCCCATACCCATGGACAAGCTAACATCTGATGAACGATATTTGTATGAAAACGCTACAATATGTCATATTTGCGAAAAATAGTTTAGTTCGGATGAAAAGAAAAAGGTTAGAGATCACGATCATTTGAATGGAAAATACCGAGGAGCCGCACATCAAGATTGTAATATGAATATTCAAGATACACATACAGTTTCGGTGGTTTTCCATTATCTAACCGAGTATGACTCACACTTCATTATAAAGAATTTGGCTGAGGACTTAAAGGGGCGTATAGATGTTTTGCCAACAACCAAAGAAAAATATATTTCATTCACTAAGCACATCGATGAGAATATAATTAAATTTAGATTCAATGATTCTTTTCGATTTATGGCTTCCGAACTCAATACCCTAGCATCATATTTAATAGAATACCCCGAACTTATATCTGAATTTTCTAATCTAAGCGATGAAAAATTGAAATTGCTGACACGAAAAGGAGTATACCCTTACGATTATTTCGACTCAGAAGAGAAATTCAAGGAACCGAAGCTCCCCGAAAAATCTAAATCCTTCAATCAATTAAACGATCAAGATATTTCAGATGAAGACTATGATCATGCGCAAAAAGTATGGAATGAATTTAATGTCGAAAATTTAGGCGAATATTCAGACCTATATCTGAAGACGGATGTGTTACTATTAGTCTGCATTTTCGAACAATTTAGAAGTAGCTGTCTGAAAACATATGGGCTTGATCCAGGACTTTACTTCACCTTACCAGGATTCACATGGGATTGTATGTTTAAACATATTGATATAGCCTTAGAATTACTAACAGATCTAGATATGATTATGCTTATTGAACGCGGGATCAGAGGAGGACTCAGTCAATGTTCTTATAGATATCTTAATGCAAATAATAAATACATGCCAGATTATGATTCTTCCAAACCAATATGGATGGGCAATGTCTCAATATCTACCCTATGGAGGATTTCGATGGTTATCTAATGTCGAAAATTTCAATGTTTTGGATATATCTGATGAGAATGACATAGGATATATTTTAGAGGTAGATTTAGAGTATCCACAAGAATTACATGATTTACACTCGGATTTACCTTTTTGCCCAGAGCATCTGGCTGCTCCAGGACCAAAAGAAAAGAAATTAATGGCTACCTTATTCGGAAAAAAACGATATGTTATTCATTATAAGAATCTAAAACAAACTTTAAGACATGGTTTAAAGTTAACTAACATCCATAGAATACTACAATTTCAACAGCGTACATGGCTGAAATCATACATCGACTTAAACACTAAACTGAGGTCATTGGCTATGAACGACGTTGAAAAAAAATTGTTTAAACTGATGAACAACGCTGTTTTCGGGAAGACGATGGAAAATATACGCAAACATAGTATAGTGAAATTAGTAAATAAATGGAAAGGACGATATGGTGCCGAAGCTTTAATTTCAAAGATCGAATTCAAATCGGCGACTATATTTAATGAGAACTTTGTTGCTGTTGAACTCAACAAAACAGAGATCTATTTTAATAAGCCTATCTATGTAGGAATGGCGATATTAGATATTTCTAAAACATCAATCTATGAATTTCACTATGACTATATGAAATCGGTGTTTGGTGATAAATGTCAAGCAGCCTACACAGATACTGATTCGATTATCTATTCAATTGAATGTTCAGATATCTACGATTTAATCCGTCGCGACTGCCATAGAAGATTTGATACAAGCGATTATCCTAAAGATAATGTTTATAGTATTCCTCTTGTAAACAAAAAAGTTCTAGGTATGATGAAAGATGAGATGAATGGGAAAATTATAACAGAATTTGTAGGCTTGAGATCTAAAATGTATGCTATTAGAGTAGAGGGTAAAGATGCAGTAAGGAAAGCTAAAGGGGTTAAGAAGAACATTGTCAAAAATCGAATAATTTTTGATGATTATATAGAATGTTTGTACAATGCCAATGAAAAATATGTGAATCAAAAATTAATTCGATCCGAAAAACATCTAGTATGTAGCAGTAATCAAACGAAAATTGCTCTAAGTCCTCATGATGACAAAAGATACTTAATAAAAGACAGTAGCAGTTCGTTACCTTGGGGACATCGCAATATTATGTGTATAGACTGAATTATATTTTTAGTTTGTAGATAAATTATTTTATGTATAAACAAGTTTCTAAACTAATATTATATACGTATATTGGAAAAACGAAAATAAAATATTTATTATATATACATATGTCTATTTAATATCCATACCAACAACCGGATCATACAGGGTATCAGAAGATCTATGTTATAGGGGACAGGAGAGGTTGCAACTTTTAAACATTTCGAAATTCAAACATTCTGCTTATACGAATAAAATTTTCATAAGTAATAAATAGAGGGAGGAAAATTATATTTGAAAGTGTTTTTAGCAGGGAATATACATTGTTTATGCAGCACATATACTGGCTTTCTAAACTAAACTTTTCCCCACATTAAATAAAATAATCAGATGCAGTGATGCAGTATATCCTCAAGTGATTTATAATCGCAAAGACTCCACGAAATTTAAGGAGAATACATAAAGGCTTAAACACAAGATGTGCTTATTTTAAGTAGATTGAAAATTAAGTAGATGATAATATATACACTAGGCAATAGCTTTTACACAGAATATATAAATTATATCTCACAACCCATGCATAATAATGATCGTTCAAATATAAGATGCTAGAAATTAAATATGTTTTAATAATTTTTATTAATTATTCTTATTAAATATCAAACGCTTCCGCATTTTGATAGACTCTACAGAGGGTAAATGGTGTTAGAGGGAAATACACCATTAGAGCACCTCCCGCTTAGATAAAAATCTAAACGTCAAAATATGGGCGAGTTTAATATTAGAACTTACATAAAATTGTATATAATATGAACTAAAAGGGGAAGAAGGAATAGTTGAAGTTCCATTGTGTGCTCTCTCCAATTATTTATAGCTGTTGAGCTCATCGAAATTCAAAGACACTAGGAACATGGACAGGTCTACCGTCAAATGATTTATAGTCATAAAGACCCCTTGAAATTCAAAGGCGCTACACAGAGGCTCAAGGTTGACGGCTCTTCCCAGCTAGGAAGATTCCATAAGGAGTTAGCTCTTAAAAGCAATGAAGCTTCCCCAACGTCAGTAGGTTTCTGCCGAAACATTAAGGTGTCGAATGTCCCTTTGGACCGAGCACCACAGTCGAAAGACTGCCTAACGTATTTGGGTAAACTCCTGAAATGACCTGTCTCTTCAACTGATAAGTAGAATAAATTCTCATGTTAACATAAAGTATTGATGCTAAATGCAACCCTGAAATGTTAAAACAAATATTTATCACTATTTATTAAAATATATTATACCCTATGAAGCAAACATACACACCAGTTTTACTGTTAGATCAAATCAGTAAAACTGATGGATACGTTTGTTTCACGGTATATAATATATTTTAATCTAAGTAATAAATATTCGTTTTAACATGCTGCTAAAATATTTTCCACTTAGATTAAAAAATGAAATTTTTATAGGAGTATATACAATCTATAATAGCTATATAGATTGTATATACCCTCTAATATTTACGTAAATCTATTGTGTGAAACACCCATGTGACTCCTCTGAATGATTAGTCGGAGTATATTGTCTTTCTATTATTACGAGCAATATCTAAACACCCCTACCTAGATCGCGAGTTCGCTACATGATCGAACATGTTGATAATGTTTTAATAGGGAATTTTAGATATCACATTCTGTATGTAGAATAATTTAGATTCTTTTATTATATTAACTTAGCGGATAATTACTAAATTTGATTAGATGATATATATATGACTGGTGAAGACTTATTTATATTTTTTCAGCTTGAGAATACAGCATGTCTATTTATAACAACATTTACCTAGCTACATAACAGATACCGAGGCGTAGGAGAGCTGACGAATGTGTTACAATGTAACGCATTCGTCAGTTCTCCTACATCTCAGTATCTGCTATGTATCTAGGTAAATGTTGTTATAAATAAACATGCTGTATTCTCAAGCTGAGAAAAATATAAATAAGTCATCACCAGTTATATATAAAAATGGGATAAAAAATAAAAATTTAAATTTTTATCATCTAATCAAATTTAGGAATTATCCCGCTAAGTTAATATAATAAAAGAATCTAAATTATTCTACATACAGAATGTGATATCTAAATTTTCCTATTTAAACATTATCAACATGTTCGATCATGTAGCGAACTCGCGATCTAGGTAGGGGTGTTTAGCTATTGCTCGTAATAATAGAAAGACAATATACCACGACTAATCATTCAGAGGAGTCGCATGGTTGTTTCACACAATAGATTGACGTAAATATTAGAGGGTATGTACAATCTATATAACTATTATAGATTGTATGTACTCCTATAAAAATTTCTTTTTTTAATCTAAGTGGAAAATATTTTAGCAGCATGTTAAAACGAATATTTATTACTTAGATTAAAATATATTATATCCTGTGAAACAACCATATCCATCAGTTTTACTAATAAATCAGAATCCGAAGGACAACTTTCAACATAATAAAATCGCACGCAGCTTCAAAAACAAATCAGTGAATACTGAAGACTTGCATACAAAATACGGTGGGAGGGCAAATATACCTCCCTCACGTATAATATGTATAATACAGTGGAGGGGCAAATATACCTCTCTCACGTATTTGTATGCAAGTCTTCAGTATTCACTGATTCGTTTTCGAAACTGCATGCGATTTTATTATGTCGTGGTTGTGTCTCGGATTCTGATTTATTAGTAAAACTGATGGATATGTTTGTTTCGCTAGATATAATATATTTTAATCTAAGTAATAAATATTCGTTTTAACATGCTGCTAAAATATTTTTCCACTTAGATTAAAAAAAGGAGTGAGGAGAGAAAGGAGGGAATTATCCCACACGGACAACTGACCGATATTCAACAAAAACCTCTTTCAATAGAAGATATAATGCTTTCCGAACAGGTGTAGGGTCACCTATTCAGAAAAGTTTTAAATATCTTCTATTGAAAGAGACCTTTGTTGAATATCGGTCAGTTGTCCGTGCAGGATAATTCATAAATTTGATTTCTATGATAAAAATTTGAATATTTATTTTTATTCTATTTTATATATAGCGAGTGACGATTTATGTATCTTTTTTCGGCTTGAGAATACAACGTGCTTATTATAACTGCATTTGCTTAGCTAAATGCGTCTATAAATAGGCATTCTGTTTTCTCAAGCTGAAAAAATATAAATAAATTGCTACCAGCCATATATAAAAATTGGATAAAAAAATAAAAATTCAAATTTTTATTATCTAATCAAATTTAAGAATTAGCTCGCTAAATTAATATGATAAAAGAATCTAAATTATCCCACATACAGAATGTTATATCTAAAATTTACTCTTAACATTACCAGACATGTTCAGTCATGTAGCGAGTTTGTAATCTGGGTAGGGGTGTTTAGCTATTGCACGTAATAATAGAACGATGATATACTTCGGCTAATCGTTCAGAAGAGTTGCACGGGTGTTTCACCCAATAGATTGGTGGAAATACAGGGTGCGGCAAAATGATAGGTACTATTTGGGATGTCAATAAAAACCAAACCACATAAACCAAACATTTCATATTTTATTTCTTAAAACTACATTTCATGCTATTCAGGAGCGTTATTTTTTAAAAATGATATCTTTTAAATGACGGCCATTATTGTCGATGCACTCTTGTAGGTTCTCACGGAAGCGCGTCATTACCCGATGGATCATTTCTTGAGAAATTGCGGCAATTTCTTGTCTTATGGCTGCCTTTAATTCTTCCAAAGTCCGCGGACGATGTGTAAAAACTCTCGATTTGAGGTAACCCCAAAGAAAAAATCAGGCGAACGCGGCGGCCAGGCGAGATCACCCCGTAAAGACACCACTTTTTTTGGGAACATGTCTTGAAGAAGATTAAGTGAACGACGCGTGGTGTGCGATGTAGCACCATCCTGCTGGAACCAAAGATGTTCTCGGTGATTTTCGTTCAACTCGTTAACTTTTGGACGCAGGAAATTGTTAATCATATCAAAATATCGATCTCCGTTGACTGTTACCGTTATTACATCTTCTTCGAAAAAGTAAGGGCCCCACACGCCGAATTCAGATATTGCACACCAGACGGTAACCTTTGGACTGTGAAGTGGTCGCTCATGTAATTCCTGTGGATTATTTGCCGACCAATAACGGAAATTTTGCTTGTTTACGGTACCCGATAGATGAAAGTGAGCTTCATCGCTAGACATGAATACAACGCCTCGGGGAATGTTTTGAATAATATCCCGGCATGAATTTGTACGGGTTTCAAAATCTCTTTCTCTTAATTCCTGCACTACCATCATTTTGTACGGATGCATTTGGAGTGAGTTGTGTAAAATTCTTCGAACACTTCTATCGGAAATTCCCAAAGCAGCTGCATGCCTACGAGCTGAACGCCTAGGAGACTGTTGTACGGAATCTCTTACTGCATTCACATTTTCCGGTGTTCTTACTGTCCTTGGTCGGCCAGTAGATTTTCGTTTAAGCGCAGAACCTGTTTCCCTGAAGTTTAGAACCCACCGACGAATTGTTCTTCCATCCGAAACCGCGCCATGCCGAACAACATCAAACTGATTACGGAAGGCACGCTGCGTCGCTATTACAGATTCCCTATTTCTAATAAACTCCTCGACAACGAAAGCACGATGCACTCCGCTCCAAGCCATGTCGATAACTGAAAATTGCATACTTTTGTCTACCTAACGCGACCGCGTGCACAGTGTTGCCGGTTTTACAAAGCGAGCAACCACTATTTGAAATCCTACCTACCTTTTTGCCGCACCCTGTATTAGAGGGTATATATAATCTATATTATATATACTCCTATAAAAATTTCTTTTTAATCAAAGTGGAAAATATTTTAGCAGCATGCTAAAACGAATATTTATTACTTAGATTAAAATATATTATATCTAGTGAAACAAACATACTCATCAGTTTTACTGATAGATCAAATTGATTAGCGTATTACCTCAAATTAATCCGCAGATTTTATTAATTAAATTTGCATAATTAATTACCTAGAGCGAAAGACTTAACGGCAACCGATATTGAATATATCGGTTGCCGTATGTATCGGCTGATCTATCAGTAAAGCTGATGAGTATGTTTGTTTCACGAGATATAGTATATTTTAATCTAAGTGAAAATATCCGTTTTAACATTTCGGGGTTGCATTTAGCATCAATACTTTACGTTAACATGAGAATTTATACCACTTATCAGTTGAAGAGACAGGTCATTTCAGGAATTTACCCAAATACGTTAGGCAGTCTATCGACTGCGGTGCTCGGTCCAAAGAGACATTCGACACCTTAATGTTTCGGCAGAAACCTACTGACGTTGGGGAAGCTTCACCGCTTTTAAGAGCCACTCCTTATGGAATCTTCCTAACTGGGAAGAGCCGTCTACCTTGAGCCTCTGTGTAGCGCCTTTGAATTTCAAGCGGTCTTTATGACTATAAATCATTTGAGGGTAGACCTGTCCATGTTCCTAGCGCCTTTGTATTTCGATGAGCTTAACAGCTATAAATAATTGGGGTAGCACACGATGGAACTTCAACTATTCCTTCTTCCCGTTTTAGTTCATATTATATACAATTTTATATAAATTCTAATATTAAACTCGTTCCATATTTTAACGTTTAGATTTTTATCTAAACGGGGGGTGCTCTAATGGTGTATTTCCCTCTAACACCATTTACTCTCTGTAGAGTCTATCAAAATGCGGAAGCGTTTGATATTTAATAAGAAAAATTATTAAAACATATTTAATTTCTGAGTATTTTATATTTGAATGATCATTATTATGCAAGGGTTGCTAGATATAATTTAGCATCTGACAAAGCGTCCTCGATAACCGCCTTGCAAGCTCCTAGTACCCCCTTTGCAGGCTCCTGATGCCCCCCTACAGGTCTCGGAACTCATATATGATATCCTCAAATGATGTGAAGTTTGCTATATTACTTAATGATCTCAGTAGGTTATAATCAACGTGAAGTTAGTTGCGTTACTTAGTTATGATGTCACAGCTCAATACAGAAAATACATGGGATTTTGGGCCAGAACCCGCATAGCTTAACTACTGTCGGTCCTTTTTTTATCGATGGCACACTTGATGCACACTGATTGCCCAGCTCATTGTGCCAGAAATGTAAAGGAGTTTTTGAGAAACACCTTCAATGGTCGTATTATAAGCAAGGATTGCACAATGTCACAGTTTCTTAATATTAATCTTCATGTTATAATATCTGGTAACTTAATTTTCGGGCTTAGCAAATGGTTTTGTTCAGGTTCAGTTACTGTTTATTAATTGCAATTAATGTTGTAAGGATGTTAGGTCTAAAATCTAACAACGCAATCAACATGTTTCTACATTTATATTTGTATAAATGCATCCATTATTAGATTAAAAAGTTTAGAAATCTCAGTCTAACAAATTAATTAAGTTTAAAATTCGTAAATTTTTTAGGCAATTTTTGCAAATTCGAATTATGCAGAAATAATAGCTCACATCATACTGTAGAAATTAGACAACCAAGTTTACATATTACATATTGCATGACAGAATTCAAATAAATGTTACTCCAGACTGCTTTACCTATATTAAGACATCTTCAAAGATGAAAAGGTGTTTATAATCAAATGGAACTTATTACAATCATATAAACTACAAAGCACTTATATATAAAAACAAAGTGCCAAAACACAGCTTTTTTTTAGATAGTGTTACATACACAATTCTTGACCAAGCTATTTAGTCCACTGGGAAACTTACGACATCTATGTAAAATTCAAAGACAGGCAAAGTGTATAGAAAATAATAATAATATTTTTCCAACGAAATTGTGTTAACAAATCATGTAACAAACGCTAAATATAAGATATAACTTTCCATATAAGTTATAACATATATATTATTGTTTCATACACTTCCAAAAACGAATAGATTGATATGGAAGGAAAGGAATTTCGTTTTTTGATAAAACACTACTTTTTGCGTGACCGAAAAAAAACCGAAGAAAACGTAAAAAAAAGATTATGGTGATTCTGCGCCTTTGCATGAGATGATTCAAAAATGGTTTGCTGCATATCGTTGTGGTCATATGAATACGGATGACGTTGAAGGCTCAAGTCTCTCATTTACGGCGACTACTGAGCAAATGATATGGTGTTGAAAAGTCGCCAATTGAAAGTACGTGAAATAGCTCGGGTTGTAAACATTTCCACTGAACGTATATTCAATATCTTACACGACTATTTGGGTATGAAAAAGTGATTGGCAAGATAGCAACGCGTTTATTGTCAAACGACCAAAACAAATTCGTGCGACTGTTTCAAAAATAATATTAAAATATACAAGCGCAATTAAAGTGATATATAACTGTTGCAAAAATATAGATCCATCGGATCACGCCAAAAACAAAAAAAAAACAATCGAAACAATCGACTTTCATTTACAAACGAGACCCAGAAAAGCAAACGTGATTCTATCCGCCAGAGAGGTTATGACCACGGTGTTTCGGTAACATAATATATATCTATTATTTGAAAAATAGAAAAATGCTTACGTGATCGTATTATGCCAACTTATTGGTGAAGAAAAAGTGTCGTTTCATCATAATAATGCACCGGCTCATTTTTCTGCAAGCGAAACCGCCAAATTGGACAAATTACATTGGAATTGTTGTCTCATCCTCCATATTCGCCTGATCTGGTTCCCTGTGATTTTTGAATTCCGAGTTTCAAAGATTCCACTTTTTGTAAAGCATAAAATTGTTGGTATATTGCTGGAATAAGTACACATATAGAATTGAGTGACAATTATGTAGAAAAATAAAACGTTTTTCTTGTACCAACAACAGTTTTTCAATTTAAATAGAGTTACGTTCTCATCAAGTATTTCTCTTATGCGTTTAAGAATGATCTTTATAGTTTAGATGCAAAAGTAAAAGGTTTAGTATGATCTCCCTTATCTTTCCTGACGGCTACTACTTTAGTAGTACCTACGCTTTCCATTGTTTACGCTTTCCCTGTTTATTGTTTTATCAGATGTTCTCAATAGTAGGTGTTGTTTAAAGGGGTCTATTAGCTAGCTAAAGTTCATCCAAATAGACTGACTACAATATCTGTCTCCTTTCAACTCAGTAGATTAAAAAGAATGATTTCATTAGAGCAAGCTTAGGGTGTAAATCCACAAAAACACATAACATGTTCTTAATAATAATTTGCTTATGCTTTAGGAAATATGCTTCCCAAAAACCTTTCTAAGGTGAAGGATATGGATGTTAAATTTAATACTGCACTAACTTTCAATTATCATATAGTTACTAAATGTAGTAGATATGTATATGGTATTCACATACTCAAAAAGAATTTTTACTCTACTGGGGTATTTATGTCATTGTTCAGTACCAAAATTAAGTGGCCGTGTTTTAAACCTTGAGAGTTGTGGAAAGCTGAAAACACAGAGGACAATCAAGGCTAAGTGCAAACAGTACCCTGAGGAGTGCCTTCCTAGAATCCTTGAATCACTCATGAACATTCGAGATGAACGATCCAAAGTTTGTACCGAACATTTAGCAAGAACCAGACTGAAGGTGCTACAGCCCAGATATCAGTCCTTGCCTTTTCCTATGTGAAGAACAGGCCGAAAGGGAGGAACTTTTCCAACGATAAATACGAAAATGCATAGAATAAGGTGGAAATTATTTTGAATGATTGCGAAAATTAAAGTACCATCGCAAAAATCTTAAAAACACCCTTTGTACCCGTAACAACTAATTTACCAAAAACGTATTTCTCTTTATTATCTCCACCTTAACTACTAACAACTAAAATGCAAATTTTTTGTTTCTTGGAATTCTTATAAGTTTTATAACATATTGCTATGAATAGTGGTTTGTAGGTTTACTGCGCCGCCATCCACAACTAGTTTACCCAACTAGGTTACTCAGCCGGTTGATTTCCAAATATGAGACTTCTAACTTCTCGGGTTCCAATCGGAAACTCGTGTTCTACGGAATATACTAGGCGCCAGTGAAAAATTCACAATAATTTACATACTTATTTTTAATTAAACATCAGTAAAGGCCAGAACACAAAATTAAACACAGGATAAAATTTAAACTGAATATTTAATACAAAAAATAAAAAAGAAAAAAAAATCTATCTTTATAAAGTATAAAGATTATGTATTTTACAATAATACATGAGGTAAAATATATTCACTGTAATATTGACAACTGAGTGAATGAAAAACTTCCTCTGTATTAACTCCGATCAAACTTATATAAAAATAATAAAGTTTATTTTTAATTTCTCCCCAGAGAACCACACTGTATAATCAAATCTGATTCAGGATCAAAATTTACACATACGCAATAACATGTACAAAAAATAACCTTGAATCCCGTCGAACAAACTTTTCAATTTATAATTATTACAAAGAAATGTTAATAATAATCTTTATTATTTATCTCTAATAATTAAGACAATTTCCTACTTGTTCCAAAACAATAGAACTACAATTAATATAATCTGATTTTTAAATTTATGTCGACAAAAAAATGATTCTACTTACAATTTGGAAACAGACGAGAACAGTTGTTTAATCTTTTAAAAATCATGAAATTACGAGAATAAAAATCTCTAAAATATATCGGGAAATGAATATCAAAATACAATCAATTAATTAACACATTCAAATCAATCCGAACTAATTTAAATATAATATATATATCTTTCAATAAACACAACTGTCTCATTTAATAGCAGATCTTCGTCTCCCTGAATTCACCAAGGCCTCTCGATCAGATCGACCTCGAATATAAAAAACCAGTTTTTATATTCGCACATTTAAATACATTTTAAAACATATCGGATATACACGTATCTCCAAAAATAAAAGTACATTTATTTTAAACGATTATTTAAATATTATTTTTAGAAAAAATCCATAGCACAATGTTTTAATGTGCTATTCATAACATATGACTACAATTGTATGTTATTGTCAAACGCATAATCAGTAATAGTTAGAGCCAAAAATCAATAACTAAGAAGAATTAATCGTAGTAAATCTGTTCTAAGGACAGCATTAGTTATAACTAAACACCGGCATAACTAAACACCTATGGTCGGCTTATATAGGCGTGGACACGTAGTACATGAACAACTATTATGGTGTGTAGTTGTTATAGACGTATTTACGAATACGCTTAAGCGTAACGAACGGAAAACATTTTTCTAAATAACACCCACATTTATTTCAATAAAGCCAACGCAGTGACGCTGCTGCTTGCCTACCAAATTGACGGTGTTTAGTTATAACTGATCACCAGAGAGTGGACTGAAGCGATTGAATGACGAAATGCCCCGATAAAACGTTGTGGCGGGTCAGGTATAGTATGCATGTTATAACAGCCCTACTATTTGCTTGTTCGCTTGCATTCGTCGAGCAGGTATTTTTATTTCGGTCGTTATTAATAGTACATTGTGTGTATTCCTTCATAAATTAAATTCAACAGTGGCGTATAAGACGGAATATACATTTATATATTATTTCGTTAGACTTCTTGAAATAATCGCTTAAAAAATTATATCCGCTAATTTTCAAAGGGTATTCTCGTGTTTACATGCTGTTATTATACATGCATATACATATATGTATTTATTTTTCTTGAGATAGTATATTTTCTATTCTCTTCTATAAGGGATTGTTTTTGGTTTTGTTTTTTTCAGTGTTATTTGGTTACAACTTTTACTACTTTAAAAAATCCGTTTTATATTGTTATATTGTATATTTATCCTATAGTTTTTATAGTAAATTTAATTTACTATCTTATTTTTGGAGTAGTTTTCGTTTCTTCTTTTTAGTCCATTTCTTTCTGTTCTTAGTATTTTTCTTTATTTTCATTAACGATGGAGAATTCTCGTAGGGCAACTATGGTAGGATGGATTAGAGGCGATACAGATTGATTGCATATTCGTAATGATACCGAGATATATTGCAGTGCCTGTTCATTAAGTTTAAAGCGTTCACAAAAGTGTAATGTGCAGAGACATGTTTCTTCGAAAACTCATCAAGATCACATATGACCATCTGAACCTGACACTTTTAACGAAGAACTGTGTGAAGCTTTCATGGCGGCCCATATTCCATTCAATCCAGTCCTCAAGAGGTTTCTTACAAAATATACTGATCGGCATATACCAGATGAATCTACTTTACGTAAATACAACAACCAAAATGTTATTTGAGAACCATTGAAAAAATACGCGCCAACCTATCTGGTCATTATCTTTGGGTAAGTGCAGACGAAACAACGGATGTAATGGGATGATATGTGTTAAATGTAGTTGTTGGTATTCTTCATTCGACAACTTCATACCAACCATATTTAATTGCAATTAAAATATTGACAGTCGTAAATGGTGAAACAGTAGCAGAAGTAATATTCTGTCATCGGATAACAACTATAAACACAAGATAGTATTATTTTTGATTAATGATTACATGTTAAAAAAGGGGAAGTTATTCACGCAATCTTATACCAATATGCCGCACGTTACATGTGCAGCACATGCACTACACAAAGTATGTGAATACATCAGGGCTCCTTTCCAAATGTTGACAAGTTAGTTTCATAATTTAAAAAGATATTTCTCAAAGCACCTTCACGCGTGGCATTATATAAAGAAATACTTTCAAAGTTGCCTTTACCGCCAGTACCTGTATCAACTAGGTGGGGAACATGGCTAGAAGCAGAATTTTTCTATTCACAACACTTGAATGAATTAAAAAACTTTTTCATTTTCAAGATGATGACACTCAAAGCGTTTCTAATTGTAAACACCTGATACAAACTGAAAATTTACAAAACCAGCTAAACTTTATTGCAAATCAAAATTTTAACTTAAAAGAGGCGATAATTAACTTAGAAACCATTATCGATCGAATGAAAAGTATGCTTTCTAAATTTGGAAACAAGCAGAGACAAAAAGTTGATGCATATTTAGCAGAAATCCTGATTTTAATATATTATATCAATTCTGCACAGAACCGATTGAAAAATCTATATATTCGAAGTATGGTGCACCTTTGCAACATTTTAATCACGCACCCATTACCAGTTGTGATGTGGACGGACATTTTCTATTTTTAAAGACGTTTTAACATCTAAAAGAACTAATTTAACACAGGAACACCTTGAACAAATTTTAGTTGTTCAAAATGTTTTACACTTTCAATGTTTCACAGAAAATACATACATAGTTTTGAGTTTTATTCCTTGTAAATTATTTTTATTCAAAATTCGATACGCAATTCGCTTGTCAGCATTACTTTTGTTTCAGCAGTAGTTGCTGCTGGTTACCAAACCGTTTATTACATTCGCTCTGCTGTGCATTGACAGATACATATTAACTGAATATGCAGGTATGTGCCACTTATGCAGTAGCCACACGTATCAAATTGTTCGAAACTGACGGATCGCTTACAGAAATAAACCTATTGCGAATACAAGGCGCCTATAGGCTATGAATCATTAATCGCTCGAGTCCGCTCTCTGCTGAACACATAGTGTATATGGGCATGTACAGTTAAGCTCACATAAATCTAGTCCTAACCTAACTTGTTAAAATTGTCAAAATTTTCTAATATTGCTTAGTGTTTATTAATCTTTTTTTGAAAGACAAACCAAATGTCAAGTAATTTTTTAATATAATTTAGAACACACAAAAGAAACTAATACTTAATTGATCCGCCATTCGCATCAATTACTGCCCTTGACCATCTAGGTACAGAATCAATGAGACTTCTTAAAAAATTAGGTTTTTCAACAATGTTTTTCAGGTATTTTCAATAGATTCCCGTAATTGTTCCCTATTAATAAATCTTATACGAGATCTATGAATTTGCTTTGTAATTTTTTTATATTTTCTCTCAAATATTCAAACAAATTGTGATTTTCTACATCAGTTGATATTCTTTTAAGACCAGTTCCGCGTTTGTGACATATACTGCCTTCATTTTCACATTTTTTTAACTTGTAGTACTGTAGATTTGTTCAATTAAAATTCTTCTACGACTTGTTTAATGGTGCGACTTTCCAAATTTAATAAAATTTGTACTTTGTCTGCCGAGTCAGTTTTCTTGCGACTTTGGATATCAAAAAGTGACAAATGTCATTTTGACACTACAAGAATGAATTACAACAAAATAAAAATTAAAAAATGGTTTATATTAGATTTATGTGAGTTTAACTGTACATACATTTCGGTTCTAACTAAAATTTAAGGAACCAAAATGAATTATTAATCTAATTTATAAGCATATGCCCGAACACTTGTTAATCCAAGAATGATTCCAATCTCTTTATTTTTTTCGATGATCTTTTGTAGGAACGGAAATTGATGCTTTTTAAAAAAATAGGTTTATATTTAAGGATTGTATATTTTCAAAGACTAATTTTAACACATTAAGACTTTAAAATAACACTTAATAATTAATATAAAATTAAAATTTATAGCTATAGATTCATAGTTACAATAAATAATTATTAAACACCTAAATTAATACAATACTAATTAATTGACATGAGAGGTCATTTCAAAGGATGTAGTCCAAAGTCTGAAAAAAAAAATAAAAATGTAGTATTCACATAAAATTCACAAGAAATGTAGACTAAAATAAATTATAATTAATTTTAGACTTTAATAATTATTAAAAAAATTCGTAATCAATATTATGGATTGAAACTTGTTAAGGTGTTATTTAATGATACGAAATAGTTAAAATAACGTTTCTTTCTGGAAGCTCTGCACTTATTATTTCATGATTGCACTTTACAACGAATACAAATACAAACGAATATACTGGGTGTCCCATGACATGACTACCACTGTTTAAGATGTATTACTAAAGCAATTTCAAGTTAAAAAAGTCTAATGAATATATGCTCATAACTGAGCTACAAGCATTTATTATTCCTTGTGACAGTGAACGCCAATTAAGTTAATTTAGCGTGTTTATTTCTTAGTGTTACATTAAAATATTCTTAAAAGCATGTTAAAATGAAATATATGCCGATATTCATTTCTTTACGGATTGTGTAATGGAAATAGCAACCAATAGTTGATGAATATTGTAGACGACTTCCGTAGAGTACCTTATAGAACTGTTTTTTGCAATGTCCATAGATGTTTAAGAGAAACAAGCAAGTTTCCTGCATCTACTTCCGAACGTTCCGTGCAACAAGAGCTTGCTCAAGAAGAAGCAATACTTAAAATGGTTAACCCTGAACCTTCCACTAGTGTTTGAAGAATATCTAACAGACCGCATGAGAGTATGGAGAACTTTACACAATTTTGGTTTGTACCAATATCTTACCTATACAAACTTTAAAGCCTGGCGACTACGCATTAAGGCTTGAATTTAGTCACTGGTTAGTGAGAAATCGAAGGCATTGTCAGAAAATATTGTGTAGTAATTAGGCCTCCTGAAACGGCATTAATAATATCAGAAATTCACTTTGTTGGGGACTTGAAAATCAACGGCAAACTAGGGAATTCTATTTTCACGACAGATATTCGGTGAATGTTTGGTGTGGTATTATTGGCGACTCTCTCATTTGTCCGTTTATAATCAAACAGCGTTTCATGCCCATTTATGAATTACATTTCCTGGAAAATGAACTTCCAACATTACTGGATGACGTTCCTCTTAATGTCATATGACGAATGTGTATACAGCACGATGGCGCACATTTTGATAGATAAGTAACAGATTTTCGTAATCAAAATTATACGAACTACTAGATTGGAAGAAGTTGAGCTGCTACTTTTCTACCAATGTCATAATTATCGTCTGGTCTTTAACTTTAAATTTTTTAGTTTACATCATTCTAAAACTTTCCTATTTTGGTAGCATTTCAGAATATACACTATTATTAAAAGATGCGATTTACTTTAATTTTAGTTCATTAATGTAAGTAACATATTTTTCTATTGTTTTCGATATTCCAAATGTGGCTGTTAAAGCTCTTATTCTATTCTGTATTTTTCCACAACTTATTGCAAAGTTTTGACTGTCCAAATCTAAAATTTTCGGAAGAATTTTATGCCGTTAATATTGAATATACATATATAATAAATCTTAAAATCTGCATATGCATATTATTAAATATTAAATAGATATTATTTATTAAAGATATTGGTGTATAACAGTGTTCTAGTCAAGATTTCATCATAGTTAACCTCATAATCTAAAATTAAAACATATAGTACATAGATTGCATGCGAATGGATTTTTAAATTCAAATATTTACAATTTTCACTATTTATTTACATAATTTTATATTTAAAAGCCGTAATATCCTCTATTAGTTATGCTTCAGTACGAAATTTCGCTATTAATCTAGCCACATATAATAGACCGAAGTTTTTCTTGCATCATTTAGTATAAATAATTTAAAGTTATTAAAGTTGTGCATACATACCGATTGATTTAAAATACCTTGCAAAATGCGGTGATACATATTCAAACAGCTGTATTATGAAATCCACATTGTTTATTATTTATTGACCAATATCGTACAATAGCATTATTATTTACGATATTTAAAATCAGACAGTATATACATCTTACAATTGTGTTTTATACACTACTATAAGGAGTGACAATAATAATTAATAATCATCTCAAGTGGAAATATTAATATAAAATTTAAAAAAATATATACAAAGTATTACAAAGGTATCAAAATTACTGTATTTTTTACCATATCTTATTGTTTCCATTCATTGGTTTCAGTTGTATTTTCAATGTTACTTTCAGTCACATTTTGCATAGCATTTTCCAAACAAAACAATTTACCATCGCAAGATAATCGATTTAAATTATTCTTCTGGGGAATAACCAATAAAGTGACACACAAAATAACATTTCTGTCCGAACTATCTGAAAAATCTAAAGTATTATTAAATTTTTCCCTTTCGAGAGATCCGGATAATACTGTAATATTCGCTGCGCAAGGTAAATACGTCGGTTGATTATCTTCACATTTATCACAGGGTACTGATATATCTACACAAGTTTTAGCTTCACCATCACAGGGCACGATTGCTGAAGATACACAAAATGTAGTTCGATTGTTGATGCAAAGTGGTTGAGCGTGACTATTGCAAAGTGCAGCGGCGTCTTCAAAGCATGGCACTACAGAATCGTTTGAAAGAACAATATTTCTAGAATATTCATCGGGTAAATTTGTGTAATTATACGCCGTATAACGGATGCCATTCACCAATCCATTTAATATACTCCACCTCGCCAACCCAGTCAAGACATTTTTATAAGCATTTTTTACATAATCTCTATTACCATAACCGTATCCATAAGTTGGATAGTCACGATTTTCGTAAAGAGATAATCCATTAGAATGTTGTGTTATGACAGGATATTGACTCAAATTTTTGAAGCTGTTGTAATAATGTTTGATAATAACACCTCTGGGAGGTACAATACCTATATTCGTCGTTTCTGTATAACCTTTGAACGAATTATTTTTTCCATATTGAAAAGCACTTCCGTAAGTATTAGCGATTTTATAATAATTATGAGCATTCGTGGGATAATTGCTACTTAACTCTGATGAATGGCCAGGATGATGGAAATGCTGAACAGCAATTCCGCCGTTGCTATTTTCTTGGTGCGATACTTCGTTTCTTTGGTATTGTGGTCTTTGAGGATTTAAGGAATCCGCTTGTGATATGTGCCTTTTAGCTATCGGATGTAAAAAATCTAACACTGATCTAGTTTTAAAACGAAACACTTTCGGCCCATCGTGAATCGACGGTATAGGCGCGTTTTCTAATTTGTGGGATAATTCGACATTATGGTTCTCCGAATGGCGATCTTTGTCTTCGTGTTTCATAATACGATCTTTGTTGCATTCTGTTTGATGCAACAAAACTAAACATAACAGAAATGAAACGATGAATTTATTTCGAGTGAGCATCTTCGACTGAAGGCAGTGTTTACGTGACGGTCGACTTTTTAGTTTTTGTCATTAATAGAATGATGACGGGTCGTTTATCAGTTTCCTCCTCTTGTTAACGGAGTGCGTCGTAGATGAAGTTGAAAGTTCATATGATAAGAAAAGACAAATTCGTATTTGTATTGTGTGATTATATTGGCTTAATATAATAAAGAATGGAATAATACTGATTTATTTATTGTCTGAAGAAAGGAAGGTTAAATATTTTAACGGTTTTAGTTGTGATAATTAATACAAACTTAATTAAATATTGCATTAATTATGAAATAATCACACTAATTATTACTATTTATTATTACTAATATGCGCATATTGTTAGTAAAAATTCAAATGAATTAATTCAATTTCGTGTTTCTAATTACCACCATCGGTTCTATAAAATTCCAATTAAGTTAAATTACACTGAAGAATTTAGAATTTCACACAAGTATATAATTTATTTAACAAATATATGATATACAAAGGTATACATAATATGTATATGTATATGTATGTATGTATATGTACAGTTCCTGTTTATTAAATTAGAGTAAAAATTTATAAAATACCTCCTATGAATAACGAATTCAAATTAGTGTATATTAATTGGTAAAGATCTGTATTTTTGATCCAATTACATTTTATTGGATAAATGACATTGTACAACAAAAAAGTTTATCTTAAATACTAGTAAGTACAGAAGACAAAATGAGTGACGTACCAAAGGCGTGCGCTGATAGTGGGTAAATAAAATAAAATAAAAGATAGGTTAAATATTCGCAGCATTAGGCATGTTTCCACAGTTGTTTCAGCAAACCGTGGTCGAAACTCTTTCATTGGAGACTGCGGCTTAGTAAAACATTAAAAGAAGTATAGAACCTCTTACCACACTAATATGTGTATCATAGATACATATTTCCACAACTGACTTGTCATATTCAGTAGGAAGAAGTTACAATGTTGAACATTTTGAAGCAGACGTGATAGAGAAACCGATTTATTTGTGGTTATTAGCAATTTATAAGCCAACAGAAATATAAGTAAAGAAAAAATGAAAAGTCAAAATTTTTATACAGTCGTGGCGTGGTTTTCCCACCTTTATAAATTCTATTTTTAGATTATTGATTAAGACATAGGAACAAAGAAAAGCACTTGTCACGTTAAATTAAATTTATTTGTACTGTGTTTATTGACTATTTTCCGATTTGATAAAATGATAAAAAAGTTTATTGAATTTTAATTTTGATGTGGATAAAAAAAGACCAAAATTTATATTTTCTCGGAAATAGAATAAATAACAAATACTTTTTGCCAAGCTTTAACGAAAAACAAAGAAAATATTTACATTAGAATTTGAGAACTGACCGCGTTATAATCTTTCAGTCTTATATAATTGCAATATGCTCAGGGATACCGAAAATATTAACGGTAATCTTCTTGCTACGAATTTTTTCACGAACAATTTTTGTCGCAGTAAATTTATTTTAATAAACTCAACATTCGTTACCTGTTACGACGTTACCTTGCAAATGATCTGCAGAGAAAGCGTGCAAGAGTATCTTCGTATCAATTGCAATGATCTGTTTTTTTGAACTGGTATTAAGTTGTGGAATATCCACAGAGGACATAGTTTCGGTACACCAAAGTCGTTATAGAAAATAGTGTTTCTTCTTTTGTTATGTTGCGCATAATCGCAATATTTGTGTCAGTGACATTTTCGGATACGCTGTGTGAAGCTAATTCTTCAAAGATTCAAGGCCAAATCGAAGTTCAGATCTTCCGCTGTCTTCTTGAATAAGTTGAAACACCATTACTGGCTTAACCCATGCCTAGAGTAGCTCAAAAAGTTTGCTATTACATTTCATTGAGGCGTTTAATTGAACAAGCTGCAATATTTTTTAGATCTGTCACTCACAAAAGAAGAAACGAAGAAATGTTCCTACCTAGTGACTAGGCTTCATATTAAGAAAATATAAAATAGAAATAAAACTACGGTTAAAATGTTCACTTTTTAATACTTAATACTTACGTTACGTTAGGTAACGTACTCTTTAGCTGTGAGTACCTGATGAAGCCACTATGCTGGCGAAATAATTGTCGTGTTACGATTAAGTATTAAAAAGTTAAGTATGGATCTTCATCAAGTAAAAGCCGAACCCGACGTTCTGCAAAATAAGCAAATAATATTTAAGTATCTTTAAGATCTATATAAAAAATATAATAACGAGAGTAATCATTTTATCACCTCAAAAGTGTTTCTGTAAATTTTGTCCGGATGGTATAATTTGTTTAATTAACAACATAGTAACATTTCAGAACTATTTTCAAAATACTTTATTACTAATAAACTAAGTAATAGGGATCTGAGCGCAAATTTGGAAATTCCTGCAATTATATTCTAAATATTTGTCAATGCATTTAATTTTATACAAACGCTTAATTACACTTGTCGATAAACTCTACAGTCTCTATCACTATAAACGGGGCCAGAATTTAGAAATTGCTGCCACTTAAAAAATCGGTAGAGAACTATTAAACTATTTATGTACGTAAACAGAAAGAAATTTAGAATAATATACTGAACATAAAGACTAAACTTAACATCTAAACTTAAATAAATTTCTAATGCATATACCGTGTGTCCCAATTTCGATGCTCACCATTGGTATCTCGGTTATTAGAAGATATAGAACAACGGTTAAATGGGGAATGTTTTGCAGAATTCAATACTCGCGGCAAATCTCATTTCAAATTTGACCTAACTTTTTAAATTTTTAAAATATTTTGAAAAATCAAAAATTTGCCGATTTCGTTATTGCTCAATAACTCGATAACGCTTAGTCTGACCTCTTTTAAAGTTTTACATTGTTCAGACACTTTTTTAAAACAAATTATTTGATACAAACAGAAACCCCCGATTGTCATTTGTTTTTAAGTTATTACCACTATCTTTTGTTTTTCATATGGCGGCCATATTGGATTTTGGGTTTGTTAGGTAGTCCTCAAAATGTGCTTTTCAACGATGTATAACATGCCTGAAAAATTTTTATTTATAAGGAAAATATTAATAAAAACGTAAATGAATCTTTAATATAAAATTAGTAGGCTGAAAAATTAAATACCAATGTCAAATGAAAGTGAAAAGATATTCTAAGTATAGCAAACGCCAATTAAGTTGGCGCGAGGAGCGGTAAGTTCGCGCAGGATTAAAAATAGTGGGGAGATTTGTATTTGGTTTTACATCAAATGTCAGATAATTCTATCCTCTGAGCATGTATCACTAGCAAAGACATTATGTTCCGTCAAACGTCAATGACAAATGTATTCTGAGAATGAAACAAAACGATAACCTGTCAAAGTACAATTAGTGCTGCAGAGATAAGTTAATTAAAACTACTTGTAGTTAGTGATAAGTAATTATTGTCAAGTATTAAGATTTATAAGTATTGATAATGGCACATACATATTCAAACGAAGAAAAAGTTGATATGTTGGAGGTGTATTTCAAAGCAAATAGAAACACTAAAAATGCGTGCACGAGTTATGCAGAGCGTTTTCCAGAAAGACAACAGCCACACAGGACAATTTTTAGAAGACTAGTTAGCAAATTAAAAAACTTTGGAAGCTTCGAACAAAAACGAGCTAACTATGAAGTTAATGATGCTGATACACGTCTAAATAATATTTTGCAGAACGTTAGGAACAATCCCAGCACATCAGTTCGTCGTGTGACACGAGAAACAGGGATTTCAAAATCTACTGTTCACAGAACCTTGACGAAAAACAAGTATCACCCTTACAAACCAACAATTGTACAAGGTTTAAGTGATAATGACAATCTCCGACGATTACAGTTTAGCAGGTGGTACCTTCAAAAATGTGAATATGACGCTAATTTTCCTAGGAAAATACTATGGACAGATGAAACACGATTTACCAATTGTGGAGTGTTCAATAGAAATAACTATCATCATTGGTCTACAGAAAATCCACATTTGGTAAATCAAAGAAGATTTCAAGTTCGATTTGGTTTTAATGTCTGGTGCGGTTTAATTGATATGACATTTTGTTTACATTTTTTTGTTTTTTTAAACTATTTTTTTGGTTTTAGATAATCAGTTAATAGGTCCTTTCATCTTTGATTACAATTTAACTGGTAACAGATATTTGGAGCTACTAACAAACGAGATAATGCCTGCTTTGAGGCAAATTATTAATCCTGAGAACATGCAAAACATCTGGTTCCAGCAAGATGGTTGCCCGGCCCATAACACTCGTAACGTGCAACATTTTTTGAGAGAAAACTTTAATGAGAGAGTGATTTCAAATAATGGACCCGTGCAATGGCCTGCGAGATCACCCGACCTTACCCCGCTTGACTTTTATTTATGGGGTACCACTAAAAACGAAGTATTTGATTTTGAACCGCCAGAAACTCGGGAAATTTTAGAACAATGAGTACTAGATGTGCTACGATCAGTAAACGGAAACACGCTACGTAGAGTTTGTAACTCTACTCGAACAAGGTGTCAAAATTGTGTGGAACAGAATGGTCGTCATATTGAACAATTTCTTTAAGTGAATGTGAACTTTAAGTTCTGTATCTTTACTTTTTATTTCTATAATTTTTTTATCGTTTCGTTTGTTTACAGTACTTAGAATATCTTTTCATTTTCATTTGACATTGGTGTTTAATTTTTCAGCCTACTAATTTCATATTAAAGATTAATTTACGTTTTTATTAATATTTTCCTTAAAAATAAAAATTTTTCAGGGATGTTATACATCGCTGAAAAGCACATTTTGAGGAGTACCTAACAAACCCAAAATCCAATATGGCCGCCATATGAAAAACAAAAGATAGTGGTAATAACTTAAAAACAAATGACAATCGGGGGTTTCTGTTTGTATCAAATAATTTGTTTTAAAAAAGTGTCTCAACAATGTAAAACTTTAAAAGAGGTCAGACTAAGCGTTATCGAGTTATTGAGGAATAACGAAATCGGCAAATTTTTGATTTTTCAAAATATTTTAAAAATTTAAAAAGTTAGATCAAATTTGAAATGAGATTTGCCGCGAGTATTGAATTCTGCAAAACATTCCCCATTTAACCGTTGTTCTATATCTTCTAATAACCGAGATACCAATGGTGAGCATCGAAATTGGGACACACGGTATAGAATTTTGTTGTAACCCGTTTTTGGTTTTTACTGTTGCGTGCAATTAAATAAATATTATTATTATTATTATTGTTATTGTTATTATTTTTATTATTATTATTATAGAGATAAAATCAATAGCGCAAAATTTTGTTATATAAACCAAGTTTAGAAAAGTTTTAAGATATAAGGATAATAATCATTCTTGAAATGCAGCTTGAAATTTGTTTGCATGAAAGTAAGTTCTTCAAACGCTTTAGCTTTCGCTAAATTATTACTACTGCCATGTGTATTAGTGTCAAGCGCTTCTCTTTAATCCTTTTTAATTTTAATCCTGTGGGCTATCTTGAAAGTATGGATCTGTGTTGCCATCATATTTTGTAACTATAAGACATTAATTAAGTCACGATCTTTTTCATCTCTGAGAAGCCTTATTTTATATAACTTATCTCCCAACTCTTATCAGTTAGGTGACTATTATAACTTCTTTTTGTAAAATAAAAGTTCAATTCGCGTAAAGTTTCGCACAATTCTACCATGGTTAAATTTGGTAAATTGCTGTCCCTCCATATTGTTTCTAATGCTATTTTGTAGTCATTATATTTTTTAAATATAAAGAATGAAAACATGTATGATATCCTGATTTGTTCTTCGATATTTTCCTACACTGTTGGCTCATCTAAATTTGCAACTTGCCTCAATTCGTCTGGTTCATTACTTCAAAGTATATATATTTAAAACAACACTACATGTTTCGGCAATGATGCCTTTGTCAAGGGAATAAAAAATATAATCGCCGACCTATTAAGTTTACCTTATATATATCTATATATATATATATAAAAACGCAATGTAAATGAGAATTAATAACTATTAAATTCCCACATTACATGCAATTGCCGTTATAATTGGTTGTATTAATTTCTACAAATGACAAAATCACATTTGCCTAAGAATGCAGACACAACACGTTGCGACGCCAACCGTCCAGGTTGTCCGGACAAATGAAAAATGTGTGAAAGTCATATTCATTCGGAATTTGCAGATATCGGTATTTCATAGTTTTTACTAATCATCAGTGCATATTATCCGGAAATAGACATAACTTTCATTTCTATACTGTGTGTACATATACGAATTATGAAAAACCCAATGTAAATGAGAATTAATAACTATTAAAATCACACATTACATGCAATTGCCGCTATAAATAATGATATATATAAGTATATATATATATATATATATATATATATATATATATATATATATATATACTACAATTGTGTTCTCCTGGAATTTAAAATACTTATGATTAGGTACTGGACATAAAAGACTGAACAATTGATATAGCTAATCTATAAGATCACACAGTTATTTGCCATCAATATTAATTCGGGTGTTTAGATCAAGAATAATTAAGGTAATAGATGCTTCATTAATAATTTTTAAAATCTTTAAATAAATGCGAATGTGCTTGACCAAAGATCAAAACATGTGTCCGAAAATTTCTAATTGTATTATTTGATGTAACGAAAGAAAGATGAAAGGTATATGTGAGTAATGCCCTGTTTCATACATTCATCTTGGATCTCTTGCTTATCAATAACTTCTTTTATATCTTCTACATCGGTTACAAGCATATAATGCTTAGTATCTTCTTTAATTAGTACCTCTCTTCTTGACCTTTTTCATAATTTCCAATCCAATTATTTCTCTAATTCCGTTCCCAATATTTAAATCTTCATCATTACTTATATATATAATATTATTTATTAACTTTATTTAATACTTTTTCCTTATAATCACATATTTTTCTATATATAATTCATTTAATTATTTTTCCATCTTTATTTCATTTTTCCCAATCTTTACTTTACTTTCTTCATGCTATCCATACCAATTATACAATCATAGTGTAACTGGTTAATAACATAGAATTGTAAATATAAGCTTTGATATTAATAAATACTTTTATACTCAAGCGACGATTTATAGATCCCATTTTCTTCTTATTTGCTGTAACTATATCAGTACTCTTAATCTTTATTATATTTTCATTATATTCCACAATTTTCTTAGCTTTCTCTTCATTAAACCAAGTGATTTCGTCTCCAGAATCAATTAGAGTAGTAAAAAATTTTAATAATAGTATTGCCGCACTTGTATGTTGAGATCCCGACTAGGTTTAGCGCTTCAATAAATGATAACAAATTTTTGGTAAATGGTGATCGATACACGAAACACAAGGCGTCGTTGATAAAATTGTATAATACAGGTGTAATAGAATTAATATTAAATAAATGAATAATAAAAGAGCAGAGGTGTCCTTAAAGTGCTTTATTTAATAATAACAAACGATATTAAACACTACACTATAAATATAAAAACAAATAACAATTATAATACGCCACGTGCAGATTTAACTTCCAGTGAAAGTTAATCTACACAAACACGTTAAATTCTAGTGAAAGCTCACCTCTGTCTGAGTTATTTAATGATTGATAAATAACGAAAGATAAAAGAAAAGAAATTAAAGTAAGTAAAGGGTACTTAACTTGTAATTGCTGTTGCTGGCGTCTCGTGGAGGGCACGAAAGCGTCGAGTGTTGGATGAACACATGAGGTCGAAGAAACTGAAAGATCGAGAGCGTATCCGCAGAAACCGGCATTTATATATGATCGTGCGGGGTGTGAATCTCTACGGAAACTGTGAACCAATTGGAGGCTGCAGACAGAGTCAGAATTAATAAAATCGGCGATACGCTCGCGGATCTGCGGTATCGCTGAAAATAATTATATTCGCAAGATTCGTCATAAAAAGCGGATTAGAACGATACCTCACAGCAGGTAATTCGAGGCGTGTATAACGAAGTTAGACTGGCCAGGTAAACTGCAATTATTACTAATGGCAGGTAGACGTAGGTTTACCTGAAAAATGGGTCTAGATGACTTAGAATAACCCTATGTACTTTAAGCTACAGGTGTCGTTTGAAATCTAGGTTAATAACGACTAATCTATTAAGTTATTGAAAATGTCGGCAAAAAGAAATAAATAACTCTAGACAAACTATTAATTATCTCGCTTCAGCTATAAGTTAGACGTATGAGATTTTGATTGAAGAATGGGGTTAAATTATCCTAAAGCATCGTACCTCGCTTATAACTGAATATGAATTAGAAGGCGAGTAATCTCATAATGAATAAAAAACCACGCTAACTCATTAGGCTTCTAAAAAAACTTTCTCATTAGGAATGCGACGGGAAGGTTGTATACAGAGTTTCTGAAAAACATTGCGCGTACAAAAGAAAAAGCGATGTTTTAATGAAACTAATTTATTTAATATACGCGAAGTGTAACATTAGTAATAATATTAGTAATTGTAATGTTTAGTAATGATAGACTAATGTTTGCTAGGATTATTGAATTACCTTCCTCCATTGTTAAAAATTCTTCTGGATCTTGTGATTCAGGCTTACATAAATTACTTGTTTCTATATTGTTAATCTGGTATCTTGATCCTGGTATAAAATTCTGTCTCTGAGTTCGCGTAGCGCTATTCAGTGCTTGTGGTTGGTAATTATTATAAGACGGTCTTAAAAAATTCTTATAATTATTACTATCTTGCTGACTATTATATCTACTATTTATTATTTGATTATTTTGACCGTTAATTTTAGGATACGACGAATTATATTTATTGTACGTATTATTATTACCTTGATTATCGTTCTGATGATTGCTAGGATGTGTGATTGGTGTTATTACGAGATTGTTGATAGTATTATGGTTGATTTTGATTGAAATTGGGTATGTTTGGTCGTGGTTCGTATCCCTGGTTTGTAATTGGTTATTCGGGTGTGGCGGAAGACCTCTTGTTGGTTGGCTGGTTCTGGTTTGGTTGTTTACTTCGTAACTGTCTAGCTTACGAAGGGTATCAATCAATGAGTTCATATCTGTGATGTTTTGGCATATAATTGTGCGGGTATCGATAAAAATAAAATGGTTCAGGATTTGCCGAACAATAGTCGTTTCTTGGAGATCATTTACATACTTGCATGTATTATAAATACAAGTTGCATAAGTTTCTCTTGAAACGTGACCTAATCTATATTTCCCAGTTAGTAGTTTTGCTTTCACCTGGTCTTGCTGACTTTCATTCCAAAAATTCTTCTTGAATATGACAACAAATTGTTCAATGGTGTTACAGTGGTCCTCAATCTGTTGATACCACTCTGCAGCAGAATGGGTTAAAGTTGCTCAAGTAACATGCATCTTGGCCTTTGTATCTTGCACGTCTTCGATGTAGGGCAATATATTTTTAAGATAACTCATCGGATATATAGATAATCTATCACCGTTGAAATGCAACAAATTTTTTACTTTGATGCCACTGTTTATTAAGGTCATGTTAGGCATACTCAGGATATTGTTACTGGCAGTTTGTCGTAGGTGATCGATTTCATTAGTTCATTAGTTAACTGAAGTTCATTTTCAGACAATAACGTGAGTACTCTTTGTGTAACTTCCTCACAATTAGGATGTTTATCAGTATTAGTTATTGCCTCTTATTGAATTCGTTCTTCTAATGCCTTTTGTTGATTTTCACAAACAGTGATCTTTGTTTGTAGACTTGAGTGAAACTTCTCAACAGTTGTTTGCGTCTCACTTCTTAAGCTTCCTTGACCTTGTAGCAATTCAGTCGCTTGTTTAGTCGTTTTGTTCTTAAACGATTCATTAAATTGTTGAAACTGTAAATTAAGTTTCTTTTCCAATCGATCTTCTATCTCCTTGCCCATTATCTTCATGCCTTTCTGTGTTATTCCAAATTTGCGATTGATCTCCTCTTAATTAATAATAAACTTCAGATTTATTTCCTCACGAAATTGTTGCTGAACTTGTTCTTGTTTGTCAAACTTCTTATTCCTCGCTTCTTGTTTCTTATTCATCGCTTCTTGATTCTTATTCAACTCTCCTAACATTTGGGCCTGATTACCCATCATCTCATACAACTTTGTCAAAATATCACCTTCTAATTCAAGTTCTTCTGTACTAGCAGGGTTTGTAGTACTTATTGATGTGCCAGTTATTTCTTCCATCTCTGGAACCTCTTCTGTAGAATCATGAGGTTGCAATTCTATCCTCACTATTTCTCGATCACCCGTCTGACTTTCTTCTTCCTCTGAACCAGTCCTATCTCCGTTGTTTTCTTTCAAATGTGATCTTGTTATAATAGGCATTTTGGATTAATTTCGTTGTGTTTGTACAAAATTACATGAGCATCCGCATGCACCCACGTTGGTCGCTAATAATGTAATAGATCACACCCCATGTTGGCTCGACGACAATGTATTAACACAATGGCCACATTGTACCAGTACCCAATTTTGTATTATATTTAATATCACTTAAAAACTGTTTTTTATTTTTGAATTTTTTAATAAAACGTTTTAATAACGGTTAGTTATCTAATATCCTATAAAATGTCGCTATTTAAGTACGATAAATAATTAAATTTCGAAATATGTATGTATGGCATTTAATGGCTGTACTTAAATGGCATTTAAATATCATATACTTTTGCTTATCATGATGACTGTTCCGTGTTTTGATTCCTGTCTAGTTGTCCGAGCAGGTTTTCGTGGTTTTCCTTCTCGTTTTGAGCGAATGCCGACAACTTTGTATCTTAAGTCGCTCCACGGGCGCATACGTAATAATAACTCATGTCTTGCTTTTCCCTGCCTATCCCTGTTTTCTGTTTTTTGCTGATGTGGTCCTCTACTGGTTTGCAGCCTAGCATATGCGCTACAAAACTCTAGGGGGGTCTGCCCGTTGGGCAGTCAGGTGCCATTCCGCCTTTCCAGCAAGAGTGAGGAACCATGCTACGCGGCCCTATCTCGTCGCCGCGCAATGCACACACCACTAGGACCGGTCCTGGGCGACAACCTGGCTAGGTTGCCGTTAACAGCACACACACGTTCGACGTGTGTGCTATGCCCCCGCTTCGGCGGAAAACGTTAAGATGGCATAAGTGTGACCATCGTCGACCGAGGTAGCCACTAAGAGTGTTCCCTTAGTTGCGATGAGCAACCCCGTACAGGGTGCGCTTCGCCTGTCTGCGCCTTGCCTCGTTGGGGCGGGGGTCAGACCGTCGAAGTACTGCACGGAATTGTAAAGAAGTTGTCGGGAAAGGGTTGGCGGCCCTACGCAACGGCTGGTTATCCGACCTCTCTAAATTCATGCGACCGATCACTAAACACACGCACGAACGCACCGACATACAAAACCCTACACTTACGCTCTCACACAAAACCACACACCCATAGAGAGACGCAAGCTGCCAGCAGCAACCAACACACAAGTTCTTACCCAGAAGAAGACACAAATTGCTAGCAGCGAACAACACATATTTTCACACCTTGTTATCTATTTTTTGGAATACTAAGGCATGATTTATTATTATTACTAGAATGTATCTTTGAATAATTTAAACCATAGCAACTTAATTACTTGACATTTATATCCTGTCATTTATATTTTGTATTCTCTTGAAAAAGGCGTATACAGCCGAAACATGTAGAGTTTTTTAAATACATATATTTTGAAGTAATATACAGACCTTTAATCGCCTACTGATTAGGTTTACCATATATATATATATATATATATATATATATATATATATATATATATACTACAATTGTGTTCTCCTGGAATTTAAAATACTTATGATTAGGTGCTGCACATAAAAGACTGAACAATTGATATAGCTAATCTATAAGATCACACAGTTATTTTCCATCAATATTAATTTCAGTGTTTAGATCAAGAATAATTAAGGTAATAGATGCTTCATTAATAATTTTTAAAATCTTTAAATAAATGCTAATGTGCTTTAGGTCACCAAAGATTAAAACATGTGTCCGAAAATTTCTAATTGTAATATTTGATGTAATGAAAGAAAGATGAAAGGTATATGTGCGTAATACCTTCATACAAAAAATCGTGGTCCAATGTTTATGTAGTAATGAGAAAATTATTTTTCTTTATCCGACTTCGGCCCTGTCTCATTTAAATATACGGGCGGCAATACGGGCTTCCACCTCTATTTATCTGTAATTCTCTTTACCGACTAATTATATTCTATCGGTATTTCTCAGTACCACACACAAATTTAAAGAAATATATATATATATATATATATATATATATATATATATATATATATAATAACTTCGTGACCTTGGTATGATATGGTAAACCTAATCAGTAGGCGATTAAAGGTCTGTATATTACTTCAAAATATATGTATTTAAAAAACTCTACATGTTTCGGCAGTTCGCCTTTATCAAGCGAATACAAAATATAAATCTATTAATCTATCATTTATATTTTGTATTCTCTTGATAAAGGCGAACTGCCGAAACATGTAGAGTTTTTTAAATACATATATTTTGAAGTAATATACAGACCTTTAATCGCCTACTGATTAGGTTTACTATATATATATATATATATATATATATATATATATATATATAGTAAATTCAATCAGTCGGCGATTAAAGGTCTGGTTTACTTCAAAGTATATATATTTAAAACAACCCTACATGTTTCGGCAATGATGCCTTTATCAAGAATATAAAATATAAAATTTTATATTTTATATCCTTGATAAAGGCATCATTGCCGAAACATGTACGGTTGTTTTAAATATATATACTTTGAAGTAAACCAGACCTTTAATCGCCGACTGATTGAATTTACCATATCATACCAAGGTCGCGAAAATATTATATATATATATATATATATATATATATATATATATATATATATGTAAATAATTCCATGCAGATAATTAAAAAACAGGTATCTATCCCATTGGACACGCCATGGACACGCTACATAAAGCTTTTGATTTTATGACGATTTTTGTTTTATTATGAACATAATATATATATATATATATATATATATATATATATATATCTATATATATATATATCTATATCTATATCTATATATATATAAATATATATATATATTATGGTAGTTCTAAAACTCTAAATTTTAAACCATCATTATTTATTTATTTAGAAACAAATTTCAAAATTTAATTAATTTATTGTACTTAAATAGCAACATCTTATAGGATATTAGATAACTAACCTTAATAAAAAAAAATTAATGAGTTGTCAAAACGACGTTTTATTAAAAAATTTAATAATACAAAAACAGTTTTTAAGTGATATTAAATATAATACAAAATTGGGTACTGGTATAGTGTGGGTATTGTGTTAATACATTATCGTCGAGCCAACATGGGGTGTGATCTATTACATTATTAGCGACCAACGTGGGTGCATGCGGATGCTCGTGTGACTTTGTACAAGCACAACCAAATTAATCCAAAATGCCTATTATAACAAGATCACATTTGACAGAAAAGGATGGAGACAGGACTGGTTCAGAGGAAGAAGAAAGTCAGACGGGTGATCGAGAAATACTGAGGATAGAATTGCAAGGTCATGATTCTACAGAAGAGGTTCCAGAGGTGGATGAAATAACTGGTACATCAATAAGTACTACCAAACCTGCTAGTACAGAAGAACTTGAATTAGAAGGTGATATTTTGACAAAGTTGTATGAGATGATGAGTAATCATGCCGATATGTTAGGAGAGTTGAATAAGAATCAAGAAGCGATGAATAAGAATCAAGAAGCGATGAATTAGAAGTTTGACAAACAAGAACAAGTTCAGCAACAATTTCGTGAGGAAATAAATCAGAAGTTTATTATTAATTAAGAGGAGATCAATCGCAAATTTGAAATAACACAGAAAGTCATGAAGATAATGGGCAAGGAGATAGAAGATCGATTGGAAAAGAAATTTAATTTACAGTTTCAACAATTTAATGAATCGTTTAAGAACAAAACGACTAAACAAACGACTGAATTGCTACAAGGTCAAGGAAGCTTAAGAAGTGAGACGCAAACAACTGTTGACAAGTTTCACTCAAGTCTACAAAACAAAGATCACTGTTTGTGAAAATCAACAAAAGCCATTAGAAGAACGAATTCAATAAGAGGCGATAACTAATACTGATAAACATCCTAATTGTGAGGAAGATATACAAAGAGTACTCACGTTATTGTCTGAAAATGAACTTCAGTTAATTAAAAATTTCGACAATATCAAGGAAATAAATAGTAACCAGTATCAAGAAATGAAAGATGAAATCGATCACCTACGACAAACTGCCAGTAACAATATCCTGACTATGCCTAACAGACCTTAATAAACAGTGGCATCAAAGTAGAAAATTTGTTGTATTTCAACGGTGATAGATTATATCTATATATATATATATCCGATGAGTTATCTTAAAAATATATTGCCCTACATCGAAGACTTGCAAGATACAAAGGCCAAGATGCATGTTACTTGAGCAACCCATTCTGTTGCAGAGTGGTTTCAACAGATTGAGGACCACCATTGAACAATTTGTTGTCCTATTCAAGAAGAATTTTTGGAATGAAAGTCAGCAAGACCAGGTGAAAGCAAAACTACTAACTGGGAAATATAGATTAGGTCACGTTTCAAGAGAAACTTATGCAACTCGTATTTATAATACATGCAAGTATGTAAACGATCTCCAAGAAACGACTATTGTTCGGCAAATCCTGAACCATTTTATTTTTATCGAAACCCACGCAATTATATGCCAAAGCATCACAGATATGAACTCATTGATTGATACCCTTCGTAAGCTAGACAGTTACGAAGTAAACAACCAAACCAGAACCAGCCAACCAACAAGAGGTCTTCCGCCACACCCGAATAACCAATTCCAAAACCAGGGATACCAACCACGACCATACATACCCAATTTCAATCAAAATCAACCATAATACTATCAACAATCTCGTAATAACACCAATCACACATATAGATCAACAATCACACATCCTAGCAATCATCAGAACGATAATCAAGGTAATAATAATACGTACAATAGATATAATTCGTCATATCCTAGAATGAACGGTCAAAATAATCAAATTATAAATAATAGATATAATAGTATTATTAATATTATTTTTACTACTCTAATTGATTCTGGAGCCTAAATCACTTTGCTTAATGAAGAGAAAGCTAAGAAAATTGTGGAATATAATGAAAATATAATAAAGATTAAGACTACTGATACAGTTACAGCAAATAAGAAGAAAATGGGATCTATAAATCGTCGCTTGAGTATAGAAGTATTAATTAATATCAAAGCTTATATTTCCAATTCTATGTTATTAACCAGTTACACTATGATTGTATAATTGGTATGGATAGTATGAAGAAAGTAAAGTTAAGATTGGGAAAAATGAAATGAAGATGGAAAAAGAACTAAATGAATTATATATAGAAAAATATGTAGATTATAAGGAAAAAGTATTAAATAAGTTAATAAATAATATTATATATGAAAATAATGATGAAAATTTAAATTTGGAACTTACTGCAAGTGAGAATTAATGGATATTAAATCTCTTGGGAAAAATGAAATGAAGATGGAAAAAGAACTAAATGAATTATATATAGAAAAATATGTAGATTATAAGGAAAAAGTATTAAATAAGTTAATAAATAATATTATATATGAAAATAATGATGAAGATTTAAATTTGGAACTTACTGCAAGTGAGAATTAATGGATATTAAATCTCACTTGTCTATATGTCGACTTATGTGATGCGTTCATAACTACAATCCGACAAACTAAGTTTGTACCAGTATGCAGAACACACCCTTTCGCGACAACGAACTTCCTGGTAATTAGGTTAATTAAGAATTGCTGAGAAAAACAAGTCAATCAACGGGAAACGTACAGACGGCGTTCCAAACCAGAACGAAACGCTGTCTGTACGTTTCCCGTTGATTGACTTGTTTTTTTCAGCAATTCTTAATTAACCTAATTACCAGGAAGTTCGTTGTCGCGAAAGGGTGTGTCCTGCATACTGGTACAAACTTAGTTTGTCGGATTGTAGTTATGAACGCATCTCATAAGTCGACATTTACATGTAAGAATGAGATTTAATATCCATTAATTCTCACTTGCAATAAGTTCCAAATGTTAACTATATATACAGAAAGTATAGAAATGAAAAAGCAATGTCCGTCTTCGAGGAATGCCGTGCATTGAAAAGTTCCAACCAGAACGAAACGCCGTCTGTACGTTTCCCGTTGATTGACTTGTTTTTTTCAGCAATTCTTAATTAACCTAATTACCAGGAAGTTCGTTGTCGCGAAAGGGTGTGTTCTGCATACTGGTACAAACTTAGTTTGTCGGATTGTAGTTATGAACGCATCACATAAGTCGACATTTACATGTAAGAATGAGATTTAATATCCATTAATTTGCACTTGCAGTAAGTTCCAAATGTTAACTATATATACAGAAAGTATAGAAATGAAAAAGCAATGTCCGTCTTCGAGGAATGCCGTGCATTGAAAAGTTCCAACCAGAACGAAACGCCGTCTGTACGTTTCCCGTTGATTGACTTGTTTTTTTCAGCAATTCTTAATTAACCTAATTACCAGGAAGTTCGTTGTCGCGAAAGGGTGTGTTCTGCATACTGGTACAAACTTAGTTTGTCGGATTGTAGTTATGAACGCATCACATAAGTCGACATTTACATGTAAGAATGAGATTTAATATCCATTAATTCTCACTTGCAGTAAGTTCCAAATGTTAACTATATATACAGAAAGTATAGAAATGAAAAAACAATGTCCGTCTTCGAGGAATGCCGTGCATTGAAAAGTTCCAACCAGAACGAAACGCCGTCTGTACGTTTCCCGTTGATTGACTTGTTTTTTTTCAGCAATTCTTAATTAAGATTTAAATATTGGGAACGGAATTAGAGAAATGAATTGTGAAGAAGGTCAAGAAGAGAGGTACTAATTAAAGAAGATACTAAGGATTATCTGATTGTAACTGATGTAGAAGATATAAAAGATGTTATTGATAAGCAAGAGATCCAAGATGAATGTATGAAACAGAAGTTAACAGAAATTCTAAATCAAAATATTCAACTTATAAATGAAGAAATTGTATTTGCCAGAAACTATATCCTAAGAGTAGATACCACATTACATTACTGCAGGATTATTAAAATTGCATTTATGGCAACTACATATTATTACTAGATTTATTTTGATGAGTTAAAAAAAAACGTTTTGGGAACTAACATTAAATGACACAAACAATTGTTACCTATCATCAATTTTTTTTTAGTTATGGAGATATAATATGGCAGTTCTAAAACTGTAAACAATCATTATTTATTTAGAAACATATTTCAAAATTTAATTAAGTTATTATACTTAAATAGCGACATCTTATAGGATATTAAATAACTAACCTTAATAGAAAAAAAAATAATGGGCTGTCAAAAAGACGTTTTATTAAAAAATTCAATAATACAAAAACAGTTTTAAGTGATATTAAAATATACTACAAAATTGAGTACTAGTGCAGCGTGGGCATTGTATTAGTACATATTTGTTGAGCAAACATGGGGCGTTATCTATTAGATCTAGAAAATTTCGTTGATCGTACTAATATAAATTCACTACTATTTGGGTCGATAACCCAAATAGTAGTGAATAGTAGTGATATATTTATATATATATATATATATATATATATATAATATCTTCGTGACCTTGGTATGATAAGGTAAACTTAATAAGTCGGCGATTAAAGGTCTGGTTCATTACTTCAAAGTATATATATTTAAAACAACCCTACATGTTTCGGCAATATGCCTTTGTCAAGGGAATACAAAATATAAATGACAGAATATAAATGTCAAATAATTAAGTTGCTTAATTATTTGACATTTATATTCTCTGTATATCCCTGTATATTATATCATTCTCTGTTAGAAATTCAATTTTTAAACAAAAAATCTTATAAGAACTTTTTTACTGGGATTAAAAACACTTGAGTTATAATGTATAAACAAAAACAGCTAAATAATTTTTATAAACTTTGTTTTATACATAAACATATCATTAAAAGAAAATAAAAATCACTGATTTTTTCATAGAAGATGTTCAAAAATACCACCTTGTTGTTCAATACATTTTTGAACACGTTTCTGAACTTGTCGAACTGCTTTTAGTATGGTCCTACCATCTATTTGGTTTATCTTTTCACTAACTGCAATTTTTAGGGCGTTTACGTTTTCGTACCTTTGCTTATAAATCTCTGTCTTTAAATAACCCCATAAAAAAAAACAAGCGGTGTTAAATCTGGCGATCGAGGAGGCCACTGAATAGGACCATTTGTTCCTATCCATGAATTGTTAAAAATAGTATTTAAAATTTAATGAGTACCTCTGTAGTTGTGTGCAGGTGCGCCATTCTGCTGAAAATGCAGATTCTGTCTACTTATGAGATCAATATCGTCTAAGAAATTATTCATAATTTCAGTCAAAAATTCTATGTACCTTTCACCAGTTAGAGTGCCCTCATAAAAGAAAGGACCAACAATCCTTGAACCAATTAAACCGCACCAAACATTAAAACTGTAACGGACTTGCGGGCGTCTTGGATGTACTAAAAGAAGATTTTCCTTTGACCAGTAATGATGATTTTTTGTATTGTACATTCCAGAATTTGAGAAATTTGATTCATCGGTCCATAAAATATAACGAAAGTTGTTTACATTTTGGCGACAAAAGTTAAGATACCAGTGGCAAAAAAACATTCTTCTCTCTGGATCCCCAGGCAAGAAAACTTGAACTGGTTTGTACTTATAAGGAATGAATTTGTGTTTCTTCAGAATCCTATGCACAGTACCGTGACTCAAATCAGATTCCTTGATAATATCGAGTATGGAATTCTCACGGTTGGCCTCAAAATATGCAAGAACTAGAATTTCCGTGTCCTCGCTTATTATAAAAGTCCTTCTTGTTCTTGTTTTCACTCTCATTGCCTCTAAATTTTCGGTACAGTCTCAGAAAAAATTGCTCATTTGGTTGTGTTCGGAGTGGATATAATTCAGCGTAGTGTTCTTTTGCCCTCCTAGAGGATTTTCTGCACACTAAATAAGATTCTAACATATCACACTTTTCTGCATGGGTAAAAATCATTTTTTTGTCAAATTAATAACTAGCAAAATGAAATTTATGAGTGAAAGACTAATAAAACTGTACTAATATTTGACGTTTACTAGAAAGAATTAACGTCGTTATCATAGAAACATAGAAATGCACTTGACTTAGCTGTTTTGGTTTATTCACTATAACTCAAGTATTTATAATCCCAGTAAAAAATTTCTTATAAGATTTTTTGTTTAAAAATTGAATTTCTAACAGAAAATGATATAATATACAGGGGTTTCCATTTGAAAAAAACATATTTTTCGGGAAAACTCGAAAACGCGCTGCTCTTTTTTTTTTAATTCTTCCATCTTAAAGAGCGTTAAAAGTACTACTAGTTTACTAATTTAAACAATCTTTTATCTTTAATAATAACAAAGTTACCAATGGTGAACACTTAATTTGGATTGCCCTGTATATATATAAATATAATATTTTCGTGACCTTGGTATGATAAGGTAAACTTAATAAGTCGGCGATTAAAGGTCTGGTTCATTACTTCAAATTATATATATTTAAAACAACCCTTGTTGGGTTGTTTTAAATATATGTATGTATGTATGTAGGCCATATTGCTATGGCCTACATACTTAGTAAACGGCTACCCCATAAATGTGAATGAATGCTGGATAGCCCTTCTCGAACAACACCCTGAATCTAGGAATAGAGATTTAATTTCTAATCCTCCAGAATCACTGCCGGCCGTAACTCTCCCGCGTCGGCAACGGTCTCAATTAAGTAAGTTCCCTACAAACCACGGAAGGAGCAACTCAATGCTGTACAAATGGAAACTAGCAGAAACTAGCCTCTGCGAATGCGGAAATGTGGAACAAACTATGGCCTACATACTTAGTAAACGGCTACCCCAGAAGAAGTTTCCCTGGTGGTATCTAGATATTAGTGTATAGTTACAAATGAAACAGACATGTAATATACACATCTGTAACTGTACACATGGACAATACACCTCGCATTTTCCAGCACTTACTTCTGCTTAAGACACGTGTTTCTGTCATCTATAGGCGTCATCAGTCAAGCTAGTGAAGCAATTTAATACAAAATAATACAAATCTATTTAAAAAAATTTGTATCTGTATATATATTTAAGCTTAAATCGCCTACAAGACATAGCAAATTTCGTCCTATCAGGTAGCACTATATAATAAGTGACATCTGAAGGACGAAAGAGACTATGCCGAAAAAGGCAACCCTTCCCTTAATCGGCCAAGCAGGTACAGAAGAGAAGAAAATACGTATATAGGTGTAGTCCAATAACACGATGCCAGATGGTAGCAAATATACAAAAAAGGTTTAAGTATATCAATACGTTAAGCACGTATTACGCATTTGTTACAAATGAAACAGACATGTATTGTCCATGTGTACAGTTACAGATGTGTACATTACATGTCTGTTTCAGTTGTAACAAATGCGTAATACGTGCTTAACGTATTTATATACTTAAACTTTTTTTGTATATTAGTGTATAGATTAGCTTTATGACCCTTTTTCCTAATAAAGTGATTTATACACTAATATCTAATTTTCAATTTCGCTTCTCATACGAAATAAATCAATTACTATTCGAAATGTTAATTATCACGAGTCAATTTAATAATAATTAACCTTTTAATTTCTATTAGAAGTTAAAAAAAACATAAAAATAAAATACGAAACTTCGTAAAAATGTTTTTATTCGTTTTAATGTTGCCTGCATAATAATATTATGCATAATATAACATGATTTTTAAGCTTCCAAAAAGTTTTGATTAAGTTTCTATTAAAAAGTATACATTGATACAGCTTCAGTACATTCACAAAAATCATCATGTTAGTAAAAAGCTCCTAGTTTCGTTTCTAATTTCAGATTATTTATATCCGGAAAGCAAGTTTTAACTAATTAAAAAAAAATTTTATATTTATTAAACTATAAAAAAGTTTTATGATTATTATATAAATATAATATGCTATAAATGGTCAGTGAAACTGAAGCATTCATTCTTTCAGCTACTAGAATATTAGAGTATCGCATAATCTCCTGATGTTTAGAATCGTTACAATTTTTATCTTTGTCTTTTGGCATTAACAGAGCACAAAAGCTATTACTATAAACATCGAGTTTTTTTAATTTGAAGTAAAGAATTACACAACGGGGCATTATCAAATGAAAAAAGTTTGACTAGAAAAAAGAGAACTAGAATAAAAAGTTTTTCTTTGCAAAAATAATTTAAGTTTATCCAAGCACCCGATTAATAATATTAGAATATTCTTCAGTATCGACGATTTTCAAAGGTATTAAGTCTCTGAAACCGTTTTTACACCATATATATATATATTCTTTGTAAAAAACAACAATATGGATTGGTTACCTCGCAACCATAAATCCATTCTGATAAAACGTACATAAATTTACGGAAATAACGATTTACTTGTTTCTTCTTGTCTTTGTATACTAGTCTGCTTAATTTGAAGATCTGGCAGGCAGCAAGCAGTTGTTTTTATTTTCAAACGTTTTACAATAGTCAATGCGCAATGCTTAATTCTTCAATTCTCTGAATCATCGTTAAATCATAATTGAAGTAAGCCAAAATACTCTAATAAAACAAACTAAAAAGTTTTCCCTAACGTAATGTATATGTACTTTATACTTGAAATGTAATGCAAAAACTATACTAACTTGGCTATTGACCCAGAGCAGTCTTTCAACCTCAATACGTGAACTTCGATCAAATTCGATAAATGATCGTATGCACTTAAAATAGTGAAATCATTAAAAGTCACCAGCTCAATCGACTAACAGCAAATATATATACATATATATATATATATATATATATATATATATATATATATATATATACAGGATTTATTACGTGCGGAAGATTATTGAAGTTATCTCTATGAGTAATTGCTATTTTATATTGAAAATATTTGACAGTTATAAATTACTTTGGTTTTTATATATTTAACTTTAATCATTATATTAGGTATTTGTTTTAGTTGGAAATGTACGGTAGATTGATGCATTTAAAAACAATATATTAATCTATTATACCTTTAAAGTGCAATTTTGGTAACACATTCTACATATAAGTCCATTTCACTTTGCATGCCGAACCAAAATAATAATTAAAATGTGAAGATTTAGTACTAGTAACAATAATAAAAATGCAGTGGACGTTTCTATTATTACTCTCGCGTCCGTAAAGCTACTTAACATATTTTGATGTCGGCATTTACCTTAAACGGGAAGGGAAACCACGAAAACCTTCTCGAACAAGCCGTATTCGATCGGCATGATAAGCCAATGTATTACCACTATGCTATCGGCCAGCACTCTTGATAAACTTGTATTATTATTAAAAGTTATTATTTTTTGAATCATATTAACATCATGGTTAGAGAAAAATACACGTATATGGTTAGTTCGTTAGGATAAAAAGCTGTTGGTAATTATGAATGCAATTAATTAAAAATTTAATTAGATGTAAATAAACTTGTTTATATTATAAATATAAAACGTATTGATATTTTCGTATGCAAAAATGTATTCTTTAAGATGAATTATTATTGAAAAAATCATATTTTATTTATGTTTAGAAACGAACTTGACAATAAAGTGCGATATTAACAATGCATTGCAGTACTGTAAAAAAATCTTGTATTTATTATACATTTTGGCCTTGTATTGCATTTGATAATAATAAAATAAGTCGAAATTATAACCTAGAATTTAATGATACAATAATATAAAATGCAGTAGTTGTTATTTATTAATAGTTGTTTGTTATTCATATGAATAAATCTCAATTTGTATAAAAATGAAGGATAGCTACCAAAATATATGTTTGTTATATTTATATACTTTTCAATAAATTAAATCCTCTTGTAAAAATACGCAATTTTATGGAAAATTAAGGGCAAAGTTTAACTTTAAGGCACAAACATACCTTATGAAAATATGAGACCAGGTTGACCGCCATTCGCATCTGTTTGTTTGTTTGGAGCGTCTATTAGTTGCCTACTCGTTATGTTTATTGGTTCTTCATTTGCCAATACCGATTCATTATTTTCATCTAAAAAGACAATTTTGTCTTGATCCGTTTCTTCGGCTGCAGGTGTCGTATTTTTAGCTTCTTGGCCGTTAACTTGAGACATTCTGTTTAGATGTGACTGGACCAACAGATTTTAAATCACTAGAGAATGATCGTGATCGTGTATCGTATTCAACTCACACGAATATATATTCCAAATCAACTTTCTAGTCGACTGTGCATAAGTATAGTGTTTTGGTGGGGCTAACCTTGACAATGAATTAGGTAATTCTATAATTACCGTGAATCTATTTCCTTGTAGTGAATTACCGATTCGTTAGTGTTCTTTACCCAATAGAGTTCCTATTATGATTACTTTTTTGTGTATTTAAGAAAGTTACGTTATAGCACGTAGCAAATGATAAAATTTCCGAGTAGGTACACGAAAGTACTGGGATGCTTTTTTTTCAAATGATCGTGAACATGATTCAGTTTTCCTCTTAAAAAAGATAAGCCTAGTTGGATATGTTTTATTATTTTAAACTTCAATATGCACTGTAATTTTATGTATATAAACATAAACAACGAATCAATAGAGTTTTATTTAATATACATTTTTTCTTGGAAACAGATAAAAGGATGTAAAACAAAATTTTCGGTTTATTCGTTCTCTGAAATTTGTTACATATTTTTTACCAAAACCATTCATGATGGGAAGAAATTTTCTGTGTACCTCTAAAATTTAAATTAATTTAACCGAAAACGTCGGTATCGCCCAGCCCTACTGTACACATATCTATTACCAAATACAAGCGCAATTAGCCACAATAATAAGAAAAACCTACAACATATTTGGAATCATAAGGGAACGTAACTCTCTGAACGGGATAACAATTTATGGAGCGAACACATGCCAATGCTGCAGAGGTTCTATATAGACTGGGATAAAATTAGATGGGGGAAATTGTTCTTTTACAAAAAAAAAAGAAATAGGTATTATATTTAAAAAATAAAATTTTTTAAAAATATTTTTAATATATATTTGTTGTCATTTGTAGCTAAATCTTTGGCTTCTTCGTTATTTTTAGATAAATACATAAAATAATTAAAAAATTAGCTAATTTATTAAATTTTTTTTTGACTAGATCTGCTGCTACAAAATAATTGTTTATTTAGAGTTTAATTTTTGCTGAAAATTATAATAAGGGAACAATGTCTACGTGTAAAAAATAAAAATAAAAACGAGTAGAAACAAGTATAAACTAAAACCGGAAAAGGCTAATCATAGTTTAATAGTTCATTATCAAAATAAAATTTTCATTTTCTAATTTTTTGAGGTTGTTGAACTGTCATATACTTTAATTCGTAATGTTTTTTTAAATTTTGCAAATATTGTTGAACGTTGTATGTATGTACATACCGTTAGATCACTTCTATGAGTTGAATCTTCTCTTCAGAAAATCAGGTACTAATATTTCTACTTTGTTAATATGTAATACGAAATGTTTAGACATAAATGTGGCAATAGTGTTTCTTAATTTTTTTTTTTCATTCATACTTACTTTCGGTGGACGACGTCTACTTGTGTTAATGTGTGTGTATTTGTATCTGTATTTCCCGTTTATTTGAACATTAAGAGATTGCAGTGTCACGCCCAGTGGCGGCTCTTTAATGAGAGCAAGTGACCAATTGCACCCCCTGGAATTATGAAACAAAACAAACCAAGCGGCGACTAACTGTGAAAGTATTTATTTATTATGTATTCATACTTTCATAGTTATTGGCGAGGAACGTGGCACGCTAACAACGTACATACACCAATCGTCGTCACAGATATACTGAGCAAAGCCCAACTCTTGCTCTGTTAAGGCATTAACATTACATTGATGGTGGGGAGAACTGTATTTTGCCTAACTTCAATGTTGTATAATACATAGCGTTGGAGCAACTGAACCAGACTGCTCTCGGGCGTTGTTATAATAATTCCGTGTCTTTTTTAGAGAACAACGCGTTTTCGCGTTAACGTATAATGAAAAAATCGCAGTAAAAAATCTTTAAACGTCCGATGCCTCAATTATGTTTAGAAAATAAACAATCTGTTAAAGGTAAAAACGTTATAAGAAAATTCAAAATGAATATTTATCAGAAAAATGGCTGGATTTGTGGGTGTGAAATTAAACATACTTTGTTTTGTTTTCCGTGTCTTTTGTTTGGTGGTGAACCGTCTTGGTCAAAGAACGGAATAAGAGACTTAATTCATCTTGGTGCTAAAATTATTAAACATGAAAATTCCGAAGGGCATTTGAAAAATATATTTAGTCTAAGAATGTTAAGAAAAAATAACATTCAGAATGTTTCAGATTCATCATATAGATAAGCAATTCAACAACACAATGAAAAAAAGGTAACAAAAAATAGGCATGTGTTAAATTTAATAATAAATTGCATTAGATTTTGTGGCGCGTTTGAACTGGCACTTCGGGGTCATGATGAACAGCAAACGTCGAATAACAAGGGCATTTTTCGGGAATTGATAAATTTTACGGCAGAATTGGATAAATCGCTCAGAGATCACATCGAAGCAACACCGGTTTTTAAGGGATTATCAAAAACGATACAGAATGAGCTGCTTGATGCAATGTTGAACGTGTATCATGAACAAGTTGCCAGTGAATTAAAGCAACCGACTTCATATCTGTGATAGCTGATGAAACCACAGATGTGTCCAATCAGTTTCAGTTGGTGGTTGTTTTAAGATATATTGTGAACGCGAGACCGGTCGAAAGATTTTGGAAATTTCTTCTGCCTAGTGGACATGATGCTAATTCTTTATCTGCCTCCATCCTTAACGAAATTAGTTTGCACGAAAAATAAGAATAGTACATATTATAGCAGCGTTGTATGTACCTATAAATAAAATGGAAAATGTATGAAATCAGTGATTGTGTGCACGACAGAGGATTTAAAAAAACACTTACCGTTTTAAGCGTCTTCCAAGGATTGACAAACTGGAGAAACTCGATTGTATATTTTCAACATCAGGTGTACTATTCTAATTTTTCGTGTTTTTATGCATATTACTTTAATAGCAGAAAACCAAATGTATATTTAATTATTTTTGATAGAATAAATGTCTCTACTTCTATACTTATATCGGTAACAAACTCATGTTGCGTCCCTGTTTTATCGCATATTCTAATATATTAGGAATTACACTCCAATACCGGCTTAATTATTGAAATGCAATGAATTTAACGCTTCTGTAAATAAAACGTCACGAACCTGTAAGGTCACATGTGAATATTCTCTGTTAATAAATGGAAATATTTGTAAAAATCAGTGCCTAAAGTGATTAATATCAGATAAAGAAATTTTGGCAGTAAAAAACCCAGCCGGTAAGTGCAAATTTAAGGTTTTTAAGTAAATCTCGCGTTATAGTATGCAATAAAAGAAGTTAAAAACAAACAAAAAAGCAACAGCTGGTGATAAAAGAAGGTTCAATGTAAAGGTGTATGACATGAGACAGGACAGGACTAAAGCGTCGGTCTATGAATAGTATTTAATTTATGAATATAATGTATTTTATTACCGAAAGTGAGTGAAATTAAATAAAGAATCAGAATATATAATTACTAATCGTATTATTCAAAAATAAGAACGGAATTTAGATTAATTTAGAGAAAATTAAGATACATAAAATTGGAGGAAGAGATAAACCGTTAGAGCATTAAAGAGGTGTGACTGCCAGATTACCATTCTAGGGCTCGAAAAGAGAGACTATCCTTCCGACGGGAAGACTGGGGGGAAATTTTCTATCGTTTTGAGCAAAAGTTTTCATTAGTTTATAAAGCATGACCTCCATTAATACTAACATGGAAGAACTGGGAAAGATGTTGCAAGATATAAGCAAATTGAAAAAGATGGAAGAAAGAGACAAAAGAGTCGAGGACAAACTGGATGAGCCGGCTAAGGAGATAAAGAGTATTAAGGCAGAAAATGAATATCTCAAGCAGTAATGTATATATTTGAAAAAGGAACTCAAAATCCAAGAAGAGAAAATTGAATACCTGGAAAAAGAGGTCAGGAAAAAGAATGTGGTATTTTTTGGAGTGGCAGAATCAGACGAAGAAAATGTACTGGATATGAATCGGAAAATAAAAGAAGTAATTAATGTTAGAAATACCTTTCAACGAAACAAAAGAAATTACCGATATAAGAAGAATAGAAAGGCCGAATCAAGCAGCAGACCACTGTTGATGGAAGTAAAGGACTACAACAAAAAGAGAAATAATGAAAGCTGCCCTAAAGCTAAAGAAAACAAAGATCTTTATTAGTGACGACTTTCCAAAAGGCATCCAGGAACAACAAGAAATTCTAAGAATACATATAAATGAGGCAAAAAAAAGAAAGCAATACGGCCAAATTATTATACAACAAATTGATTATTAATGGAAACATGCATACAGTAGAAACGCTGGGATATAAAAGAGAGAAAGGGGTAAATATGGAAAATACCGCCCAAGTTCAAGTATTAAAACATGGAGGGAGGAAATATAGCGAAAGGTCTCTTGAAGGGGAAACTGAGGAAACGGAAAATACAAATAGCACCCACAAAGTCCCAAGATACATGATGACTATTCCAAAAAACTTAGAAGTATAAATAGTAACGACATGAAGGACGAGGGCGATACAACACTACACAGGTTAAAGGAAAATGAGAAAAATAAGGTAAAAGGAATGCATGGGACTGGAGAATACTCTGACAACGTGGCAATGAGAAAAAGAAAGCTAGAATCGGAACATAGAATGTAAAAACAATGCAGCAAGTAGGGAAAATGAAGGAAATAGCGAAGGAAATGATGAGATGCAACATTGGAATATTAGCACTACAAGAAATAAGGTGGAAAGGGCAAGGAAGAATTGATAAAGAGAAATATACGTTGTTTTATGGAGGAGAGGATAAACAAGGCAGTAGCGGAATTGGCTTTATGGTAGGAACCATATTATGGAATTCCAAAGAATAATGAAAGAATATCCTACCTAAGAATAAGGAATAGCGTAGCGAACATAACAATTGTCAACATCTATGCACCAACGGAAGATGGAAGCCCAGAAGAAAAAGAAATATTTTACGAGCAATTAGAAATGACATGTGAACAAATACCTAAACACGATACATTAATGGTAACAGGAGACTTCAATTCCAAGATAGGCAAAGAAGAGTACTTGAGCAGTATAGCCGGATGAGAAATAATAAACGATCTAACGAATGAAAATGGAAGCCGATGCTGTAACTTGACAGCAGGAATGGATATCTATATAATGAGCACAAGATTCAAACACAAGAAGAAACACAAAGTAACTTGGTTATTCCCTGGGCAAACGACTGGTAACCAAATAGACCATGTTTTGATTAGTAAAAAACGACATAAAATGATACAAGATGTACGATCATATAGAGGTGCAAATGTCACTAATCTAGTAATTGCAAATATAAACTTAAGAATAATTAGAAATGAAAGAAAGAAATCAAGGAGCAAACAATGGAATATGGAAAGCCTGGATGTAAAAGAAATGAGGGAGATATGAGAGGGAAATGGAAGTGCAACTAGTGGAATGGTATGAAAATGAAGATATTGAAGCGGAATGGAGCAAAATAAAACACAGTATTACAACGGCAGCACAGAAAGTATTAGGAAGGAAACAAGCTGAGAAAAGGAATGGATGGTTTGATATTGAATGTGAAATAGCAATGAAGAGGAAGAAAGAAATGAGACTAAAATGGTTAAATACAGGAGCGAAAGAAGACTATGAAGAATATAGTAAAAAGAGAAGAGAAGGTACGAAACTGGTAAGGCGGAAGAAAACACAATCGATTGACGAAATGATGGATGATATTGAGAATGATAACAATAACAATAACAATAACAATAACAATAACAAGTTATATCGACAAGTAAGAAAAGAAAAGACGAGAAATCTGACTGCGAATATACATAAGCAAATAAAATAAAACAATAACTTTGTTATACCACTTTATTCACACGTAATAGTGACCGCGGTTTCGACATACAATGTCATTATCAAACTGCAGTTTGATATGGAAAGAGGAAGCGATAGCTAATGAATGGAGTTGTGCATTAATAATTCCAGTGTACAAAAAAAAAGAAATCCAGTGCTATGTGAAAACTATAGAGGAATATCACTTTTGAGTGTATGTTACAAACAAGTGACATCTTTAATATATGAAAAAGTGACAGACAGACAGAGGAAATCATTGGGAAATATCAAATGGGATTTAGACAGAGAAGAACTATCAACGCTATATATATATTAAACCAAATTATAGAGAAATGCTATGAACAAAACATCGAACTTCGAATATTATTCATTGATTTTAAGCAATCATTTGACAGCTTGAGACGTGATGCGATCTTCAAAGATGCCGAAAACTTAGGAATACCCAGCAAGTTGATAAGAAAATGAAAATGACGATGAAACGATCCAGAGCATCAGTTTTGCTGCCGGACGATACATAAAAAGAATTTAAATTTAATTCGGGAGTACAGCAGGGAGATGGACTATCTGCCTCAATATTAAATATAGCTGTATAAGGAATTATAAGAGATTGTGGTTTTAAAACGACTATTATTGAAAAATCATTTCAAGTCATAGCGTATGCAGATGATATATAGTGTAACAGAAGCCTTGCCGAGATTCGACTCGGGGGTAAAGAAGAGAGGACTTGAGATAAACCAAGTGAAAACAAAGTATATGAGAATCGCAACACAAGAAACATTGAGGAAAGTAAAGAAGTGGCGATGGGAAATTAAAATTTTGAGAAACTGGATATATTTAAGTACCTAGAATCTATGATAAGTAGTAAGACTCAGAAAACAGACGAGGTTAAACATCGAATTCAAGCAGGGAACAGAGCATATTATAGACACAAGAAAGATATGAAAAATAAGGAAATCAGCATTAACAGAAAAATAAGAATATATAAAACAGCCATTAGACCGGTAATGACATATGCTGGAGAAACAATGAGATTAACACAGAAAGATGAAGAAGCTCTAAGAACATTTGAAAGAAACATTAATCAGAAGAATTTATGGATCAAAGAAAGAAGATGATGGTTATAGAAGCCTTATGAATCATGAGATAGAGGAGATATTGGAGAGAGAAAATATATTTAATAAAGAGTTATTAAATCGATGAGAATAAGGTAGTATGGGCATGTCAACAGAAGAGAAAAAGGGTCAACGTTGAAGCGAATCACAAGATGGAAGCCATATGGAGCACGAACAAGAGGTAGACCAAAAATTAGGTGGAAGGACCAAGTAGTGGATCATATCAAAGACCTGGGGACCGTAGCAGAGAGAGCATTAATGTTAAATATAGAAGAATGAAGAAAGAAAAGTGGTGAAGAAGGCAAGAAAACATCTATAGACCACAGAAAATGGAGTGACTCACCGCAAACAAGTCTTACGACCTCAAAGAGCGGCTGCAATTCCAGACTGGAATGTATAGTCCAGATATATATAAGTGAAACTTTGACACAAACCACTTTCTAAATGTTATCAGCAAATACATCAGGACACAACGGAAATTTCCAGTATTTACGAAACATTTTAGCATTAGTTATAAATAGACCCTACTCGTCATTCTTGTATTAACTTTGTAACGATAACCTAATCTTAAGTAAATAAATATGTTTCTAATCTGTCTTGTGGTTGTTCTCTAAAAACACCAAATGACCATATTACAGCTTAATTGGCACAGTCAATAGGATCAAGGGACTCTTGAAAAATCATCTTCTACGAGTTTGATTTCAATCACTAACCCTTGAGGAACGACTTCCCAGGATTCACGACAGATAAACCACGAAGAACTATACTAGGAAGCAGGCGCGGCTCGTGATGACGTATTTGGGAGTGCAAGTACAATGATGCGAATGCCTCGTGTGTTTTCGGTGTTTACTAAGAAAACGTTACAGTTAGTACACGAGAATACACGAAGCACCGCATCATTGTACTTGCACTCCCAAATACGTCATCACTAGCCGCGCCTGAGGTTCACTATTAATATTTTTGTGAACGTATCCGAACATTTTTGTTTTTTTAAAATTCATTTTAATAACTTTTTTACAAGAAAAATTAAACAAATTAATAACAAAGTAAATTAAAGTAAGTGTTCAAATTGTCGTCCATTAGTAATTTGACAATGACCCAATCGATTTACAAAACCCCGAACAGAGTTCTGTAAAAAATCTCGGGGAATTTCTTGTATCGTTCTGGTAATTCGGATATGTCAATCTTCGACGTTATCGGGCTTTTCTTTGTAAACTTTGTTTTTTACGTATCCCCAAAGAAAAAAATCTAAAGGACTTAAATCTGGCGAACGGGCTGGCCATTCAATGGTTCCTCGTCTTCCAATCCATCTGTGGGGAAAAACGTTGTCCAGATATTGACGAACATTTACACCATAATGTGGTGGGGCGCCATCATGCTGGAACCTGATACTGTCATTGGGCAGGTGTTCATTGTTTGCATGAGGATAGAGCGTAGCACTAGCAGGTATTATTTCATTTTGCAATAACTGCAAATACAGAGCCGAAGTTCAAGTGCCATTGATGAAAAACGGACCGATAATATGACCGCCTAGAATGCCAACCCAAACATTAACCTTTTGGGGGTACTGCCTATGGTGCTCCAAAAACCAAGAGGGATTTTCCGATGACCAGTATCTGCAGTTATGTCTGTTTACTTCACCGGTAAGGCAAAAAGTAGCTTCGTCTGAGAAAAGAATATTGTTGACAAAATTTTCATTATTATTGCAAATAATTAACATTTCTTCAGAAAATTGTAATCTCCTATCAAAATTATCTTCCGTTAACTCGTGTACAAGGTGTACCTTATAAGGTTTATACTTTTCACTTTTTAAAAACGACACGATCGATGACTGTGAAATATTGAAATTGGCCGCTAATTGATTGGTTGATAAATGGGGATATTCAGATACAGCCAATAAAATATACAGTTTGTTATCATTTTCATCATTTTGTTGTTCTAGGTCTACCACTCCTTGGCAAATCTTTAACACTACCCGTTTGTTCAAAGCGTCTTAAAGTTTTACCAACAACGGATTTAGAAATTGGATTTCTATTTGGATGCGTATCATTAAATAAATTACTAACGTCTTGTAAACTTCTGCGTCTATCTCCATAACCCAACATCATAAGTATTTCAATTCATTCATGTTCACTTAAACTCGCCATTGCTAATATTAACAGCAACAAATTGCACAAATGAATTATTTCTGTCAAAGATTTGACGTACACATTAACCACTGATAAAATTATGTCGCTCAAGTTTGTTTATCGCTACGCTTCTGTCTATCTGCGATGTACCGAACATCTGTTAAACACATGAACCGGCTTTTTCTTATAAAAATGTTATTAAAATGAATTTAAAAAAAACAAAAATATTATTGTAAAGAGAAAAAAAATCTCTATCGAATGGTAGAGTAAAATTTACTAGTTCCTATTTAAAAAAAATGCGCGGACAGGCGTAACTAAAAAACAATTGAAGAAAAAAAAAATTCAAATATTCTCAAATGTAGATCAAAATATCCTAACTTTTATATTGAACATAAATCCCTAAAATGAATATTAAGGACAATAAATCGCCGTCTCCATACTTTTAACTAACCCTGTATATATGTGGGATTTGTTTTGGACTAAAAACCCGTGTTCATTTTAGTTTGTTTTAATGCTCAAATAAAACGACTATTCTTACAAAATAATAATAATAATACGTCAAACACTTCACTACTTTACAACGCCATGTCCTTTTTCTACCAACACCATACAACTACTGCATTTTCGTGCACGCCTCTCACGAGTCGTGCGTAATTTGAATCCCACATCTCCGCCATTTCTGTCTTTGGATCGTCCTCGATTCTATACGTCTTCTTCTCCATTCCATTCTTTAATTCTTGTGGCTTCTCGACATCTGTAAGGTCTTCCTTCTCTTCTGAAACGATCTTTGTCATCTTCATTATCTGCTCTTATTACGTCGTCTATTTCCTCATCGTCACTATCTATTGTATCAACATTGTGGTTCCAAGGTTCCAGCAACAGTGGAGGTCAAGTTTGGTCCCTCACCGTTACCCAACTTCTTCACCTCATGTCGGGCAGTTCTTTTACTGCTGCTATCTTGTATGGGCCAAGGAATCTTGTACTAAATTTTCCTTGTGTGAATTGTGTCCTCTTAATTGCCACTATATCACCAAGTTTGTATTTCCGGGCTTCTTTTCTTTTTCGGTTGAAATTTCTTCTGTTTTCCTCCTGAATCTTCTGTATCTCCTGCTTGGCTTTAATCCTCATATTTTCTCTTTCATCTTTATAGGCATTTAGGTACTCATTTTCAATCATTTCTCTCATTTTTGGAGTCGTGTTTCGGCGGCGCGTAACCCCAAATAGTAGTTCGGCGGGATTTGTGTTAATAGCACGTTGGTGACTATTATTTAGATATTGTTGTACGTCGTCTATGGGTTTATACCAATCACGTTCATCAATGATAATTTGATGATGATAGTTTGTTAAAATGGGTGTAACAATTTGCATAATTCTTTCCACCTGTCCATTTGCTCGTGGAACGCCTATAGTGATATGGATTAATTCGATATCTTCTACTAAACAGTATTTTCTAAATTGTTCAGATATAAAGGCAGTTCCTCGGTCTGAGATTATACGTGCTGGATTACCAAAATTCTTTTGCTGGGTCTTCAGCTTATTGAGCGTTTCCTCTGTGGTGATTGTTTTCGTGGGATATAAACATACGAATTTTGTAAACGCATCTATAACAACGAGTATACTACAAAAGTATTTTTAATAATATATAATATTATTAAAAATGGGGTGTGAAGAACACAATACCAGTTCATATGTATTATTGAATGTATCTTCTCCAAAGACGTAGATACGTATTTCACATATCCTACATGATTGTCAATACGCCCCTGTTGGTGAAGAGACACATTCAACAAACATAACTACCTTGCTATCTCGCAGATATTATTAAGACAGAGCGTGAAGGAATATTCAACGCTGTCTATATAATAATCGCAGAACTAGCCGTGGTGTTCCTTATAGTCGGTAACCACCGTATCTATAAAAAACTGTATTATCGTGTCTTCACTACTTGTCGGCGTAAACCGAATACGTATATAACAACATAATTTGAAACATACTTGAGTAAGTAAAACCTACCAATTTTGTATAATACAAAAGTATTTTTAATAATATATAATATTATTAAAAATGGGGTGTGAAGAACACAATACCAGTTCATATGTATTATTGAATGTATCTTCTCCAAAGACTCTTCTCCAACAGGGGCGTATTGACAATCATGTAGAAATGTGAAATACGTATCTACGTCTTTGGAGAAGATATATTCAATAATACGTATGAACTGGTATTGTGTTCTTCACACCCCATTTTTAATAATATTATATATTATTAAAAATACTTTTGTATTATACAAAATTGGTAGGTTTTACTTACTCAAGTATGTTTCAAATTATGTTGTTATATACGTATTCGGTTTACGCCGACAAGTAGTGAAGACACGATAATACAGTTTTTTATAGATACGGTGGTTACCGACTATAAGGAACACCACGGCTAGTTCTGCGATTATTATATAGACAGCGTTGAATATTCCTTCACGCTCTGTCTTAATAATATCTGCGAGATAGCAAGGTAGTTATGTTTGTTGAATGTGTCTCTTCTCCAACAGGGGCGTATTGACAATCATGTAGAAATGTGAAATACGTATCTACGTCTTTGGAGAAGATACATTCAATAATATATATGAACTGGTATTGTGTTCTTCACACCCCATTTTTAATAATATTATATATTATTAAAAATACTTTTGTATTATACAAAATTGGTAGGTTTTACTTACTCAAGTATGTTTCAAATTATGTTGTTATATACGTATTCGGTTTACGCCGACAAGTAGTGAAGACACGATAATACAGTTTTTTTATAGATACGGTGGTTACCGACTATAAGGAACACCACGGCTAGTTCTGCGATTATTATATAGACAGCGTTGAATATTCCTTCACGCTCTGTCTTAATAATATCTGCGAGATAGCAAGGTAGTTATGTTTGTTGAATGTGTCTCTTCTCCAACAGGGGCGTATTGACAATCATGTAGAAATGTGAAATACGTATCTACGTCTTTGGAGAAGATACATTCAATAATATATATGAACTGGTATTGTGTTCTTCACACCCCATTTTTAATAATATTATATATTATTAAAAATACTTTTGTATTATACAAAATTGGTAGGTTTTACTTACTCAAGTATGTTTCAAATTATGTTGTTATATACGTATTCGGTTTACGCCGACAAGTAGTGAAGACACGATAATACAATTTTTTTATAGATACGGTGGTTACCGACTATAAGGAACACCACGGCTAGTTTTGCGATTATTATATAGACAGCGTTGAATATTCCTTCACGCACTGTCTTAATAATATCTGCGAGATAGCAAGGTAGTTATGTTTGTTGAATGTGTCTCTTCTCCAACAGGGGCGTATTGACAAACATGTAGAAATGCGAAATACGTATCTACGTCTTTGGAGAAGATACATTCAATAATACATATGAACTGGTATTGTGTTCTTCACACCCCATTTTTAATAATATTATATATTATTAAAAATACTTTTGTATTATACAAAATTGGTAGGTTTTACTTACTCAAGTATGTTTCAAATTATGTTGTTGTAAACGAGTATACTTGTACCCTTTCGCGGTTGCAGTTAAGGGCCCTAGGCGATCAATGTGGTATGTCTGCAATGGTAAATCTTCCTTCTCAATAGGCGATAATAATGATTCTTGTTTTCCTCTTTTTCTCTCAGACAAAATTCAAGGGATGCAGTTTTGAATTACTTTCTCTATTTTCGTTCTAAGCTTAGGTATCCAATAATCTCTCAATATCAAGTCTTCTGTCTTCTTTATCACAAAATGTCCATTATCTTCATGAATCTTTCTTATCAATTCGTTTTTCATTCGGGAGCGAATCACTAGTAGATCCTCACCATTTACATGCTTGTAGATCAGGTCGTGTCGTATAAAATAATTTTCATAGGGTCGCTCTGAAGAAAGAAGTTCGGATATTGTTCTTAAATAATCGTCATTTTTCTGTGCTGTCTTCAAATTTTCCAGAAAAGTTGTGGTAGTTGTCATCACTGCATTTCGTGACAAAGCGTCAACATGTCGCAAGCTGTGGCAGCTCGGTGCTCGAAAGTCTTCTAACATAAGAGCCCATCTCGCGATTCTCGGCAATATATCTCTCTTCTTCATGGTTTGAGTAAAACCTGCACAGTCAGTGACTAATTTAAACGGTATTCCCAATAAGTATGGTCGAAATTTCTTTAGAGCTAGTACCACGGCTAATATTTCCAACTAGTAGCTACAGTAATTTTCTTCAGCTGATAAAGGCTTACGACTCATGTAATGCACTGGATGCATTCTCTTATATTCTCCCTTCTGTAGTAACATTGCTCCATATCCATACTTGAAAGCGTCCGTGTGTACTTCGGTTTCTGCACTGGGACTATATATTTGCAAAACAGGAGTAGTTGACAATATTATCTTCAGAGTTTGAAAAGCACTTCTTTGGCTTTCACCAAATTCAAATTGGACATTATTCCTCAACAGACTGCTCAACGGTCTTGCAATTAATGCACAGTTTTGTATAAACTTACGGAAGTAACCAGTAAGACCAAGAAAACTTTGAACTTGTTTTACAATATTTGGTTCGGGTTTCTGGCGATGGCTTGATTTTACCTTCTTCAATATCGTGATCCAAATAACAAATTTGACGGCGGAGGAATTGATCCTTGATTTAATAGTTGGTTGCACATCTAGCCAGGTTTTGGCAATGCCTCGTAATAATGATTTTGCACATAACAACTTCTGCAATTGCGATCAATTGTATAGGGTTCCATTTTCTTCCAAGTCTGCAACCCATTTTTCCATTGGATAATTCTGATTTTTCCTATATGTTGGCAAACTATTTCGCAACTCACTCATATTCAATCCCGTTTTCGGTGATTCTTGTTCCAACTTTAACACCACGTTTTTTTTTAATAATTCTATCTCTCTTCTTAAAAGTGTCATCTCTCTTGTTGTTAAGTCAACATCGGTCATCTTTGGTCGCGGGCTCGTTAACAGAGAATCCGGTTCTTCGCGTAAATACTATGTGTCCATCTTTTCTTAAATTATCTTCAACTTTCTATTGTTAATTAATTAATACTTAATTAATAATAATTATCCACGTTTATGCAAGTTTATTATCTTAATTTAAATTCAACTTGAAAGTCACCCACGTCTTATTATTTCACTACTTTAATTTAAATGGAAAAAGCATCTGTCTCTACGTATTTAATCGGCAACTTATTTTCGTAATTGAAGAGTCAACAAGTTACACAACTCTTATTATCTACTGTTCAATTCATTTAACCACTTTTTATTGAAATGTCAATAACAACTTGCATAGCTTTTATTATCTACTGTTCAAATTTAACAACTTTTAATTACAATGTCAGTGACAACTTGAACAACTTTTATTATCTACTGTTGAAGTTTAACAATTTTTAATTACAATGTCAATGACAACTTGCACAACTTTTATTATCTACTGTTCAACTTTAACAACTTTTAATTTTAAAAATGTTCTTACTTACTTTATTTAACCACTTTTAATTTTAAACGTCTATATTCAACATATAAACAACATAAAACTGCACCGTGTTTCTACATATTGCTATGGATTTTTCATTAAAGAAAAATACTTTAATTATGCCATATATTTGAATATTTAAAAATGTACATAAATTTTGAACATGTTTGTATTTTGAATATTATAAATTTTTAGAGGAAAAAACTGTTTTTCCCGGCGTGCATTGGATGTGCAAATTGTAGAGAGGCCAATTCTGAGAGACGAAGATCTGCTATAACACGAGAACATTGTGTTTATTGAAAGATATATATATATATTATATTGAAATTAGTTCGGGTTGATTCGCAAGTGTTAATTAGTTGTTTGAATTTTGATAGTCAATTCCCGATATATTTTAGAGATTTTTATTCTCGTAATTTGATGATGTTTAAAGATTAAACAACTGTTCTCGTAAGTCTCCAAATTGTAAGTAGAATAATTTTTTTATGTCGACATAAATTTAAAAATCAGATTATATTAATTGTAGTTCTATTGTTTTGGAACAAGTAGGAAATTGTTTTAAATAGTAAGAATAAATAATAAAGATTATTATTAGATTTCTATGTTATAAAAAATTTTTATAAATTGAAAAGTTTGTTCGACGAGAGGAGTCAAGGTTAGTTTTTGTACATGTTATTTTGCGCATGTGTAGATTTTGATCGTGTATCAGTATGATTATACCGTGTGGTTCTCTGGGGAGAAATTAAAAATAAACTTTATTATTTTTAGATAAGTTTGTTCGGAATTAAGAGGAAGTTATTTCATCCACTTAGCGGTCAAATGTACAGTGGATATAATTTACCTCATGTATTATTGAAAGATACAATATCTTTACACTTTATAAAGATAGCTTTTTTTTCTTTTTTATTTTTGTATTAGATATTCAGTTTAAATTTTATCTTGTGTTTTATTTTTGCTATAACGTTAATACTGTTTAATTAAATATAACTAACTCTAAAATAAGTATATAAATATCGTGAACTATTCACTGGCGCCTGACTTATGTTAGTTTTAACACGGATTTCCTTATTGGAACCCGAGAAGTTAGAAGTCTCATATTTGGAAATCAACCGGCTGAGTAACCTAGTTGGGAAGGCTAGTTGTGGATGGTGGCACATCAAATCCACAAACCACTATTCATAGCAATATGTTTCAACTGTACGTATCTAACCACGTTTTTTGCCGGCCACGTCCCTACTATGAAAAACATAAACACGCCGTTGTCCTTGCTATTTTCACTATCGCTTTCAATGTCCGTTTTACTTAATTAATCCCGGTTGAGCCCCAATAATTTGTGGGATTTGTTTTGGACTAAAAACCCGTGTTCATTTTAGTTTGCTTTAATGCTTAAATAAAACGACTATTCTTACAAAATAAAAATAATAATACGTCAGTTTACAACGCCATGTCCTTTTTCTACCACCATCCAACTACTACATTTTCGTGCACGCTTCTCACGCGTGTCGCGTGAGTTCAGTGAATCCTGAATATAAGAAAATAATTATATAATCTTTTTGCGTCCATAGTAAAATTTGCCAAATGATAGAGGGCAGCATAATTCCTCCGAAAAAAGCAATTTTAGAGGCATCTTAATGTGGCGTGCGTATATCGGACACCAAATCGCTACGGACGTCATATTAAAGCACAAATGTCAATGAGTGGACGCCCTATTTTTTGTCCACTCATTGACATTTTAGATATAAGATATAAGAATGAGAAAACTAGATAGATTTCATTTCACATTTTCTAAACTACAAACAAAATTTCAAAAAATTATGAATTCCTGTTATATACCCCCACACCATTATTTCAAACTTGAAAAATATTATCATACAGAAAATGTCTCCTCAAATTTTAAACAGTATTTCGAAGAAATAGAATCTAAAATTTACAATAATAACTTCCTGATAAACAAAAATAAATTCAAAAACAAGGTAAAGAAACTAATAAAGAAACAACACTTAGAGATAAATTATTAAATTAACAATAAATAGATTATCAATTTGACCAATATAAATATTCTGGATAATGTTAAATACATACCTAGGACTCAAATTTAATACGCCACCAAATAAAATACCCATTAATGACTATATAGCTAGAATTGAAACTGGAATACAAAATTTACCACAAGACAAACAGAACGAAATACATAACAAAATCTGTAATATAATCACTAACCATAAACATAAGAAAATAGTTAATAAACAGTCAAGTCTATGTATGAATAAGTTCATTAAAGAAACTAAAAGATTTGTCCAAGGCAACTCTCCAATAGAGAAAACTCAAAAAGAAAATAATAACTTAATAAATAAATGGCATAGACAAAACCTAATAGATTTCAACACTAAAAACAAACTTCGCATTTTTAATTCCCAACCTCCATCAATATATGGATTACCAAAAATTCACAAAAATATAAAATATGCCTTTTGAGACCAATAGTATCAAACATACAAGCCACTACTAATAATATAGCAAAATTCCTAGGTGATAGCATATCTAAGATGTTAGGAAAAACGGAATATCATTTCAAAGACTCATGGCAATTTCAAAATTTCATTAAGGAACAAAAAGTACCAAATAATCACCTTGATGTATAATCTTTATACACTAACACTCTTAGAAATCTAGCTATAAATATAATACGATCCAAATGGGATGAAATTAGTACACACACATCACTAAATAAAACCGAATTTATCAGAGGTATACATTTCTGTCTTGATAACACATATTTTCAATACAAAAATTCTTTTTACAGTCAAATATTTGGTATTGCCATGGGCTTTCCTTTAGCTGCTCGTATTGCAAATCTGGTAATGGAACATTTGGAACAAAACGTTATCAATTCATTAGACTTCAACCTCATTTGCTGTAAAAGATACGTAAACCACATCATAACATATACTTCGATAAATAAAATAAATTATCTTTTAAATAAATTCAACAATTTTCACAACAAATTAAAGTTCACAACTGAAGAAGAAACTAATAACAGTATTAATTTTCTTGATATTTCTTTAACCTATTATAGACAGGGTACTATTTATACAAATTGGTACAACAAACCCACTGCTTCTTTTCGATATATGAATTACCACTCAAATGCACCTACAGTATTCAATAAAATGATTAAAAATAATCTGACTGATAGAGCAGTAAAACTATCACATACTCAATACAAAAACGATAACATCAAGAAAATTCAAATGATCTTAACAGATAATAACTATCCACCACCCTTACAGAGCAAACAATTGAAAAAATAATCCACTAAACATGCAACACTGCAGACACCAGTAACGATTTAAACAATGAAGCAACATATATCACGATTCCATATGTTCCACAATTATCAGAAAAAAATAAATATACTTAAAAAAAAATAAGATATATCTACAGCATATAAACTATAAACTTAGTAATACTAATAAACATCTATTTTCAAAACTGAAACCTAAAATAGAAAAAATCGAGAAACAAATGCCGTCTATAAAATACCATGTCGCGATTGCGATAGTTAGTATATAGGCCAAACTATACAATATTTATACAAAAGAATACAAGCCCACAAATACTCCAAAACAGACAAAACTTCTTTATTTACACACACACTACAATGCGATCAACATTTCGATTTTCAAAACACACAGATAATCGTTAAAGAACAAAACACAATTAAAGAAATGATTAATATTAAACAGGAAAAAAAATCAACTAACAACAGAAGGGATCTAAAAAGTATATACTATAACCTAATAATGTAAAATAACGATATGCAATTTGCCATCATGAATATATGTTGCTTCATTATGAAACAGACATGTAAATAAATTTACATATCTGTAACTGTATACTTCGACAATACCTCGTATTTTTGGCATTTACTTCTGCTTAAGACATATGTTTCTGCCATTTATAGGCCTCGTCAGCTAAGCTAATGAAGCAATGTATACAAATGATACAAATCTTTATAAATAAAATCTGTATCTGTATATGACATTAAGCCGAACCGCTCATCAGATATAGCAAGTTTCATCCTATAAGATGGCACTTATTTACGAGTGACATCTTACGGACGAAATAGACTATACCAAAGAAAGCGATCTTTCGATTGACAAGCTATGCTCATACGAACCGAAAGAATACGGGTAGTCCTTCTAAAACGAGCCAGGTGGCGGTAGATATACAAAAATGTTTTAAATTTGTCTATACGTTATATGCACGTATAATGCTTTTGTTTCATTATGAAATAGACATGTAAATAAATTTGCATATCTGTAACTGTATACTTGGACAATACCTCGTATTTTCGGCATTTACTTCTGCTTAAGACATATGTTTCTGCCATTTATAGGCGTCGTCAGCTAAGCTAATGAAGCAATGTATACAAATGATACAAATCTTTATAAATAAAATATGTATCTGTATATGACATTAAGCCGAACCGCTCATCAGATATAGCAAGTTTCATCCTATAAGGTGGCACTTATTTACGAGTGACATCTTACGGACGAAAGAGTTTTCTTTGGTATAGTCTCTTTCGTCCGTAAGATGTCACTCGAAAATAAGTGCCACCTTATAGGATGAAACTTGCTATATCTGATGAGCGGTTCGGCTTAATGTCATATACAGATACAGATTTTATTTATAAAGATTTGTATCATTTGTATACATTGCTTCATTAGCTTAGCTGACGACGCCTATAAATGGCAGAAACATATGTCTTAAGCAGAAGTAAATGCCGAAAATACGAGGTATTGTCCAAGTATACAGTTAAAGATATGCAAATTTATTTACATGTCTGTTTCATAATGAAACAAAAGCTTTATACGTGCATATAACGTATAGACATATTTAAAACTAAATATATGTTGCTGTTATATAAATATATATCATATGTTATTTAAATATCTGTACACTGGCCTATCATGCTGGCAGTTCCGTGTTTAGATCCCTGACTAGGCTGTTCGAGTAGACCGTCGTGGTTTTCCATCTTGGTCCAGGCGAATGCCGACAGCTTAGCATCTTACGTCGCTCCGCGGGAGAAGGCCCACATGTAGGCCCTTTTCGGAATATCTGGAACTGAGGGTAATCTATCGGTTCACTTTAAGCCCTGGATTTTGCCTCTCGAGTCTTTTCAAGCCCACTGTCAGATCCTCTTTTTTAGTCTCTGGCAGAAACGCTAAAACTCGCTGCTGTTTTGGCAGCTCCTCGTTCTTCACGAGTCTCCAAACAGTTTCCTTTTCCAAGTAATCTCTCGTAGTGTTGTATGGGTCTTCATCTGCACAGATGACTACAGAGTAGCCGTCCATAAGACGGGAGGATTCAAATCTCGGCGCCTTCTGCGCCCTATCTATGACCATCATCAGGGCCTCTTGTATAGCTCCCACATTTCCCTCAGTCACTAAGCTGACTGGATAATCTTTAGGAACTATTGCAGCCTTAATACCTTTAAGAACTGCTTTGTAACTCACGCCCGAAGCAGAAAACTTCGTGCGCTTAGTTACTTTATCCTCAGGAGTGCCCCTAGCCGACACGGTTCGCTTAGCGGCCCCTGTTTGCTTAGGTTCTCCCTGAGGTTCTTTTTGGGAAAGGGGGAGCCTTATTTTACTCGTATCCACCCCCTGTTTCCTCATTTTCTTTAATTTCTTTCTTTGTGCCCCGGAAAGATGTTTTCATTCCTTGGGTGCACCCTCTGTTTTCGCAACGTTCTCAGTTTCAGTCCGTTGCGTTTCAGTTTTGTTTTTTGGAGTCTCATCAGTCGCCATTGCCAAGGGAGTCTCTATAGACTCCTTAGGTTTTGGATTCTCCTCAGACTCCATCTTTTTAATAATTTGGTTTGTTCCTCGGTTCATATAATTCCGACGAGTATGGAAGAAGTATGAGGTCAATGCCCGCAGAGCTTCCATTACAGGCACAAGGCGTAAATACAAGGGGGTGCCGCCTAGTGCCCCCAGGGGAACGTTTGAGACCACATATACCCCAGTGGCCATTCAGCTCTAAGCACGTTGCCTTACACCGTAGCTTGGGTGAGCTGGTCCGCGGTTACAGCTTTCGCTAAGGATTAAAAGGCTTTTAGACCTATACATCCCGCTTATGGCTGCCACTAATCAGGTCCCCCAAGAGAGACCTGCCCGTCTCCTTATCCGCTACCTAGGGACGCGCCTGGTGGGTAGCTCAATCCCCGCGGAAGAGGTCCGCGAACAGGTGGAACGGACCATTCTTTCCTGCAATGAAAATAACTGCCCCCTTAGGGAGCGCAGTTATTACTGAGGGGGCTGCCAGGTGGAATGCAGAGTTAACCAATTTAAGGAAAGAATCTCGCCGGTCATTTAATAAGGCGAAGAAAACAGGTGATTGGGAAGCTTACAAGGCTCTCCTCAATAAATACAATGATAAAATCAAAGAGAGCAAAAGGGAGGCCTGGAGAAAATTCTGTGAGGACATCGAAGGTGTCCCTGACATGGCCAGAATTAGCATAATTCTCAAAAAAGATCCTTCCAACGCAATTAGATCTATACAAAAATCGGACGGGAGGTGTACTAGTACCGTGGAAGAGACTTTAGAGTATCTTCTGGGGGTACACTTTCCAGGTTCGGAGCGTATGGATGATTGTACTACCAATCAAGTTGTCACCTCTTGGAGGGCGACTAGGAATGATTGGCAGATATCAAACGAGATCTTCAAGCCCCATTTAATTAGATGGGCGATAGGATCGTTTGAACCATATAAATCCGCGGGACCAGACGGAGTGTTTCCCAAGCTCCTTCAAGAGGGAATTGGGGAAATTATGGGTCCTCTATTGGAGATATTCAGGTCTGGCCATGCTATAGGTTATATCCCTAGGGCATGGAGTAACTAGAGGAACTAGAGTAGTGTTTCTTCCGAAGCCCGGAAAGGAACATATACCCACCTTAAATCATTTAGACCAATTAGTCTTACCTCTTTTATGTTGAAGGCTGTGGAAAAAATGATATATTTTAATATTAAAGAAGGGGTGGTGATATAGCTCTTCTGGAGATGCAGAAGAGCTGTTGACAAGACCTGGGGATTAAAACCAAATGTGGTACACTGGTTGTACACAGTAATATAAGACCGACGATTACCTATGGAGCAGTTGTCTGGTGGAGGAGGACGGAGCGGACATCGTCGGTGGGGCTCCTCACGACTCTCCCAGCGACAGGCTCTGTTGGGAATCACGGGAGCTATGAACAGCACGGGAACCGCCTCCATGGAGGCTATCGTGTGTCTCCCTCCGCTGGAACTATTTGTAAAGGCAGAGGCAATGGCTGCGATACTGAGGCTGACCGCCAATGACGTATGGCGTCCTAATAAGGTTGTAGGGAGTCATACAGATATCACAGGAACTATATTGGAAGAGCCGATATTTGAAATGCCGGCGGACAGTATGGCACCTGAGATTATGTTTACAGCTAAGCTGAACATATTTATACCGACCAGGGAACAGGCAAATGTGGCTCGATCGATTGTGGTGCCGGCACCTGGTACACTGATGGATCACAATCCAGTCAGGGGGCACGTGCAGGAATATGCGGAATGTACCCTAGAAGGAAGATATCGATATATCTGTGGAAACATACTACGGTTTTCCAGACCGAATTGTTTGCAGTCGCAGCTTGCGCCGAGGAAATTCGGGAAGCCGGCTGCGTAAACAAAAATGTCAACAATATGACTGATAGTCAGGCAGCTGTTAAAGCCATTATGAATCCATCTACCAGGTCTAAGCTGGTGAAATATTGTAAACAGGTCCTCAATAAACTGGCACAAGACAATACAGTGTCGCTGATATGGGTGCCAGGACATGATGGTGTAAGAGATGTGAAAAACAGAAGGGAACTAGCCTTCATGTAATATGCACGTGTGAGGAACTGAAATAACTCAGACGGAGATATTTCGGGAGAGATCTATTGGATCCTTCGAGTGTACTCAAATTTCCCCTGAGGAGGATAGTGGCTTTTATCTAGGACACAAGATTAACAGAGTGGAACTGAGAGATCTATTGGGGATAGTACAAAGAGCGGTGTGCTCAAGTGCCTGGACGTGCTGGCGTCCAACACAAAACAGAAGAAGAAGAAGAAGCAGGCCTAGTTGCAAAGAACCGCTTTTGAAAACAAAAACCCTGAGAACAATTTATAAGAGGCGAAACAATAAATTGTGTGTGTGACGATTCAGACTTGATAATTGGAGCTCTTTTTGGAAATCAAAGTACACAGAAATATGTACATATTGGCTAAATTGCAGATCGCTACTCTACGTTATTAATTTATAGTATATACTGCTTAGACTTTTATGTCACTCTTGTTGTAAATTGAGTTTCTTTCTTGCTTAATATTAATCATTTCCTTAATTTCTCTTACCATTGTGTGTTGTTCTCTACCTATTATTTGTGCGTTTTCAAAATCGAAATGTGATCGTGCTGCAATTTGTATGTAAATAAAGCAGTTTTGTCTGTTTTGAAATATTTGTGGCCTTGTATCCTTTTGAATAAATATTGTTTAGTCTGACCGATGTAGTAAGTATTGCAGTCGCGACATGGTATTTTATAAATGATACGTGTTTCTCGATTTTTTTCTATTTTAGGTTTTAGCTTTGAGAATAGATGTTTATTTGTATAACTAACTTTATATATTGCAGCTATATCATCTTTTGTTAAAGTATGTTTAATTTTTTTCTGATAGTTGTGGAACATATGCAACTGTGATATATGTTGTTTCATTGCTCAAATTGGTATCTGCAGTGTTGTATATTTTGTGGATTCTTTTTTTAACTGTTTTTAGTCTGTTAAGATCTTTTCAATTTTCTTGATGTTATCTTTTCTGTACTGAGCATGCGTTAGTTTTATTGCTCTATTAGTCAGATTATTTATAAAATGAACTGCCTTTTAAAAAAGTTTAACAACTTTCATAACAAATTAAAATTCACAATTTAAGAAGAAATTAATAACGGTATTAATTTTCTTGATATTTCATTAACCTATGATAGACGGAGTACTATTTATACAAATTGATACAACAAACGCACAGCTTCTTTTCGATATATGAATTATCACTCAAATGCACCTAGAATATTCAATAAAATGACTATACTATAAACGATTCTTGTCAGCGTCATGAGAAAACAGTTTTCGTGCAACGGTAACTTTATGTGGGTATATATGATGTTTTTTCTTAAATACTAATGAACAACTCATCATAAATTTAAACTTTGATCAACACGAGTATGGGTAACAGGAGAAAGCTTCAAGCCTTATGCCTGTACTATAAAATTATAACCACAAATCACATACCGATAGGTCCAGCCCGCTACGGGCCATAGGCAACAATATACGTATGGAACGTAATGCGATGTGGCAACGTGTGTACGATGACACTCCGCGTGCGCAACATAAGTCCGATGGTCGAGCGCAACAGATTGCCCGTCATTCGTATTTAGCTGTGCATACGTAAAGGTAGTTATCATGTCAGTGTATACAACCGCAGAGAAGGTACAAATAGTTTCGTGGTATCTAGCCGGCAATTCCTGTCGAACAACCGCTGATTTATTTGCTGTAGAGTACGTAAATCGGCCTATTCCTTCGCATTCGACGATTGAAAGGATCGTAAATGCGTTTAGGAAATATGGCTGTGTAGTCGGAAATTGCCGCAAATGCCAACAAATTGACGAGCAGCCTCATATCCCTCTAATACCTGCCGATCGGGAGGAGAGAGACGTGAGTGTTTGTTCGTTAGTTGAAATGGGCGACCTTAAGTGTACACGGCAAATTGCAGACGAAATCGGTGTTAGTAGAAGTACAGTAAAGCGGATTCTAAAACGCAACAAATATAAAAGTTACAAAGTTCGAAAGTGCCAGGAGATTTTTCCCGAGGACAATTTTGCAAGAATGGAGTTTTGTGAGTCCGTGATGGAAAAGGCTAACAGGAACGAATATTTTATAAAAAATATTCTGTTTACCGACGAGTCTTCTTTTCCACGTCATGGCAAGCATAATCCCTCAGTGGTGCGATATTGGTCTCGAGAAAATTAATATCAAGCTCGTAATGTTAAAACTCAATACCCCGAAAAACTTAACGTTTGGGCGGGTATCTTGGGTGATAATATTATAGGGCCATTTGTTATCGACGGCAATTTGAATGCAGTAAAATATTTAGATTTGCTGCGAACACGAATTATTCCTGCTGTCCGTCAACTAAACGTCGATTTTGATGCAATTTGGTTTATGCAAGTGTTTTCTAAAAACCCTCTTACTAATCTGCTGTTATGCGCGGGACAACCGCCGCGCATAACAGCAGATTAGTAAGAGGGCTTTTAGAAAACACTTTTCCTAATCGTGTTATTTCCGGGAGGGGTACGATAATATGGCTACCTCGATCACCCGACCTCCCTGCGATTTTTTTCTGTGGGGTTATGTCAAAGAAAATCTTTACGGTCTTCTAACAATACCGAACTTGCAACAGTTGCAAGTTAAACTGTTTAGAATTTTCGAGACAATAACCCCTAGAAATCTCGAGGGAGTGAGGCGGGAGTTTTACAATAGACTCGGCTATTGTTTGGGAAGAGAGGGCGATATTTTCGAATCCTATATTGAGTGACTTTCTTAAAATTTAAATTTATTTTGCAGAATTATTGATTTTTTTACTTTTATCTTTTAGAAAACGTTATTGTTTTTTTTTATTACTTAAAATTACTTTTCCGTAGCAGCTAAGAATACAATAATAATAATAATAAATTGGACCTTATTATGTCTGAAACAAATGGGCAAATTACGTATACAGAACGAATATGCAAACGACTATATCCTTGCGCGGTTTAAGTCTTACTAAATTCTTAACTGCAATGTGCTGCAATTGAAGCTGCTGCGCGTAGAGGGGATTCGCTGTTGCCACTCATTGCTGACTATGGCCCGTTCCGAGCTGGACCTATCGGTATATATAGACGTGTAGCTTGATAGGCTATACGTGTATAATTTTGCGGGGAAAGGCTTCCAAAGAAGGTGAGGGGAAGGAAATTAGTTAGTTATGCAACTTAAACATCATTTAGAAGTTGTTATAGGGTAGGAATTTCATATGTTAACGAAAAATTTAATGTTGCTCTCTTGGTCGATTAGTATTCGCCGTATTTAAATTTTGTGATCTCGTGCCCGTGTTATATGTTATAAACTTTCGTTGGATTTATTGTTTGTTTGTGTAAGTAGCATTTAGGACTATGGATAATAGTGTATAGTTTTACCATTTTTTTTTATATTATTAGTAGTAAATTTTTTAGATTAATATTAACTGGATAGTGTCATATTCTGAAACTAGACAATTTTTGAAAATACTATTGTATTTCTTTAAATTCATCTAGCGTAAGAGTTTGCATAGATTCTAAATATATTTTTATACGAATTACGTTTGTTTCTTTGTTATTTTCATGTGAATTTACATTTTATGATATACAAGTGTCCCGTATCGTTATGTTAAAATTTTAGGAGTGTAAAGTAGACTTCATTTCAAGTAACAAAAACCCAAACTTGTATATCCATATTTATTTGTTTCAAAGCTACAGATCTATGAATGTGATTGTCAGATCATGAAAAAAATGTAATCCTAAAGTTAATACATACTGATTTTATTTAAAAAAAGTTATACGAGATTCAATAACAGGCCTGTGATTGTTAACGTCGCATCATAAAATGTTATCCTAAAATAAATAAACACGTGTCGTAGGACATACAGTAATTTCTTGGAGATCTACAAAAAGGAGTACTGGAAGTTGATTTATGATAAAGAAGGTTCTTACTTATTTCGTAAGTGCTGATCCATGAATATCATACAATAAACAAATGTTCAGATGACTGTTAACGTTGCATTTTTTAATAAAGGATTACATTACGTTTCAGTTCATACAACAGCTTATTAGTGAGTGGACACGTTTTCTTTATTCAAAATGCCTTACCGATTTTCTTCTCAAGAGTATGCGGACATGCATTTTGTGTATGGCTACTGTAACAGCAGTGCACGTCAAGCAGTTATTGAATACCGGCGTCGGTTTCCCGATAGGCGCACTCCTCGTTACAGAACGTTTCTGGAAGTACACAGACAATTTCGGCAATGCGGACTGCATGATTTTCTTTTCGACCGAGGAGTAAATTTGCCAGTAGACTTAGAGGAAGAAGCAGTATCTATTGTTACAAGGGATCCAACTCTCAGTGTACGTCGAATCGTTAGACAGCTAGGAGTGCCACGAACGACAGTTTGGCGAATTTTAAAACGTGAGGGCTTATATCCATATCACTATCGCAGGTGACACGGTTTGCTTGAGGCAGACCACTATGCTATCTAGTTTGTTCTATCTGGATATAAAGACAGTCACTGCTTCATTTTAATTTCTGCAGAACAGTTCTCTGGACAGATGAATCTACGTTCACGAGAAGTGGTGTTACAAATCTAAGAAACCTGCACAGATGGCCATCAGAAAATCCCATAGCTATACGCCAATAAGTTTCAACATGAATTTCCTATTAACGTTTGGGCGGCCCTAATCAATGACTTGTTGATTGGGCCTGTCGTTCTTCCTGGGAGGCTAAATGCGGACAATTACTTTCAATTTCTTATTGAGGAACTGCCAGGTCTTTTAGAGGATGTCCCACTGAATGTTCGACGAGACATATGGTTTCACATGGTTTCACACTACCACATGGTTTCACACAACCACATTTCGGAATTGCTGTCCGAAATAGGGTTAACGTCAATTATCCAAGATGGATTGGTCGAGGTGGTCCTGTTGCATGGCCACCCAGATCACCCGATCTTAATCCCCTTGACTTTTATTTATGGGGGTACATGAAAAATTTAGTCTATGCGCAAATTTCGAACACAAGAGAAGAGTTGTTGGATCGTATTCACCTGGCTGCCGAGCAAATCCGACAAAACAAGTATGAAATTCGGATAAGTCCTTCTTCTGTTGGCTTACGGGCACAAGCCTGTATTCAACAAGGAGGTGGACATTTCGAAAATATTATTAATTGAACTTTTTTAAATAAAATCCGTTTTTATTGACTTTAGGATTACATTTTTTTTCATGATATGACAATCCATTCATAGATCTATAACTTTGAAACAAATAAAAATGGATATACAAGTTTGGGTTTTTGTTACTTGAAATGAAGACCTAAAATTTGAACATAATGATAAGGGACATCTTGTATATACTATATTATATATAGGCATGATTTAGTTGTGAAAATAATTGACCTTATATATAATATCGTTTTATAAATAAAATAGGGAGGAACTTGTAAATATGAACTCATTGGAAACAACTTATTCGAATGACATTTGACAGAATCCAAATTGGCAACCATGCCCAGTTCTGGTAACATAATATATACACTTAATATAGGGAAATACTAGGATTATTAGGTATTATTGTAATTTAAATGTTACTTGTTCCGAAGTAACTGTTTATCACGTGTCTCGTCTGTTATCGTGAAAGACCTATAGCTAAAGCTTTTCTAATGGATGGTGTTTATAGACTCGATGCCACTGAAAAGTGCTTGTTTGCTGGACAGGCAGTGGTTACAGGTGAAACTTGGCACAAAAGGTTGGGTCACATCAACTCGAACTACCTAAAAAAAACGAGGGATGGTTTTGTAAATGGTGTAAACTACAGTGGTCAGTTGAAAATTGATAAGAATAGTTGTGAAGTATGCTGTGAAGGAAAGCAAGCGCGACAACCGTTCGGACATTCAGGTACAAGAGCAATTGGCTTATTAGATGTAGTGCACAGTGATGTAGCAGGACCTATGGAGACAACTTCTATTGGAGGTTCCAGGTATTTTGTACAATTCCAAGGTGACTGTAGTCGTATGTCATTTATTTATTTTGCTAAAACAAAAGATGAAACATTTGATAAATTTAAGCAATTTCAGTGTTTAGTTGAGAAACACTGGAAGAAAAATAAAGGTATTACGAACAAACAAATGGCGGAGAATATGTAAGTGTAAATTTCGAAAATTATTTAAGAAAACAGGGTATAGTTCATCAAACCACAAACCCCTATTGTCCTGAACAAAATGGACTTGCTGAAAGGCTAAACAGATCTCTTATCGAAAAAGCTAGGTGTTTATTATCCGAAGCAGGTTTAGAAAAACGCTTCTGGGCAGAAGCTGTAAACACAGTTTGCTACTTGAGAAATAGATCTGTAGTGTGTAATAGTTCAAAAACATCATATGAAATATTTTTTAATCAAAAACCAGATTTGAGTTAAAATATGTTAAAATATTTGGTAGTACATGACACACATTCCTAAAGAAAGATGGAAAAAATGGGATAAAAAATCTACGAAACTTATTTTAGTGGGATTTTCAGAAACAACAAAGGGTTATAAGTTGTATAATCCTGAAACGGGTCAAATGTGTACAAGTAGAGATGTACATATTATGGAGAAAGAAGCTAAGAGGTATGAAGACATGAACTTTTATGCAGAAGAAAAGATAGACAATGAAGGTATTGAACAAAATGAACCAAATCAAGAACAAGAACTAAATTCAGTAGTTGAAAATTTATATCTGGAGTGGGATATAGCAGATCAAACACTTTCCGAATGTGAACAATCTGATGAAATGTATGTTCCTAATGATACAGACAGTATTGGTATTACAGAAGATGTCAGAAGGTCACAACGAGAAAGAAAACCAAAGGTACTTAGAGATTTTATTACTTACTTTACCCCAGAAAGTAAGAATCTTCAAGAAGATATATCAGTTTCAGTGGGAGACCCAGATTCAGTGAAAGAAGTACTTTCATCACCGGATCATCAGAAATGGATAAGTGCCATGATAAGTGAAATAAAAACTTTTAGTGAAAATCATGCATGGGACCTAGTAGATCTTCCTGAAGGTCAGTTACCAGTGAAGTGCAAGTGGGTTTTTAAAAGAAAATACAACAGTGATAGCAGTGTTACTTATAGAGCGAGATTGGTTGCTAAGGGCTTTAGCCAGGTATAGACTTCGGTGAAACGTTTTCCCAAGTAGTCAAACATTCATCGTCGCCGCTGCTTTTGGCATTATGTGTGCAGCTTAATTTGAATACGCATCATTTGGATGTAGTCACAGCTTTTTTAAATGATAAACTGGAGGAAACTGTATTCATGGAAATACCGGAGGGTTTCAACGGTGATGCCTGTGGCAATCAAAAAACAAAAGTTTTAAAATTGAATAGAGCAATTTATGACTTGAAACAGTCTTTACGGGTTTGGTACAAGGAAGTTGAAATTTTACTATTAAGTTTAAAGCATAAAAAATGTGATTACGAACCTTGTATATTTGTCAGACGGGAGGATAGTTTCGTAACTATAATTGCTTTAGGTATATGTAGAAGATTTTTTTGTTTTCTAACTCTGGCCAGGAAGTAGTTTTTTTAAAGGAGTAGTTGTCTTCAAAATTTAAAATTAAAGATTTAGGTGAAATCAAGCAATGCCTGGGCATGAGAGTGAGAAAGGATCCATGTAAAAATAAGATTTTCTTAGATGAGGAAGAGTACATTAATCATATTTTAAAAAGATTTGACATGAGCGAGTGGAAACCTGTAGGTACGCCCTTAGATAAAAATATTGTATTCGATCAGGCAGATTCCAGTATTTGTAAACAAGAACTGCCTTATCAACAAATATTAGGAAGTTTAATGTATTTGTCAGTGTTAACAAGACCTGATATTACTTTAATTTTTTAAGTCAGTTTAATAATTGTTACAATGGCCAGCATTGGAAGGCTGCTAAACGAATTCTCAGATATTTACAAGGTACAAAATCTTTTTGCCTAAAATATGAAAAGTATAATTTAGATTTCACAGGGTTTGTTGATGCAGATTATGTTAGGCATGACAGGAGGTCATATACAGGCTTCATTTTTAAATTAGCAGGTGGTGCTGTTTCATGGGAATGCAGTAAACAAAAGACGGTTACTTTAAGTAGCACAAAAGCCGAATAGATGGCTGTCACTGAAGCTTTGAGAGAAGCTATTTATTTTAAGAATGTATTAGGTATATGATTTTTTGGGTTTTTCTAAGGTTATTACTGTTTTTAATGACAATCAAAGCGCTCAAAAGCTAGCATTAAATCCTATATGTCATAAGAGGACAAAGCACATAGACGTGCGTTACAATTTTATTCGAGAAGGTATTTCGAATATATCAGTTGAATTAAAGTTTTTACCAACCGATGAAATGGTGGCAGACGTGCTGACTAAAGGTTTGTATTTATCCAAACATTCAAAATTTAGTAGTGAGCTAGGCTTAATTAGAGTTAATATTAATTAGATAAGTGGGAGTGTTAGATTGTATCTAATTTATATTAGGCTGGCGCCATCTACTGATTAATGTATGCTTTTGTATTTGCAATACATTTATTAAAACAAGCAGTCTATTACGAGTAGTTGTACAGTAACAGTGTGTGAATTTTACTTTCACATTTTTATCCTTAAATATTAACAAAAATGTGCATTTTTTAAAGACGAAATTAGATATTTGGGTCACACAATTTCAAAGCAAGATTTAAGAAGAAATGACGATAAAGTCAAAGAAATAATTAATACGCAAAAGCCCACAAATTCAAAGCAAGTTAAAAACTTTGCAGGCGTAACAAATTATTATGCACGTTTCGTACCAGGAATGGCAACTATAATGAGGCCTTTGTACGATCTGTTAAGGAAAAATGTGAAGTTCAAATGGACAAAAGAATGCGATAAAGCATTTAAAGATATCAAAAACATTATCGCATTTGATCAGGTATTGACACAGATTGATTGGAAATTAACAATAATAGTGTCAACAGACGCGTCACAAGACGGCATTGCTGCAACATTGTCACACAAACTACAAAATGGTGAAGTAAGACCTATATTATTCATATCAAGGGCTCTATTGTCAGCAGAAAGAATCTATTCAGTACTGGATCAAGAGGCATTGGCTATTCATTGGTCTTGTGACTCATTACATTTAAATAAACCCTACTTAAAATCGGATCTCGTCTTGTTTCGACTGCAATTTTCTTAACATCTATGGGTACACCTTCTGATATTACTAAATTCACATCATAATTTTCATTATCCTCTGTTTCTTCGAACTTTATTGCATGCCTGCTTAACATATCTGCCACCTTGTTATCAGCGCCCTTGATGTACTCGATCTTATACGAAAATCCAGACAAATAATGTGCCCATTTTTGCAATCTTTTTTTATGTATTGTAAATTAATGTTTATTAATCTTAAGAATGGCGATATGTAATGTACTTCAATAGTAACTTCTAGTGTTTTGAAGTTGGCGATATAGGAAGTAAGACATTTAAGGTGGCAACGCTGGAGGACGTGGAGGGAAGCCGAAAAGCATTGAAGAAGAACGCGTACTTGTAATACGAATATGTAAAATATAAAACAGTGTTTGATTATAGAAATAAGCTCTCTAATTGTGTAATTCAATTATAAAACCCGGAACATCTCAATTATTATTCTGTGTTCTTGTTCAAGTGTAAAGACCATCGCTAAGATTTAATCTAAAAACTCTTTTATAACAAAAGTTTGAGTATATAAGATAATTATTACTTATACATAGTTTTGAAAAAATAAACATAGACGTACCTATTGCTTAATATGTCTATGTAAAATTAAGCTAATTTGACTATAAAAGGTAAAAATTGCAAATTATGTATGGTAGAAAATTGAAGTACGTAAAACTCTAAACTCTTCAAAATGTCACATGACATTTATTCGCTTATATTTATTAGTAATAAATATAAGCGAATGTAATACTATTACATAGAATAGCTATAGAAGCCATAAAAGTTGCCTACACTTGCGGTACACTTAGTAGCATGTTCAAATTAATTACGGCTATTTTAAATTTAAGTCATTCGGACAAACTGTTCATAATATTACTGACTAGCTGACTAGTGAGGTATTAGGTACTGTTATTATTTAAAAAAATATTTCCTGTGCAGGCTATTAATAATAAAAATTAACAATATTTTATTATCCAAATGTTACACAATTGCGAGTATACCAACGATTTTATTATAAATAAATACAAAAAAAAATTCTGAATATTGTAGCATGAATGGTTTAATAAATATTATTCACTTGATATATTTTTGGAACTTTTAACATGTAACTCATATACATTAAGTTGTTGTCAGTTAATATAGAGAAGTGTAACTAGGTAAGGTGCAACCTTAACCTATGACGAGCGCCACTTTTTGGTTTCAAAAAATTACAGACACAAATATTCAAACCATGGCTTAATAAATCGTTTTTTTTTATTAAATATATTTGATAGTAATTGTACAAAGAGTTCATGACGAGAAATTTAATTCATCCAATTTACCTATAGTATTCATAACGTTTTCAGTTTTGATAAAATTTCAAAAATTCTAGACTACGTAAGAAGTTTTAGAAGCATATATATTATTTCTAATGTGAATATGAATAACATAACATTTTTAGTAAAGTTTTCAACATTGTCAAAATTATCTGCAGCTTCGTTCATTTTAGACAAATGTTTTCTTAATAAAACAGGTACGTTATCTATTCGATCAACTATTCAAAACTAAAAAAAAATTAAAATAAATATAATATTACCATTAATTACGCATTAATAAAAATAATAACCTTTATTGCCCAATGGATAAGTCCATTTTTATAAAAAAGAAACATATGTGTGTTAAATTATAAGAAAATATAGAATATAGATATGTGAAATAAAATAAGTACTAATAAACTAATAAACTAATAAACTAATAAACTAATAAACTAATAAACTAATAAACTAATAAACTAATAAACTAATAAACTAATAAACTAATAAACTAATAAACTAATAAACTAATAAACTAATAAACTAATAAACTAATAAACTAATAAACTAATAAACTAATAAACTAATAAACTAATAAACTAATAAACTAATAAACTAATAAACTAATAAACTAATAAACTAATAAACTAATAAACTAATAAACTAATAAACTAATAAACTAATAAACTAATAAACTAATAAACTAATAAACTAATAAACTAATAAACTAATAAACTAATAAACTAATAAACTAATAAACTAATAAACTAATAAACTAATAAACTAATAAACTAATAAACTAATAAACTAATAAACTAATAAACTAATAAACTAATAAACTAATAAACTAATAAACTAATAAACTAATAAACTAATAAACTAATAAACTAATAAACTAATAAACTAATAAACTAATAAACTAATAAACTAATAAACTAATAAACTAATAAACTAATAAACTAATAAACTAAAATAAAAACTTAATCTAAACACCTTTAGTAAAATGGTTTCTATAGGTATATAGTATCCGCACAATGGTACATAAAATTAATTAGAGCTCTTGTTACGTGTAGAAAATCACTGCGTTCTGCTAGTATATTTTTAATCCATTTACTTCAATTTTAAGCTCTTCAAGTCAACTTGGTCCGCTTATTTTTCAACATGAACGTTTTATTCTATTTTATTTGATTATATTGTTAATTATCGTACAGCTTAGGCTTATCCAAACCTGGATATTTTCATTTAATTTTCTTTCGTTTAAATTATTTTGGATGTCTATGTACATATTCAACCGGCTCCCATCTTGAAAATTTTTCCTCTTAGTCATACACGCCGTGATTCGCTTTATCTCGTAATTTGTAACTCCGTTACCCACTCTTATGTTGTGGTAATTTTTGTTTTGAATTTTAAGACCGTCTAGACGCATTTTCCTTTTTGATTAGTGTTGTTCTTCTGATTTAATTTGCCATTTATTAATTCTTTCGTTGGAGCGCCCTCTTTCTGTCATTTTGGTTTCTTCCATTTACAGAGATCTGTATGTTGGAGGTAATCGTTTGTAATGTAATTACCGGCTTCTGCTAATTAATTAATTGACGAAATGTGATCTGTTAGACTCTTATAACGATCTTCAATCGTGTATAAGGTTTTGAGAAATTATTTTCCTTCGTTTTTGTTTCCGAACATTTTGGGTGACGTACGGCCGCCATTGGTTGTAACACGATGTACTTTTCCGGCATTTCACTTGTTCTTAAGTCATCAATGCGCTAGCTTGTATTTTTTTTGTGCAAAGAAGCATTTCTGCGGTAAGAATTATTTTTATCTTTTGAAACTTTACTTATTTCGTATTTTCTTCTTTAGGATTGTTTGATAATTAGTGCTAAGATTCCGAGTGATTAGCAACTAATATCTTAACTTATAAAATTTTATCGAGAATTTTTCCACGTGGCTACCTACGGCCGTTTTGGACCGAGAATTTTTGGTTGGAGAACAGACTCTTCCGAATGTACTTCTGGAAGAATTGACTAGAAGGAAAGACTTCAGGAGGACTAGGCTCCCTTATTTTTTACAAGCTAATTGTAGCAATAATTTTGTGACTTCAGGAGGGTTTTGTTGCCAAGATTTTCTCTTGTAATTATAATCTTCGATAGTGTGTTACTTTAATTCATTTAAAATCTTTTGTGAACTCCAGAGAGGGGCTTCACCCTTCCCTGAATTATTCTGGTGTTTAACCTAACTCATTTAGTAGTCAGATAATGGGCTTCACCCACCAACTTTGATTGAAAGGTAATAGAACGTACTATTCATTTTATTTATATTAAATAAAAGGTTGTCTGATTTTTCTAGCAACAGTAGCAATTAACTATATTATTCACGAGGCTCAGTACCTTCAGTAGAGCTTCTGTCTAATAATTGGGGTTACGTCAAGACCTAATTTAAGATTAATTTATCTGTAAACGTTTATGTAAGGAACCACTGTGTGAATTCATTCTTGTGTTCTAATTTATTTCTGATTTGTTAAATTGACGTATTAGTATTTAGTTGTTCATTTAATAATCACCTGTGTATACAGGGTGGTGCTAACTTAACAGGTGGACCTGTGCTTTTGTTATTTAACGCTTAGGCTTATTTGGCTTATTTGGCTTATTTGGCTTATTTGAAGCGTTTTCTCTGTTAATTTATCTGTAGATAATTAATTATTTTGTAGATATACCCGGTGGCTATTTAATTTGTGGGATATAAACTTATTGTTATAAGCCACTTTGTTTTTTCCTTGTCATATTATACACTTTTTTAGAGAGAGGCTTAACCTCGTCTGTTGAACGTAATTGAATATTTTATTACCTTTCTCTCTATTTGATTTGCTTAATCAATTTTTCTATTTTTCTATATTCTGTAATTCACGGATTCAATTTAGACTTGTTTTAAAATTAAGCTACTTTAGTTAGATCTAAAATTGTTGGTATTATTGGTTTTTGAACCTGATCTGATACATATGTAAAGGGGTGGTTAACTTAATTTGTCGATTGACCATTTCTTTCACCTTTATATAGGGTACTGCGTTGTACGAGGATTGTTGAGAATTTATTTGTTGTTATTAAAGTTTTTAGTTGAATTTAATTTTCGTGTTTGATTTCTTTCCCTACTGGTGTTGGGGAGAGCACAGATTCTCGTTTTGGGCAGCAGCAGGGTGATGGGAATACAACTCTCTCTTGTGTCTGAGGCCACCTAAGTTCCACCCGCATCCGTATATACGGGGTGCGCCTTGCCGTGGACTTCTATGCGGTGGCGCCTTTTAACATCGTGCGATCTTTGGTCCCACACGCTCTCCATACCATTGAGCTAGTCGGCGGGGTAATTCTTCGGAGCGTCTACCTTCAGGTGGATCAGGCCGAGAGGGGGGGGGGGTATTCGCTGAGCATCGAGCGTCAGCCTTGTTGCAAGCGTGCCTGCTACTATTTGAATCGCGTAGGTAGCACTCTTGATGGGTAAAAAGTTGGATTAGATCTTTAGGTGTTAAAAGCTATGGAGATTAATATATCAGGTGAATAAATTCGCCCTTCAATTATCTTACACATGAATTGTGTAGCCTTAACCTCTCGATGATGATTTAAGGACTTAATTATGTTCGTCTAGAAGGTGGTTGTAGTCAATACTACTTTTTGGATGTCTACTAACACAATTGAAAGGAACGTATTTCAGAAATATTCTCTGCATCCCTTCAAGTGAGGAGTCTTGCGTCGAGTAGTAAGGAGACCATATTACTCAAGCATATTCCAATCTACGCAAAACTAGAACCCGGTACAGTAGTTTCAGAACAGTTAGATTCTGTAACTGATTGATTGATCTCATAATAAAGCTCAAAATCCTAGAAGTAGATGAGATAACGCGCGAAAGGTGCAAGTTAAAGGACATTCCCGAGTCAAATTTTGAACCAATATCACCCATGCGGTCCCTTTTCACTAACTGTTGACTATTAATACTATATAGTGATTCCACTTTATTAATTTTACGAGTGTAAGATATAGTTTTTTTCACATTAACCTTTAACTTGTAACACCAATCCGTAAACACATTAACATTATCCTGCGAAACATCATTATGTTATTCAATGGGTAAATATAATTTAATACCATCAGCATAGGTCAGCGCAGAACAATTGAAAAATGTGGGGAGATTAATCAAAAGCAGAGGTCCAATATTAGAGCTTTGAGGCACACCAGATGTTGAAAAGAATTGATAAGAGTAGAAGCCGTCATAAAATACATAATTCATTCTATTCAAAACGTATAAAGAAACATATTCTAATTGCAGAAGAGCTAAAGCCAAATGTAAACAAATTTATTTAATTATATTTGCTGACCAATAGTATCAAAAGTTCGAGGAAGGTCAGTGCATACAACGTCTAGGTTGACCATTATTACCTAATACCTCATAAATATTTTGAGTCATTATCGTTAGATTTGTAGCGATAGACTTCAAGGGCAAAAATCCCTGTAGGTTGCTGAATATGTACGGACGTGTGTTATGAAGAATAGTGTTGCATAAAATCCGCTCAAAAATGTTAGTCAAATAGGGCAAAATCGCTACAGGTTTATAATTTTTCAAGCTCAATACATCACCTTTCTTGTGAACTGGTGGAATTCCTTCCATCGATCAAGAAAAACTTTTTTCAGAGTCAAATTAATAACAATCTGTAATGACTTTGCTAATACTTTACTGGTATTACGAATATCAATATGTTCAACAATTATATTATAAAGTACTTTAGATAGAGTTTATATCGGGTTATACAAAAATCCGTTGAAACAGCGTCGCAACTTACTGCTTCTTCAGGATTGTTGTCAGGCTGAAGTAGACTTTGTCAAATAACTATATCAAAACACACGGCAACAACTGGAAGAAGATTGTATTAAATTCGGCTGTAAGAATCTATAGAATTTTAATTCTTTGTGGAAAACAATATTTCTACTATACTCATAAATATATAATAACAACAATTATGTTCATTAACTATTTACGTTTAGGCTCATTAAACTTATTAAAAAAGGGATTTTGCTTTATACGAGGTCGACCTGAAATGTTTCCGGAATCGGCAAGAGATGGCGCACGAAGGTTTAAGTGGATTCATTGGTCGGCAAGGACAACCTTTCCTATGGCAACTGTCAAAATTTGAGACGTCTACTGTCAATAGTTGTTGCTTAACAGTGTGTTTTGTGTAGCAAGTCAGGCGGTTTCGCAAAAATGGATAAAATCGAATTTCGTGATAAAACGCTTCTAGATGGCTGGGAAAACGGCCACGGAAATTCGAAATATTTTGCTAGAGGTTCATGGCGGATCTACTCCATCATTTTCGACCATCAGCTTCTGGGTGAGCGAGTTCAAACGTGGACGTACAAGCACAAGTGATGAACCACGCAGTGGCCACCCAAAAACCGCTACCAACGATGAAATGGTCGATAAGATTCATGATGTCCTGTTAGCCGATCGCCGATTGAAGCTGAAAGAGATAGCAGAGGCAACAGGCATCTCAGAAGAACGCGTTGGCCATATCCTACACGAAATTTTGGGTATGAAAAAGCTTTCGGCGCGATGGGTACAGCATTTGCTCACACCGGAGCAAAAACGAAAACAGTCAAAGAAAACAAAAATAGGTTTTTAATAAAAGCTCCATCTAAAACCATAACGTTTGAAAGCTTTTTTTTAATTATTCATATTGATAGTGCTGGTGACATTTAGGAGTTAGGAAATTTAATTAGCATATTTCTTATTTATCTTTGTATAATAATAAGCGTTACTTAAATAAATATGTAATTAATTAATTAATCTATAATATTATTAATCTTCCGGAAATACAATTATTGAATCTTCTTTACTGTTATTGTTTTAATCATCTTTGGTTTCTTTTTCCTTAGATTTACCGTCACTTTCTTTAATTTTTTCATATTCATCTGGATACGTAAATTTGTCATCGTATCTTGGTCTATTGTGGACGAATTCTTTATTTTCCTCATTCCTAATATTTTCTTTCCAATTATTTATGGCAATAGTTTTATCTGTATTAGTAATTATTTCATCGTTCGGGTAAACAATTCAGGTTTCCTTATCTTCATCTTCAGGTAGACAAACTAGTATTTCTTTGGTACAATTCAATAGGTCACCAAGAAATTTGTTCAATTTGTTTTCATTAGAATTCATATTGAGAAAATATTTAAAATAAAAAATATTTCAAAATTCTTATCAAGGAACACCCAGAGTTATTAACGAACTAGAACTTTTGGAGGATTTGTTTTGCACGCAACTGTGTATGCGTATATTGTTTATGTATTTATATAAGTGCATGTTTTTAATTGTGTAGTATTTGTTTGTATTTCTCTAGCTGTTTTTATATATATATATATATATATATATACATATATATATATATATATATATTATCAGAAAACCCTTATACCCTTAGGGGTGTCGGGTGTTTACATTCTTATAACTAATTTTTAAATAAATATCCAATTTTTAAACTTTAAATTACAGAGTATTCTTTACACAAACTACAATACCAAATAATAGCAAAAAATTATAAATTATATACAAATTTTTTCCATGACTTTCTGTCAGTGGCCAGCGCTTTCGCTTCTCTCCATGTTTTACCTCGGCCCTGGATAGATTGTCCAAATAAATTCTCCCAAACTTGTCGCGGTCTTCCTCTTTTCCTCTTATATTGGATCTTTGCTTCATACACCAACTTTACCGGTCTAGTGTTCTCCATCCGTTGAGGATGTCCCCACCAGCTTAATTGTCTCTGCTCAATGAAATCCAATATCGATAGTACCCCAAGTTCCTCTCTTATTTGTGCATTCCTCATTTTGTCCCTTCTTGTCACTCCCCTCACTCTTCTCAGATATCTCATTTCCGCCGCTTGAATTTTACTCTTTTGCTTATTATTTAGGAGCCAAGACTCACATCCATATGTCAGAACTGCTCCGTAGACTGTTTTATAAACTTTATAAACTTTGCGTTATATAATAGTGACTAATTTACGAAAAATGTATATGTCAATAGGTAGAAGGATTTTATTTTCCGTTATTCATTTCATCATGATTCACTCATCGAGTGCGTATTTTATTATGAAATTAGGGAAATTGGATGACAGATTTCAGATTTGTAAAAGATGTAAGTATTTGATGAAGAATTTTGAAATATTATGTACCTAATATTATAAATATATGTACACATCTGCAAGTAAAATTCCATTACTTAACTGTAGTAAAAATATACAGGCAGTCCTTGACTTCCGTTCATAATTCATTTTTGCAAATATTAAGTACACAAGTTGAATTGTGCTAAAGTCGTGCAATGATTTAAAAGTCTATAGATATTGTGTTTTAATTGTTAAAAATGAATTATATATATATATATATATATATATATATATATATATATATATATATAGAGCAAACTTAATAAGTCGGCGATTAAAGGTCTGGTTTATTACTTCAAAGTATATATATTTAAAACAACCCTACATGTTTCGGCAATAATGCCTTTGTCAAGGATATAAAAAATATAAATGACAGAATAGAAATGTCAAATAATTGAGTTGCTATGGTTTAAATTATTCAAAGATACATTCCAATAATAATAATAAGTCATGCCTTAGTATTCAAAAAGATAGATAGCAAGGTGTGAACATATCTGTTGTTCGCTGCTAGCAGCTTGTGTCTCTTTCTGGGTATCAATTTGTGTGTTGGTTGCCGCTGGCAGCTTGCGTCTCTCTCTGGGTGTGCGGTTTTGTATTTGTGTGAGCGCGTAAGTAGGGTTTTGTAAGTTGGTGCGCTTGTGCGTGTGTTTAGTTACCGGTCGCGTAAATTTAGAGAGATCGGATATCCCGCCGTTGCGTAGGGCCGCCAACCCATTCCCGGCTACTTCTTTACTTTTCCGTGCAGTACTTCGACGGCCCGACCCCCGCCCCAACGAGGCAAAGCTCAGACCAGCGAAGCGCACCCTGCACGGGGTTGCTCATCGCCAACCGAGGGAACACTCTTAGTGGCTACCTCAGTCGACGACGGTCACACTTTGTGTCATCTTAACGATTTCCGCAAAAGCGGGTGCAATGCACACACGTCGAACGTGTGTGTGCTGTTAACGGCAGCCTAGCCAGGTTGCCGCCCAGGACCGGTCCTAGTGGTGTGTGTCCGATCTCTCTAAATTTACGCGACCGGTCACTAAACACACGCACAAGCGCACCAACATACAAAACCCTACACTTACGCGCTCACACAAATACAAAACCACACACCCAGAGAGAGACGCAAGCTGCCAGCAGCAACCAACACACAAATTCATACCCAGAAAGAGACACAAGCTGCTAGCAGAGAACAACACATATGTTCACACCTTGCTATCTATTTTTTTGAATACTAAGGCATGACTTATTATTATTATTGGAATGTATCTTTGAATAATTTAAACCATAGCAACTCAATTATTTGACATTTATATTCTGTCATTTATATTTTTTATATCCTTGACAAAGGCATCATTGCCGAAACATGTAGGGTTGTTTTAAATATATATACTTTGAACTAATAAACCAGACCTTTAATCGCCGACTTATTAAGTTTACCATATCATACCAAGGTCACGAAAATATTATATATATATATATATATATATATATGCTGTAACTGGATTCCGGGTTTTCTTCCGCGTTTCCATTGTTTGGTCTTTGTAAAGACCGGTGCTGGTTTCTGGACGACGTTTCGGCAAAATCACATTTGCCATCTTCAGGTCTGCGATAACTGGCTGCTTCTGCTTCTGATTACTCGTAAACTGACGTAGTCGAGTTTAAGATGGTTGTTATATACCTGCTTAGCGTTCTGGTTGGCTACACTTGGTTGAGTATGTGCGCGACTCCGTGTCGTTGGGCCTGTAGCTGGAGTGGGCTGGCTGGGTTGCGGTGTTTTTGTTTGTTGTTTCTTGTTGACAACTTCTTTGCTTAATACTGGTTTCCATGCTGTTGGTAGCCTCTGGGTATCATCTCGCGAATTCAAATTGTCCGGACGTTTCTCAATTTCGATAGCTGGTTAAGAAGAAAGAAAATGGAGAATTAAGCCATACAGTGTACCAGTGTAAAAGTCCTATTACTCTGTTCTTATAAATGCCACACCACACGTTCGTCTTAAATGAATATTGGTCATGGCCTTTATTGTAAAATTTGGATTATTGTCAGACCACCAGCGACAATGTTGTGACGAGACAGTTCCATTTGAGGAAAACGTTGCTTCATCGGAAAAAATTATATGCCTCGTAAAAAAAGGGTCCTCTTCTAACTCTCCTTGGATGAGACAGCAAAAATCAAAGTGCCTATCATAATCCCTTTCTTTCAATGTGTGAATGATTTTTGGTTGGAATGGTTTGTATTTATTTAATTTTAAAATTCTTGCCACTGTATCTTTACTTACATTTTGTTGCATCAACGATTTCCTTTTGCGCAATGACAGTTTTGGATTTTCTACCACAGACAGCACGAGTTCAAACTGCGTATTCTCATCGGCAACCAGCTTTTGGCGTTTTCCATTAAAATTATTTTTAATACTTCCAGTACTCTTAAATTTATTTACTATTTTCGTAACAGTTGAATTATTAATATTTTTATTGGGATGTCTACTATTAAAAATAATAGCTGCTTCTCTATGTGTTTTATAATTTTCTCCCACAATCAAAACAATTTCTATTTTCTCTTCACAAGTTAACGCTACCATTTTTATGTGTCATAAATTCTAACGCGTTTTGAAACTCACTGTCAAACATTTATTGCTATCAACAAATCATTTGAATGTCAATGCATCCTAGATTACATGTAACAACAGTCAAATTTGCATTGATATTGTAGACAAAAAAGAAAAAATAATTTTTTCAATGTAAATGGATGTAATTGCATATCTGAACATAGTTTTTAGTTCTAATCATCTTTTATTTATAACAATTTTCAATATTGTCAAATATAAAGGTACTTTACTCTTGAGTAAAATTCATATTTTTTGACAAACAGCGTATACGACTGAAAAAATTTAATATCTGATGATTGCATTTTAGATTTTAGAACATGCAGAACTTTTTATGAAGAATAACTTTTTTTCCTAAAATTAATAATAAAAAAGTTTTCCATATGGTTCCAACTTAGTGAGACATAGTGTATAATGCTATATATACTTAAAAATTCTTTACTGAGTTATTGCATCTTTTATGTACATTTAAAAAAATGCATAAAGGTAAGCCCCCCGATACATGGCTACCCGATACATGGCTACCCGATACATCGCTACCCGATACATGGATACTTAGCGAGTCCTGGAATCGATACCTTCGTTATATGAGGTATCGGGTATTGGACGATGTATCGATACTTCGCCCAGCCCTATTCCTCACTAAGTGGAAAATTTATTTGTTTCTTCTATTTCTATTAATTCAATAATTAATTAATCTTTATTGTTAACACTTATATAGCCTCTCTGCTTTGACAAATTAATATCTGGTCGCGAATTACAGCATTAGGGTCTGTTATTTCATATGTACAATAATTGAATAATGCCAATGAGCAATGTATATCCTTATTCTTTCTAGAGAAAATGGTTGTAAGTTGGCAATAACATAAAATAGAGCGGGTTGTAAACATGGATAACGCACTAAAAATGTGTGCGTTGATACAGTAACTCAAGCGCACACTACGGTATCAACGCAATGAGTTAACGCAATTGCGCCACAGCGCGATGCGATACATTTAATAATATTTACATTCCGCGACTCTGTTCAATCAATGGCTTATCGTAACGCAGGTAGCGGTTGAGTTATAGGATAGAAAAGTGGCGCAATTTACAAGGGTATCGTTTCCAAAGAAAATAATAAATAAAAATACCTAACATACTCTTAAAAAACTGTAGATAGCAGAATCTATTGTAATTATTTTTGTAAACAAATTTGTAGTAATAATGTTAATAATGATTTTTTTATTTCGCTTTTGCTTAAATGTCGTCCGAATTTACCAATACTATCCATGTCCGACTTTTGCAAACAGTAATGGTATACTACCGTATTAATAAACGGTCTCGATTAATTATACAGTTACGCCGGATTCTCTGAGCTCTTCAACAATGGATGCAATTGCATTTCCATGACTAGAGTGTCCGGCCGTTTTCGATGCTATGAGTAAGCGTAACCGATAAACTAGCTCATTTATATCATCCCAGTATACATACTGATAAGGTTCGCTTCTTACTATTAATTCTTCACCCACATGTCCACACCCCTCTATGTAGCCACTTGTTGACGATGTGCTCAGATTCATTGGCGATGTCTCTAGATTCAGCAAAGGTTTAATGATGTATAAATATTTGTAACTTCTGCTACCTTTTACTTGCTTTTTTGGGTCGAAGTCGCGATGATGTACACTGATTTGTTTTAAGATTTTTCTATACTGTTCTTTATCCTCTTGTGTATACTCGCTTGGATGTGAATATTAAATTAATATAAAATCGCATAGTTCTCGAGTTCCCCTATATCGTATGTTGTCGATTATAATATCACGGCCAACGGGCTTAACACTGGATTTGCCTATTTTAAAGTTATCTGATACGGGATCCATATGAACGCCAAAAGTTAAATCATCCGCTGACATCGCCTAATAATCCTTCCAAGTAGATTCTAGGTAAAAGATATTCATCGGAATTTTCAGGCTGACGACTAGTTATATTCTGATAGTCGTCTCGGGTCTCAGAACTCATCATAGCTGGACCATGTGACATTGTGTTTGGTGTCATCTTCGAAATTCCGATATTTTCCTCTGGATCTTCAACCTTTGGCTCCATCTTACTCTTCTGACCTATTTTAGCCTGTGTGGATGCTTTTTCCAAAACTTTTTGAACGGGTTCGGTGATCGGCATGAAATGTTGGGTTAGTAATGCATCAAATTCGGAACGGCCCAATTTCAGTGCCAAATGTTTTTTTTCTAATAGAAGCGCTAGCTCGTATGATTTCAGACTTGATTTCATCTTCATCATTTCGTTTACTCCTTTTCTTTGGTGGCATTATCAAGACAGCTTCGTAAACAGATGGTGAACAGCTCCGAAACAGATGTCGAACAGGTCTGAACGGATATTAAACGACTATTGAAACAGATAAGCTGTTTTCAGACTTTAATACGATAGATTGTGTTCATAACTAACGGAAAAGATTTATTATAAGTGAAGAAATACATTCACAGAGTGTCCAATACATATCGCAACATATATCTCTGATATCGACGATTGCTCTTCCTCCATTGTTGTGCTTCTTAGTCACATGAGTATCACCAACCTATTGACTACTATGCCGGTGTTCACAAATATATATAACAATCGAACATTTTTCTATAGCGACCCTCATCGATATTACTATCTTTATCTATTGTTAGAAAATCATATTTATCTTTCCAGCACTCTGCACAAACAGCTTTAAACTCATCGAAAGTCATATCAGTGTTGACATGATCGGCATATAACAAGTGTTCATTTGAAAAGTCAATCTAGTAGCATGTGATTTACTGAGAACATTTTGAAGTATGTCGTAAATTAAAATTTACTACTTAACCTACGAAATCGTATATTTTGACAGTTTCATACATACAAATAAATAACAAATAATAGGTATTTATTGAAAACTATAACAAATGTTGAAAATGTTGTCCTTCACGATCAATGCACTTTAAAATCCTCCGTTCAAAATTTCTGATGATATTCTGCAACATTACTGGATTGTTATTAATATCCATGTATTTCTGTTCGATTCTCTGTAGCATATCATTCAAATTCAATATAGGTGTTCGAAATATGTTATATCTTAGATAAGGCCACAAAAAGAAGTCGCAAGGTGTTAAATCGCATGAACGTGCAGGCCAGGCAATTTCAGTATTTCGACTAATTATACGCTCATCAAAAAATTCTCTTAAATAATCCAAAGATTCTGCAGTACAGTGACAAGGTGCTCCGTCTTATTGGAAATATGGATTTGAAGTTCATCATCATGCAACTGATTGACAAATGGTTGTAAAATTTCCGTACGGTACCTTTGAGCAGTTAACGTTCCCTGAGAAAATATTGGTCAAATAATGATTTGCCTTTGGCTTATCGCTGCCCAAACACCAATTTTCTCTGGATGTAGCGATTCTTCATTAATTACATGTGGATTTTCACTACTCCAAATTCTTGTATTTTGTGAATTTAGGTATCCGGTTTTATAAAACCATAAAGATGACTCTTTGCGAAAGTTCTCCATTATTGTTCATATTTACAAACCAATTACAAAACTGTAGTCTACGTGGGTAATCAATTCCTAACAATTCTTGTACTGCTGTGACACGGTACGGATAAAGTTGCATATCTTTTTTTAATAACTTATGAGTTGTACCAACAGAAAGGTTTATTTGTTGAGTCAAATGTCGAACAGATGTTTGTGGTTCATTTTTCATTATTTCTTCAAGACGATTGACAACTTGAGGTGTACGTTTCTTAACTGCTCCGCGGCCTTATTTTCTTAAGAGACTACCAGTTTCAGAAAAAGTTTTAAAGTTCTATACAAAGTATTCTTAAATTGTATATAATCTATTTCAAAATATGGAAACTCAACTTGAAATTCTACCATGCAATCTTGAACTGAATAAACCCATAAACCATTAATTTTATTACCACTTCGAAAATAAGCCTGGACTAAAAAAATTTTATTTTCTAAAGTGAAAGCCATTTTAAAACTGAGAAGCAATTTATTTAAACCAGAATCGACGCACGGCTATTTTATGCACTAACTGATATTTGTGATTGACATTATAAAATGTCATTTGGATTTACGTTTACAGAACAACAAACACATACTAATATATTTGCGTCTTATTCTATCAAAATTTTAAAGTAACCTAGATTGACTTTTCAGATGAACACTTGTTATGTGTCGAAGATTTAAATCATCTTGTTTAAATAAAATAATAAAATTGGCATTGTCTCGTATTAAATGTTTTGGTATTCTAGTATACGTCTGACATAAGTAGAAACAATCAACCGCCTTATGTCGGCCGATGCTAAAATATGCTTTAATTTTATCCTGTGTCTCGCAAGCAACCTTATCGAAAATAAAAACGGAGTTATATATATATATATATATGGTAAACCTAATCAGTAGGCGATTAAAGGTCTGTATGTTACTTCAAAATATATGTATTTAAAAAACTCTACATGTTTCGGCTGTATACGCCTTTATCAAGAGAATACAAAATATGAATGACAGGATATAAATGTCAAGTAATTAAGTTATTTTGTATTCTCTTGATAAAGGCGTATACAGCCGAAACATGTAGAGTTTTTTAAATACATATATTTTGAAGTAATATACAGACCTTTAATCGCCTACTGATTAGGTTTACCATATCATACCAAGGTCACGAAGTTATTATATATATATATATATATATGTATATATATATATATATATATATATGTTTAGATAATTTCTTAGCCGTTTATTAAATATAACAATTGATAAATTATTGGAGTTTTTTGGCTTTTATATGAAATATTTACAAATATTAAATTAGAATGTATGTAATTGCAGAGTAAGGAAGTAAAACATTGCTGTCTACAAATTACAAAGCAAATCATACGAAATTTTTAATTGAAAAATATGGTCTACGTTGGGACTCGAAGCCAAGTCTACAGTAGACCATATTTTTCAATTAAAAATTTTGTATGATTTGCTTTGTAATTTGTAGACAGCAATGTTTATTTCCCCACTTACTCTGCAATTACATACATTCTAATTTAATATTTGTAAATATTTCATATAAAAGCCGAAAAACTCCAATTATTTATCAATTGTTATATTTAATAAACGGCTAAGAAATTATCTAAACACTCATATAGCTATGGAGTAAAAATTAGCATTTTCAAACATTCGAATCTGACATCTGCTCTCAAAATACTGACATCTGCTTTCAATAACTCACATCTACTTTCAAAATAGGCATCTGCTTTCTAATCTGACGTTTGCTTTCATAACTGACACCTGCTCTCAAAAACAGACATCTGCTTTCAATAACTGACATTTGCTTTCACTAACTGACATCTGCTATCAAAACTGACATGAGCTTTCAAAACTGATTTCTGCTTTCAACTTGACATCTACATTCAATAACTGACATCTGATTCATTAACACTGTTACTTTATAATACATTTCTAAATAGCTTGAACCTAGGTCTATTGTGGCTAAGTGGCAACGTAGACCATATTTTTCAATTAAAAATTTCGTATGATTTGCTTTGTAATTTGTAGACAGCAATGTTTACTTCCCCACTTACTCTGCAATTACATACATTCTAATTTAATATTTGTAAATATTTCATATAAAAGCCGAAAAACTCCAATAATTTATCAATTGTTTTATATATATATATATATATATATATATATATATATATATATATAAAGAAGAAATTATTTAAACACTTATATATATATATATATATACATATATATATATATATATATATATATATATATATATATATATATATAATAACTTCGTGACCTTGGTATGATATGGTAAACCTAATCAGTAGGCGATTAAAGGTCTGTATATTACTTCAAAATATATGTATTTAAAAAACTCTACATGTTTCGGCAGTACGCCTTTATCAAGAGAATACAAAATATAAATGACAGGATATAAATCAATTATATCCTGTCATTTATATTTTGTATTCTCTTGATAAAGGCGTACTGCCGAAACATGTAGAGTTTTTTAAATACATATATTTTGAAGTAATATACAGACCTTTAATCGCCTACATTTAACTGTTTGAATAATGAAAATATGCGATATTCTACTTAATGCAACGCTTTATTTGCTTAATATTATGTATGTGAACTAATCATTGGTCTCTGTGTATTACGAATATACGAATTGCGCTACGGATTTGCATTCAAATTATGCCAATCTAACGTCAAATGACAATACTGCGCATTGTACAAGCGCAGTAACGCACTAACGCGTTTTGGCAATCGGTATCATTGCGTTGATTGCGCTGATGCGTGTAACTGTTGTATTAATACTTGTAACGCATTTCCAGTAACTCAACGCAGCGCTGCGTTACTCATGTCTAGTAGGTTGGCAATAACATAGAAATAGCCAAGATGACATGTAACTAATGTATTTTTTAATGTTCAATAAACTATACCCTAGTCTCTTTGCTCTTCTAATTTTTATCTGGAAGTTTAGCTTTTGTATTTATAGATATTATACGATCTTATTTTTTATAATCCTTACATGGTAGTAGAACGTAGTTTCAAGACAAGGTTTTATGTAAAAAAAGAAGGGTTCGAATTCTACGTAAGAAAATGGAAGATGAAAAGTACAAGTTCCCCTTTTTCAACGGAAATAATTTCAACAATTGTAAATTTAGAATAGAAGTATTATTAGAAGAAAAATATTTGTTGGATGGCTTTAAAGAAAGAGATGAAAACACATATAGCATTAATGAAACCACATCAGAGAAAGAAAAGAATGAAATAGATAAAATTTGCAAGAAAGAGTTTTAAAAGAAAAACAGTGTAAGACCATTTTAATACAAAGAATAGCTGACAGCCACTTAGAATATGTAAAAGAAAAAGGTACACATGTGAAATATGGAACACATTAACAAGTATCTTTGAACAAAAAGGAGTTGGCAGTCAATTATTACTGAGAAAGGATTACTAGCCATGAAATATCTAGAAGGTGATTCGATGGAAACACATCTTTTTACTTCTGACAAAACAATAAGAAATTTAAATCTTGCAGGTGCAAAAATGGAAGAAACTGATATCATATGCCATTTATTTTTAACCTTGCCGAAGTCATATGAAGTAATTGAAACAGCTCTAGAAACAATACCAGAAGAAAAATTATCGATGGAATTTGTTAAGAACAGACTGCTTGAAGAGGAAACTAAAAGAAAAAATATAGGATCCCAAAAATGGAAAGAAAATACGTGTTGCATTTAGTGCTAATTTTCCTTTTAGGTGCTATCAATGTGATCGTGTAGGTCATAAAAAGTCTGACTGTAAATTTAAGAAAGGGAAGAGTAAAAAATGATAAGAAGAATTTCAAAGAAAGGAAAGACAAAGAAGAAAAAGCAGAAGCAGCATCAGCATCATTTATTGCATATCAAGAAGATAATCTTAGTTTATCATTTGATGGAAATAGCATAATGGAGTGGTATGTTGACTTAGGTGCATCTGATCATATGTGTAACAATAGAAATTATTTCAAAACATTAACAAAGTTAGAGAAACCAGTAAAAATTACTACAGCAAAAAGTGAAACAACTTTAACAGCAGAATATATTGGTGATATTGAAGCATAATGGATATAAAAGGTGTCAAAACAAAAATTTAAATCAAAGAAATGTTATATTTAAGAACTTAAATTATAATTTATTTTCTGTTCGTAGAGTGGAAATGTCAGGCAAAAGAATAATTATTGATGAAGGCAATGTGATAGTAGAATTTGATAACAAAATTATACAGTTAGCTAAGCGAGTAGGAAAAATGTACATTCCTAAATTTAAATATAGTAAAGTAGATGCAAACCAGGTCTGTACAGAAGTTGATAATACAAATTTATGGCACAAAAGGTTGGAACATGTAAATTATATAACGTTACATGAAATGAAGCAGAAAAATATAGTTGAAGGATTGTGTGGTAATATAAAAAGAAATGCACCCATATGTCATGTCTGTATTGAGGGAAAACAGCACCGACTACCTCATAAACAAAAACAACCAGAGGCAAAAAGACCTTTGGAACTTGTGCACAGCGATATTTGTGGTCCTGTCACTACAAATACATGGATGACAAAAAGTACTTTCTAATGTTTATAGATGACTATACGCATTTTACTATAGTTTATCTACTGGAAACAAAGAGTGAAGTAATTAAATATTTTAAAGAATATGAAGCAATGCTAAGTGCAATTTTCCAGACTAGGATATCAAAATTGAGATGTGATAATGGCACAGAATATGGAAGAGAATGGGAAGAAGCAGTGAGTAACGAATTAGAGTAACTGAAAATCAACAACATATGGACACTTGTAAGAAATCCTGAGAACGTCGAAGTGATTAGCAACAAATAGCTATTCAAACTGAAGCATGATGAAAATGGAAACATATTAAACTATAAAGCTAGACTAGTTGCCCCTGGTTTTGAGCAAGAAAAAGGACTAGATTATGAAGAAACCTATGCACCAGTAGCAAGAATGACAACATTGAGGTTATTATTAGCTGTTGGAAATAAACACCAGTATTATTTCCACCAAATGGATGTTTGCACAGCATTTTTAAATGATATCTTGAAAGACAATGTATACATGGAACAACCAAAAGGATTTGAAATGGAAGGTATGGTTTGTAAATTGAATAAAGCAATATATGGACTGAAACAATCCCCTAGATGTTGGTATCAACGTTTATATCAATTTCTTCTAAGAAATGGATTCAGAAGATCAAATTAGGATCACTGTCTGTACATAAAACACCAAAATAGTGTTCGACGTGTATTTTTACTAGTGTTTATTAACGATATAATAATCGCATCACCACAATTGACAGCATTTAACAGTATCAAAGATGAATTGAAGAAGGAGTTCGACATGGAAGATATGGGTGAACTAAAATACTTTTTAGGGCTGAAAATTGCACCAAATAGAGAATCCGGGACAATGGAATTTAGCCAAAGAAAATATTTAACTGACGTTCTAAGAAAGTTTAGAATGGGAGTTTGCAAACCTATATCAATACCAATGGAGCCAGGATTGAACATTACAACAGAACAAGATAAGCAATTGGAAACTATGCATAGACAGTTGATAGGATGTTTACTGTATGCAACTATGTCTTCGAGGCCAGATATTTGCTTCGGAGTAACGTATTTGAGCTGATTTCAACACAAACCAAATTCTGAAACATGGAATATTTGAAAAGAGTATAAAAATATTTAAATGGAACTTTCAATATTAAACTAGTAATTGACAGAAATAAAAGCGAGTATGAATTACGTGGTTACGTAGATGCTGATTGGGCTGCTGACAAAATGGATAGAAAATCGAGAACTGAATATATTTACTACATACACGGTTGCCTATTTTCATGGCCCACAAGGAAGCAAAATTCAGTATCACTCTCATCCACAGAAGCAGAGTATATAGCGCTAAGTGATGCTTGTACTATGGTTGAAGAGGATTCTACAGGAAATAGGTCTGGGAGTGACCAAACCTGTGGAGATCTTTGAAGATAACCAAAGCTGTATTAATTTATCCAAGAATGCCAGCAAGCATAAGCGAACTAAACATATATAGATATACATCATAACTTAGTGCGCGATTAGGTACAAGATGGAACTATCGAAGTGAGATATATGAACAGTGCATCACAAGTAGCTGACATCATGACCAAGGCATTACCGGGACCGAGACATCGTGAACTGGTGAAAGAACTATGTTTGTTGTAGATGCATATTTTGTGTTAGTTACTAAGGGGAGGTGTAAGTTGGTAATAAAATAAAATAGAGTAGGTTGGTAATAACATAGAAATAGGAGTAGATAAGCTATGGGGTTCTAGGCCAAAATCCCATGTATTTTCTTATGGAGGTTCATTTTTCACTTTCAAGGTCATTTGAGCTATGACGTCATAAGTGAGTAACTCGACTAACTTCACGTTGATTATTACTTACCTTCCTACCGAGGTCAATAAGTAAGGTCATTAATAATATAGCAAACTTCACATCATTTGAAGGTATCGTATAGAGACGCCCCTTCATGCGATATACTTTGTCGTGTGGGGTGTTATGTTAGGGGTAAGTCTTCAAATACATAGGGTTGTGTTAGGTGGTTGGAGACTTATGATAGGTTGAGTGGCAAGGACCTGCATGGAGGTCTCCGAGACCTGTAAGGGGTACCAGGAGCCTGGAAGAGGGTTTCCAGGGTGTAGGATGTTGAAAAGAACATCAAGACGGCTCTAACTGCAAGGGGTAGCGAGATACCCCGATCGATGTTTCAACACCGTATTCGAACTGGGGTTGCTATTATTAATCTAAAACATACCGACTTGATATTATTTATGAAGGATGCATCCATTCTATTTGAATGAAGAATCTTGAATGTGTTAAAAAAGGAGGAGGCCATCAAGGTAAACACAATGTTTTGTGGTGAATTTAAAATATAAAAAGCCAACCAAGAGATTAATAAATTCAAATATTTTAATACTAAAAATATACAAATTTTTCAAGAAACCAACCTACAAGAATGGTTTATTATATACATACAACAACCGGTTCCCGTTGATCTCGAAGAGTTTCAACAAAGAGACAGCGGCCGGGTTTTATCAACTGTAATCAATCTCCAACTAGATATTAATAAATTTACACATACTATTTGATATATTACATATCTCTACTTATTTCTATCATTTAGTTGTATATGCAGTTCACATCAATAAAAATTAATTAGAAAGAAACCGCATTAGTTGATATGCATAAAAAAAGTATACATCCTGTTTATTTACAAAACATGTAAATAAAAAAAATACTCTCGAATCATCTAGATAACATAACTTAATTATTTTAAAATGCTACCACAAATTCGCAGAGAGCAACCGTGTTGTTAACATTTCTTTATGAAAGACATAGATACTAATATTTCACCTATCTTAACAATACGTTTTTTTAAAATATTTAATTATAAATCTTTACTAACTTGCTATTATCCATATGCCGGTTACATTGTTCTAACACATCCATCAGTTCTCCTACATCACAGTATCTACTATTTAGCTAGACAAATGCGGTAATAGATAAACAAGTTGTATACACAAGCCGAAAAATATATATATTGAAATAAAGCTAAAGGGCAAAATGAATATACATGCAAAATTTTAAATATTAAATAAACAGGTTGGTTATTATTTTTAAATTGTGAATTATCAATCTCTATATTTAGTGGGCTATTACAAGTTACATATAGATGGGGTTGTATTATATCAAAAATTGTTATTGGCGCATGATGCAAAGATACATATTCGTTAATGTCGTAGTATACATAACCAAAACAGCTGTTCATAAATATAACTACTTATAAGTATATTCAGGTGGGCGAAAGTTTGTGTGTTATGTCCGGCTAGACAGAAGAACAGTTTAGACTCTTGTTGTTGGACAATAAAACATGCCTAATTAAATAGTCGGTTCGGTGATTGCAATAGGACACTTACAAAATCAGCTGATGCTAATGCAATTAATAATAGTGTTACTATATTCAAAACTACAAAATAAAACGAATGAGATAAGGATTATAATTATGGACTTTAATGAAGTAATAGCACAAAGAAAGAACAGGTAAGTGGAACAATTAATTAACTTATGAATATATATAAAATGTAACATGTCACGTGATGAAATAAATATGGCATAAAATCTAGGTTAAATGATACAACAAAATAAATGTGACATGAATGAAGCTAAACGCATAAAAGAATTCTACGATTGAATTTACTAAATTAACAGGAAACTGTATTCTTCGTAACTTATATTAGAATATCTAAATCTTAATATGAAACAGGTTATATTTATTTAAAAAGAAAAAATTCGATAGTGGTTTTATTTAATGATATTAAATTAATTTATCATTTTCAAAATTCGTAGGATTTTTAAAGAATACTTAAGTGGACTTGGATTGGACTTGACTGTACTGCATCAGGCTGGTGGATCTGTGGATGCGGCATACAGGTATCAACGGCGATCGATTGGCGTCCCCCGCTTGTTGTTCGATCTTGCGGCTGGCTTCCCGGCGAACTGCAATTTATGTTTTCTCGGACACCGGTAACCGTCTGGACTCGCAAAATGCGTTAAACAGGAGCTGGATATACTGGTAAGGTTTTGACTAGAATTGACGTATGGTTTTTTAGATTTATTAATACTTTTTCTTTTAATTTGCAGAGAGACACTTCTAATACGTCTAGGTGTTTTTAATGGAGAATTTTTCTAGTGACGCTAACTTTCTTTTTTTTCAATCCTTATTTCTGATTCGTCCAACAGTATGTAATTATATAGTCTCGACATTTTATTATAATGAAAATGACAATTTAATCATTTTAAATATACTTATGCTTAGTATAAATTATCTAGTTTATATTTGTGAATACATGTTTGACGTGTGAATGTTGATAGTTGTCTATAATGCTAATTTTATAGTGGGGAGAATTTCCGCGGTGATCTTTTTGAATTTATACAGTTTTGCCTAAATAAATGGCGTCATTTATTATTAATCAATTAAGTTGAAATATCTTTTGAAATACAAGATATCGAAATGAAATGACAGATACAAATTAAAAAAAATAAAATAAATAAATGAGAGAATGAAATTTAAAATAATTAAATACCCGAAATCAACTTTATTGATATTACATATGAAGAATTCAGTTTCAATATTTTTTTATAAATCTAAAGCTTACATCTATACACGAAAATTCCGTCTATTGCTCACTGAGGCATTCTTAGGTGTAAGCTTGACCTACATCAATATATATATATATAAATCACTAGCCATATATAAAAAATAAAATAAAAATAAATATTCAAATTTTTATTGCCCAAATCAAATTTAAGAACTATCGCGCTAAGTTAAAACAATAAAAGAACCGAAATTGCTGCACATACTGAATGTAATATATAAATAGTTAATTGACGAAGGAGATACTTGTTGAAACTTCATTATAACGCTAAGAAATAAGTAATTAAACTTCTAGTTTCAAAAATTCTTTTATTGTAAATACCACTACAATATTGTTTCGCCATACAATGGCTTCATCAGGTGGATGAAGTACTGAATATGTACAATACAAGTTTGAATATTTATTGAATCGATTCTGCCTTTATTTGATTTATTTATTTTATTGAATATTTATGTGAAAATTATTGGGGAAAAGGTGGTGGAAAAATGTTGACAATCTTAAATTTAATAGAGGGGAGTTGTTTAAATCTAGTTGGTCATTTAAAGCTAATCCTAAATTATTGTATCTATTAATTTCTAAGCTTTCTAACAGGTTAAGTTTTTTACTTTTTTCTTGAATGTGTAAAATTTTGATATCTATATTAAATCTATGATTGGTATCTATACAATGACTTGCGAAAGTTGAATCTGTTTTCTTTTCTTTATGGCTTCTCTCGTGTTCTTTCGTCCTAATTTTGAATGTCCTCCCCGTTTGTCCTATGTATACCTTATTACAATCTTCGCATGTTAACTTATATACACCAGAGTTTGATTCTTTGTCTATTTTATCTTTGTTGTTTTTAATAATGTTCTGTATAGTATTGTCTGTTTTAAATGATATATGTTCGTTATTAAGTTTTTTAATGAAAGTACCAATTTTTTCCGAAATTTTTCCTAAGTGATTGAATTATAGGAATTAATTATCTTGTATTTTAATTTTGGATAAACTAAGGAAAGGGTTTTTGATTTTTGTTGGCTATTTAGGATGTTATTGACAATTTTTATAGAGTAACCGTTGTTTAATGCTATTGTGTATATTCTATTTAGTTCAAGATCGAAATTACTTTTACTCATAGGTACATGAATTAATCTATATACCATTGATTGGTATGCTGATAATTTGTGTGTTATAGGATGAAAAGAATTAGCATGTATTGTGGTATCTGTATGTGTTGGTTTATGGCATATAGCGAACTCGTGTTTATTAGTTTTGTGTGACATGGTTAAATCTAGAAAATTAATGCTTTTATTTCTTACACACACTAAATTCAAATCTAAGTTCACCGATAAAAATTCCCAGGAATTAATTAACAACATTTCAATCTTGCAATTACCAAACAAATGTAAACTCATTTCTTTTGATGTCTCGAATTTGTTCACTAGTATCCCACCCCAGGAGGTAATAGATTTAATTAATTACTTTACAACTAGAACGTAGAAACACGAACACTGTCACAAAGACCGAAATTTTACAGCTCTTAGAAACGTGCCTGGAACAACATTATTTTCAATTTAAAAAGAAATTTTATAAACAAACAGAGGGTCTAGCAATGGGAAACCCACTAAGCCCCTTATTAGCGGAAATTTTCATGAATAATTTAGAAACTATAATTAGTACACATCCCTTGTTTGGTAATTGTGTATATTGGTTTAGGTATGTTGATGACATATTAATTTGCTTTAACGGTTCAGATAGACAATTAAAAACTTTACATAATTATATCAACACTATTCACCCCAAAATAAATTTTACTATAGAAACAGAAATAAATAAAAGCATTAATTTTCTAGATTTAACCATATCACACAAATCTAATAAACACGAGTTCGCTATATACCATAAACCAACACATACAGATATGTACCACAATACACGTTAATTCTTTTCATCCTATAACACACAAATTATCAGCATACCAATCAATGGTATATAGATTAATTCATGTACCTATGAGTAAAAGAAATTTCGACCTTGAACTAAATAGAATATACACAATAGCATTAAACAATGGTTACTCTATAAATATTGTCAATAACATCCTAAATAGCCAACAAAAATCAAAAACCCTTTCCTTAGTTTATCCAAAATTAAAATACAAGATAATTAATTCCTATAATTCAAACACTTACTTAGGAAAAATTTCGGAAAAAATTGGTACTTTCATTAAAAAAGTTAATAACGAACATATATCATTTAAAACAGACAATACTATACAGAACATTATTAAAAACAACAAAAATAAAATAAACAAAGAATCAAACTCTGGTGTATATAAGTTAACATGCGAAGATTGTAATAAGGTATACATAGGACAAACGGGGAGGACATTCAAAATTATGATGAAAGAACACGAGAGAAGCCATAAAGAAAAGAAAACAGATTCAACTTTCACAAGTCATTGTATAGACCCCAATCATAGATTTAATATAGATTTCAAAATTTTACACATTCAAGAAAAAAGTAAAAACTTAACCTGTTAGAAAACTAAGAAATTAATAGATGCAATAGTTTAGGATTAGCTTTAAATGACCAACTAGATTTAAACAACTCCCCTCTATTAAATTTAAGATTGTAAAAAAATTTTCCACCACCATTTCCCCAATAATTTTCACATAAACCTGAATTGTACATATTCAGTATTTCATCCACCTGATGAAGCCATTGTATGGCGAAACAATATTGTAGTGGTATTTACAATAAAAGAATTTTTGAAACTAGAAGTTTAATTACTTATTTCTTAGCGTTGTAATATATAAAATTTACCACCATAACATTAATCTACTTTCGAACATGTTCAGTCATGTAGGGAACGCGTAATCTACGTAGGGATGTTTTATTATAACTCGTAATAATAGAAAGACAGTATACTTCAACTAATGGCTCAGGAGAGTCGCACAAATGTTTCAACACAATAGATTGGAGAAAATATTAGGGGGTATGTAAAAATTATATATTACTATTATAGATTATGTATACATACAGTTTTAAGAAATAAATCTATAAAAATTTCTCTTTGAATCATAAGTAGAAATATTTTAGCGGCGTGTTAAAACGAATATTTATTACTAATTATTAATATATAATATAAGTCGTGAAACAGACATATTTGTCAGTTTTACTGATAGATCAAATTGACTAGCATATTATTTCAAATTAATCCACGGATTTTATTAATTAAATTTGCATAATTAATTACCTCAAGCGAAAGACTTAACAGCAACTGATACAGCTTCAACAGCATCTGATTTCGATTTAAGAGCTTCTGAACAGCTCCGAAACGGGTTTGAAAAACTAACTGGCTAGTTAGCTGTTAAATCGGAATCAGATGTTGAGGCTGCGTCAGTTGCTGTTAAGTCTTTTGCTTGAGGCGATTAATTATGCAAATTTAATTAATAAAATCCGTGGATTAATTTGAAATAATACGCTAGTCAATTTGATCTATCAGTAAAACTGACAAGTGTGTCTGTTTCACGAGATATAGTGTATATTAATAATAGATTACGCGTTCGCTACATGACTGAACATGTTCGAAAGTAGATTAATTTTACGGTGGTAAATTTTATATATTATATTCAGTATGTGAAGCAATTTCGGTTCTTTTATTGTTTTAACTTAGCGCGATAGTTCTTAAATTTGATTCGGGCGATAAAAATTTAAATATTTATTTTTATTTTATTTTTGTATATATGGCTGGTGATTTATATATACATACATATATATTTTTTTCGGCTTGGGTATAAACTTGTTTATCTATTACCGCATTTGCCTAGCTAAATAGTAGATACTGTGGTGTAGGAGAGCTGATGGATGTGTTAGAACAATGTAACCGGCATATGGATAATAGCAAGTTAGTAAAGATTTATAATTAAATATTTTAAAGACCGTATTGTTAAGATAGATGAAATATTAGTATCTATGTTTTTTTTTTTCAAAAAAATGTTAACAACGCGGCTGTCTGTGCAAATTTGTGATAGCATTTTAAAATAATTATGAAATGTTATCTAGATGATTCGAAAGTATTTTTCTATTTCCATGTTTTGCAAGTAAACAGGAAGTATAATTTTTTTTAAATATATGTCAACTAATGCGGTTTCTTTTCTAATTAATTCTTGTTTGATGTGAAGTGCATGTACAACTAAATGATAGAAATAAGTAGAAATATGTAATATATCAAATTGTATGAGTAAATTTATTAATATCTACTTGGAGATTGATTACAGTTGATAAGGCCCAGCCGCTGTCTCTTTCTTGAAACTCTTCGAGATCAATGAGAATCGGTTGTTGTGTGTAGATAATAAACCATTCTTGTAGGACGGTTTCTTGAAAAATTTATATATTTTTAGTATTAAAATATTTAAAATTATTAATCTCTTGGTCGGCTTTTTGTATTTTAAATTCACCACAAAACATTTTGTTTACCTTGATGGCCTCCTCCTTTTTTAACACATTCAAGATTGTTCATTCAAATAGAGTGGATGCATCCTTCATAAATAATATCAAGTCGGTTTGTTTTAGATTAATAATAACAACCCCCCAGCTCGAATACGGTGTTGAAATACCGATTTAATATTTTCCATTTAACATGGTATGAAGCAGTACATTTCATCAGTAGATAACTCACTCCAGCTAATTGAGGAGCTCGATACATTTGTTTGCGAGATCTCGCGGTGGTCGCGTATGAAACTATAACCGATCATGAGTCATCCCTAAGTAATGGGCGGTACCTCGCTACCCTCCACAGTTAGAGTCGTTTTGAAGTTCTTTTCAACACCCTACACCTTGGAAACCCTCTTGCAGGCACCTGGTATCCCTTAGAGCTCTCGGAGATCTTCTTGCAAGCCTCTGGTATCCCCTTCTAGGCACCCCGACGCTTTCGGGACTATATTTAGCATCAATACTTTACGTTAACATGATTTATTTAAACACTCTTTCTTTTTACATATTTATTTACGTTAACACGTGAATTTATATCTTCCTACTTATCAGTTGAAGAGACAGGTCATTTCAGGTGTTTACCCAAATACGTTAGGCAGTCTATCGACTGTGGTGCTCGGTCCAAAGAGACATTCTCCTTATGAAATCTTCCTAGCTGGGAGAGCCGTCTACCTGGAGCCTCTGTGTAGTGCCTTTGAATTTCAAGGGGTCTTTATGTCTATAAATCATTTGACGGTAGACCTGTCCATGTTCCGAGCTGTCTACATCGAGCCTCGTGAGTAGTGCCTTTGAATTTCGATGGACTTAACAGCTATAAATAATTGGAGGTAGCATACAATGGAACGTCAACTATTCCTTCTTCCCCTTTTGAATCCATATTATATTCAATTTTATATAAGTTCTAATATTAAACTCTCTAGTGCTCTAATGGCATAGTTCTTCTGACACTATACACCTCCCATATGGTCTATCAAAATATGGTAGTGTTTGATATCTAATAATGATAATTAATAAAAATTACTAAAACATATTTGATTTCTAGCATTTTGTATTTGAAAGATCTTCCCATATGCAAGGGTTGTGAGATATAATTTGTATATTAAGTGTAAAAGCTATTGACTAGTGTATATATTATCACCTACTTAATTTCCAAACTACTTAAAATAAACACATCTTGTGTTTAAGCCTTTATGTATTCTCCTTAAATTTCAAGGAGACTTTGTGATTATAAATCACTTGAGAATATACTGATTCTCTTGTTGCATTACTGCATCCGATTATTCTATTGAATGGGAAAAGTTTAGTTGAGAAAGCTAGTATATGTGTTGCATAAATAATGTATATTCCCTGCTAAAAACACTTTCGAATACAATTTTCTCCCCATATTTATTACTTATGGAAATTATGGAAATAATTAATCTACAAGTTAAAAATATAATTCATTCTATACATATAATATTGCAATGTCCCCAAGGTAACGTACCGTAACTTTCTTTTATTAAGTATCTTTTATCATCATGAGGACTTAGAGCAATTTTCGTTTGATTGCTGCTATATACTTGATGTTTTTCAGAACGAATTAATTCATCACATATTTTTCATTGGCATTGTACAAACAATCTATATAATCATCAAAACTTATTCGGTTTTTGACAATGTTGTTCTTAACCCCTTTAGCTTTTCTTACCGCATCTTTACCCTCTACCCTAATAGCATACATTTTAGATCTCAAACCTACAAATTCTGTTATAATTTTTCCATTCATTTCATCTTTCATCATACCCAGAACTTTTTTGTTTACAAGAGGAATACTATAAACATTATCTTTAGGATAATCGCTTGTATCAAATCTTCTATGACAGTCGCCACGGATTAAATCGTAGATATCTGAACATTCAATTGAATAGATAATTATAATCGAATCAGTATCGGTGTAGACTGCTTGACATTTATCTCCAAGCAGCTGTTTCATATAGTCATAATGAAATTCATAGATTGATGCTTTAGAAATATCTAAAATCTCCATTCCTACATAGATAGGCTTAATAAAATAGATCTCTGTTTTGCTGAGTTCAACAGCAACGAAGTTCTCATTAAATATAGTCGCCGATTTGAATTCAGGCTTCGGCACCATAACGTCCTTCCCATTTATTTACTAACTTCACTATACTATGTTTACGAATATTTTCCATCGTCTTCCCGAAAATAGCGTTGTTCATCAGTTTAAACAAATTTTTTTCAAAGTCATTCATAGCCAATGATCTCAGTTTGGTGTTTAAGTCGATGTATGATTTCAACCATGTACGCTGTTGAAATTGTAGTATTCTATGAATGTTAGTTAACTTTAAACAATGACTTAAGGCTTGTTTAAGTTCTTATAATGAATAACATAACGTGTTTTTTCGAATAAGGTGGCCATTCATTTCTTCTCTTTTGTTCCTGGAGCAGCTAGATGTTCTGGACAAAAAGGTAAATCTGCGTGTAAATCATGTAATTCTTGCGGATATCCTAAATCTACCTCTAAAATATACCCTATATCATTCGCATCAAGTATATCCATAACATCGAAATTTTCAACATTAGATATCCATCGAATTCCTCCATAGGGCAAATATTGAGACATTGCCCATCCGTATTGGTTATTGATGTCGTCATACATTATAAATTTGTCAGGTTTTGATGAATCATAATCTAGCATGTACTTATTATTAGCTTTAAGATATCTATAAGAACATTGACTGAGTCCTCTGATCCCACGTTCAATAAACATGATCATATTTAGATCTGCTAGTAATTCTAAGGTTATATCAGTATGTTTAAACATACAATCCCATGTGAATCCGGGTAAGGTGAAGTAAAGTCCCGGATCAAGTCCATATGTTTTCAGACAGCTGCTTCTAAATTGTTCGAAAATACAGCTTAATAGTAACACATCCGTTTTCAGATATAGGTCTGAATATTCACCTAAGTTTTCGATATTAAATTTATTCCATACTTTTTGTGCATGGTCATAGTCTTCATCTGAAATATCTTGATCGTTTAATTGATTGAAGAATTTAGATTTTTGGGAGCTTCGTTTCCTTGAATTTCTCTTCTGAGTCGAAATAATCGTAGGGGTATACTCCTTTTCGTGTCAACAATTTCAATTTTTCACCGCTTAGATTATAAAATTCAGTTATAAGTTCGGGATATTCCGTTAAATATGATGTTAGGGTATCGAGTCCGGAAGCCATAAATCGAAAAGAATCAATGAATGTAAATTTAATTATTGTCTCATCGACGTGCTTAGTGAATGAAATATATTTTTCTTTGGTTGTTGGTAAAACATCTATACGTCCCTTAAAATCGCCAGCCAAATTCTTTATAATGAAGTGTGAGGCATATCCGGTTAGATAATGGAAAACCACAGGAACTGTATGTGTATCTTGATAATTTACATTACAATTTTGATGTGCAGCTCCTCGGTATTTTCCACTCAAATGATCATGATCTCTAACCTTTTTGTTTTCATCCGAACTAAACGATTTTTAGCAAATATGACATATTGTAGCGTTTTCGTACAAATATTTTTCATCAGATGTTAACTTGTCCATGGGTATAGGGCACAAAAATACTGTTTCTAAATCTTCCGCAAAAGTTTTGAGTTCCTTAGTAAACCATTCTATACAATCTTGACCACGATAACTTTTATAAAATGATAATGATTCATCATATGAACACTTGACGTAATATCCAATACTGCATGGCTGATGTTCTTGAAATTTATTTCGATTTTTACATGGTACAAGTAGACACTCCAAATCGACATAAATAATGAAGGGCGCTTTTACTTTATTTTTAAAATTTTTAAATTTAATAAGCTTATTATCTTCTGTGGGCAGCCGGATCTTACAGTCGTTCATTTCTTGACAATCTACGTAATGTTTATCGAGAGCGGTTTTCGTATAAAGGTAGTATAAACAGCGGTCACAAAAATACTTTTTTTGTTTTATGCTTCGATAGCTGTGAGGATACGAGGCGTGATAAGTTCTTAATCCAGACATTGTGATAACTAGGAGTTGATTCATTATCGTCCTCATGCACTTCATCTTCGTTATAGTAAAAATCTCGAATAAGTAGCAAATTCACATGTTTAGTTTGTTTCATTTTTGTTAGGTACGTAGGTAAGGTGGTGAATTTTTTAGTAGTTTTTCTCAAAATATAAACATTTATTGATACGTTGTTTTGATTTTCAAACCGTGGAATTTGTTTCATTGTCATTGGGAACGGAATTCCTGTTAAATTTAGCACAGATGATGGGTTCGTATACTTCGTAATTCTGTGTCCACGGGATATAACGCTGATACGACGGCCCATGCAAAACATTCTTCATAATTATTTTTTATGTTAACACAAGCTTTTTTAATTTTAATTTGCGGAGGTAGTTCGATATAAGATGATCCTAGTTGAGGCGTAAATTTATTAATATTTACTTGGAGATTGATGACAGTTGATAACGCCCAGCCGCTGTCTCTTTCTTGAAATTCTTCAAGATTGGCGAGAATTGGTTGTTGTATGTAGTTAACAAACCATTCTTGTAGGTTAGTGTCTTGGAAAATTTGTACATTTTTAGTTATTTTAGCTTAGTTATAAGTTGTATGAACGTCCAATTGACGGAAACAAAATTTGATCTCAAGGTACATAATCTATGAGGTCTAAATTTCTTTTGACTAATAGAGTAGAAATTTAATTTTTTTTTCGTTTTTCACTCATCTTTACGCAATGCGGCGAACAAATTTGCAATTTTTTTCATTGGAGTTACAGTATTGATTAAAAAAATATTGTAATTTTATTTTTATAAATATGTATAAAAGTGGGTTTACGTATGCATAGATTAAGTGGTCCACTACTCACTGCCGTCTTAGAAAATATAAACCCTTTTTGTTGTGCAAATTAACTACATTTATCACACCAGTGAAGGTTTGTATTTTTTGAGGCGTCAATAAGTAGTGGAACTAAATTATGTATTTGTAAATCCAATATATATTACGAAAAAAATGCGAAAATAAGTTAGCCTTATAGATTTCTATAAAAACTTTAGTTGACTGCGCACCCGTTATTGGCGTTTCGGTTTCGTGTTTCCTACAGAAGTTACCTTTTTATTTTAGTTGTTCTATGTTGCGAAACTAAATTGTCGAATGTCCGAAAGTGGAAAACTGCCTGTATTTTTTTAAATACCAGCTGATTGAAGTTTTCTAAATTTTATTAACTATTTCTTGCACGGAACAGTTATATTAAATTTGTAGCTTAGAGTTTCCTATATCATAATTTAAAAAAATTAAATATCGCCTTTTTCCACCTCGTTTTTTTACATTACATCACAATGTACATGTACACACACGCCATAATATTATAATAAAATACAAATAAAATTGGAATACCATAATAAATAAAAAATAATAATAAACTAAAATGATTTAGCTGCCAGGTATGTAAGTAGCTATTTATTTCATTGCTTGAATCAAAGAAATAGCTGCAGAATAATGGTGACACGAATTTTGAAAGTGGTAATCTGCAAGCCTAAAAACTTCAAAATCGATTTTTCCTCTCCGTAAAGTTTCTTCCACTGTGATCTTTCGAGATCTATTGTCGTCCTCATGTCTCGTTAGGCCTCTAGGCCTCCTTTTTTAGTTCAGCTTAATAGCTTGGAGAGCGGTTCTTTTAAACATAGTTCCGGTTTAGGATACCTATTGATCTTACATTTATACGCGTTATTATTAAACCTTCGCATTGGCATGTACATGAATCGCGGTTTCTTCTTCCTCTTAGCAGAATCAACATACCGTTTCTTCTGTCAAGTCTATATTATTCATGTGTTTGTTGAGTTTAAAATGAGAGATCTACTATCATCTTAACAGAAGTTCTGTCTCTATTCAGTAGGTCCATTACAAACTTCGAACTAGCGAATATTCTCTAAAGAATTGTTTTGTGGATCTGAGGTGTTCTGCCACCTTTCCCTAGATAAACTTTCAGCCTACTTTTTTATGGCTATCTATATAATTGTTTTTTCAATGCAAAAGGAAGGCTCCGGGTCTATGAAGGCTGTAGATGGGGCCTGTCTAGTCAATTCGTCCGCCTTCTCAGTAAACCCGTGTTTTTCGTGCCCCGGGACCCAGGCTAATGTCACATTCTTATCATCACTGATCTCGCTTCGGGTACATACACAAACAACCTCATACAAGTTTGGTTTTAACTTACAGCCTTTAACATTGTTTGGCTGTCGAAGAAGATGGTCACGGTGCAATTTTTCCTATGTCTATTAATTTCCCCAACGTAATAATACAATTCGAGTACTTCCGCTTGAAATACCGTAGTATCTGTACTTAGTCTCGCTTGGATCATCGTCCATTCTTTGAGTCTATATATATTGGATGTAATTCATCTTTCCTGTTTTAAAGTCGGTGTAATAGATGAGTGAGCCTTTTTACACTCCTCTCTATTTGGAATGACTATTTCATATTTATTATGAAACATCAATTTTTGAACCATAACATCACTCGGTTTCCCTGTAATAGCCGAAGTCAGCAATATACTCATCGTGACGCAAGTGTTGTTATCTTCTGAAACTTCGTATAAATGATTAGTAAATGTCGAATTATTGTGATGTATTATTTGCAAAGCTCCATGCGAAAGATTAGTGTATTGGACATTTTTTAGAAAAAAACTATGATGCAGTAGATAATAATGACTCAAGCGTTCTTTCTTAATTCACATATAATTTCTATTTTAAAGATGCTGAAAATTATGACCCACTGAATTGATGTCTAAGCATTTTTTTGTCATCTAGACTGAACTTCGTTGGATTTAAAACAAAATTACTGAATACATAAACTATCCATTTCAATGGTACAAGTCCGCTCGTATACATTAACAGAATCACATCTCCGGTTTCATAATATAAATTTCAAAACATCGAACATTATACCTACTTATTATGCAAGTAATATAAATAAATATCAACAAACAGTTTACCAACAATGTTACAATTTCTCGTAAACAGATTATGAACTTTTGTTGCGGTTTCTTGATAAGGCGCACAGGAGCTTGAAATAAATGTTATAAATTTATATTTAGCATTAATATTTCTTTAGATGTTGTGAATTACCTGCATTGGTGTTAAATTGTTTGACTTAATTGTATAAATTGTGCTACTTTTTGCTCATTTGTATTTAGATTTAATTGTTTGGAATGTTAATCTCAAATCTTTTATTATTATTATTTTTTAATTCTTTGCCTAGGAGGGCTATTAAGCCTAGTAAAGTAATATACGATACAATTTTTTTAACAAAACATTATTTATAATTCTTCAAAATATTTTATGTTAGGTTGCTTATTTCATTGTTAAATGTGTCAATCTTTACATGAGGAAACAAGATGAAATCATTAGGTGCCAGCTTCGTACTATACTCAATACTTGAATATTTTGGGCATTCAAATACTTAATCATTCCAGTATCGGTATGAGAGCCTGAGCGTTTTTGTGATACATTATGGTGTCACGACCTTTTGTTTGGTGTTTTCCTCGGATATCTTTTATTGAAGCTGATTCCTTTTCAAAGATTTATATTGCCAATTGTTACTTTTTTCCGGAATACTCAACTTTCATCACCTGTAATGATCTACACTAAATGCAACGATAGCCTTTGTGAATCTAATATAAATCTGCACTATCTCACACGTCTTCTATTTCAAGTGGAGTCAAATTGTGGAAATCTCAACGCGAACATACCTTTAAATGTCTGTGTAAGATGGTGTTAGTTGCAAATCACGCCAATCTTTAGGATTGCTTAAATAATCGTTATAGTGACATGCCAGTTCTATCACGTCCCGAACGAGACCACTATTTTCTTCAATAATAGCCGTTTTTAGCTTAGAAACTCAAAGCGTGATATTTAAGAAAAGTCGACCAAGATTAAATTCATTTTACCACCGCTTTATGGTAGGTAAAGAAGATGACGTGTCAATACCCGATTGATTTCTTCAAAATATTCTTTAGAGCTTAAGTCACATTTAAAATTGTGAAAAAAATCACAAGTCGACAACGCTCTTTGTTTAATCATGATTTTTGTACAAATGATAATTTTAAATATTTGTTCTTTAAAAATACTCAAGTATATTTTTCAACTGTCACTGCTGTTAACCTTTGTAAACTAGGTTGAAATGTCAAATAAAATTTGCAACAAAAAAACCTTTAGACTTTTTTCTTTGGAAATACTTAAAAAATGAGGTGTACAAAACGCGATACGACAACGTGCGCGAATTTCAAAACAAGGTCAGAGAAGTTTTTCGCCAATTAGATAGAAGGACAATCTTAAGAGCCACCCAGAGTGTACTGAAGCGGGCACGAAAATGTATTGAGCAAGAAGGTGACACTTTTGAGCAGTATTTATAAATTATACGTGTACTTTCTTCTTTTTAATTTAATTTTGTAAGCTGTAATATGTTAAAATAAACATTAAACACAAAATATGTATCTGTTTTGTCAAAAGTTAGCGGAGCAATGACAACATTTAGAAGGAACTAGAAACTGCTATAACTACTTTATTATTCGTTTTAGTACAATAGTGTATTGAAACTTTTATATTACAAAGAACATTAGCATTCAGAATTTTAAAAAATATACAGGCTGTTCCATTTAAAAAAATTATAAATTTCAAAATTTCTCGAAAATGCGTTATTCAATTTTTTTTTCATGAACTGCATGCTAATAAATGTTTAAAACACTAATACTTTTCTAATTTAACCTACTTTCCGGAATCAATAATAACAGAGATAGCAATAGTATGTACTTAATTTGAATCAGCCTGTATATATAGGTACTGCGAAAACAATAAAAATATTTTTTGTGTGTTTTTCATTAACGAATCATTTCCTTCCTATTTTTATACTGACTTAGCAACAAAATTCAATTTAATTTAAAATCTATTCCTATAAGCTCCATGAAATTACCTAATCTAGATAAATCCCTAGAGCAGCGTTTTCCAAACTGGGAGGCGCGCCTCCCTAGGGAGGCGTGGAGTAGTCTAAGGGGAGGCGCGAATATTAGCGAGGATTAATAAATTTACTCAGAGAGATCTCCAAGAAAAAAAATGAAATCAGTTTAAATAAACTGCAAGTTTTCTGTAATATTTTATAATAAACACATATAAATAATATTAAAATAATTAAAATAATATAGAAAGTGTTTAAATTGGGTTGCCCAAAAGCTGCAAAACTAAGAAAAATAAAGTTAAGAGAGAAGAAAAAGAGCAAATATGAAATGTGCAGTGGGCAAGTGCAAACAAAGTAACAATAAAAAAACAAGTGATAAATTATATTAAAACCTAATATTTTGCGTACTTTTAATAAAACGTTTATATTTTCAAAAAGCTGTATCATTTTACAATTTTCCAAAAGATGAAGCTAGAAGGAAGTTATGGGTAATATTTTACAACCGAGTGAAGCCTGTGAAAGCGGATAAAGAAAAAATGTGTGCTTTACATTTCAAGCAAGAGGCCTTTGACTTTAATTTCATTAATGAACACGTTGAGATCGTGTGACACCATATTTTTGAAATTAAATGGTGAAAAATTATTACTTTCAAGCGGATATTTACAAAAGCATTTGTTGGAAGCAAAAGAAATTGAAGCCAGTGACGACGTTAAAAAACTTTTCTTTAGATGTAGAATGTATAATTAATTGTGTGTTGAAATTATGTTTTGCCTTTTAATTCTATGGATCTCTATAAAATATTTTCTTTTTGAAATTTATATTTATGATTTCCATTTATTATGAAACAATTTCGCTTTGCTTTAAAAAAATTTAGTTAGAGAAATAACAATTTGTCCCACTGTCATATTTTTACACAAACATATCAGTTTACAGCTATATTTTATTAGCCAATGAGAACACAGGTTGAGTGCCGTTGGTGTTCCTTCATGCGCAGAAAAGTTTTTTTATTCTTGCAATATGGAATTCAGTTTAGCTCAGCAGTGTTAGATTGTGTTTCTTATTTTATTTTGACGTACCTAATTACTCACTGATCACAATAGTAAGTAATTTAATTAAGTTTAATTTTTTTAAGAACGATCAATTAATTATCCTAATATTTTTAGAGAAATGGATAAGTTCTTGACTGGTTATAAGAGAAAATCCTCTAATAATGAAGAATTTGATGTTGGCACAAGTAGTAGGAATCAGAAAGGAAGAACTCCCAAGACCAGAAAATACAATTCGTCTTATTTATCGTTCGGATTTACAAGTGTTATTACTGATAATATGGAAAAACCAATGTGTTTGTTTTGTTCGAAAGTTTTGGCTGCTGATAGTATGAGACCCGGAAAATTAAAACGCCACATTGAAACTGTGCATTCTCAATACGTTGGCAAGTCCCAAGAATTGCTTCAAAGAAAATTGGATGAGTTCACTACACAAAAGCTAACGTTCAAAAACATAGTTCATATTCCATCAAATGCGTTACTAGCATCGTACTTAGTATCTTACAGAATCGCGAAGTGTAAAAAACCACACACAATAGGAGAAACATTAGCTTTGCCAGCAGCTATTGATATGGTCAAAACAATGTTTGGCGAATCATATGCAAAACAGTTGCGACAAATACCGCTTGCTGATAACACTGTTGGCAGAAGAATCGATGATATATCTGACGATCTTTGCGATCAATTATTTTCTCAGATGCGCACTTCAAAATTCGCCTTACAAGTAGATGAAGCAACCGATATAGCTAAAGACGCACATTTAATTGCATATGTTCGATATGTTGAAGAGAATAATAATTGAAGATATATTATTTTGCAAATCCATTCCTGGCAAAGCCACATCCAGTGAAATTTTTAATATAATCCACAATTTTTTTGATGATAACGGCATATTGTGGAATAATTGCATTGGGCTTTGTACAGACGGTGCACAGTCAATGCCAGGACACAAAACTGGCCTTCAAGCGCTAATTAAAAGGAAAACACCCAACGTTCTCTGGACGCACTGCATGCTCCACAGAGCAGCTCTCGAATCAAAAAATATGAGTGAGGAACTTAACTACGTTTTTACAAAAGTAACGAAAGTTGTAAACTACATAAAAAACAGTCCATTAAAAGTTAGGTTATTTGCATAGCTGTGTGAAGATATGGAAGCTGCTTACACCTCACTTTTGTATTATTGTGAAGTGCGCTGGCTATCTCGTGCAAAAGTGATTCAGAGGGTACTTGAACTCAAAGAAGAAATTGCAATTTTTCTCGAAGAAAATCATAATGAGGATGCAAATATGTTTAGAGATGATAATTTTATTATTAAACTTACCTATTTGGTAGAAATTTTTGGAAAATTGAGTGTTTTGAATAAATCGATGCACGGGCCACAAATGCATTTATTGATACAAAAAGATAAAGTGAAAGCATTCATTAAAAAAATGGAGATATGGAAGACAAATTTGGAAAAAAATATGTTCGACATGTTTCCACTTTTAAATTTATGCGCCCAAGTTAATATAGAAGGAAACAAAAATCTATTTGTCGAACACTTGGATGGTTTGTTAATTCATTTTTCGAATTATTTTGATGATCTTGATTTTACAAAATATGCGTGGATACAGAATCCATTTATCGACGAAGAAGATGACGAATTTGAATTAATTAATTTGAAGTATTGAGAAAGAAAACTTGATTGAACTATCTTGTGATACTTCTTTAAAACAAAAATTTCAGAATATACTTATGTCTGATTCAATTTTGGCTAGATATTAAGAGTGAATATAATATTTTGTCAAATAAAACTTTAAAAGTATTGCTGCCGTTTGCAACATCTTATTTATGCGAAACAGGATTTTCTGCATGTGATCTTATACGTACACGTAGTATAAGATCACAGTACAAGTATACATTTAGATCATTACTTGTGTAGATAAAATACAGTAATATATTTTCAGAAAATTTACATATTTTCCTAAATTTCAAAATAGTGTAAATTTTCATAATTTCATCAATTTTCTAGAATGTTAAACGAAAACGGTCATATCTCTTTACCTTGTTCAAATCTAAAAACATTTATTGATATAAATTATAAACATAAAAAACTAATCATCATATACATATTTATCTACATTGGGATCATATTTTCGTTATTCCAGATAAATACATGGGTAAGTAAAAAAAACATTTCTTGCTTAGTGGTTGCGGCGAAATTGATTATTTACAAGGTAAATACATTAACGAATTTACCTAATCAATGTCTAGACATACATGTAGATAAAACTAAACAATTTCGTAATTTCAAGGTTCTTGGAAAAATGTGTTAAACTTATTGGTATTGTTGATCAGTTATTGTATCTCATTATAATTAAGACATTGGTGTTAGAAAAGAATAAACAGATTATAAAATATCTGTAAGCGGCGAATTGCAAAATATCTTTGCAAATAACGCCTACTTTAAATACAAGTGAATAATTTTTTCATACAGCTAGATATGTGTTTCAAACAAATAAGTGATAAAAATTCCAAGGTTTTTATACCAATACATCATTATAATTTTAAAGGAGTCTTACGCCTACGCACCCACCGCAATACCTACTCAGGCTCCATCAAATTACCCCAATAACATGATTGCCCCGGAGGTCTTAGACTAAAGAAACCAACTCAGTTTTAGATGCGAGCTGTAGGGAGAGTTCTTATATCGGTTTAGGCGCCACCATGTTTATATTCTTTAGCCGTTACAGTGAACATAGACACTGCCGCTGGTAAATTGACTATCTACGTGTATTTTTATTATTATACCAATAAAACAACAAGTCTAAAACAACAAGAGGATTTATTAATAACCCATCAACAACAAACAAGAAGAAATAAATGGTACACCAGAATGTCAAAATACTTGTTACGCCAACTTAGCTTATGCGCAACCGTAAAATAGTAAATGTAAAACAGAAAAATTTAGTAAATGGAATACAAAAAAAAAACTTTGTATATATAATATTAACCAATGAGACTTACCAGTCTAGTAAATGAATTAAAGTGTAGACAATAAATTGAATATGTGAAATTAAAATATACGCACATAAAATCAGGGGTTTTAGATCACTTCTAAAAGTAGGTCATAAGATTTATAAAAAAATAAGGTCAACTTATTGAAATAATTTGACCAATAATTATACGCAACTAAATTAAATAAGAATCTTAATCTAAAATTGCATAAATAATTTATCTAAGATCTTAGATAAACCTCACATCCAGATTTGGTACAGACTGTATATGCAACAATTATTAAATATATTAAATATTAAATATTTAATAGCGTAAATTACAAATTACAACAAATTGTACAAAAAAATATATTCAGATTTGTCCACAATCTCTATGCAGAAGTCAAGAAAATTAAAGAGCCCTGTGTAAAACTAGAAATTCCGTAGAAACTCGTTAGATTATATATAAGATTTTTTGTCCCACTTAAAAGGTTGATATGAAGGGGTACGGAAGAAGAAATTTTACCAATAGGTATAGTTTTGAAACAAAAGGTGTTAAAGAGGTAGTATGTAAGATATTTTTTTAAATACTCTGGGAATCTCACAGCAACCTGTTGACACCTCACATAGAGAGAAGAAGGAACGGGGGAAGTGCGCCCGATAAAAGGTGCAAACATGAACCAATTAACAAAATTTCGTAAGATGTCCGCAATAATGTTCGAAGTCATATCTCAAAATTTATAACCTACATCACATTATTCTCGTGAATGAACCAGTGGCTGTTCTTGATGATGCACGATGTAGGCTGCTGTACGGATAAGACTTCTTTGTTTAAGCTTTCATATATAGAGAGAAGCAAGCAGCTGCAACCGAAATTGTTCGAAGCAGTCTCATCCGTGCAGCAGCTTACATCGTACGTCATCAAGAATCGCCACAGGAAAGAACCAAGACATAGTATTTAGGAAATAATCTAAATATTAGCAGAATGTACAATCTTTATTCAGAGGATTGTAGAGAAAATGGTTTAGACCCCACGAGTACCGCAAAAGAAGGATGAAAGGGATGAAAGTACAGACAACATCTGCGATTTATTCGATGATTATAAACTCCAGTACATGAGGCGCAGTCATCTGAATCACGAATAACTTTGCAAAAAAAGTATGACGACCATCTTACTGATGCGGACAATAGGTACAAAATGAAATCTGAAGACAAAATTTACTAGAGGAAAAGGTAATCATGATTAATCTTCAAAAATGTTTGTCCACCCCGGATTTACATAATTCTCAAATTTTCTATTCTCTCAAGCTATGGACAAAAAACGTGACTATTTATGATTCAACCTTTCGAAACAGTTTCTGTATGATGTGGGACGAAAGTGTGGCGGGTAGAGTAGTAAAAAGTAGCATCGTGTTTAGTAAAACTGATACATCACGTTTCTTAGAACGTACAACAACTCACTATATGGTCAGATAATTGTCCAAGCCAAAATCATAATACGTATTTTAATTATTTTTGGATCTTACATCGTAAACCTAACTTCAAAGTTATAAACCACAAATTTTTAGCAAGAGGACATACACACTAAGAAGCCGACACTGTTCATTCAGTGATAGAGCGTGAAAGAAACGAGGTATCTCAATTCCAAATAGTAACACCTTGGGATTGGCAATAACTCGTTAGATTGTAAGATAGAAAACAAAAATTTACAGTGGTAATCATTTGATTTTAAAGAATTCCAACAGCTTTACGAGGGAGAAACAGTGCTGTATAACGGATGTTCATTTGTAAAGTCAATCTAGTAGCATGTGATTTACTGAGAACATTTTGAAGTATGTCGTAAATTAAAATTTACTACTTAACCTACGAAGTCGTATATTTTGACAGTTTCATACATACAAATAAATAACAAATGTGATTGACATTATCAAATGTCATTTGGATTTACGTTTACGGAACAAGAAATACATACTAATATATATGCGTCTTATTCTATCAAATTTTCAAAGTAACCTAGATTGACTTTCAAATGAACACACGTTATAAACAAGAAAAAAAATATTGTTGGTAATGAGTTTCTTATATCTTTAGAACGACGCGTACAAGTACGACAAGACAACTCCGGCATTCTTAAATATAAGATATAGTTAAATAAAGAGTTCTTAGAAGTAGATTTTAATAGCAAAACAAGACGTAATTATTGTATTCTTCAAAGTATTTTGCCAATCAGAAATGGTACGAAACCAATATCTGTTAAAAGGTACGACCATTTACAAAAATTATTAAGATGGGTACCAAAAAGATTTTATTACTATTATAACAATTTGTGTCACGGAATCAATTGAGATGAGTAAACTATAATGAATAATACCTACTGTTAATAATACCTACTGTTACTGTTAATAATACCTACTGTTAATACCTACTGGCATATATAATGCAAAATTAAAATGTTGGATTATTTAGGTTTTTATTTATTTAATGTTTCCTTTTCTTTATCATAAAATATTCACTTGTTACAGTCCTCAACCATATAAAACATAAGTTAAGTCCATCACTAACATAATAAATCAATATGTCCCCTGCAAGCCATATCATTTTAAGTCACCTATAGACCAAGATCCTTACGAAACTTGAAATTTGCACTGTATGTACCACCCTCTCCAAGGACTGAAATACGTAATGTGTAATAGCAAAAATTCCAAATTTCAAATATTCAATCGTCTCTACTGTAAAACTATTAATTTGAGTTTAATTTGATGAATTTATTATTTTCTTGTTCGTTACTGTAAAATGTAAGTGTTTTTTTGGGAGTAGCGGCCAGGTAATTAAAACAATATTTAATTTATGATGATATTTTGGCACTAAATATGGTGCGTTTTTAAAAACTGTCATATTTATTGAAAATGATAAAACATGATACGATTACAGTGTTAAATTAAAACTACTTACATAACTTGTGTTGTTAACATGTTATGTATTTATTTTTGGTTATCATTTCTAAATAAAATTAAATTGCGTGTGCTTGCGGGTTAGACTTTTTTTTATCGGGCATTTGTTTAATATCGTTTTGACGTGTGAAAATATTTGCTTTTTTGATAACACAATAAAATCAAATGCTATAGTAAAAATGGAAAAAAATACGGACAAAAATAAATAAACCAAAAGAAAAATGTTTAATAATAAAGCTAATACATTCAGCATGTGTGCACTAAAGGTATAAATGAGTTATACGAAATATCGCTATGGAAATATATTCAGAAACACCAATAGCCTATCAAAAGTATTGTGTCGACCATACTCCGTCCTATGAAAAGGTATATAAAATTAATTATATAGGCGAGAGTTAAAAGTTGGAACGCGGAAGGTACCAATAAATTAGGACAATCAAAACAATTATGAATTAGATGATATCCCGTTTTAAGGGCAATTAAACAGCGACGATATTCAAGAGATTTTATGTTCAGCAGGTTCAGTCTTTTATTATAAGTCAGACAATCCTTATTAATATATAGTTTGAAGAAAATAATGTTGACTAATTTCCTTTATACGCGTTTCCACTCTGTTAATATGCGTTATTTGATAGGGAGACCAAATAAGACAGCAGTATTCAAGTATAGGTCTAACTATAGAATTAAATAAGGCAATGAATGCAGTGACGCTTGAAAATCAGAGCATATGCGTTTAATGGAACCACATAATCGCATTGAGCGACTAAAAATGACATCGATGTGAGGATGAAAAGTGAAGTGACTGTCAATATGAGTCAGTCTACCTAATAACGCATTGCCTGTAGAGTAATTGAAGAGGATGGAAAAAGGACTTTTTGAAAAAGTAATTACGCGGCATTTGGATGTTAACACCAAAAGATACTCGAATATGACGGAACTGTGCATTGTCTATTACCGACGTAAGAGCGTATTCACAATACCAAGAAAATTAATCCCATAAAGAGAGAGTTTATGAATTAGCCGAGGACAATCAATTCGATCGAAAGCTTTGCGAAAATTCAAATGAAGTACGTCAGATTCTAGTAAATTACTTATAACGTTAGAGAACTCAAGTAAATTTGTGTTTAGAAAAAACATTGTGTCGATTTTGTCCAATTATTCGGGGACACACCGGAATTTAAAGAAAGTCTGGTATACTACATTGATAAAAAGAATGCCAATGTATGGCTGTACATTTTCAAAAAGTATTCAATCAAGATGAACATGTATATGATTTTAATTTTAATTATAAAAAAAAAGCTGACATCGTAATTACCTTAAGAATAGTACTGTGTTGGACGTACAGATTCAAAGAAAGTAGCAAATAAACTGCAGATTTGCCAAAATTACTTGATGTAACATCATTATACGTGACACTAGTTGTTATAGCTGAGTCACTTTGTTTTGTTTTTACAAAATCCCAAACTGTCATTTAAAGGTCAAACAAGGTTACTAAAAGGACACACCAAGGTCAATATCATTTTAAAGGTCAGTCAAGGTCAACAAGGTCAACCAATGTTATTGGAAGGTCATGTCAAGGTCAAAACCATTAAAACCATTAAAGGTCAACCAAGGTTATGTGAAGGGCAAGGTCACACCGAGGTCAATGTCATATGAAAGCAATAACAATCCAAGGTCAAGAACATTTGAAGGTCAAAGACACTTTAAGGTCGAGGACATTTGGAGGCAAAGACATTTGAAGGTAAAGGACATGTGAAAGTCAATGTGATTTAATTGTTGGATCATTTGAAGGTCAAGGTCACTTAAACGTCTATAGGTATCTCAAGGTCATCGCTTAAACATTACATCGAAGTAGGGCTTCAACCGTTAATATATAAATAATAACGAATGAATTTTTCTCTCATAAAGTGTTAAGTTTTCTTAATATTCGTTATAACATATAAGTGGATATGGGTGCTGCACACGAAAGAAAAAATAGAGTGGAGATTATAGTGGAATTCGAATGGAGTAGTGATGATGAGTTAAGTGAAGCTGAAGACGATATCGAGGACGATATTGAGGAGGGGCAAGGAGATGATATAGACGAGGTAGATATTGAGGAGGGAGAAATTGAGGAAGACATATTTGAAATAGAGACTATTATTTTAATCGATGATATGGACAGTGGAATGTATGACTTTGATTAATTGGATGGATTTTTTAATTATGCATTGTTACGCACATAAATTCACTTTCCTGTATACGACCTATATTGGTGCAAATTTTCTCTATTATTTCTCTTAAAACCCTCGTAACTATATCATATAAATAATTTCAACTAATGTTATTTAATTTGCTTTAAACTCCATATATCGAACCGTTTAGACCCTTCAACTACAAATTGTCAACCCTTTACAATCATTCAATTCATCCTGAAAGCCTTTGTACTTTAGCATACAGCCATCTTTTAAATTCCCTTTCCGAAATGCTCGCAAGATTTTCACTGTTAACTCGCTAAAAGTCATACCGAATTTCAAACTGATTTTGTAGGAATTTTTGCTATGAAATATAGATCATCTAAACGCATCTTCTTTTGTTAATTACGGCCCTTTTATAATTATTTCTAGTTTAATTTTAATTCCACCGCTTATTGCGCCATCTCCTTTTCGTTGTTCGCCCTCTGCGACAGGAATCTCACTTACCGACTCCTTTTAGAAATTATCGTCTCTGGACTTTAAATTGTTTAACGTTTTTAGATTTATTTGCCACATTATGCGATTTGAAATCTTTCTCGAGATTTCGAAAACTAAATTCTCTTCCTTCGTATACTTCCGCAATTGCGATGACGTGTATCCGGCATTTTCATCGATATCGTTACGGCAGCCATTAGGACATATTCTTCATAAGCGCTGAGTCGTGTTTGTGGCACGTTTTCATTGGAAACCAGTTTTCTGCGGTAAAGTTATGGTTATCTTCTTGATATTATTACTATATCACATTTTGAACTTTCAGGATTCTTTTAAACGTTCATAATAACGTGGATTACTCTGATTTTCGGAGAATATATTGGATTTCTACTGTGTGGCGTTAGACGTCCCACCGGAAATTTTTAACCTGTGAAATATAGGGCATAATTTTGGCTGTACGAATTACCCCGACGCAGTTCTGAAACTCCCTTAGGCCGTCCGCAACCCGTGTATTTTGGGGCTCATCTATTTTGCGAGACTCTTTTGGATTTGGAGGAAAGGACGCGGTTCAACCATATTGGTTTCCCAAAATGGCGTCGCTGTGAGGACTGCTGGGGAAAATTAAGTATTGCTCTGCCTTTGTGAACGGTAATAGTATTTGGAAGAAACAATTACTGTTTGTGAAACCCAGATAAAGTAGGTGTTGCCTTTTAATCTCTTGCTATTCCAAAATATTGTAAGAAAATCATTTAATTATCGAATAGCGTTTAGTAAATTTTCTAAATTAAAATTTTAATCAAGCTGTTACTCTCTTATAAGACACACACTTTGAGCGATAGTTTAACCTGTTAATTCAGATCATTTAGAAGGGTTCTTTTCCCTATTTCAAGTGCGTTTAACTGTGTCGATCGAGTCTGATTCAATAATAAACCCGTTGATGATCTTAAATATCCCCGGGTACTGGTACAGAAACTTATTATTAACTCCAGAAGACCGACAGCGTCTCTGTCTGTCATCTGCTTAGATTTAGTGTCATAATCAAGGCCTGATCCTTCAGATCGGTCCTGTAACTGTTTGTTTCGATACCTTATGATCGAAGAACTTATCTGTAAATTTTACTTTTCATATTTTGTCATATACTGGTACAGAAACTTTTATTAGAAGACCGACAGCTTCACTGTCTGTCACCTGCTTAGTTTTAGTGTCATAATCAAGGCCTGATCCTTCAGATCGGTCCTGTAATTGTTTGTTTCGATACCTTATAATCGAAGAACTTATCTGTAAATTTAACTTTACATATTTTGTTACTTACTGTACAGAATCCATATTACGTATACGGAATTGGTATTCTTGATGTATACCTTTGTTAATAAATTTCTTCGGACTTTTAAATATATTTAAATTTTGCACACCTGTTATACGGGGGGAACTCCAAAAGTTCATTCTGGGTGATTTGATTTTCTATTTTTGTATTATTTCTTACTTTTATTTTAATTGATAACAAGGCATAACCTTGATTACTTTTTAAGGAAACCTTCCGAATTTCTTGAGATTTTGCCATTCTGGAATCTCTCGCGTTGACGTCTTTTGAGTTTTCCTTTAAACTCGTTCGTAGAATCAAATTATTAAATCCTGGAAGGTTAATTTTGGGTTATCCTCTCCCGCCTCTCGTTTTATTTATATACGGGGGTAAGACTTTTAGTTTCGGTCACTGTGTAACTACTCATAATACGTCTTGTTTTCATTTTGAATTTTTGAACAGGGCTTCACCTTGTATATGTTTTGTGACTTGAGTAAGCGACTGTGTCTGGCATTTATTTTGAGAGTGTTGACATCGCCTATATGTTTTGATGATTATTCTATAGCTAAGTGTATTCAATAAATTTGTGAAACTGTTGATTGTGTTTCGATCTCTACCCTTCCCACTAGCTTTCGAGTTTAACAAAGTTTCTTGCTCTGCAACGTGTGATAAGGGGCTGACCCTCTGGTGATATTTGGAGCTACCAGGTCCCGCCTGCTCCCGTTATAGCGTTATCTCTGCAGGTGGATAATAACGGTGGCGTCCATAGTCCATCTCGCGGCCTTGAATCCGCGACGTTCTCCGAAACAAGAGAGTTAGCCGGCAGAGACCTTCCTGGGCACATAACAACAACAGGTAGGTTCAGACCAGTGAGGATCAGCGAGCGATCCCTCCTTATCACTCGTCACACTTTTAATTTTACCCCGCGTTGGTGGCAAGTTTTTGGCGCCCTGTGTGGAGGCCATTTTTCTTTTTTTAAAATCTTTAGAAACTTTGCTTGCTCATACTTGTGGGAGGGGCTTTTGTTTACTTTGAGACTTTCAACAGCTTAGGGTTGTGTAAGGACCATTTGAGGTTTCGGTCTGACGAATTTCCGATCGTTTCACGTTTCTTTCGATTTTGACCATCTTCGGTTTACTTTTTTTTTAAAAATTTCAGCTATTTTCTTTTCCTTTAGGGACATTTGGACAGATCACGCTGTGGTGAAGGGTTTGTTCTAGATTCATTGTATTCGTTTAGAATTTTGAGGTTTCGATATTTTTGTGAATAGATTTTCGCTTTGTGTGTCTGAACATTTGTTGTGATGGAAGGTAAGATCGAAATCAACAGGTTAGAGCGAGATGAGTTAGTTTACGAACTAAGGGTTCGAGGAGCAAACGAAAATGTTCCTGTCAAGACGATGCGTGCGACTCTTAGGAGTTTGTTACAGTTAGAGAGTGGGGGTATTCCGATGGCTAAACCGGCTAACCCTTACACTATCGAAGAGGACACTCGCGAAGTCAAGAGGAAGATCGCCGAGATCAATGATCTTCTAGATCAATTTGTCGAAATAGAAACTAGCTTAAGGTATCGGAAAATTAACACAAAAATCATTCATGCTTTTTCGCGAATAAGGCGAGCAAAGCCAGTGACACCCGAAGCTGAGGAGGAAGTAGCAGGTATTCTTGTTGAGTTGGTAACCCTTCAGACATCTCTTAAGTCTAAGGCGCCGATTCTGTCACCTGTTCGTGCGACTGCGTCACATGCGGTGAGTTCAGCAGCTGTCTCTGCGTCAACTCCGTCATGTAAGGTTGTTCCGGTGTCTTGGTGGAGCTTCTCCAAATTCGATGGAGAGAATTCGCGTCAATCCTTGAGTGCATTTCTCGAAACCATAGAAGACAAATGTATAGCAAACAATCTCGCTAAGGAACAGCTAATTAGATCGGCTACAGAGTTGTTTTCAGGAAAGGCTTTGGTTTGGTGGCGTTCCACTCGACATAAGGTAACGACTTGGGTCGATTTCGTACGAGAGCTTCGACTACAATTTCAACCTCCCAACTATAACGACAAATTGTTTCAGGAAATAAAGAGGCGAACTCAAGGGCCGAATGAGACGATAGGCATGTACGTTGCGGTAATGAATGGTATGTTTGGGCGTTTGACTGTGCCGGTTGCCGAGGGACTTAAATTGGACGTTCTGTTGCAAAACATTGCTCCGTTTTATCAGAGTCAATTAGGGCTTACAGAAATTAAATCCGTAGACCAGCTTTTAGAATTGTGCAGAAAACTAGAAGCATGTAAGATCTCTATAGAAGCTTTCGCACCTCCACCTCGCAATAAGTCTTCTTTATGCGAGCCAGACTTAGCCTATGCTTATTCTCCTTCAACATCTGGAGTAGCAGCAGTTTCGGCGCCTTCGTCCAGCAATGGACCGAAGTGTTGGAATTGCAACGTAGTGGGTCATCTGGTGAGAGAATGTCCTGATCCTCGCAATTCACGAATTTGTTACAAATGTGGAGCGCGTGGTCAGACCATCAACACTTGTCCACGCTGTCAGACTTTCAATCGGTCGGAAAACGGCAGAGGGAGTCGTCAATAAGACCGCGAACGATCCCTAAGCCAGCGACTTCTCGCGTTAGCGGTCTGTGTTCTCGTGTTGAATCTACTCGATTGAACTTTCTGTTAGATCAAGCATGCAATGACGAGCGCCCACATCTTAGGGTGTTAATTTTTGGTCAACCTTTTCTTGGTTTGTTGGACTCTGGCGCTTCACGCACTTTTATCGGAGGTTCTTGTTGGAAACTCTTACAATCTATTAGAGTTCGAATACGTCCTACGTCTGCGTCTTGTATATTAGCCAACGGACACACATGTAAACCTTTGGGAGAGATTTCGGTTCCTGTTCAACTTGGAGATCGTATTAAAATTTTAGATATTTTGGTTATTCCCGAATTGCCCTATAGTTTAATTTTGGGAACTGATTTTTGGAAGGTTATGGGCATTGTACCTGATCTTCGACGTGGTGAGTGGGTATTTTCAGCAGAGCCCTCTATAATTGGTACTATTGGTATTCAGCATGTCTTGGACGCCGACCAACAAAGGCGTATAGATTCTTTAGTCTGTGACTTTTTCGCGAAATCAGCTTCTGAGGAATTAGGTTGCACAACTTTTGTAGAACATCGTATCGTGTCGAATAGTTCACCTATTAAACAACGATATTATCCTATATCTCCGGCGTTGCAAAAAATAGTTGATGTAGAACTCGAACGCATGTTGTCTTTAGGCGTCGTTGAAAGATCCAACAGTCCTTGGTCTTCACCTATACTGATGGTACCTAAAAAGGACAAGACCTATCGTTTCTGTGTAGATTATCGTAAACTCAATCAGGTTACCGAGCGCGATGCTTACCCGCTGCCTTACATAACTCAAACCTTGGACAAACTTCGGGATGCTAAATTTCTCACATCTCTTGACATCAAGTCTGCATATTGGCAGATTCCTATCGAAGAGTCATCTCGTCCTTATACCGCCTTCACAGTGCCGAATAGGGGTTTATTTCAATTTCGACGATTAGCTTTTGGACTTCATAATTCTCCTGTTACCTGGCAACGATTTATCGATCAAGTTTTAGGACCAGAACTAGAACCCCACGTATTTGTTTATCTCGATGATATCATCATCGTTACTTCAACTTTCGAAAAACATCTCGAAATTTTGCGAGAAGTGTTATCTCGAATAGAGAATGCCGGCCTGACACTGAATAGAGAAAAGTGCCTCTTTTGTAGAGAAGAACTAAAATATTTGGGTTATGTTATTAACGGTCATGGACTGTCTGTCGATCCTGACAAGGTTCGAGCAATCATTGAGATTCCTATTCCTACTAACGTAGCTGGTGTCAGACGCATGGTAGTCAATTATTTCTCCTCTGACTAACCTTTTGCGTAAAAATATTCGTTTTAATTGGGACACCACTTGCGATGAGGCTTGGGTTAAATTGAGAGATTGTTTGGTTACTGCTCCTATCTTAGCATGTCCTGACTTCAGGCATGAATTTGTCATTCAGACTGATGCTTCTGATTTCGGCCTTGGTGCTGTGTTAACGCAGCATATTAATGAGGAGGAAAAGGTGATCTGCTATCTCAGTCGATCTCTCTCTCCGCAGGAGCGTAAATTCGCTACGACTGAAAAAGAATGTCTTGCTGTCTTGTGGGCGATCGAGAAACTCCGTCCTTACGTTGAAGGCGCTCACTTTTCTGTGGTTACCGATCACTATTCACTTTGTTGGTTGAATTCTTTAAATTCTCCTAGTGGACGATTAGCGAGATGGGCAGTTAGGTTACAACAATATGATTTCTCTATCATACATCGTAAGGGAAAGGAAAACGTAGTTCCTGATACACTATCCCGCTCTGTGCCAATCTTGTCAACTATCGATGAGACTGCACCTGTTACCGATAAATGGTACAATAGACTTGTTCGTGCTGTTAAAGCGACTCTTGACAAATACCCTGCCTTTCAGTTTGTCAATGGTAAACTTTGCAAGTATCTTCGTCCTTCTCGCAACTACTGTGGTGATGATGGTGACTCTTGGAAAATTGTGGTTCCTAAGGAACGCCGATCGGAATTAATTAAAGCTTGTCATGATCCTCCTACTTGCGGCCACTTGGGAATTACGAAAACCTTGAGTAGAATTACCCAGAGACATTATTGGCCTAAAATGACAGCTGATGTCATTCGTTACGTGAATCGATGTCGCACATGCTTACGTACGAAACCCGAACAACGTAAACCTATCGGACGTATGGGAGGTCACTCTCAAATTGACAAACCTTGGGAAGTTCTCAGCGTAGATATTGTAGGACCCTTGCCGAGATCTAAGCGCGGGTTTAATTATATTCTCGTTGTTTCAGACTGTTTTAGCAAGTTTGTATTAACTTACGCCCTTCGTAAGGCCACTGCCGCTAATATCATTAAACATCTTGAGAATGACGTGTTCTTGCTGTTTGGCGTACCTCGCACGATTATTTCTGATAATGGGGTTCAATTTAAATCTAAAGAGTATCGCCAGTTGTTGAATCACTATCAAATTAAGTCTGCGTTTACCTCTTTCTACCATCCGCAGGCGAACCCTGTCGAGCGAGTGAATCGTGTAATAAAAACTATGTTGATCTCCTATGTGTCGGAGAATCATCGTGAATGGGATCTAGTTCTTCCCAAGATTTCTTGTGCTCTGCGCACCGCCAAGCATGACGTAACCGGTCTCACTCCCTATTTCATCAATTTCGGCAGAGAAATGTCCACTAACGGGGAACGTCCGCTACAGAAACCTGAAGGTGGGAATGCTCCTAACGTTGTTTGTATCAGAGACCCTGAAGAACTTATCTCTAGATCTTATCAATTTACACGAATATTCCAAGATGTAAAATCTCGACTACAGACGGCTTACGAGAAAGCTAAAACACGTTATGATATGAGACATCGAGCAGTAGAGTTCTTGCCGAATCAGTTGGTCTGGCGTAGGAATTTCGTTTTGTCTGATGCATCTAAATACTATACGGCGAAGCTGGCAGATAAATTTTTGGGACCTTTCTTGATACATCGTCGTTTGTCTACCGACACTTATGAACTAAAAACTTGCGAAGGCGAACTTCTGCCTGGAACTTGGAATAGCGCACACCTAAAAGCGCAACCTGGAGTTGTCTAGTATTTGTTCCGGCCTGTCTGGGGGCTTGAAGAATACCCAGTCGGGTGTAATCCGCCCTGGCGTAAAAGGCGACCAAAAAGGAGTCTTTGTCAGTTAGTTCATTCTATCTTGAATTTGTTCCGGCCTGTCTGGGGGCTTGAAGAATACCCAGTCGGGTGTAATCCGCCCTGGCGTAAAAGGCGACCAAAAAGGAGTCTTTGTCTGTTTGTTCATACCATCTGTAACATGTTGTATATTTCAGGTTGAAGTTAGTTCTCAATAATCCATCGCACCGTATCCCGATTATGACTTTGCTTATTTATCGTGACATTCTTATGTCTGTTCAGGTTCGATTATTCGTGTTGACAAGTTTACGTTTCGCAGATCCTTTTATTTTGGTATGTTTTGTTTCTAGACGTTGGGCTAGATCTTGGTTGTACTTATTTTGAGATAAGTTTGTTATATCAAGTTTGGATCGGACTGCGTTTGGTTGTTGATACATTTCTCGATTCTTGATTCTGACTATTTTGGTTTGAGATGATGTCTTTTAATTCTAGAATAGCTTATGCTTTCGAGTTGACTCAGTAAACAATCTTGTAGATTGATATACTAAATATTATGAGTATGGACGTTATAAGGTTTAGAACTGTTGATAGTGCTGATCTTTTGCTGTTGTTGCATCTCTATTTAGAGGATTTGGAGATCACACTTATACACAGATCTTACCTGTTTGAATTGTTCTGGACGTATAGAGTTTTATTGTACCGTGTAGGTTTTCCTCGAGTGAGGGATTTGTAAACTCTTATACGTACTGGACGTTTGTTATTGACTTTTGGATTTTATATATTCCAATATTCTTTTTTATACCGATTTTGACTATTGTTTAATTTTCTTATAGAGATCTTCACTTTAGGTTAATATTTGGCATATGGGTTGTTATTTTACCTGCATATTTGCTGTTTACCGTTTTCTCCTTGACCTTTGAGAATGATTCTTTAAGATAATAGTATGTGGACTTTTGGATACATCTTGATGTTCTTTATATTTACCGATTTTGACTCTTTCGCTTTAAGAAGCGGGATGGACGTCAATAAATTCCGTCGTCCATTCCCGTTAGCTTCTTATAGGGCTGAGACCGACACCCCTCGTTTGTATCGCGATTTTTCTTTTATCGGTCATGGACGTGTCTATGTTTGTTTACTTTTTTCTGTTTATTGGTCCTCAACCGTATCAGTGTGGTGGTAGGCCGCCGCTGCACTTTAAACTTTTGTTGAAACGTATCCGCTTATTTTGTTTGGCCAGATTTAAATTCCTTTTCGTTGTTGTCTCTATCGCATGGCGTAACGTTTGTAAGATTGTTGGAACTCGTAAGTACACAGTGTCACAGTTACTCATATCCTACCTATTAGATTCTTACCTACTTTTCCTTAACCATTTGCTTCCTATACAGTAGTAATAAACCTTTTTAGTTAATCCTGTTTTTTTTTGAGCTACTACTGCTTCACGGTAGTTAGTCTCTTTAGAGCTGTCGGAAGTTGTTCCCTAGTTTTGGGTTGTGCCGCGACGATTTTCGTGACTTGTGTTCATAGCGCAGCTTTCTATCTTCTTTCGCCGCTAGGAGTAATGATCCCCTCCTAGTCTGTGCTTTTTTCGGTGCTTTATGCAGCTTTTCCTTCCCCTTTCTTGTTTTCTTCGAGGCGCTTGAACACTCGGCATGATATCGGCTGTTGCACATTCTGATGCTGGGGTGACGACCGTTCAGTACTGTTTGTTTTGTTGTTTTATGTTCTCGTTATTTGTAATCCCAGTACCGACCGAATGTCGAAGGGCCTTTGTGGTGGTTTAGGCCGAGCTAACTGTTGACATGGTGTGTTGGTTTGGTTATTTTGTGCTAACGAGTTTCTGCCGTCGAGCAATCTGAGCGTCGATAGTTTTGCGTGACCTTGTGTCAAAAACCGCCATCTGCGTTTAATTTTGCTTCTATCTTGTGTAAGTTAGTTTCGCTTGACGTTCTGTCAATTTCGCTTTCTGCGTATTACTTTGCTTCTATCTAGTTTGATAGTTTTACTTGACTTTGTGTCAATTTCGCCTTTTACGATTAGTTACGCTCCTATCTAGTGTAAGATAGTTTTGTTTGACTTTGAGTCGATTTCGCCTTCTGCGTCTCGTTTTGCTTCTATCTTCTTTTAGATAGTTTTGTTTAAAGTGTATTTCAGGTTCATGTTCTTAGGTCACTCTTCAGTGCTATCTTTTGTTTTAGACTAGTGTCGCTGGTCAGATTGTTTAACTCTGCTTGTTCTTATTTGGTTCTACCGTAATTCTCTGTATTGTTTTATCAGATTCTTGCGTTTTGCGTTTGTGGCTTTAGGTCACTATAGTTTCAGTTTTTAGATTTATTTGCGATCCGTCGATTCTTTTCAAATGTTCTGCTAGATACTGTCGTTTATGGACACCGCTCTGCCGAACTTTTGTTCAGCTGTTTATTTTAATTTGGGCTCACGTATTCACTCTTCTGGATTACCTTAGGGTACTTACCATCTACTTTTGGAGAAATTTACAAGTAAATTTCTGTGGTGAAATGGGGGAATTTGTTACGCACATAAATTCACTTTCCTGTATACGACCTATATTGGTGCAAATTTTCTCTATTATTTCTCTTAAAACCCTCGTAACTATATCATATAAATAATTTCAACTAATGTTATTTAATTTGCTTTAAACTCCATATATCGAACCGTTTAGACCCTTTAACTACAAATTGTCAACCCTTTACAATCATTCAATTCATCCTGAAAGCCTTTGTACTTTAGCATACAGCCATCTTTTAAATTCCCTTTCCGAAATGCTCGCAAGATTTTCACTGTTAACTCGCTAAAAGTCATACCGAATTTCAAACTGATTTTGTAGGAATTTTTGCTATGAAATATAGATCATCTAAACGCATCTTCTTTTGTTAATTACGGCCCTTTTATAATTATTTCTAGTTTAATTTTAATTCCACCGCTTATTGCGCCATCTCCTTTTCGTTGTTCGCCCTCTGCGACAGGAATCTCACTTACCGACTCCTTTTAGAAATTATCGTCTCTGGACTTTAAATTGTTTAACGTTTTTAGATTTATTTGCCACATTATGCGATTTGAAATCTTTCTCGAGATTTCGAAAACTAAATTCTCTTCCTTCTTATACTTCCGCAATTGCGATGACGTGTATCCGGCATTTTCATCGATATCGTTACGGCAGACATTAAGACATATTCTTCATAAGCGCTGAGTCGTGTTTGTGGCACGTTTTCATTGGAAACCAGTTTTCTGCGGTAAAGTTATGGTTATCTTCTTGATATTATTACTATATCACATTTTGAACTTTCAGGATTCTTTTAAACGTTCATAATAACGTGGATTACTCTGATTTTCGGAGAATATATTGGATTTCTACTGTGTGGCGTTAGACGTCCCACCGGAAATTTTTAACCTGTGAAATATAGGGCATAATTTTGGCTGTACGAATTACCCCGACGCAGTTCTGAAACTCCCTTAGGCCGTCCGCAACCCGTGTATTTTGGGGCTCATCTATTTTGCGAGACTCTTTTGGATTTGGAGGAAAGGACGCGGTTCAACCATATTGGTTTCCCAAAATGGCGTCGCTGTGAGGACTGCTGGGGAAAATTAAGTATTGCTCTGCCTTTGTGAACGGTAATAGTATTTGGAAGGAACAATTACTGTTTGTGAAACCCAGATAAAGTAGGTGTTGCCTTTTAATCTCTTGCTATCCCAAAATATTGTAAGAAAATCATTTAATTATCGAATAGCGTTTAGTAAATTTTCTAAATTAAAATTTTAATCAAGCTGTTACTCTCTTATAAGACACACACTTTGAGCGATAGTTTAACCTGTTAATTCAGATCATTTAGAAGGGTTCTTTTCCCTATTTCAAGTGCGTTTAACTGTGTCGATCGAGTCTGATTCAATAATAAACCCGTTGATGATCTTAAATATCCCCGGGTACTGGTACAGAAACTTATTATTAACTCCAGAAGACCGACAGCGTCTCTGTCTGTCATCTGCTTAGATTTAGTGTCATAATCAAGGCCTGATCCTTCAGATCGGTCCTGTAATTGTTTGTTTCGATACCTTATGATCGAAGAACTTATCTGTAAATTTTACTTTTCATATTTTGTCATATACTGGTACAGAAACTTTTATTAGAAGACCGACAGCTTCACTGTCTGTCACCTGCTTAGTTTTAGTGTCATAATCAAGGCCTGATCCTTCAGATCGGTCCTGTAATTGTTTGTTTCGATACCTTATAATCGAAGAACTTATCTGTAAATTTAACTTTACATATTTTGTTACTTACTGTACAGAATCCATATTACGTATACGGAATTGGTATTCTTGATGTATACCTTTGTTAATAAATTTCTTCGGACTTTTAAATATATTTAAATTTTGCACACCTGTTATACGGGCGGAACTCCAAAAGTTCATTCTGGGTGATTTGATTTTCTATTTTTGTATTATTTCTTACTTTTATTTTAATTGATAACAAGGCATAACCTTGATTACTTTTTAAGGAAACCTTCCGAATTTCTTGAGATTTTGCCATTCTGGAATCTCTCGCGTTGACGTCTTTTGAGTTTTCCTTTAAACTCGTTCGTAGAATCAAATTATTAAATCCTGGAAGGTTAATTTTGGGTTATCCTCTCCCGCCTCTCGTTTTATTTATATACGGGGGTAAGACTTTTAGTTTCGGTCACTGTGTAACTACTCATAATACGTCTTGTTTTCATTTTGAATTTTTGAACAGGGCTTCACCTTGTATATGTTTTGTGACTTGAGTAAGCGACTGTGTCTGGCATTTATTTTGAGAGTGTTGACATCGCCTATATGTTTTGATGATTATTCTATAGCTAAGTGTATTCAATAAATTTGTGAAACTGTTGATTGTGTTTCGATCTCTACCCTTCTCACTAGCTTTCGAGTTTAACAAAGTTTCTTGCTCTGCAACGTGTGATAAGGGGCTGACCCTCTGGTGATATTTGGAGCTACCAGGTCCCGCCTGCTCCCGTTATAGCGTTATCTCTGCAGGTGGATAATAACGGTGGCGTCCATAGTCCATCTCGCGGCCTTGAATCCGCGACGTTCTCCGAAACAAGAGAGTTAGCCGGCAGAGACCTTCCTGGGCACATAACAACAACAGGTAGGTTCAGACCAGAGAGGATCAGCGAGCGATCCCTCCTTATCACTCGTCACACTTTTAATTTTACGCCGCGTTGGTGGCAGCATATAATGCTAAGATGTTTATTGTTACTAGTATAAATAAGTAAATGTAATTTAACAAGTGTTCATTTGAAAAGTCAATTTAGTAGCATGTGATTTACTGAGAACATTTTGAAGTATGTCATAAATTAATTTACTACTTAACCTACGAAGTCGTATATTTTGACAGTTTCATACATACAAATAAATAACAAATAATAAGGTATTTATTGAAAACTATAACAAATGTTGAAAATGTTGTCCTTCAAGATCAATGCACTTTAAAATCCTCTGTTCAAAATTTCTTTATTTAAACCAGAATCGAACCACGATTATTTTATGCACTAACTGATATTTGTGATTGACATTATCAAATGTCATTTGGATTTACGTTTACGGAACAACAAACACATACTAATATATTTACGTCTTATTCTATCAAAATTTCAAAGTAACCTAGATTGACTTTTCAAATGAACACCCGTTATAAGTTTGAAATAATTTCACACATAAAATAGTATCATATTAAGCATGACCTTTGATGAGGTGTATATATGGTGATGGTAGTTCCATTCCAGCAACAGTTGAGCCGGTACAGTGGAGGTGTTGTTTTTATTCAGTACATATTTGGAAAATCATAAGTTAATATGTTTGAATGTGATTGCTGTGGGAAGACGTTTACTCGAAGAGATAACAGAAGTCGCCACATGTTAACTTCTTGTAACGGGAAGAGAATGAAATTTAACGATTAGAATTAATTAAATGTAAAATCTGTGATGTATATGTAGAAACAATTTGTTAAACTGCACATATCCGCAGTACTTTACACCGAACTAAAGCATTCGTAATAATCGATAACGGTGTAAAGAAAAGTGTAGGCACGTTCGAGGATAGAATAGTAAGTTATCAAGTATGTAATTCGTCTCGCATATACGTTAATGTGGAAGAATTTGCAAATAATATTAGGAGAAAGTAATAGCACTTATGAATTTCTAAGTATACATACTTCTATGAAAGTGAATTTGGAATTGTATGGTTTATATTATTTATTGACGAAGGAGAATGTAGAAATAAAATCGTTTAATACTCGAAATAAAGTCATAACCCATGGAAGTAATTTATATGAGCTATACGCAGATTTTATTAATGAGATTAAAAATAAAATGAGTGAATTTCAGGAGCGCGGTTCAGGTAAAATAAGATTATTGTTAATTCCTCACAGTGTTATAAATTACTATTTTATTATATTTCAGGGTGGACATTGAGCAACGTCTTATATTTGGAAATAAATATGAATAAGTTTAGTGTCCATTGAGAGGTTCCACTTATATGGACTTACCAACATCAATAAAGAAAAAGAAGGCTATAATAAATGTTCAAAATTCTGACAACAAATGTTTCGTTTGGGCCGTTACTTCTGCTTTAAGGGAACCAGTAGGACTCCCGCAAAGAGTTTCATCGTATCCACATTATAGTACAGTTGCAGATTTTACTGATATACATTTCCCTGTAAATTTAAAAGATATCCATAAGTTTGAAGAGCAAAATAATATATCCATTAATGTATATGGTATAGAAGAATGTTTTCAGAATAATGTGAGAGCTCAAGAAGTAGTGGGCCCATTATATTTTACGAAGCGGAGAAGAATAGCTTATATTAATTTATTACTTGTTACCTCGGAAAATGTAAATTCACATTACTGTTGGATAAAGAATTTGTCGCGACTAGTGGCATCACAGAAAATCTTATCAGGACATCAAAAATACATATGTGAAGGGTGTTTAATTTTCTTCACATGCGAATATAAATTACGAAGACATGAAAATGAAGATGGTAAGCAGGTGAAGGCAGTGTTTCCCGGGACAGAATAAAAATAAATAAGTATGGAGAGGAATTACCAGAATATGTATTAAAATTTGATAAATTTGAAAGACAATTAAGAGTTCCTTTTGTGGTTTATGCTGATTTTGAAGCTATATTAAAACCTATTGATACGTCAGAACCGGATCCTTCCAAACCATTTACTGTGAAATGTTTCGAACATGAACCATATTCTTTTGCCTATTATGTGAAATGTAGTTTTGATGATAATCTGAGTAAATTGCGTTTATATCGTGGACAAAACGAAGCCACATCTTTGATTAGAGAGCTATAAACTGATGTTACATTTTTATATAAACATTTTTTAAGTAAAAAGGTAGAAATGAAACATTTAACTGATGAAGAGCGTGATAAATATGACCCAGAGACAGTGTGTCATATTTGTGAAAAAGCAACAACAGTCCCCGAAGAAAAAGTTCGTGACCATAATCATATGACTGGATTGTATCGGGGTGCAGCACATATGGTATGTAATATAAATTATAAAGAGCCCCGATATATACCTATTATCTTTCATAATGTATCAAATTATGATACACATTTGTTTGTAAAAGTGCCGGCACTGGAAAAGGAGGATGTAGATGTTATTGCACAAAATAAAGAGAAATATATTTCATTTTCAAAAAAAGTTCAAGTGGGAGATATAATAGATTGTAATGGTAAGATAAGAAACGTGTTCTACAAGTTGAGATTTATAGACTCACTTCGATTTATGAATTCCTCTTTGACGAAATTATCATCTTATTTAGACAATGAACAATGCGAGGAAATTAGATGATATTATATGGGTAAAAAAATTGAATTAATGCGGCAGAAGTGTGTATTTCCATATAACTATGTTACATCTTATGAAACTCTTTCATTCACGGAATTACCCAACAAAGAGTGCTTTTATGATATACTATCAGATAGTGACATAAGTGATGAAGACTATTGCAGAGCTCAGGGTTTGGAATTTATTCGATTGCAAAACACTAGAACAATATAGTGATATATATATATATATATATATATATATATATATATATATATATAGTAAACTTAATAAGTCGGCGATTAAAGATCTGGTTTATTACTTCAAAATATATATATTTAAAACAACCCTACATGTTTCGGCAATGATGCCTTTGTCAAGGATATAAAAAATATAAATGACAGAATCGCCTTTAATCGCCGACTTATTAAGTTTACCATATCATACCAAGGTCACGAAAATATTATATATGTATATATATATATATATATATATATATATATATATATACAATCAGATGTATTATTACTAACAGACGTATTTGAAAATTTTCGAAGCATTTGCCTGCACAATTACAAATTAGATCCTGAACATTATTTTACTTCTCCAGGATTAAGCTGGGATTCTATGCTGCGTATGACGGGTATAAGTTTGGAATTATTAACAGATGCGGATATGTTTCACTTTCTTAAAATCGGTATACGTGGAGGTGTGAACATGTGTTTCAAAAGAATGGAAAAAGCTAACAACGAATTCTTACCGGATTTCGATTCATCCGAAGCGAAAAAATATATTCTGCAACGAATTTATATGGTTATGCCATGTCATTCAGTTTACCAGTTAGTGATTTTCAATGGCTAGCAAATGAAGAACTACCGACGATAGATATACAAACCTTGGAAGACGATGGAGATTATGGTTATGTTTTCTAAGTAGATTTAGAATATCCTGCAAATCTTCACGAACAGCACAATGACTTTCCTTTTTGCATCGAACATGTTATCCCACCTAATTCAAAATATTGCAAATTGATTCCAAACCTTGTCGATAAATCAAATTACATAATACATTACTTAACTTTGAAACAATGTCTTAATAATGGTTTGATATTACGAGGAATACGTCGAAGAATTAGATTTAGACAAAGTAATTGGTTAAAGAGATATATTGATTTAAATACAAAAAAAAAGAAATGATTCCACCAACGAGTGTTTTAAACAGTTTTATAAATTAATGGTGAATAGTATATTTGGAAAGACGATGGAAAATGTAGAAAATCGAGTAAATATAAAATTAGTTTCACATTGGGAAACTATTCATAATAGGCTTGGCGCTGAGGCGTATATAGCTAAACCAAAATTTAAATCTTGTAAAATCTTTTGTGACTCTCTTACAGCCATCGAATTAACAAAAGTACGTGCAGATTACGTAAAACCTATATATGTGGGATTCACAATTTTGGAACAAGCTGAGAGGGTAATGTGTAGTTTATTCTATGGTTTCTTAAAGCCTTTGTATGATATAGACGTTTCATTATTGCACACAGATATAGATTCATTGATTAGTAGTGTGCAAAATTATAATGTATATAATGATATAAAAGAATATTTACATATTGCTGTGGACTTTTCCCCATAAATATTATAAAAATTTATTTAATTATGATTGTACAATTATTTTGAATGTGTGAGTGTAGATTTTTGAAATGTATTATTTTTGTGAAAGAAACTGGTTTTATATTCTAAGCCTGCGCGCTTGATTTGACCTTTAGGCAGACACAAGTGTTAGGTGAGATAAGAAAGTCGTGTTTATAAAAAGATTAATCTTTATATTTTTAAAGTAACTTCGAGTTTTTTTTGATTTAATTAGTTGTTGGTGCTGTGTTTTTTTTTCATTACCGATATTTATACGAGTATGTAATTTCGTTATTCTTGAGTTTTAACTTTCTTATCCACGTGTCTCGAATATATATATATATATATATATATATATATATTACGTAAGTAAAATATTTTTTAAAAGATATCTTATTATATTTAAAAGAGTTAAATCTGTATTTTCTAATTGTATGAATATTATCGTATTGAGATTTAGTCTTAGATATCTTATTATATTTAAAAGAGTTAAATACTGTATTTTCTAATTGTATGAATATTATCGTATTGAGATTTAGTCTTAGATATTTGATATAAATAACAAAGAAGGATTTTTAAAATTTCTAGTAAAAAAATTTTGTAACTGTAAAATTTTAAACGTTTGGTATCTCAAGGGCATTTCTTGTTACATGTGGGTGCACATGCGTTAGAGTTTGCTTCGGGCTGTCAAGTTATTTTGTTTATTTTGATTTTGTTCTCTTGGGAGAAATTAAAAAGTTTCTCTGTAATTTATTATTTTTAATTTTGATCGGCTGTCATTAAGGTTTTTTAGACATATTTCCATGCGTCCTTTCCATGTCCTTCCATGTCTTTCCATGTCATTTCCATGCGTTATTTTTACCTTTATAATATTGTTAAATGAGGCAATATTAATCTTTATACTTTATAAAGATTTTTTTATTTTTTTTTTAAATTTCATTTAAATTTTATATTGTGATTTTTAATTTAAATATCCTTTCTACAATAATAAGTAACTTAAAGATATAATTAAAACATTCGTCAATACTCTTTTACTGGCGCCTTATAAATTTGTAGAAGAGACAACCACGTTTCCGATTGGAATCCTGAGAGGAAAGCAGAGTGTTGAGTGTTTTTATGGAACAGGTGCTAAAGCTTATTGTCTAAAATTACTTGATAAAACTGTAAAAACTGCAAAGGAGTAAATACGTGATTGATAAAAATTTATCAGTAACTGATTATAATAATGTGGTAGAAGATGATGGAAACATAATGAGGAGAATGTACATATTTCGCTCTGAATTACGCACAATATATACGGAATTGAGGCATAAAGTTGCTCTCTCATCTAAAGATGATAAACAATATATTCTCCCTGATAAAAGCAATACTTTGGCATGGGGTCATTATAAAATCGAAGGTATTACACGGGAAGAAAACTTACAAAATATACTTTTAGAACTAAATACTCTGACAGATATCTAATTATTTTTTTGTAAATGTATTAGTCATTAATGTATTTTAGCAATGATATAAAGTATATGCATCTTTTGTAAATGTGTCTTATAAATAATTGTAAGTTGTTTAATCCAACTTGAGATTAGTTAATTCTACTTATTTGTATTAATTATTTATAAAATAAAAAAAACATTTCAAACTTATTTAGTACTTTCTTTATTTTAAACTATATGAACAGCGAAACCTCTACAACACATTATCCTTAGAAATCCAAGAGTTGTGTGATGAAGGCATGCCAAGCCACTTTACGAGAACTGTACCTTTCTGTCGTCGTATAATTTTTTGAACAAGATATACGTCCGGATTCTTCATTTTCAGCAACTCTCATTCGTAAAACCCCCCTGAAATAATCTGTTTTTGCGAATCTTGTAGTAGATAGGTTCTGGGGAAGGTATTTTGAACTTTTCTTACTGTAAATATCTCATTCGACCAATTTGGCGTATACATTTTTGAAAACACGTACCTATATTTACTGATACGAACAGAGTCTCCCACCTTAAAATTTGAAATTCTTGGATCACCTACTACTACTACTTTAAATTGAATTCAAAATACTTCTAACATTTCTTTGATTAACTGCTACAGGTTTGTGCCTTGTTGTTCGATGTACGGTGTTATTATAATCGTTAACTAATCCTTGTAACATATCTATCCAACGATAATTCCCATTGAAGCTGAATTCCTTCCACATCTTATTTTTTAGGGTTCTATTAAAACGTTCCACAATGGAACTTTTTAGATTGGAATAGGTAGTGTAGTGATTAATATTATACTGATCCATAAGCTTCTTGAAATGAGTGTTGAAAAGTTTCTTTCCGTGATCGCTTTGAACATTCTTCCGAATATTTTATTTCCAGTTGAGAGTATGGATTTCATGGCGTTCATTACTTCAATCGCTGTCTTATTTTTTATTGGAATTGCCCAGGCAAATTTCGAAAATGTGTTTTTATACATACGAAAATGTATTTGAAATTGTCGCTTTCTTTTGCGCATAATTTTGACAGAAAGTTCTTTAAAATCCGCAGCGAGAGTGTTGCGTGGTTGACGTTAATGTGATGGAAGTGGTTGAGGTTCTGATAGATGTGGTTGTGTTTGAGATGGTTGATATTCTGATTCTAATGGTTTATATTGAGCTGGATGATATTCTGGTTCTAATGGAAGTTTTTGTAGTTGAGCTTCTAATGGAAGTGGTGGAGGTTCTCCATTTGATCTAGGCTCGGGGCTTGTTTTTGTCTTTGGAGGGAGTAATCAAAGGCGAAAGATGAGACAGTGATGAGTTTTAATCTCGAGAAGGACCTGGTTGAGGATCTGATTGAGGATGATCTCGAGAAGGATCAGGTTGAAGCAGTGGATTGCCATTTGAATGAGCAGATACAAATATAACCGATAATGACTCATTTGCCACTACTGGTTCTACAATACGTGATAGGTCCACCGGTGGTGTTAACTGTAATATCACCGGTCGTGGTGCTGCAGTTGACACCATTACGCTACCAGAGTGTATCTGCCTTCCCAGAAGTAGTCTCTCGAGAATACTACCCACTCCGATGCTTGCACTAGAAATGGGTGTAGAAGCAATTGCATGCGCCCAAACAACTGTTTGCGTCCGTGTATTTGTCAGTTGACGCTGTTGTCGTTCTTTTTGTTCTCGTTGTTGTTCTCGTTTTCGTTGTTGGTGTTGTTCTCGTCGTCGTTGTTGTTCTCGTCGTCGTTGTTGTTGGTACTGTTCGTACTGATCTTGTTGGAATTGTCTTGCTCTACTCATTTCAGCAGTGCTCAGGGGTGCAACAGTAGCAACTTGAGACAACACCGTCGGAAATTCTAACTCTGTCATATTAGGAACAAATACGCTAGCAGTTTTCATTACAGCTGCCCTCGTAATTGTTCCAACTACAGCAGCAGGGGCAACGGTAGATAGTGCAGTCGATGGTGGAAAAGGTTTCATCGATGGTGGTGGAGGTATTACAATGGATGTTGAAGCACCTCCAACATTTTCAATTCTATCTACCGCCATCGACAGTATTTCATCATCTATTTTTTCAAGTTTCAGTTCCTCTAGCTGTTGCATAAAAGAATCTGAATTGGAAATATTTATGAGGTTAACAGGATTGCCAGTATCAGGGGGAAACACTGTTGCTGTGAAGTGGGTGAATGCTTGAAATTTGGTGTCTCCTAAAGAATAATCAAAATGAGGAAAGGAATCAAATTAATTCGAATTAAATGGTAATTGACAGAATGAAAATATTAATTTCAAAATACTGATATTAAACTTAATTTCAAATACTGTTCGAATACTGAATTATAATTTTAAAATTTCGAATACTGAATTATAATTCTAAAATTTAAAATTACTTTCCTATTTTTAGGATACATAGAAGTAATAATTACTTTGAAATAATTACTTAATTATCAATTTGTAAAGTCAATTTGTCAAGTAATTATTTCAAATACATTAATGAAATTTGGAAGATATATATTTCGAAATATATTACAGTGAATTATAAGAAATATATTACGAAATATATTACAGTGAATTATAAATAAACCGTCTTAATAAAGAAATTATTTAAATACTGATACTAAACTTTTAATTTCAAATATTGAATTATAATTTTAAAATTTAAATAATTAATTACTTTCAGGATACATTAAAGAAGTAATTACTTTCCTACTTTTAGAACACAATAGAAAAAGTATTTTCAAAATTAATGTATTATACCGGGTGTATTATGAAAAACCTTTGGGGCTGTAGCTTCCTTATATTTTATCTGATTTTAATGAATGATATGTCAAACTAAATCGTTTTTAAAGCACTGTAACCTGTTTAAAAAAAAAAAAAATTTGGCATTTAGTTTTTGACAGACAGTAGTAATTTTTTTTTAAATTGTACTACATATTTTTTTTTACTTATTCTAATAAACATTTATTTCCTGAAGACACCTCCATTAAATTGAGTGACAAATTTATTATTATTAAAAAAAAACTACGAAATTTACAGAAATCAAGCTATCATATATTTTAATGATTCAAATGTTCGAAATTGGCCCCATTTTGTTCCAGACAGATTTGACACCTTCTATTAACTCCAACTGCTGCGTTTAATATAAGATTTGGTGGTATTTCATGACATACTTGTACTATTCTTCTTACTAAATCATCTCTGGTATCAGGTGGAGTCAAATAGACATGATCTTGAATGTAAGACCACAGAAAGAAATCCAGTGGATTCAGATCTGGCGATCTAGCAGGCCATCGAAGAGGTCCGTAAGTGCCCATCCATCTGACGCCAAAATAATTATTTAGAAAATCAGTATTCATTCGTTCATTATGGGGTGTGGCACCGTCCTGTTGGAACACCACCCTGTTTAACTCAGCAAGTGGCAACTCATCTAAATAATCGCCTAGTTCATTGCGTAACAAATTATTATACTTTTCTTGGTTTAGATTACCCTCCACAAAAAAGGCCCTACTACTCTATCGCCTAAAATGCCACCTATACATTTACACTGGACCGCTTTTGAAAATTGTGTTGCATCACAACATGGTTATTTTCAGTGCTCCAATGGCGATGATTATTTCTGTTGAATACACCATTTTTCCCAAAAGTGCATTCATCTGACCACAACACACGACGATAAAAAATTGGATCTTCCCTTAGTTTATTCATGAAAACCGTGCAGAATTGAACTCTTCGTTGAGGGTCGTTTTCACCGAGAGCATGCACCTTCCGTGGTTTATAAGGAAAGAACTTGTGTTTCTTCAGAATGTACTGAACTGTAGAATGTGATACCTGCATGTAGTGAGCAATTTCTCGCGTAGACGTATTAGGGTTTTCTTCCACATAGAGTAAGACACTTAATTCTAAATTCTGATCTTGAATTACACGTGCGTTTATTTTCGGTTTCTTGAATGATCCAAAATTTCGTAAATTTTGCACGAGCCTTCCAGACTTATCGGCACTTGGACGCAGTCTGTCAGGAAAACGATTTCCATAAAGTCGCAAAGCAGCTGCAGAATTTGTTCCGCATTCAAAATATGCTTGAATCGCATCCACACATTCGCCATTATCCATTTCAATAACAAAATTTAGAAATAAATCGTTGAAAATATTATAATGAATGTGTGACTGACAGATGTCACAGCTCTCTTCGAAAATTTGGAATGCACTTTTATCGTTCAATATGACTGCTTGATTCTTAAATATTTAAAATAAACACTTTAAATGTTGTTGTTGACCCACCGCTCACTGATAACTTTGGTTTGTAATCCTTTATGGGCTATATAGTATTGAATGTAAGTGATTTTAAAAGGTACACACATTTGCTGGTAATAAAATGAAATAGAGTATTTAAAATGCATTTAAGAAATCTCTGTGTTCGGAAAAACCAGAATAAATCGAACTAAAAAAAACTACAATTTCTCGTTTTTTTTCATACAAGTATATCGTTGTTTACAGTTTCATATTCAGAAAAAGTAATATATTTGAATAAATAAAAAAAAAATATAGTGCAATTTAAACAAACACAGTTTGCAGCTGTCTGTCAAAAACAAAGTGTAAAAAAAAATTCAAGGCGGATCACGTTCAGTGTTTTTAAAACGATTTAGTTCGACGTATAATTTATTACATACGGATAAAAAATAAAAAAGTTACAGCACGAAAGGTTTTTCATAATACACCCGGTATATGTAATATATTAATTTTGAAATGCTACATTTAAAATTTTATTCAGATATAAGAAATATATTACAGTAAATTATAAATAATTAAATAAACAAATACAAGAAAAAACAAATATAAATATAGTAATAATATAGATATTTACTTACCATTGTACAACTTCTTGTAATGTCTATCTCAGCAAAACTAACTCGTATTTATATGAAAATAGTGTCAATAAAAAAATTTTGTAACTGTAAAATTTTAAACGTTTGGTATCTCAAGGGCATTTCTTGTTACATGTGGGTGCACATGCGTTAGAGTTTGCTTCGGGCTGTCAAGTTATTTTGTTTATTTTGATTTTGTTCTCTTGGGAGAAATTAAAAAGTTTCTCTGTAATTTATTATTTTTAATTTTGATCGGCTGTCATTAAGGTTTTTTAGACATATTTCCATGCGTCCTTTCCATGTCCTTCCATGTCTTTCCATGTCATTTCCATGCGTTATTTTTACCTTTATAATATTGTTAAATGAGGCAATATTAATCTTTATACTTTATAAAGATTTTTTTATTTTTTTTTTATTTTTTTTTTAAATTTCATTTAAATTTTATATTGTGATTTTTAATTTAAATATCCTTTCTACACATTTTAATAAGTAACTTAAAGATATAATTAAAACATTCGTCAATACTCTTTTACTGGCGCCTTATAAATTTGTAGAAGAGACAACCACGTTTCCGATTGGAATCCTGAGAGGAAAGCAGTCCCATTTTTTGGAAATAAACCGACTGAATATCCTAGCTGGACAGATTTGTCGTGAATGGTGGTAAAATTAATACAAAACCACAGTTCATAGCAATATGTTCGATACATCGAATTTTACTGACGATAATATTCATGGAATACCTCCCACTTCACCTTGGTTAGGGAAAATGAAGGATGAATAGGCTGGAAAAATTATTGAGTGTTTTTATGGAACAGGTGCTAAAGCTTATTGTCTAAAATTACTTGATAAAACTGTAAAAACTGCAAAGGAGTAAATACGTGATTGATAAAAATTTATCAGTAACTGATTATAATAATGTGGTAGAAGATGATGGAAACATAATGAGGAGAATGTACATATTTCGCTCTGAATTACGCACAATATATACGGAATTGAGGCATAAAGTTGCTCTCTCATCTAAAGATGATAAACAATATATTCTCCCTGATAAAAGCAATACTTTGGCATGGGGTCATTATAAAATCGAAGGTATTACACGGGAAGAAAACTTACAAAATATACTTTTAGAACTAAATACTCTGACAGTTATCTAATTATTTTTTTGTAAATGTATTAGTCATTAATGTATTTTAGCAATGATATAAAGTATATGCATCTTTTGTAAATGTGTCTTATAAATAATTGTAAGTTGTTTAATCCAACTTGAGATTAGTTAATTCTACTTATTTGTATTAATTATTTATAAAATAAAAAAAACATTTCAAACTTATTTAGTACTTTCTTTATTTTAAACTATATGAACAGCGAAACCTCTACAACACATTATCCTTAGAAATCCAAGAGTTGTGTGATGAAGGCATGCCAAGCCACTTTACGAGAACTGTACCTTTCTGTCGTCGTATAATTTTTTGAACAAGATATACGTCCGGATTCTTCATTTTCAGCAACTCTCATTCGTAAAACCCCCCTGAAATAATCTGTTTTTGCGAATCTTGTAGTAGATAGGTTCTGGGGAAGGTATTTTGAACTTTTCTTACTGTAAATATCTCATTCGACCAATTTGGCGTATACATTTTTGAAAACACGTACCTATATTTACTGATACGAACAGAGTCTCCCACCTTAAAATTTGAAATTCTTGGATCACCTACTACTACTACTTTAAATTGAATTCAAAATACTTCTAACATTTCTTTGATTAACTGCTACAGGTTTGTGCCTTGTTGTTCGATGTACGGTGTTATTATAATCGTTAACTAATCCTTGTAACATATCTATCCAACGATAATTCCCATTGAAGCTGAATTCCTTCCACATCTTATTTTTTAGGGTTCTATTAAAACGTTCCACAATGGAACTTTTTAGATTGGAATAGGTAGTGTAGTGATTAATATTATACTGATCCATAAGCTTCTTGAAATGAGTGTTGAAAAGTTTCTTTCCGTGATCGCTTTGAACATTCTTCCGAATATTTTATTTCCAGTTGAGAGTATGGATTTCATGGCGTTCATTACTTCAATCGCTGTCTTATTTTTTATTGGAATTGCCCAGGCAAATTTCGAAAATGTGTTTTTATACATACGAAAATGTATTTGAAATTGTCGCTTTCTTTTGCGCATAATTTTGACAGAAAGTTCTTTAAAATCCGCAGCGAGAGTGTTGCGTGGTTGACGTTAATGTGATGGAAGTGGTTGAGGTTCTGATAGATGTGGTTGTGTTTGAGATGGTTGATATTCTGATTCTAATGGTTTATATTGAGCTGGATGATATTCTGGTTCTAATGGAAGTTTTTGTAGTTGAGCTTCTAATGGAAGTGGTGGAGGTTCTCCATTTGATCTAGGCTCGGGGCTTGTTTTTGTCTTTGGAGGGAGTAATCAAAGGCGAAAGATGAGACAGTGATGAGTTTTAATCTCGAGAAGGACCTGGTTGAGGATCTGATTGAGGATGATCTCGAGAAGGATCAGGTTGAAGCAGTGGATTGCCATTTGAATGAGCAGATACAAATATAACCGATAATGACTCATTTGCCACTACTGGTTCTACAATACGTGATAGGTCCACCGGTGGTGTTAACTGTAATATCACCGGTCGTGGTGCTGCAGTTGACACCATTACGCTACCAGAGTGTATCTGCCTTCCCAGAAGTAGTCTCTCGAGAATACTACCCACTCCGATGCTTGCACTAGAAATGGGTGTAGAAGCAATTGCATGCGCCCAAACAACTGTTTGCGTCCGTGTATTTGTCAGTTGACGCTGTTGTCGTTCTTTTTGTTCTCGTTGTTGTTCTCGTTTTCGTTGTTGGTGTTGTTCTCGTCGTCGTTGTTGTTCTCGTCGTCGTTGTTGTTGGTACTGTTCGTACTGATCTTGTTGGAATTGTCTTGCTCTACTCATTTCAGCAGTGCTCAGGGGTGCAACAGTAGCAACTTGAGACAACACCGTCGGAAATTCTAACTCTGTCATATTAGGAACAAATACGCTAGCAGTTTTCATTACAGCTGCCCTCGTAATTGTTCCAACTACAGCAGCAGGGGCAACGGTAGATAGTGCAGTCGATGGTGGAAAAGGTTTCATCGATGGTGGTGGAGGTATTACAATGGATGTTGAAGCACCTCCAACATTTTCAATTCTATCTACCGCCATCGACAGTATTTCATCATCTATTTTTTCAAGTTTCAGTTCCTCTAGCTGTTGCATAAAAGAATCTGAATTGGAAATATTTATGAGGTTAACAGGATTGCCAGTATCAGGGGGAAACACTGTTGCTGTGAAGTGGGTGAATGCTTGAAATTTGGTGTCTCCTAAAGAATAATCAAAATGAGGAAAGGAATCAAATTAATTCGAATTAAATGGTAATTGACAGAATGAAAATATTAATTTCAAAATACTGATATTAAACTTAATTTCAAATACTGTTCGAATACTGAATTATAATTTTAAAATTTCGAATACTGAATTATAATTCTAAAATTTAAAATTACTTTCCTATTTTTAGGATACATAGAAGTAATAATTACTTTGAAATAATTACTTAATTATCAATTTGTAAAGTCAATTTGTCAAGTAATTATTTCAAATACATTAATGAAATTTGGAAGATATATATTTCGAAATATATTACAGTGAATTATAAGAAATATATTACGAAATATATTACAGTGAATTATAAATAAACCGTCTTAATAAAGAAATTATTTAAATACTGATACTAAACTTTTAATTTCAAATATTGAATAATTTTAAAATTTAAATAATTAATTACTTTCAGGATACATTAAAGAAGTAATTACTTTCCTACTTTTAGAACACAATAGAAAAAGTATTTTCAAAATTAATGTATTATACCGGGTGTATTATGAAAAACCTTTGGGGCTGTAGCTTCCTTATATTTTATCTGATTTTAATGAATGATATGTCAAACTAAATCGTTTTTAAAGCACTGTAACCTGTTTAAAAAAAAAAAAATTTTGGCATTTAGTTTTTGACAGACAGTAGTAATTTTTTTTTAAATTGTACTACATATTTTTTTTTACTTATTCTAATAAACATTTATTTCCTGAAGACACCTCCATTAAATTGAGTGACAAATTTATTATTATTAAAAAAAAACTACGAAATTTACAGAAATCAAGCTATCATATATTTTAATGATTCAAATGTTCGAAATTGGCCCCATTTTGTTCCAGACAGATTTTACACCTTCTATTAACTCCAACTGCTGCGTTTAATATAAGATTTGGTGGTATTTCATGACATACTTGTACTATTCTTCTTACTAAATCATCTCTGGTATCAGGTGGAGTCAAATAGACATGATCTTGAATGTAAGACCACAGAAAGAAATCCAGTGGATTCAGATCTGGCGATCTAGCAGGCCATCGAAGAGGTCCGTAAGTGCCCATCCATCTGACGCCAAAATAATTATTTAGAAAATCAGTATTCATTCGTGCATTATGGGGTGTAGCACCGTCCTGTTGGAACACCACCCTGTTTAACTCAGCAAGTGGCAACTCATCTAAATAATCGCCTAGTTCATTGCGTAACAAATTATTATACTTTTCTTAGTTTAGATTACCCTCCACAAAAAAGGCCCTACTACTCTATCGCCTAAAATGCCACCTATACATTTACACTGGACCGCTTTTGAAAATTGTGTTGCATCACAACATGGTTATTTTCAGTGCTCCAATGGCGATGATTATTTCTGTTGAATACACCATTTTTCCCAAAAGTGCATTCATCTGACCACAACACACGACGATAAAAAATTGGATCTTCCCTTAGTTTATTCATGAAAACCGTGCAGAATTGAACTCTTCGTTGAGGGTCGTTTTCACCGAGAGCATGCACCTTCCGTGGTTTATAAGGAAAGAACTTGTGTTTCTTCAGAATGTACTGAACTGTAGAATGTGATACCTGCATGTAGTGAGCAATTTCTCGCGTAGACGTATTAGGGTTTTCTTCCACATAGAGTAAGACACTTAATTCTAAATTTTGATCTTGAATTACACGTGCGTTTATTTTCGGTTTCTTGAATGATCCAAAATTTCGTAAATTTTGCACGAGCCTTCCAGACTTATCGGCACTTGGACGCAGTCTGTCAGGAAAACGATTTCCATAAAGTCGCAAAGCAGCTGCAGAATTTGTTCCGCATTCAAAATATGCTTGAATCGCATCCACACATTCGCCATTATCCATTTCAATAACAAAATTTAGAAATAAATCGTTGAAAATATTATAATGAATGTGTGACTGACAGATGTCACAGCTCTCTTCGAAAATTTGGAATGCACTTTTATCGTTCAATATGACTGCTTGATTCTTAAATATTTAAAATAAACACTTTAAATGTTGTTGTTGACCCACCGCTCACTGATAACTTTGGTTTGTAATCCTTTATGGGCTATATAGTATTGAATGTAAGTGATTTTAAAAGGTACACACATTTGCTGGTAATAAAATGAAATAGAGTATTTAAAATGCATTTAAGAAATCTCTGTGTTCGGAAAAACCAGAATAAATCGAACTAAAAAAAAACTACAATTTCTCGTTTTTTTTCATACAAGTATATCGTTGTTTACAGTTTCATATTCAGAAAAAGTAATATATTTGAATAAATAAAAAAAAAATATAGTGCAATTTAAACAAACACAGTTTGCAGCTGTCTGTCAAAAACAAAGTGTAAAAAAAAATTCAAGGCGGATCACGTTCAGTGTTTTTAAAACGATTTAGTTCGACGTATAATTTATTACATACGGATAAAAAATAAAAAAGTTACAGCACGAAAGGTTTTTCATAATACACCCGGTATATGTAATATATTAATTTTGAAATGCTACATTTAAAATTTTATTCAGATATAAGAAATATATTACAGTAAATTATAAATAATTAAATAAACAAATACAAGAAAAAACAAATATAAATATAGTAATAATATAGATATTTACTTAACATTGTACAACTTCTTGTAATGTCTATCTCAGCAAAACTAACTCGTATTTATATGAAAATAGTGTCAATTAATTATGTAAATTTAGATTTTAGAAATTTCCATTGACGTCAATTTTGACCTATTTCATAATATGTACAAATTTGCATTATAAATTTGCATATGTTAATAAAAAATTCTGTCGCATTTTTTGCAAAAGCTCAAGTTTCAATTAATTATGTAAATTTACATTTTAGAAATTTCCATTGACGTCATTCTTGACCTATTAAACAATATAAATAAATTTAGATTTTTTAGAAATTTCCATTGACGTCAATTTTGACCTATTACATAATACGTACAAATTTCCATTATAAATTTACATGTTAATAAAAAATTCCGTCGCATTTTTTGCAAAAGGTTAAGTTTCGATTAATTATGTAAATTTACATTTTAGAAATTTCCATTGACGACATTCTTGACCTATTATATAATATATATACAAATTTGCATTATAAATTTGCTTATGTTAATCAAGGTCAAGTTGACATTTTACATATTAGGTGTGACGTTGAACACCGGGAAAATTCCAAAATTTTTGAGTTCTTCCTCGAAAAGTGGAAGGGGAAATTTTTCGAATGTAGATAACCCAAGGGGGGCTGCCCCAATCCCCACCTCCGCGCTAACGCGCTCCGTGGCGTCGCTACGGTGTGGATTGGTTCGGGGGCTCGCCCAAACCTCGGTTTCTCTCTCTTTTATTCCTTTTTTTCCCTTTTTTCCCTTCTCATTTTTTCCTTTCCCCTTTTTTCTTCTTTCCCCTGTTTTCCTCTGTTCCTAAAAAAAAACCCTCCCATATCCCTCGTCTATATAGCTAACATTATATTAATAAAAATATAAAATTTTAAACTCAAATATTTATTTATAAATGCACACATAAATAAATTACAAGCATTAATACACTATATTAATACAAAAACTATAAATCATTCTGTCTACACACAATTTCTTCTCCTAACAGATCCATCAACTACTCAATCACATAATGACTTACACATGGTCTACATCCAACTAAATCAATATCTTCTCGATAACTTCTATGTAATCGACGCCAAACAAATTCTAAACTTAAACATCCTATATTGCACATTAAATATGTCTTCGGAACATAAAATAAATCATCATCATCCAGTCCAGAAAAATTTCCATTAATTTCAAGTCGTCGCAACACATTACCAACCCTCTCCACAACATAACTCCTCATAGCACTTCACGCATAATCCATTACAATAATAATTAAATATAGTGTTACGCATACAAATATACTTTCCTGCATACGGCCTATGTAAGTGCAAGTTTTCTCTATTATTTCTCTTAAAACCCTCGTAGCTCTAACATTTAAATAAATTTCTACTAATGATTTTTAATTTGCTTCAAACTCCATTTATCGAACAGTTTAGACCCTTCAACTACAATATTCTCAACCCATTTCATTCGTTCTATTCATCTTGAAAGCCTTTGTAAATTAGCAAGCGGTCATCTTCTTAAATTCCCTATCCGAAATGCTCGCAAGATTTTCACTGCTAACTCGCTAAAAGTCACACCGAATTTCAAACAAATTATGAAGGAATTTTTGCTTTGAAATATAGATCTTCTAGACGCATCTGTTTTTGTTAAATATTGCCTTTCTATAATTAATTCTAGTTTAATTTTTGATTACAACGCTTATTGCGCCATCTCCTTTTCGTTGTTCGCCCTCTGCGACAGGAAACTCACTTGCCGACTCCTATTAGAAACTTTCGTCTCTGGTCATTAAATTATTTAACGTTTTAAGATTGGTTTGACACTTTTTGCGATATGAGATCATCCCCGAGATTTTGAAAACCATATCCTCTTCTTTCTTTACTTCCGGCAATTACGATGACGTGTATCCGGCATTTTACTTCTATATCGATACGGCAGCCATTGAGACTTAAGCTTCATAAGCGATGTGTCGTGTTTGTGTCACGTGTTATTTAAAACTAGATTTCTGCGGTGAGTTTTTGAAATCCCCTTAATAATTTTTACCATATCGCATTTTGAACTTTCAGGATTCTTATAAACGTTTTATAAAACGAGGTTTTCTCTGAATTTCTGAGAAATATTTGGATATCTATTGTGAAGCGTAAGGCGTCTCACCGGTAATTTTAACCTGTGTTTTGGGGCATAATTTTGCTGATCGAAATACTTCGACGCAGTTCTGAAACTCCCTTAAGCCGTCCGCAACCTGTGAATTTTGGGGCACATTTATTCTGCAAGACCTTTTTGGATTAGGAGAAAGGGACGCGGTTCATCCATATTGGATTCCCGTAATGGCGTCGCTGTGAAACCTGCTCGTGAATAAAAGAATTGAATTGCCCTAGTAAGCGATATATTGTACTTGGAAGGAACGAATTCTGTTATTGTATCCTAGAAAAAGTAGGTGTTGCCTTTTAATTCTTGCAGTCCTAAACTTATAGAAGATCATTTAAATATCGAATAGTGTTTAGTATTTTCTAAATTAATATTATAATCAAGCTGTTATTCTCCTTAAGAGACGCACACCTTGTGTGTTAGATCAAACTGTTAATTCAGTTTATTTAGAAGGGTTCTTTTCCCTTTTTCAAGTTTGTTTTACTGTGTCATTCGAGTCTGATTTTGTAATAAACCCGTTGATAGTCATAAATATCCCCGGGTACTGGTACAGAAACTTAATATTAGCTCCAGAAGACCGACAGCTTCACTGTCTGTCACCTGTTTAGATTTAGTGTCATTTTCGAGGCCAGATCCTTCAGATCGGTCCCTTAATTGTTTGTTTCGATACCTGAAAATCGAAGAACTTTCTGTAGTTTAATGTACTTATTTTGTAATAAACTGTACAGAATCTAGATTTCATATACGGAATTGGTATTCTAATAATTACTTTTGTTAATTAATTTTCTACAGGTTTTTCTGTTTTAAATTATATTAAATATTTGCACACCTGATATACAGGGGGTACTCCAAAAGTTCTGCCAGGAATATTAGATCTCATAATTTTGTAACTTTTCTTACCTTTATTATTTTGCTGTAATTAAGGCATAACTTTGATTACTTACATGAGGTACCCTTCCGTTTCGCTTGTGATTTTGCCATTCTTGTAATTGTTCGCGTTGACGTCTATTGAGACTTCTTTTGATAACTCGTTCGTGGTTTCAAGATTCTATTAACCTGACGAGACAATTTTGGAATAACCCCTCTCGCCTCCCGGTTCAAATATACAGGGGGAGAGAGTTGCTAACTTTTTCCGTACTCTGTATTATTAACTCAAATATCAAGTTGCTATCACTTTTGTTTGGTTGAACAGGGCTTCACCTTTTTAATTGCTTCGAAACATTTTAAGTGTCTGTTACTATATTAGTTTAGCGTTTTGACTTTGAATTTTGATGTACGACTGTGTCTAGTTTTATATTTTGTGAGAATTGACAACGCCGAATTGTGGATTGATGTTGGCCCATTTGTAGCCTTTAATAAATTGTAGAATTGTTGATTGTGTCTTGATCCCTACCCTTCCACTAGTTTTATGAGTAAAACAAAGTTTCTTGCTCTGCAACGAGTGATAAGAGGCTTACCCTCTGGTGTTAGTTGGAGCTACCAGGTCCCGCCTGCTCCCGTTATAGCTGAATCTCTGCAGGTGGATATAACGGTGGCGTCCATTTTCCAACTCGCGGCCTTGAATCCGCGACGTTCTCCGAAACAAGAGAGTTAGCCGGCAGAGACCTTCCTGGGGACATAACATCAACAGGTAGGTTCAGACCAGAGAGGATCAGCGAGCGTTCACTCCTTATCACTCGTCACACTTTTAATTTTACGCCGCGTTGGTGGCAATAGCCAACTTTGTTTTCCTTCAACTTTATTTCTAACAGAAACTTATACATTCGTTCCACATTAGACAAAGTACAAACAACATAATTACTAACATGAAAACTATAACTTGGCTCTCCTCTGCTAATTTTTTCTGCATATACTAAATCTATTGTTCGTCGATCCATAATATGTTTCAAAAAATCCAATTTTTCTGCACCCTTAACAAACACTAAATCAACACCTTCACACAATCGTTTAATTATATCATCAAACTCACTTGCAGCTAAATAACCATCTTCCCACTTCAAACCATGATGACAACTAAAAGCATATCTTGCAACTTGACGATCTTCTTCTGCCAATACACCAAAACTCAAAACCGGTTTAAATATACAATGGCTACTTCTAAATTCACTATCAGAAGTAGCCAACTCCTTAGGCATCAAACTATAATTATTAAATCGATACCATTGAAAAGCTATAATTATATATTTCTTTCCACTTAAATCCAACATCTTCAACCAAACAACCTGCTCACCCAATCAGTAACCATACACTGCATAATCAAATTCCATAAAATGTATTAACCATAACTCCCACCATTCATCTTACTCCTTAAACAAATAAAAAAATACTAATACTGTCGCTGTACCACTTTTTTAAATGGTGAATACTGATATAATTTATTATGTAATATCAAACAATACATAACCGTATCTTTTGGTATATTATCTTTCGCCGTAAATTCAATTCTAATCTCCACGCCACTTCTATGTATAGCACCTTCCTGATTTGAACAATCAATACCAATTAATGAACACAATTTAAATTGGCTTAATTTTTTTAACTTTAACATCGGCTCAGTATATTCATGACCGTAATAAACTTGTTGAAATATATAATCATTTCCCTCAATAAATCATTTACTATTCCTAAAATATAAAATATTTTTTTTTAGAACCTAACGTCTCCTAATCCTCAAATATATTGTCATCTCTTCACCTCTGAAATCAATTGGTTGACCTGTCTGATCTACAGCTCGAATAATAATATCAGATAATACATTAGTATTTACAGGCATATACATTTTCTCTTGAAACAAAACACGTGATAACTCACCATTAATGTATGATCCATCTATAATATTATACATAATATCGATAGCACTAATTCTATTTATATCAACGATTTCATCACTATGAATTGGTATATTTCGTTCTATTACCCTTCTATGAAAACCTAACAAGGAGCCAATTGAGTATTCCACTCCAAAATCAAAACCTACAGACGCCTTAATAAACACTTTCATAGTATTACTATTACCAGTTAATAAGAAAAAATGTTCGGTTCCTTTCGCAACCCGTAATTGCTCATCGATATATTTCTGTAAATCCATTATATCATAAGTACCCTCCGGAATAATTATCTCCATCCACACACATTACTTTTTGACTTCAAAGAATATTTAAAAACATTATTTTTACTAGTAAGATTACGTATAGGATTATAAGTTTGCAAACTTAACATACACATCTTATATTCACCATTTAAGTATATAGGTGGATTCAACACACAACCCACCTCAGATCCCTTCCCTGTCAAAATGAAAGCCAAATTATGCACACTTCCATTACCATCTGCTTCCATTTCTAATTTAAATTCAACTTTTCAATATTGTTGCACTAATATTTAATAAAACAACCACAACAAACTATTTCTTATTTAATAAATCCTTTCAAAAACAATAAACACAAATGCCCACAATTTTCACTGTTACTATCTTGATGTCTTTCATAGTTATACTGTATAACACCACCACCATTCGCTAATAAATACTTTTCAACCTCAATCAGAGTTCTTAAATCACCATAACTATCAAAATACTTTAATACAGCATTATTTTTCTTATATGCTACCCAATGAGTCCCTTCCCCAGAATCATCATCCAAATTACCTATTCCATTCTCTCTTTTACGTATAATTCTCGGTACACATCTTTACTAAAAATACTGCGAAATTTACCAATTCTCCACCTTTGAACATACATCCACAAATCTTTTTCTGTTAAAGGTCTTCGAGGTAAACTGCTTATCAGTTTTTTGAACTAGCACCATTTGGTAAATAAACACCACAACCAGATTTATACGGTTTTACATATAATCCACTTCCAACAGATACACCACATTCAGACTTACATGGTTTTACATATAAGCCACTCCCAAGTTTTGATTTCATAGCAATATTATGTCGCTTTGCTTCATCTAATTGATCCCTTTCAGGTTGCAGAAGTTACTGCTTTTGTAATTGCTGCTGCACCACCACCTAATGATCCTAAAGCACCTAATGCTGCAAATAATTCGATTAACGGTAAAAATCCACCTTTTTTTTGTATTCCAATTACCCTGGATCGCGAATATTTTATTCTTCTTCCAGATTTTATTAAACTTTGATATGCTCTCTAGCATTCACTAAAACACCCTTCTTCTTACCAATTCGTCTTATTGCATTCCGTGCTTCCTTCATTGGTTGTAAAAATGAAATAGCACCACCTAATCGATACTCCTGCCTGCTCCTCCTATAACTTTTTCAACTACTCTTCCTTCCAATTTTACTCATTTCTTTCCGTTGTCTACTTCAACCCATACTTAATTTTGTTTTAGCTTTCATAGAAGTTGAAACCACAGTTGCAGCTAACCTTTCTCCTATACCTACGTCTCTACTCTTCCCTCGTCCCACAGACTTTTGATACAATTTCCCATCCGCTTCGTGTCTTTTTAACAATTCACTTGATTGAGAATATGATATATCGTGCTCTTTACAAGCTTCATCCAAAATATTCACACCCTTATCACCTCTTTTCAATCGTTCTTCTAACCACGTTCCTGGAGCTCAAAATCTATAACCTGGTATGTGCAATTTTACTGGGGGCTTATTTATCACAGTATTCAACAATCCACCACTTTTCCGTCTGCGTCTCTTATTCAAACTACCACTTCTGAATACCATCACTATCTTATATATTAAACTATCCTAGTCAACATTAACAATCGAAATGACAAAAATCGCATCTACAATTACCATATATTATACAAATACTTATTAGTAAATTTCACTTAATCCTAAAAACCATTGAAATTTGTCTTGCGGGATTAATTCCTTACTAATTTCAAAAATAAAGCACATTAAATTTATTTTAGTATTATATTTCATAATCATATATCATTTTTCCTCAAATAATTTACATCATTTTTAATTTTCTGAAACCAATACATAACTAACTCCATCATTATACAAACACATTCGAATATTACACTATTATACATTCGGTCGATTTCTACATCCACTTCTCCATTACATTATATTTCATATGTTCTAAAACCGTTAATCGACAATCCAATGTTTCTTTCAACCGCAATAACTCCGATAAACTTTCAAACGCTAAATACACATACTCGCCACCTTTTTCTATCTTCACAGTTCTACTCACTCCATCAAATGATTCAGATGATATTTGAATATGCATACCTCTAAATCTTGGAAACATACCATTACTGTAATCAAAATATTGCCTTAACTTTGCAGTCTCCGCCATTACCTATTTCCATTCCATTGATTTAAGGATACACATTGTTTTTTTACACCAACAATTTTTAACCTTGGTTCAAGATCTTGATGTGGTAATCAACCAATACATATCGATTCCGACTGACTTTTATTTAAAAAAAGTATTTTTCTCCTACTAATGGTAACTAACATTGGTTCTCTAACATATTTTTCAACAACAAATCTTTCACCACTTAATGCCTCTCTTGCAAAATTTTCTGCAGTTACATCTACATGTTCCCAAAATTTATTTGATTCAGACATTTTAGTAAAAAATTCTTCAATACCCAAGTCTACTTCAATATCGCCAACTACTTGTAAACCTCTATCATTACTATTATCTTTTACCAATTCACTTTCTTCTGTTACCAAGGGACCACTATTATCTTTTTCCAATTCACTTTCTTCCACTATTAAAGAACATAAAGCACTCTATGGTACTTCACTAAACTTCCGCTTCAACATATTCTCTAATACTAGCATCTATTTAACACAAGCAAACTTTATATATCCTAACATTGTCCCCACCCTAACATTCTTCTTTATTCTTTAATCTTCAAATGACCTTGATCACCCTCAACCAATTCTAAAACCTCCCCATCGACCTTGATCACTAATATTATTCTGGAACGTCCTAATTAACCTTCACCTCATATACACCACGTATTCCCCTCCCCCTCTATAAGAATGTCGATTATTGATCACCAATATATATGCGATCAAGGTCAATGAGGAGGTGTTAGAATCGGCTGAGATACTCTACTTCTGAAACTCGGCAATGGTGTTATGTAAATAGCACCAATTATAACGCGGGTATTGTTAATTACAACGATAACGCAAATCATTTCAGCTTTGCTTACAGATAGATTTACCTTCTAAGAATTTAGTCCAGTTCGACAATAACTAAGATAATATGTTCCAAACAGTTCCGAGCTGCTAGTATCTGCATACAATCATGTTTACGTTAGAACAATAACGTCTAAGTTTGCAAGTATTGTAGAAATCATTCACTTTAGTTCGCGTGCAGTCCACCAACATTCTGGTAAAATAAAATAGTTAAATATTCGCAGATTATATCCAGTTTTTTACATCAACATTTTCGGTGTACCCTTCACGTACCTAGATGATTGATTTGAAATTTAGTTCGTTTTAACACGATCTCAAAATTGTTAGATGTCTCTGCATAGGTATAAGATCCGAGTGGACTCTCAAGGAGGAAGAAATCTTTGTTTTTCTCTTCAAGATTTTAAGAAAATCGCTATTAGATGATAACGTGACCTTTGTAGGACTTTTTTTCATTCGACATATTTTCCAAGCCTGCCAATCTTGATATTTAGTAACGTCAACAGAATACATGACATAGTATTATAACTAGAGGCCGGATTATATGCAAAATATGCTTTTTTAATTGCCTTTTTTCATTAAAAAAACATTAAATAAACCCAGAAAACTCATCATTTTGTTTATATACTTTTTAACAACAAAGTAATGAGTTGTCTGGGTTTATTTAATGTTCTTTGAATGAAATAAGGCAATTAAAAAAAGTATATTTGGTAACTATTATCAGGATAAAATAAAACAATTGTAAAATAAAACAATTGTATATAATATTATATATATATATATATATATATATATATATTATCAATACCTTATTTACCGTTAGGTGTTAAGGTTAAATACAAAAATCAAACAATTCCTTAAAGTTACAGTACATTAAATCAGTAAGTGCAGCCTATCAGAATCTATCATTATTATTTTATTCTAATTTCGTTCCGTATATCATCCTTGCCCATTCTTTCTTGTTGATTGCCATTCTTTTCGCCTCTCTCCCTGACATTCCCTTGGCTCTCAATATGTCTTCCACTTGGCTGTCCCACGAATTCCTAGGTCTACCTCTTGGTCTTCTCTGATATCTTCTTGCTTGCCATACTTTTCTTACTGTTCTCTCCTCTCACATTCTTGTCAAGTGTCCAAACCATCTTAATTCAGCGCCCGTACTTTAAGTTCTTCCCTTGTTTTGTTATTTCTTACTCTGTCTCTCTTAGTAATTCCCATTATTCCTCTTAAAAACCTCATCTCCATTGCTTGTATTTTGTTTTCCAACGTCCAACTTTCGCTTCCGTATATCAATACGGTCTTAAATATGGTTTTGTAAACTGAGGTCTTAGTTTTCCTTGACACTTCTCTTCTTCTCAGGAACGAATTGTTCAAGGAGTAATAAAGTGCTGATGCTGCATCTAACCTGTCATTCAGTTCTGCCTCCATGGTTCCTGTTTTGTGTATTTTCACCCCTAGGTATTTAAATGTTTCTACTTGTTCTATTTTAGTGTCGTCAAGTTTTATTTGTAATTCATCATCTTTTTTCCCTATTACCATAACTTTGGTTTTCTCTGCGTTTATTTTTAAATTCTTTTTTCGCAACGCCTCTGCCCATATATCTAGATTACGCTGAAGGTTGAGCTTATTTTTCGCATAAATCACCAAATCATCTGCAAATATGCTCTCTGCTATTTCTACCGGTTCCATGTTGTAGTATCCCACCTTCATTTTCTTAACTTTCATTTTCGCTTCGTTTGTTACATCATCCATTATTATATTAAATAATACTGGGCTAAGGTTGCCTCCTTGTCTTAATCCCTCCGTCGTTACAAATTCTTCAGATCTTGTGTTCCTGGTTCTAACGTAATTTCTTGTGTTCTTATATACAGCTTTAATACAGTTTATTAATTTTTGCCCGACTCCTCTCCTTCTTAGACTGTTCCAAAGTAGTTCCCTTGGCACGCTGTCAAAAGCTTTCTTGAGGTCTATAAAGGCCACATATATATTCTCATTGGTACATTTCTTTATTAATTGTTTCAGTGTGAATATGTGGTCCTGAACTCCTCTCCCCTTTCTGAAACCACTTTGTGAATCTTCTAACTGTCTTTCCACTGTTCTTTCTAGTCTTTTGGTCAGTATCCATTCATAGAGTTTGGGCAGCGTACAAAGCAAAGTAATACCCCTGTAATTAGTGCAGTCCCGTTTATTCCCTTTCTTGAATATCGGTATCAATATTCCTATCTCCCAGTCCTGTGGTATTTGTTACTCTCTCCATACTTTGTTTAGTAGCTTTACCATTACTTCCACAGCTTTCGGTCCTAGGTTCATTATCATCTCCGTATATATTCCATCGTGCCCTGCCGCCTTGCCCCTTTTTAATCTTCTCACGGCTTCCGACACTTCTTCTATTGTTATCTCTACGTCTTGTTCATTATTTTCGTTAATATTCTCTTCTTCTTCTTTAGTTCCTATGTCATTGTTCTTTTCTATCGTTAAGAGTTCTTCGAAATACTCCTTCCACCTCTTTATAATGTCCTCATCTTCATCTAGTATTTTCCCTTGTTTATTTTTAATAAGATTCGGCTTATATGTTCTTCCGCGTCGAAGGGTTTTTAGAACTCTAAAAAACAACTTTAGGTTTCCGGAATGGTCTTTCTCCATTTTGGCTCCAAATTCTTCCCATGATTCTTGTTTCGCTGATTGTACCATGGTTTTAACTTTATTTCTCTGCTCTTTGTAAATGTCGTATTTTTCATTTGTTTTATCGTTCAGATACTGCATCCATTTCTCTTTCTTAGTTTTTATCTCTGCTTTTATTTCTTCGTTCCACCATCTGGTTTGTTTGATATTTTCTCTAATTTTTGTCACTCCGCAAACTCCCTTGGCTGCTTTAGTTATTAGTTCTTTCATAAGAGTCCACAACTCTTCTACGTTTAATTCATTTATAGTTTCTTTTATTTTATCAATCTCTATTTCTACACGTAATTTATATTCCTTTGCCGTCTCTATATCTTTTAACTTGTACGTTTTAATTCTTTCTGTACCTAAATTTATCTTTTCGCATGTTCTGTCTGGGCGTTTTTGTTGTGTTTGTATCTTAATTTTAGTCACCACTAAATAATGGTCTGAGTAAATTTCAGGTCCTTTTTTTACCCTTGTATCTTTTACTTCCTTTCTATGTTTTTTATTTACTAATACGCCTTCGTTTATACCTACTTCGCCTTTGTTTATACCTACTCTTGCATTTAAGTCTTCTATCAATATCACCCCTCCCCTGTCATTTTCAATTGTTTCCGACATTAAATCCCAGAAATTCTCTTTCTTTTCAGCCACCTCGTCCTCATTGGGTCCATATGCCACTATTATTGCTGTTTTGGTGTTTTTGTCCATATTCATTTCAATTTTTACAATTCTTTCAGATATTTTTGTCCATTTATGCAGGTATTTCACTTTCTCTTTCCTTATTATACATCCTACTCCCTCCTTCGCAATTTGTTTCCTGTCTACTCCACTGTAGATTAACAAATGCCCTCCTTCCATTTCCGATTCACCATCTCCCTTTCTTTTCGTTTCCGTTATCCCCAGTATATCCAGCCCTGCTTTGTCGAATTCCTCTTCTAGTTCCTTTTCTTTTCCTGTCAGACTCCGAATATTCCATGTACCTATTTTCCAAATTTCTCCGTCTTTAGCCTCCTCCTTGCTTTTTCTCTCATTTCTATTCTTACTTTTATTAAGCTTCAATTCCGGGTTCACTGCCAATTTCGTCATCAGATGTCCGTCCGCCGTTTCTTTTAGTTTTTTGGGTCCTCCTTTGATAGTTCTAATAAGTATTTCTCTCTATTCCATTTCCACACTTTCTTATCTATAATCAATTTTTGATATCCGCTTTTCACTGTTTTACCTCTTTTCCTCTCCTCCTCGGCTTTCATTCTAATTAATTTCTGTATGTCTCTATCTTGTTTTGTCATGTCATTATTTATATATATCCTATCGCTCTTAATTTTTGCTAATTTCGTCTTGTTTTTCATTATTTCCATTTTTTCTTCGAAACTCCCTAATTTTACTAGGTACGATTTTGGTCCTATTCTGTGCGTAGCTTTAATCTTTGTCTCTACTTCAACTTTTTCTTTCATAAAGTTTTTTATCTCATCAATTAACTCATCTTGGCTGTTTGAATTAAGTGCTAGCCCTTGTATTACTATATTTTCTCTTCTTTTCTCTTTCTCTAAATATTCTAATCTGTCGTTCGTTTCGCGTAACTGCTTTTTAATCTCTACATTATCTTTTATTATCATCTTGTTTTCATTCTTTATTAATTCATTTTCTTTCTTTATTTCTCTTATTTCTTCTTTGTATTTACTCTGCTCTGTCTTTATTTGGTTTATGTCTACTGTTAACTGTTGTAGCATATCTAATATCTTATCTATTTTGTCATCCTTTTTTTGTTGTTGTTTTGATGGCGATCTGGTCATTTTTTTGCTTTTACTGTAAGCTGTTTCCTCTTCGCTATCTCGATCCTCTCCTCGCTTCCTTTTCTCTCCCTCTGATGATTCATCCGCACTATGCATTTTATTAGTATTTGTTGGTTATCTCACTATTCTATTCCTCCTTAACCTATTTTTTAAATTTGCCATGAAATTCTTTCGAAATATAAATATAAAATGTTTTTACATCGTCCTTGAGCTCGGTTATTGATTATCTCTCTCTGGATCGAGCTTGTCGCCCGGGTCAACCCCTCGGAGGCGGACCTGCGCCTTGTTACGTTGTGAATTATTCCTAACCTTACTAATCTTGTTAGGGTTATGCTTCTACTTACAATTACTGGGCCGCTACTGATCTTATTTATACTGCTTCTCTTACCTTCTTCTGCTATGTAACTGTACTGCAACTTTCACCAATATTTAACCATTAATTTAACTTAAATACTCTTATTCACTTTGCTGTGTGACTAAGCCGATACGTCGGTACTTCGTCGACACTAATTGTATATAATACGGACTCTAATTATAACTAAATACACTGAATAAACACATATACATAAATTAATAGAGTCAACTCATTACAAACATACTTAACATAATTAAGTTTCACTACGTTCTATTTTGTTTTTTTTAAATACTGGGTTTAAAAATTATTTTCGTTTGTAAGATTTTCGTTCGTAGAAAGCGCTTTTTTATTTCTAATATTTCTAAGTAATCGAGTGAATTTTTGTTTTCTTTATATAGAAATTTGTATCGGGATTTCCCGATATTGAAGGTTATAATTTGTATTAAGAATAAAATTTATGATAAAAATTTATCAGTTATTACAGGAACAGATCGGGAATAACCAGCCATTACTTTTTATATAAATAAGAAATGATACAGGTTTAGAATAAAGAATCGTTAAAATATATTTTCTTCATGTATTTTCATTTACGTTTTAAATCCGTCACTAAATCATACCAATATTAAATAAATATTATATATAATATTTATTATATATATATATATATATATATATATATATATATATATATATGGTAAACTTAATAAGTCGGCGATTAAAGATCTGGTTTATTACTTCAAAGTATATATATTTAAAACAACCCTACATGTTTCGGCAATGATGCTTTGTCACGGATATAAAAAATATAAATATAAGTTTACCATATCATACCAAGGTCACGAAAATATTATATTTATATATATATATATATATATATATATATATATATATATATATATATATATATATTGAAGCATTACAAGAAAGGCTCCTCCTCTGTACAAAAACAAGCTATTTAATTATAATGTTCATATTTACTGTATGTTTTCATGCCAGTGAGGGGAGGAATTAATTCAAAATATAAATACTTTATTATGACGACAAATTTGCTTTAAACTAATTAACTTGTTTTTCTCTATATTTTATTTAATGATGTTTATACTCATTTTCGAATTCAAATTAATATTTAACGCGATTTATAAGAACATATTTAACGTATTTATATTCAAATGTATTTGAAACAATTAAGCTCCGCCTCCAAATTATAACGGCATAATAACCTGTATAGGAACATATGTTGACAGAGTTATTGTAAACAAAACAACATATGTTTCATAACCAAACTTATTCAATAATTCTTAAAATAATTTTATAAACCCATTTGCATTGAAATATTACCTAAATTATAACTGTACAATAACAAAATTATGAGTACGAACAAGGCAATAAACGGCCAGTCATTTTACTTGAAACAAAAGAATAAAACGGCGTCTTTACCACCATTGTTGTAACGAACGGTCACAAAAATTTCGCTCCGATAAAAGTAATTTTTTTCTACTAAAATAATTAGTGTCCAAGTGCTAAATTTATCTAAAACGCTTACAATTCCTGTCGTCAACACACCGAAAAAGTTACAAAAGACCAGACCATCACATTCCGGAGATAGAAATTTTTGAAATTTTGGGACATACAAATCATACAACGAGTCTACTAAAAAAGGGTTCATAGAAGATCAAGCCATTCAACGGAGCACACGAACGCCGCCAAGCAATCAGGTGTCGTCGGACTTTGGAAACATCACGAACAAGCCATCCTAAGGGAAACGATCTAGTTAATATTCGTTTTCCTGACTCAAGAACCATTCCAGAACCTATAGACAGAGATCACCGAAGTTAATTCCCGAAAATACAGATTTTTTTATACACTAATTGTTACACGCCATTTTAAATAGTCATATTCACATATAGAACTGGTTGTTCTCAACTTACTCGTACTTACAGTTAACGATTTGTTCCTCAAACACTGTAAGCTGTTATTAAACAGATTGAAGTTCACTTTGCACTTGTTAAACTATTTAAACTTAATCTATTATTTCAAATATTCACAATTTTATTAGACTGATATTGTTAAACACATGTTTATTCACAAGAGTAAAGAAGATTTGTATTAGTACCAATTTTTATCGCATGTATCATTGCTTGTGTTCCACGAAATACCGATTTAATTTTGAATTTTTAAGAATTTTGTTTGTACAATAAAGTTAATGTTTTTTTATCATTTTATTTTTGGATTTTATTTTAATTGCTTGAAGTGTTGTTCGAATTGATTTATTAAAATAAATAAGCTAAGAGAGGAGTAGAAATACCTGAACCGACTTTGAACCCTGGAGATACGAAATATTGAGCTAGCCGTCTATAATAGAAAAAAAAGGAAAGAATAATATGCCCATTTCTATGTTAAGTATAAAATCAACATTTTACATAACAGTTAATATTACTTTTTACGTCTCATTTAACATTATCACGATCATCAAGAGAATAAACCGCAACATAATATCATACTAAGAAATATTAAAAGTTCATACATAAAGAGTTTAATTCAATAAGAAACGTACCAATATATATATATATATATATATATATATATATATATATATATTGTTATGAGGCAAATAGTTTTTTGTATTAGTATTTGTAAATTATTATTTTAATTTTGTTTTCCTGTTTGAACTTATATTTCATTTACATTTAAATTATTATCAATTGTAATAAAAGTAAAAATCAAGGCAATTTTCTTAATTTCTTACAAGGCTTTGGAAAGAAATAATTAAAAGCGGGCGTCAGTAGAAAATTTTACAACGATTGCCATTAAAAAAGTGCTACTCCGTATTTAAAATTTAATAAAACCGAAAATAGTTGTGAAAAAATTATAAAACTACTTTGAAAAGAAGCATTTATCATTGGCGCTACCTTAGAAGTACTTTTGGAGTCAATAATACCTGAGACCGGCAAGTAATCGTCCAACGCATCTTTTGGCCACCAGCTACGAGCAATTCCTACACCTTCGAACAGCGTCCATACCTGCATCGTAGAACCGAGAACACCTTCATTTGGTCCCGCACAATCGAAAATCCTGACCAGCTGATACCATCCTTCATACCTGCACGCTTCCTACAAGACATAGGTTTATTTAATTCAATTCATTTCGAAAAAGTCTGATTGAGATCTATTTATTAACAAAACAAAATTTTATTAAATTCATAATTCCTTGGTTTTACTTTAAAATTATATTTCTATCTTGCTCAAATTTGTGAAAAGAAACTAATTATTAAGAATTGTAGTACTTACCATCACTCTGTTTGTTTATTTATTTATATTATAATATATTTTACGATAACATTGCTATTGAAACATAACCATTATTTCACACGTGCTCATTAGATTAATTCCTTGTGTTGCCGTTAGTCACGTTACTTGTTCACTGTTTACAGATAACTTACATTCAATAAATATTTACACTTATTATTTTAAAGAAACTCCTTTATTTATCATTGCGTAGCTAGAGATATCTTTGCAATATTATTAAGCAATTTTCCATCATTCTAATAGGGGTAAACCGATCGACGAGGAGCCGAGATAGAGTCCAATTTATGTAAAATATTATACATGTTCTACCGACATCTAGTCGCAACCTGAGATACTACATGAGAGTGGCTGATGATCTAACTTTACCAGTTCAAAATAAAGGCGCCCAACTCAAAGTACAACTCATTGTACAATACTATCATTATCATTATTATATATTACTATTATTAAGCTCACAGCCTCTTTACATTTTGACGCCCATACGTGGTCGGCCTTGTTTATTCCTTATAAACAAAAATATAAAATCTCAAATACAGCTAACGCATAGATAAATAATTTTTCTAAAAACCAAGATATCTGTTACTCGAATTTTATATGTGTGAAGTCTATGGTTATTGTTGTATGTAAAATTGTAATTCTGTATTTTCATTTGTGGAGCAAAGTAAGTAATTAGATTTTGCGAGGGATCCTTGACATTGAAGGGACTGCCAGGAAACAAGGTTAGTGGTAAGGAAAATTAACTTGAGCGTACATACTTCAACCATTTACCTGTATAATTTATTTTACTTACGTGTGTCAAATAATTGCATTGATATAAAACATCAACACGTATACTTTACAATAATTAATCGCTATTATTTCTCGTAATACCACTTACTATAAAAACATATTTACACTTAATATTATTAACCTAATAAACAATGGACACCAGACATAGAACCAAAGCGACCAAAGACACGGTTGAAGAGGATAGAACAGAGCAAGGGGATGTTCCCGAAACTCCACCTTCAGGTTCCGAAGAGGTAAGTACACCGGAAGATAGCAAGATGATGAACATGTTCAATGCAATGATGACCAAAATAAATGGCATGATACAAAATTTGAATACAAATTTAAAACAAGATATAAATAATATGAAACAAGACTTTAATTACATGAAACAAGATGTAAGCAACAAATTAGATACCAACTCTACATACTTAAAACAAGACATAAATAATAAAATAGAAACTAGTTACAATGACATAAATAACAAATTAGATACTACAAACAATAAATTAGATACTATCAACAACAAAATAGATTCCAACTATATATATATGTAAAACAACCATTAATAACATAATTGGCACACATAAAGAGGAACAGGGTAAGACAACAATTAACGCTACTAACAATATCAATAACAAAAATGCAACTAAAATTATATCTGACCAAATGACAAACAAACAGCTAAGATGCAAAACTAAAACAAATTCACATAATCAATTTCTAATAAATGACAGAGCCTATCAGAATTTCTTAATAAACAACGCAAAGGAGTATAATAATTTTAATATACTGACGACGGGGACAACGAATAATAACATACAGAAAATCAGAAACTTTTATAACAATTATGCAACCAACAACACACAAGCAAATAACATTTACATTCAGAACACAAGTCTAATTTTACAAAACTCATTTATAGATACTGACATCACTAACATAACAAATAAAAAAGGTACCATAAACAATTCTATTATTTATGAATATTTTAATATTAACAATTTCCTAAACAATATATATGTAACACAAAAATCAACACCAATTTACACACATATACAAAAATTGTAGCCACACATACACTCATCATTAAAAGCATTCATAAAACTCGAGGTAGAGGTAATATGATATTTTTATACAAAAGTAACAGCATGGATATACCTAAAATAGGTCGTCGAAAAATTAATATTTAAATAAATGATAATAGAATCTCGGTGTTCTAACAAAATACGAAGACGAACCAAGCTAAGACGGGGATATGATTATTAATTACAAAGAACTAAGCCAATTAGACTAATATTAAATATTGACAAAGAGATGCGAAACACAATTGAATCAGAAAAGAGAACACATTACAAAACTAAAATATAATTAATGAAGAAATAACAAGTCACATAATTAATAAATAAAAAAAGGGAAACTTAACATAACTGGAGCTCACCTATCTAAAACTAATAAACAATTACTAAGATGCAAAATATTCTGAGTCATAAAAGCAACATCACATATTGAAAATGTTAAAATAAACTTACAAAAGAACAATAAGTTAAATAATCTTGCACAACAAATCAAAACATTTAATGGGAAAAATAACCACTTATAAGTATGCTAAAGTTAAATAAAATGTATATAACAACATAATTTGAAACATACTTGAGTAGGTAAACCTACCAATTTTGTATAATACAAAAGTATTTTTAATAATATATAATATTATTAAAAATGGGGTGTGAAGAACACAATACAAGTTCATATGTATTTTTGAATGTATCTTCTTCAAAGACGTAGATACGTATTTCACATTTCTACATGATTCTCAATACGCCTCTGTTGGAGAAGAGACACATTTAAAAAAACATAACTACCTAGCTATCTTGCAGATATTATTAAGACAGAGCGTGAAGGAATATTCAGCGCTGTCTCTATAATAATCGCTGAACTAGCCAGGTGTTCCTTATAGTCGGTAACAACCGTATCTATAAAAAACTGTATTATCGTGTCTTCACTACTTGTCGGCGTAAACCGAATTGGAAAGATCTAAATTAGACCGTGTTCAGTACATTTTACATGACGGTTTTGGGTAGAAAAACTTTCCGCTCGATGATTGCTGCGTTTGTTAACAGTCAACAATAAGCGCACAAAAATGAACACTTCTTAAGACTGTTTAGACTAATTTAAGTTATTTTGACGTTTTTATAATTGTAGATGAAACAAGAGTTTCATCACGCCAGAGGATTTAAACAGTTTCAAACAGTGGATTGGAACACGTGAAAGTGTGCCAAGATATAGTTTTTTGGGGATACTTTGGGGTGTGAAGCTCAAGGACTGCATATAGGAAGGTAGGACTATTATAATATTACAGTCTATTACTGAACTAAAATGAAAGTGCTTCATTGCATTGCAAGGTGACTATCTCCAAAACTTTTTAAACATTCTCAAAAATCTTATGTTCTTTTTGTCAGGTCAAAAGCATTCCGAGTTCTCGTTGTATTCCTTTTTCTGTAAAAATAAGGGAGTAGGATACCTTGACGAGCTACATTTTAGCAGCAAACCATCAACTTGGTGGTTGTGTCGCACGTTCAGAAACTTGGTAGCATTAATTCATCATTTGTTGACTGAAATTTACTGATCCGTAAAGACAACAATCTTCGTGATCGTTATTTGTGTGCCAAGGTAGGTATCATTTGCATCTTTCAGTTTTAATTTTAAGAGAGTCGACAAAATTCAATTTTATTGTAAATCGTTCCTAATAAGATCCGACGTTGATCAGGTTGTAATATAAAGTTTTACAGACACGATTTTGTTTCTTGAGTGGCTTTTACCTAATTCGATAATGTACAGCTTTAACCGTAATAATTTTTTCTTAGACACTTTCTTCTGTTTCGTCCTTATAATACTTGTGCAGATTATTTTGTAACGTAAACGAATTTTCTTGGCTTAGTTATTTCCATTTTAAATGGTATGAATACAGCATCATTCGGAAAAGTTATTTTTACACCCGAATCTATACTTCCGAATCTATTACCAATTTCGTGAAAATTTTTTACGTGAGCAAAATTACTTCGTATATTTGTACTACTGAGTGTTTTTAGAACTTCATATTAGGAAAAATCGCGACGAATTATTCATATATTTATAGGCGAATTCTAAATAAAACTGTATTTATGAAATATTATTCATAAACAGTGTACAGTTCTAGCGGGTTATTTTTAACAAATAAGTTACATCCGCATAATACCTACTAGAAACCGCAGTTTTCCTGCTTTATTATGGTATAGTAATTTTCCAAAGAATAAAAGTTACACTTCTTATAGACAATTATATTATTGACGCCAAATCGGTGAATTTATCACGTTTATATGAATGGTATAATTTCATGTGCTATTGACGCACTTTATTGAATTTGCAATCATTTCTCGTGGGTAAAAAACAAACTAATATTTTTTCTTTTGTTCTTGCGTATAGGAAATAATTTGCTAAATTTGATAAAACAGTAAATTTAGTGTGTTTGGAAATAAATGCGCATCACAGAAGATTTTTTACTTGCGTTAGAGAAAAAACAAAGACTAATTAAGCAATCAATTACTTAAGTTTGAAAATTTAAAAAACGAATTTAGAGTAAAATAGTGCAAAAGAATGTACAAACTTCTAGAATTGATATATGAAATCTAAAGTTAAATAAGAATCTTCAAGTTCCATCTGCAGCGAATTATTGGTGTCCCGACACTATTAGGTACCATAAGCAACCTGCAAAGCATTGACATGCTTATATGAAAACAAAATTCTTAGAAAACAAAACGAATAATACTTATATTATACTAACTTAACCTAAACAAATACACACAAAACAAAGGGATAAATGTTCAATTGTTACTAATGAAACAAGGTAAGGTCGTAAATTGGGTTACTAGATAATTAATCAAACATAATTTGTAGGAATTCGACAAGGAAAACCATTGTTTTAATCACTTAAAAACAAAGGCAAGATGTGAATAGAAAAGCTATATTAAATTCTAATATAAGGATTCACATCCGAATACAAAAACGAACGTTGAAGAACACAAAAGGAGGTTTCTTAAGCAAAATATGATAACAAAGGACGTGAATTACACATGATAAAGGTGGCAAAAACAAGTCAATCAAAAACATTAATATTAAAGGGAATATCACGACTGAGATTACTAAATATAAATGATTAAGAATGTAACAAGTTGTACAAGTGAGTGGCGACAATGAACTAGCCGATCAAATTCTCAGTCAAATAGATGAGGCTCGGAAAAATAATTGGAAAGAAATGACTGAAAACATGAGTTTATACTCACACTAGTAGAAAAAGCTGGTCGCTGTTTAAAAAACTAGGTTCAGCAGCATTACCTCCCAAACAAACTTCGTCAATGGACTCCAACCTTATAGCTGAAAGACTCCGACATGTTTCAAATAATGTGCCTGTCGACATAGCTTTTGCTAGAGATATTAAAAGAGAAATTAAGGATACCTTTTCTGGTCTCCCTCGGAATTCGCAATGGTCATTTGAGTTTTCTATTGAAAAAAATCAATTCGACCATTGTCCGGCTCAAGTTAAGAAAGGCTCCTGGTGTTGACAATATATTTCCTGAATTCATAAAAAATCTGGAAAGGCTGCCCGAGAATAATTGAGAAACTTTTATAACAATATCTTAGATTCTGGAGACATCTCTAACATTTTGCGGAAAACAAAAATCCAAGCAATATTAAAACCTGGTAAGTCCCCGGAAGGTTCTGGAAGCTTCAGACCTATAACTCTCTTATCTGTTTGCTATAAACTTCTAGAACGTCTTATCTATTATAGAATAGCGCTCAACGTCGACGAGATTATTAAGAAGGTTTCAGAACGGGAAGGAACCGTTGCGACCAAGTCTTGGCGTCAACAACGCATCTTGAAACATGTTTCGAGAAGGGCCTGAAATCATCCGACGTTTTTGTTGATCTCTCCAGTGCCTACGACACAGTTTGGAAGATTGGAATGATTTTTAAATTCCAAAAATCATTAAAAGTGATAAATTAAGAAAACTTATCCAGAATATGCTGAGCAATCGCAGTCTAGCTAAATATTCGTACTAGTACGAGTAAAATAGTATACTAACCTCGGCTGAAAGATTCATTCCCGTCTCGAGATTAAGTTCACCTCGACGCTTCACGTCTCGATGAACTTTCTAATCTCTCGACGGCAATGAACTACTTTCCGCCTCGGTATGAAATATGCTATGTTAATTTTGTTGCACTATTTTTCGAGTTGCTCAATCGGAGTCGGATCCTTGCCTTTTAATCAACTTCTAACAGATTTTATAATTAAAAACTGTTTAGTGTTCGTGTTTAATGAACTTATGTGCGGCGTGTTTGTATTTCTGTGAAGACTTTCAGGTAAGTGCAAAATAAAGGATAACAATATTTCGAATTCAGATATGTTTTATTCATACATTTAATCTCACACATACGTAAATAACACAAAGATGCAATTCGTATATTAAGTAAACAATAAAAAATTCTAAAATGAATGACACAGTTTTAAATATCATATATAATCATAATCAGTAACGGTCAAATAATGTAATATACAGGGCAATCCAAATTAAGTGTTCACCATTGGTAACTTTGTTATTATTAAAGATACAAGATTGTTTAAATTAGCAAACTAGTAGTACTTTTAACGCTCTTTAAGATGGAAGAATTAAAAAAAACAAATGAGCAGCGCGTTTTCGAGTTTTCCCGAAAAATGTTTTTTTCAAATGGAAACCCCTGTATATTATATCATTTTCTGTTAGAAATTCAATTTTTAAACAAAAAATCTTATAAGAATTTTTTTACTGGGATTAAAAACACTTGAGTTATAATGTATAAACAAAAACAGCTAAATAATTTTTATAAACTTTATTTTATACATAAACATATCATTAAAAGAAAATAAAAATCACTGATTTTTTCATAGAAGATGTTCAAAAATACCACCTTGTTGTTCAATACATTTTTGAACACGTTTCTGAACTTGTCGAACTGCTTTTAGTATGGTCTTACCATCTATTTGGTTTATCTTTTCACTAACTGCAATTTTTAGGGCGTTTACGTTTTCGTACCTTTGCTTATAAATCTCTGTCTTTAAATAACCCCATAAAAAAAATCAAGCGGTGTTAAATCTGGCGATCGGGGAGGCCACTGAATAGGACCATTTGTTCCTATCCATGAATTGTTAAAAATAGTATTTAAAATTTGATGAGTACCTCTGTAGTTGTGCGCAGGTGCGCCATCCTGCTGAAAATGCAGATTCTGTCTACTTATGAGATCAATATCGTCTAAGAAATTATTCAAAATTTCAGTCAAAAATTCTATGTACCTTTCACCAGTTAGAGTGCCCTCCATAAAAGAAAGGACCAACAATCCTTGAACCAATTAAACCGCACCAAACATTAAAACTGTAGCGGACTTGCGGGCGTCTTGGATGTACTAAAAGAAGATTTTCCTTTGACCAGTAATGATGATTTTTTGTATTGTACATTCCAGAATTTGAGAAATTTGATTCATCGGTCCATAAAATATAACGAAAGTTGTTTACATTTTGGCGACAAAAGTTAAGATACCAGTGGCAAAAAAACATTCTTCTCTCTGGATCCCCTGGCAAGAAAACTTGAACTGGTTTGTACTTATAAGGAATAAATTTGTGTTTCTTCAGAATCCTATGCACAGTACCGTGACTCAAAATCAGATTCCTTGATAATATCTAGTATGGAATTCTCACGGTTGGTCTCAAAATATGCAAGAACTAGAATTTCCGTGGCCTCGCTTATTATAAAAGTTCTTCTTGTTCTTGTTTTGGCAAAAATACTCTCATTGCCTCTAAATTTTCGGTACAGTCTCAGAAAAAATTGCTCATTTGGTTGTGTTCGGAGTGGATATAATTCAGCGTAGTGTTCTTTTGCCCTCCTAGAGGATTTTCTGCACACTAAATAAGATTCTAACATATCACACTTTTCTGCATGGGTAAAAATCATTTTTTTGTCAAATTAATAACTAGCAAAATGAAATTTATGAGTGAAAGACTAATAAAACTGTACTAATATTTGACGTTTACTAGAAAGAATTAACGTCGTTATCATAGAAACATAGAAATGCACTTGACTTAGCTGTTTTTGTTTATTCACTATAACTCAAGTATTTTTAATCCCAGTAAAAAAATTCTTATAAGATTTTTTGTTTAAAAATTGAATTTCTAACAGAAAATGATATAATATACAGGGGTTTCCATTTGAAAAAAACATATTTTTCGGGAAAACTCGAAAACGCGCTGCTCTTTTTTTTATTATTCTTCCATCTTAAAGAGCTTTAAAAGTACTACTAGTTTGCTAATTTAAACAATCTTGTATCTTTAATAATAACAAAGTTACCAATGGTGAACACTTAATTTGGATTGCCCTGTATATTTATAACTGTCAATAATACATATCGTGCATCAACCGTTGAACATTTCATTTATAAATTAGTAAAATCAAAATAAAATGCCTTTGATTTAGAATCAGCTGATCGGTGATTTATATGTAGCCTTGAACTAGTGAAAAATATAAATAATATTAACAAAACATTGTAAAACCTGCGTTTGTAACTAACTTCTAAGAAACTACAGCTTAATTTGATTTATTGACATAAAACAATATTTATTTCAAATAAGAATTTAAACTTCGTTACATCGTCATCTCGAAATTTAAACATTCAGGTTATGTTCATACACACATGCATATAATTCAAATGTTTTTATTGGTTACGTTTGATCGTAAATTAGGCTTGCCTTTCTGAATCAAAAAATGCGAAAATTTATATTACAGCCTTTTCAATTTGCAATTTGCAATTCAGGGTTAAAGGAACTGTATGGGGCTCGACTCATCTTGCTCGGCTCATATCAGTTTCCTATTGACAATTTTGTCGGATGTCACAAAAAAAGAAGAAATAGAATATACTCTGTTAACGGGTTTTATGATAACGTGAAAGTTTTATCAAGAAAACTTGTTTTTCGGAGATTCGTCCAGAATCTTTTAATAATTACTTTTGAGATTCAGATATTAGAAAGAAAACTTGATTTATTGTACCTTTTCACACTAAATTCAGAAGACAAGACAGTGACTTGTGACGGTATCGGAGACCTCCTGGACGGCCGTTGAAATGAGTCAGTTGTACGAGTATATCGCTGCTAACGTTTTCGGATGTTTGGCTCTGTGCCAGAAATACTGTGCAGGCGGTGTACGGGCAGAACGTAAATGGCGTAAATTTACTTTAAATGGCAAACTTGGTGCCTTATATATCCAAGAAAGAAAACAAAAGGCAGTTATTTGGATGTGAGCATAGATAATTATAGATAAGTATAGAATGAAAGCTTCATTTCCCTAAGTGGAACTGTTATGGCGTCTAGAATGAGTTCTCCTTAAACGTAAGATGACTCTTATCTAGCAAATACAGAAATCTAGACGATAACTTAATTATGTGACACGTGAGAGTGGCACAGGTTGACGCTTTATTTTTAGAGCGTTTTTTGGTTAGGATCAGTAATTCTTTCAAACAGTTACTTCGCGTGTTTTTGTATATTTTACTATTATTATTAATAGTATTTTGTTATCCACATCACAACTAATAATCCCTACCATATAAAACAGTGCGGTCATAAGTAGTAAGTAAAATATTGTTTTAGTGTTTACTTTCTAAAAAAATTGCTTGTAGTTTTCGAAATGGGAAAGGCTGGTTGTGTCATATCTGGATGCGGTCCTTCAAAATCAGATTCTCGTCATTGTTTTCCCAACCCTGCAAAGTACGACGAACTGCAACAAATGGCTATCATTTATAGGATACAAACAGCCTCTTGAACTTACCGATGAATATGTTTATATGCACTATAGAATTTGTAGTAATTATTTCTTGAATACTGATATTGGACCTAATAGAATATTTCAAAAAACGGTTTACCCTAAACTGTTTCTAACAGGTATTGAATATGTTTATGTATGTATGTTAATTAAATTGTATATTATGCAAGAATTACAAATATAGACTATTACAAAAGTGAAATTAATAAGCTTAACAAAATTATTGATCTTTAATTATCCGAAAGGTCCAAATAGAATACTTAAGGGAAAGGATCGCAGACCTGTACCCAGTAATGTTACCAATTTTTACAAGTAAGCTTTTTCCATTAACAATATAGATAAAATACATATTTGTTTTTGAATATTTTTACTATTACATTTGCTTTAAATTAGTTTCATTGAAATGATAGTAAACCATACAAACTTTTAAGATTCAAAAATTTTATATAATGAGTAAGAGTCTGGATATATGCAAAATATGCTTTTTTAATTGCCTTATTTCATTAAAAAAACATTAAATAAACCCAGAAAACTCATTATTTGGTTGACCTTTTAACAACAAAATAATGAGTTTTCTGGGTTTATCTAATGTTTTTGAAATATGACAATTAAAAACATATTTTGCATATAATCCGTACTCTAATAATCAGTAATTTTTTTTACAACTTTGTTATAAATGTAGTGTCACTATATTTATTTCATTATAAAAATATTTTGATACTAATTTTATAACTATGTTGTAAAAAAAAAATATGTTATACAAAAATATTTAAAACAAAATGAATAAATTCAGAATTCAAATTTTGCCGGGAAACGTTCTCCTTAACCGGTAGATGACTCTATTTATGGGTTCATCATTTATAATGGGAGCTTACACTCTGTATTTGTTATAATTATCTATGGAGGTGAGTAAATGCTCGTCCGTAGTTGTAGGCATAATAACTCTACGACGGCGCAAAAGGAGGCGATTCTAGCGTGTCGATGCGACACGCAAAAGTTGCGTAATAATATATTCCTTATATATATATATATATATATAGTGTTAATAAGAATTAAAATTTATTTCTTATTTATTTTATTGGCCGTGTCATAATATTAAAATAATAGACGTTTTCTAAAACAATTTTAACAGAAAACAATTATCCACCACAATTTATACAAAACATGATAAAACAGAGACTTAATAAAATATATAACAAAACTAAGTGCCAAAATATAAATAAAACAACCAATGAATTAACATATATAACATATATAACCCTATATAACTGGATTATCCGAAAAACTAAACAATATATTTAAACCATTTAATTTTAAAATAGCACATCAAAGCGGAAAAAACCTAAAATTTCTACACACAAAACTAAAAGACTCAACACCAACACTTAAACAATCACATACAATATATAACATACCCTGCAAAGACTGTGGCAAAGTCTACATAGGCCAAGATAACATTAAAACATAATTTTGATTTTGAAAATACAAAAATAATAACCAAGCAAAAAAATACAAAGGCTAAAGAGGTCTTAGAAATGATTCATATTTTCAAAAACAACAAAACAATCAACGATCGTAACGACATTGATGGATTTTATAAACTTTATTATCCGCTCATTAAACAGTAGAAGACAACCCCACCCACACAAAAAAAAAAAATTTTTCCCATTGTAAATATACATATATATATATATTTTCCCAAACACATGGCCTGACCAAACTAATTTTAAAACGAAATAAACAATTTCATTTCTACACAAAGACATTTAGTTACACTAAATATTCCGAGAAACGCAGTCGACCCTATAAAAAGGTTTGACATGTCCGACCATACATATTACACAAAATATGTGTTTTGACACGAAATAAATTAGTGAGTTTTGTATCCTTAAATTTTCCTTACTTTAATTATTATTTTAATTTTAATTTTAATTCATTCATACAAATGTAAATATATTTCTGACCTTTCGTTGTATTAATTTTTTTAGTTCTAATCACTTGAAAAAGACTAATAAAAAAAGTCGAAACGTCGTAGTAAAAAATTGAAATTCATAAAAGGTCGCTAAACGAAGAAAAAGTCTATTATTTTAATATATATATATACATATATATATATATATATATATATATATATATATATATATATAAATATATATGGTAAACCTAATCGCCTACTGATTAGTTTTACCATATATATATATATATATATATATATATATATATATATATAGATAATTATTTCGTGACCTTTGTATGTTATGGTAAATTAAATTTGTTGGCGCTTTATGATTTGGTTTTACTTCAAAATGTATATATTTAAAACAATTCTACATGTTTCGGCAAATGATGCCTTTTTCAAGGAATATAAAATATAAATGACAGTAGTCATTTAAGTATTAATGTCATACTTATACATTTGTAGTTGCTCTGGATAAAATTATTCAAATATACATTCCAATTTAATAATAATAAATCATGCCTTGATATTCTACAATAGATAGACAACAAAAACAGGGAAACGCAAGACATGAGTTATTATTATGTATGCGTCCGTGGAGCGACTTAAGATGTTAAGCTGTCGGCATTAGCCTTAAACGAGAAGGAAACCACGAAAACCTACTTGGACAACCAGACAGGGAACAAAACACGGAACTGTCAGCATGATAAGCAAATGTATAGATATTTAAATAACATAAAATATATAATTATATAACAGCAACATATATTATGATGGTAAATTGCAGATCGTTACATAATTAAGTTATAGTATATACTGCTTAAATTTTTTATATCACTTCTGTTGTTAATTGAATTTTTTTCCTGTTTAATACTAATCATTTCTTTAATTTCCCTTTTCATTATGTGTTGTTCTTTATCAATTATCTGTGTCTTTTCAAAATCGAAATGGTGATCGCGTTGTAGTTTGTGTGTAGATAAAGCAGTTTTGTCTGTTTTAGAGTATTTGTGGCTCTTTTTCTTTTGTATAAATATTGTTTAATTTGGCCTATGTAGTAGCTATCGCGTTCCGCGACATGGTATTTTATGGATGACATGTGTTTCTCGATTTTTTTCTAATTTACCAGCGGAGCAGTTAAGAAACGTACACCTCAAGTTGTCAACCACAACCACATGAACCACAAACATCTGTTCGACATTTGAGTCAACAAATAAACCTTTCTGTTGGTACAACTCACAAGTTATTAAAAAAAGATATGCAACTTTATCCGTACCGTGTCACAGCAGTACAAGAATTGTTAGAAATTGATTACCCACGTAGACTACAGTTTTGTAATTGGTTTTAAATATGAATAGTAATGGAGAACTTTCGCAAAGAGTCATCTTTACTGATGAAGCATGGTTTTATAAAACGGGATACCTAAATTCACAAAATACAAGAATTTGGAGTAGTGAAAATCCACATGTAATTAATGAAGAATCGCTACACCCAGAGAAAATTGGTGTTTGGGCAGCGATAAGCCAAAGGCGAATCATTGGACCAATATTTTTTCAGGGAACGTTAACTGCTCAAAGGTACCGTACGAAAATTTTACAACCATTTGTCAATCAGTTGCATTGCATGATGATGAACTACAAAATGCATATTTCCAACAAGACGGAGCACCTTGTCACTGTATTGCAGAATTTTTGGATTATTTAAGAGAATTTTTTGATGAGCATATAATTAGTCGAAATACTGAAATTGCTGGCCTCCACGTTCATGCGATTTAACACCTTGCGACTTCTTTTTGTGGCCTTATCTAAGAAATAACATATTTCGAACACCTATATTGAATTTGAATGATATGCTACAGAGAATCGAACAGAAATGCATGGAAATTAATAACAATCCAGTAATGTTGCAGAATATCATCAGAAATTTTGAACGGAGGATTTTAAAGGGCATTGATCTTGAAGGACAACATTTTCAACATTTGTTATAGTTTTCAATAAATACCTATTATTTGTTATTTATTTGTATGTATGAAACTGTCAAAATATACGATTTCGTAGGTTAAGTAGTAAATTTTAATTTACGACATACTTCAAAATGTTCTCAGTAAATCACATGCTACTAGATTGACTTTTCAAATGAACGCTTGTTATGTTGAAGCTATATCATATTTTTTTAAAGTGTATTTAATTTTTTCTGATAATTGTGGAACATATGGAATCGTGATATATGTTGCGTCATTGTTTAAAATATTGTTGGTGTCTGCAGTGTTGTATATTTGGTGGATTCCTTTTTTAATTGTTTGGTCTATAAGTTGTGGTGGATAATTATTATCTGTTGCGATTGTTTTAATTTTCTTGACGTTATCTTTTCTGTTTTGAGTATGTGATAGTTTCACTGCTCTATCAGTCAGATTATTTATAATCATTTTATTGAATACTGTAGGTGCATTTGAAGAAAAAAAGAAGCGGTGGGTTCATTATACCAATTTGTATAAATAGTACCCTGTCTACCATAGCTTAAAGAAATATCAAGAATATTAATACTGTTATTAATTTCTTCTTCAATAGTGAATTTTAATTTGTTGTGAAAATTGTTGAATTTATTTAAAAGATAGTTTATTTTATTAGCCGGAATACAAGTTATGATATCATCAGCATATCTTTTGAAGATATGGAGTGGAAGTCTAATGAATTAGTAATACTAATAAACATTTATTTTCATAACTTAAACCTAAAATAGAAACAAATTGAGAAACACATGTCATCTATAAAATACCATGTCGCAATTGCGATAGTTACTACATAGGCCAAACTAAACAATATTTATACAAAATAATACAAGCCCACAAATACTCTAAAGCAGACAAAACTGCTTTATCTACACACCAACTACAATGCGATCACCATTTCGATTTTGAAAACACACAGATAATTGATAAAGAACAACACACAATGAAAAGAGAAATTAAAGAAATGATTAGTATTAAACAGGAAAAAAATTCAATTAACAACAGAAGTGATATAAAAAATTTAAGCAGTATATACTATAACTTAATTATGTAACGAATTGCAATTTACCATCATAATATATGTTGCTGTTATATAATTATATATCTTATGTTATTTAAATATCTATACATTTGCTTATCATGTTGACAGTTCCGTGTTTTGTTCCCTGTCTGGCTGTCCGAGTAGGTTTTCGTGGTTTTCCTTCTCGTTTAAGGCGAATGCCGACAGCTTAACATCTTAAGTCGTCCCACGGGCGCATACATAATAATAACTCATGTCTTGCGTTTCCCTGTTTTTGTTGTCTATCTATTGTAGAATACTAAGGCATGATTTATTATTATTAAATTGTATCTAAAATGTATATTTGAATAATTTTATCCATAGCAACTACAAATGTATAAGTATGACATTAATATACTGTCATTTATATTTTATATTCCTTGAAAAAGGCATCATTTGCTGAAACATGTAGGATTGTTTTAAATATATACATTTTGAAGTAAAACCAGACCTTAAATCGCCAACAAATTGAATTTACTATATATATATATATATATATATAAATATAATATTTTCGTGACCTTGGTATGATATGGTAAACTTAATAAGTCGGCGATTAAAGGTATGGTTCATTACTAGAGCTGAGGATGTTTGCGGTATAACAATGGTTATATCATGTAACCATAGTAATTTACTATGGTTACATGATATAACCATGGTTATACCGCAAACATCATCAGCTCTATTCATTACTTCAAAGTATATATATTTAAAACAACCCTACATGTTTCGTCAATGATGCCTTTGTCAAGGGAATAAAAAATATAAATGACAGAATATAAATGTCAAATAATTGAGTTGCTATGGTTTAAATTATTCAAAGATACATCCAATAATAATAATATGTCATGCCTTAGTATTCCAAAAAATAGATAGCAAGGTGTGAACATATGTGTTGTTCGCTGCTAGCAGCTTGTCTCTTTCTGGGTATGAACCTGTGTGTTGGTTGCTGCTGGCAGCTTGCGTCTCTCTCTGGGTGTGTGATTTTGTATTTGTGTGACCGCGTAAGTGTAGGGTTTCGTATGTCAGTGCGCTCGTGCGTGTGTTTAGTGACCGCTCGCGTAAATTTAGAGAGATCGGATAACCAGCCGTTGCGTAGGGCCGCCAACCCTTTCCCAGCAACTTCTTTACTTTTCCAAGCAGTACATCGACGGCCCGACCCCTGCCCCAACGAGGCAAGGCGCAGACCAGCGAAGCGCACCCTACACGGGGTTGCTCATCGCCAACCGTGGGAACACTCTTAGTGGCTACCTCAGTCGACGACGGTCACACTTTGTGCCATCTTAACGATTTCCGCAAAAGCGGGGGCAATGCACACACGTCGAACGTGTGTGTGCTGTTAAGAGCAGCCTAGCCAGGTTGCCGCCCAGGACCGGTCCTAGTGGTGTGTGCATTGCGCGGCGCCGTGATTTACGCCGCGTAGCTTGGTTCCTCACTCCTGCTGGAAAGGCGGAATGGCATCTGACTGCCTATTGGGCAGACCCCCCTAGAGTTTGGTAGCGCATACGCTAGGCTACAACCCAGTAGAGGACCACATCAGCACAAAACATAAAACAGGGAAAAGCAGGGAAAAGCAAGACATGAGTTATTATTACGTATGCGCCCGTGGAGCGACTTAAGATGCAAAGTTGTCGGCATTCGCTCAAAACGAGAAGGAAAACCACGAAAACCTGCTCGGACAACTCGACAGGAATCAAAATACGGAACAGTCAGCATGATAAGCAAAAGTATATGATATTTAAATGTAATTGATATTTAAATAACATAAGGTATATAACAAAAAAATATATTATGATGGTAAATTGTAGATCGTTACAAAGTTAAGTTATAGTATATATAAATTTTTTATATCATTTCTGTTTTTAATTGAATTTTTTTCCTGTTTAATACTAATCATTTTTTTAATTTGTCTTTTCATTGTGTGTTGTTCTTTATCAATTATCTGTGTGTTCTCTAAATCGAAATGGTGATCGCGTTGTAGTTTGTGTGTAGACAAAGCAGTTTTGTCTGTTCTAGAGTATTTTAGGTACTACATAAATAATTGTTCTGATCCCCGCAACCTGTGAAACTTTTGTCTCTAACATGTTTAGTCTGTTTTCTAACAACATATGATTATATTGTATTATTCTAACAGTATTATTAAAGATTTCTATGGATTTTGTAACTAGAGTAATTTGTTTCTGTGATACTTCTTTTATCTTATTTTGATTTTTTATTATACCTTGTATTACCTTATCGTACCTTCTACCATCTTCTTCGTCTAAATTACTTGTTATTGCTTTTGCGATATTATCGAGGAAATTAAATGCTCCTCTTGATATCCTCTTATGTTGACTCGGTAAAATTTGTCCAAGTTTTACTTTCATTAATTCGATTTCATATTTTGGGATATTTCCATAATTTATTATTTCCATATTTCGAATATCTTCCCAATCTTTATTTAATAACGTATTCATATGATTAAATTGGTTTTCTATTTTGTTTATTTCTTCAATTAAATTGTTCAAGTTATAAATGTTTCCATTATATTAACGTTTCCTCCTGTTCCACAGAGGAGGAGCCCGTAGAATCTGGAACAACACCATGTTTTAGATTTTTTGCAAGTACTTTTCTTCCCTTATTTTTCTTATCAATAAGAATCGCGGTGTTATCTTCGTTGATTAGTTTAATTTTAAAGGGGCCTTGATATGTTTCCGAAAGTTTATTTCTATATAACATTCTAATATATACTTCTTGATCAACTGTGTATAGAATTATTATATGCGATAATAGTAAGTTTCATTAATTTACTTACAGGTTCATCCTTTTTTTCTGCTCTTAATAATCGAATGTATTCTATTAGTGTCGAATGTAATCGTTCGATATTACCGTTGCTGTTCGGATTTTGTGGGTACAAATATGTAATTTAATTTTTTGTTTTTCTAATAACTTTTTTATCAGATCATTATTGAACTCTAGGCCTCCATCTGTAACTATTTGCTCTACTGCTCCATAAAGCGAGAAATAAGTAATTAATGCGTCTGCGATTTCTATAGCATTTTTACTCGTAATTTGGATGGCTTTTCCTAACTTAGTGAATGCATCAACTATTGTTAAAAATAATTGATTTCCGATTGTGAAAACGTCTATGTGAATTTTCTCGAATGGCATGTTTATTTGCTCTGTAATATTTAGCGGTGGATGCGGCTGTCGATCGTATTTATTTCTATTACAAATTGCGCATTTTTAAAATATATTGCTATCGTTTCCTTCATGTTTTGCCAAAAATATTTTCTTTTTAATTGAGTTAATGTTTCGTTTACGCCTCAATGATTACGTTTACCCTCGTAATTTTGTTTTACAATTTCGTTTTGTACATCTTTATTTTCTATTACTCTTAATTTCAGCATGCACCTGTACAATTTAGGTCCATTATTATTAAATTTTTGTACAAAAACTTTACAGAAACCTATACACATTTGTTCCTGCTTAAATTAAAGATAATGCTTGCATTGATTCATATATTCTCTCATGAATTGAAATATATTTTCGCTATTATTTTCTTTCGGTATCTGTACTTTATACAACTTCTTACCTTGGTTTTGTTGAAATGATAATTTACTTTCCGGTAAGTAATTCCATTCGATATGATCATGTGATGTTCCTGGATGATTTTCTCTTTCCGTGTTTTCGTTTTCCTTGAGTAAATCTGCAATTACATCGGGGGCTATTTTCAATAGATTCTCGTCGGTGATCAAATCTTCTAAAATTTACTAATATTTTCTCCTACATTGCCTTGCGTTAAGCTCGTCTCAAGGGTGTTTAGTTTAATTCTCGATAAAGCGTCGGCATTATTGTTATATTTACCTTTTTATAGATAATGTCGAATTTTTTTTTTTTTTCTTCTTGCTAACTTTGAATTCGGTTCTTTTAACGATGATAGTCATACTAAAGGACGGTGATCGGTGTATATGGTAAATTTGCGTCCGTATAAATACGGTCTGAAATATTTTGTCTTCCAGACAACGGCTAAATGTTCCTTTTCTATAGTAGAGTATTTTTGTTCAGTACTACTAAGTGTCCTAGATGCGTAACAAATCGATTTATCACTACCTAGACTTCTATGTGATAAAACCGCTCCCAAAGCTACATTTAAGGCATCCGTGGTTAATGCAAATGATTTGTTAAAATCCGGAAATTGCAATATGGCTTTGTTCATTAACACATTTTTACATTTCTCAAACGCTAATTTATACCATTCGTCTATTACTATTTTATTACTCTTTTTTAAGCATTTTGTTAGAGGTCAACTTAGCAAAGTCCTTGAAGAATTTACAATAATATCCAACTAGTCCGATAAAATTTTTATTTCGGTTATAGATTTTGGTAAGGGGTATGTATTTCTTGATTGCTTCCAACTTATCAGGGTTCGGCTGTACTCCGTCTTCGGTAATAATATGACCTAGATAGGCGACCTCCTTGCGAAGAAATTCACACTTATCTAGTTGCACTTTTAAATTGGCGTTTCTTAGTCTTGTAAATACCTTCTCCAACTTGTCGAAGTGTTCTTCCAAGCTGGTGGAGTAGACGATTATATACATGACATATGCTGTCTTGTAATCCCCTCAGAACATTGTCCATTACACGCTGGAAAGTCGAAGGTGCGTTTTTAAGACCGAAAGGCATTCTTTTAAATTCGTAGTGACACTGTTCAGTGCTAAACGCTGTCTTATGAATATCCTTCTCAGTCATTTCAATTTAATGATATCCAGAAGCTAAGTCTAGTGTCGTAAAATATTGAGCCCTACCCAATTTGTCCAATATGTCTGTGATATTGGGAATTGGATATTTGTCATCGATTGTATATTCGTTTAGTCTATAATCTATCTTCTATAATCTATCACCATTCGGTACTTTATTTTTCCCGAAGCCTCCATCTTCTTTGGTACGACACTAACAGGCGCCGACCAAGGGCTGTAATTCTTTTCGATGATGTCTTGTTCAAGAAGTTTGTTGACTTGTCTTTTTATTTCCTCTTTCTAACCTGGAGGTTTCTAGTATAACTTTATATAAATTGGTGTTTCATCTTTCATATATAACTGATTCTTTACATCTTTCATAAAGATTAATGATAATCTATTATCATAACAAATTCTTTAAATTTAATGCAGAGTTTTTGTATTGACTTATTTTCTTCTTCATTTAAGTAATCTAATCTAACTTTATTAATTACATTTTCATATTGCATTTTTTCTATTTGTCGTGGCGTATCGCAAATAATTTTATGTATTGGCGATTTTTGTTCGCATGTTTCAGTCAATATTGGACTTACTAAGTCTATTTCTACCTCATGCTCATTGAAATTTATAATTTCGGTGACCGCTTCGAAATCATTTGCATTCGTAAGAGAATTAGGTATCTCTACATCCGGAGTTACAATTTGATGTAACAGGAATTTTAACTATTTTGTGTTTTCTAGGTCCTATACTAATTTTGTAATCCTCAAAATATATAGGAATTTCTCCAAACTTAGTTTTTAGAATTTTGTTTGGTATATCGATATTTGTACCTGTGGTATAGCTTTGAACGTTTTTAAAAATGGAATTTCTATAATATATCTACTCATGTTTGGTTTTAGCATGTGCGGTTAGCACTGTGAAAGATTCATATAAAATATAATCATAAAAATATTCATTTGCTATTTTCGTACTTATCATTGACCTAGATGATCCCGTATCTATTAAAAATTTAACGTTTATTTCCGGTAACATTATAAAAGGTAATTTCGACGTGTTAAGTTTTATTTCCTCTATGTCTCCTTCTTGTAGCCCGAGGCTACTTCCGGAAAATTTTCCTCTTCTTCAGCTTTCGGTTCATAATATTCCTCTTCTTGCTCTTCTGCGGTGTACTCTTCTTCTGTATATTCTGCAGGGTAATTTTTCTTACAGTTCTTGTGAAAACCAGTTAGGTCGTTCCGTTGCTTTCGAGGATCCTTGCCGACTGTCTTGATGAAGGGTTCCCTGTGGAAACTATACGTAAACCTGGTGCGAATTTCGGACAAGTTATTTGTGATCTAATAAGCTTGAGTAGGCACTATGACAAAAATGATTATCTGGTAATTATGGCGGGGTTAAATGATATCCTAAGTGACAATCGGCTTTGTGCGAGTATGTTTAATAAACTTAAAACTGTTACTCTAAAACAAACTTGGTTTATGTCTCTGGGCCTTATTGGAGGAATCGCCCATCATTGAATGAATCTATTTATAAATTTAATTGTATTACATACGCTTTTATTATGTGTTTGAATGGTAGTTATGTTGATATTAATTCAATTATTAATTTAAATGACAGCCTTGGGAAAAGTATGCATTTACATGATTCGGAAAAATTCACGCTGTTTTCTTATATTGCACATTTAATTCTGAACTGTAATCAAGGAGTGAATAACTAGAATCTTATATCTATAGATTGTGGGGTTACTGTAACTGATATAACTAACACTGATGCGAATGAGCGTTTTATTATGAATGCTCAGACTATATTACTTTGATGCATATGAATGTGCAGTCCATCTCCAACAAAATAATGCGGATTAAGTCAGTGCTCTTTAACAATGATGTTGATATTCTCTGTGTATCTGAGCACTGGCTAGACTCTATGATTATAGGTAGTATTTCCTTGGTAAATTTTAAACTAGCCGCTCATTTTTGTAGAGATAAATATATTCATGGAGGTGTTTGTATATTCTTAAGAACTAACATTTAAATCAATAAAATTAGGGGACTATTGCAGTGAGAAGGACAGTGAATTTTGTGCTATTAGACTTATTGATCTGAATTTGATAGTAATTGCTATTTACCGGTTTCCGGATGGCAATGGTAGCTTTTTGTTGATCGACTTACTGTTGCAATTGATATGGTTACTATGATGTATTCGAATGATGAAATTATTTTAACGGGGAATTTTAATATAAATTTTAGGATGAGTATCAATCCAAGAAACGTCTTGTTGATTTAATGCATAATTTTAATTTAATTAGATTGATCGTTGATCCAACCAGATATTGTAACGGCAAGAGTAGTTGTTTGGACAATATATTTGCCAGTGAAATACTGGATTTTATGGGGACTGGTGTTATGAGTTTGCGCATATCTGATCACGAAGCTCAATACTTAAAACTCAAAAAAATATTTCTGTATTGAGAAATTGTCCAGTGTCATTCACCGTGTATAGTCTTAGTAACAAATCCGATTTTTCTTATTTCATCTCTAATACAGATTGACACGAGGTGTATGCAGAGGGTATTGTGAATAATAAAATCTTAAAAGTCCTAAACATAATTGTAAGACACCACGATGCCTCCTTCTCTCTTGTTCAAAAGCAAATTTGACGGACAAATACATCCCACATGCTTCAATTATCACTTGACCTTGTAAATAAGAAAGCCTTGTTAGGCCTTGCTTATGATGCTTCGAAAATGGACAAAAGAAATTTAAACTTATACAAAGAACTAAAGGAAGATTACAATGCCCTTCTTTTAAAAACAAGACAGAAATATTATTCTGATAGGTTAAGAAATTCCACAAACAAATCTAGAGAAATCTGGAAAATAATAAATAGTGAATTAAATAGTTGTCCGTCAACGAACACTTTAAATATAAAAATATATCGTCCAATGACTTCCACCATTACTTTGCGAATATGATCAGAGAGTTTCATAAGAAACTACTTGCTGCGACTGTTTCTTCTTATGATCTACTAGAAAAGAGATCTGTAAATAAACAAGAATTCGTTCTTTCTTGCACAAGTTACGGAAAACGAAGTCATTGAAGTTACGACGTTAATAAATACTGTTATTATTAGTTATTAGTTATTAAATGTTACTTAGTGTTTTATTATTAATATAATGTGTTTGAAGCTACCGTTAGTTTTATTTAAAGCAACCCGAAAGACAGGTTTATCACAATACGAAAGACAAGTACTTTACAATATTGTACTGTTGGAGGATATTATTTTTGATGTGGCACCAGTTCTTTCTCATATAATGAACAGTCCTTTTGACGTTGGTACTTATCCTGAGTGCTTGAGAATTTCCAAATTTATACCTATTTTTAAAAATAATGATCGGACGATATCGCAAACTTCGCCCCATAGCAATTGGTCCTGGAATGGCAAAAATTTTTAAAAACTCTTATTTAGTAGGATTATTGATTATTTTAATATAAATAATTTTCTATCCGTAGAGCAGTATGGTTTTCGACCAGGTTTATCAACGACTGATGCTATTCTTCAACTGGTATATTTTGAAACAGACATGCAATATACACGTCTGTAATTGTACACATGGATATACACCTCACACATTTGTAACAAATGCGTAATACGTGCTTAACGTATTGATATACTTAAACTTGTTTTGTATATTTGCTGCCATCTGGCATCGTGTTAATGGACTTACAGCTATATACGTATTTTTTCTCTTCTGTACCGGCATAGCTGGTCAAGAGAAGGTTGCCACTTTCGGCATAGTCTCTTTTGGCCGTCAGATGTCACTAGATTATATGGTATCACCTGATAGGACAAACTTTGCTATACCTTATGAGGCGATTTCTTTAAGCTTTATTTATTTTACTAGCCTAACTGATGACGCCTGGCAGTAGATAGCAGAAACACGTGTCATAGGTAGAAGTAAATGCTGGAAAATACGAGGTGTATGTCCATGTGTACAGTTACAGACGTGTATATTGCATCTGTTTCATTTGTAACAAATGCGTAATACGTGCTTAACGTATTGATATGCTTAAATTTTTTTGGTACATTTTGTCGGTGACGCTTTTGAACATCGTTGCTCTGTGGAGGGACTCTTCTGTGATCTTTCTAAGGTAGTCGATGCGTATCTCATCAGCTCTTACTGCAGAAACTTGAATATTACGTTTTTGTAGGAATGCCTTGGAATTCTTAAAGTCTTACTTGTCTGATCGTAGTCAACAGGTTTTCTTCAATTCATCTGTTAGCAGGGAGAATTGTATGAAACATGGTGTCTCCCAGGGTTCCATACTAGGGCCCTTGTTATTCATAATTTATATTAATGATTTGCCGTGTAATGTTGGCGCTAAGACTATTATTTACGAATGATACTACTTTTTTAGTAAAAAAGGATATAAATAGTGCAGGTCCCGGACATGATGTTCAGCAGCAGTCCAGTACGTGGTTTGCTGCAAATAGATTATTTCTAAATCCTAATGAAACAAGTAGCATATGCTTCACTAATAGACATGCGCTTGCCTCGACAAATATTAAATTCCTAGATACGCATCTAGATCCGGATTTGGAGTGGAAATATCACATTGAAAAATTAATCTCGAGCTTACTTACGCAGCTGGGGTTGAGTCGGTCACTATAGCTTACCATTCCCTTTTCATTCTCATATGTCCTATGCCGTAGTTGCGTGGGGTAACTCAGTTGAAGCCATTAATTTTTTTGCTTCAAAACAGATCAATCCTTAAAGTATTCCAGTTGAAATATAATGAACATCGTAAACAATACTTTATAATATTTTTACTCTACATTTATATATCATACTGTCCTGTATATACATAAACACATAAATAATTTTAAAACCCGTGATGATGAGCACGGTAATAATATTTACTAGGAAAAAAGGTCAACTAGATGTCAGTTCTTTAGACTTACAAAAACTAAAAGGAACAGTATTCAAACTGCTTTGTATAATAGACTACCTTTATCGTATAGGAATAGTAGCATAAGCAAATTTAAAAAACAAATTAAAAGTTTATTAATCAACAAGTGCTACTATTCCTTGGATGAGTATCTGAGCGACGGACTCTGACATTATCTCTCTAGCCGATCAGTCGTACAATCACAGCAGTCATATTTATGTTTGTGTCTTGCCTCATCAACAAAATTTATCTTTGACACTCACACATGTCAAAATATGTAAAACCATGTGTATACCAAACATGTTTTTTTCTTTTTCCTTTTTTTGTTTTATTTTATACATATAATTACTGTATATTGTAAAGTATTGATATTTTTTGTTACTATATAACACATAAGTAAACCAAACTAAACATTGAAAAAAAACATGAATATATTCAATACTAGGAATAAGTCTCTAATAAATTTCTAAAAGTAATCTAATTGATACTAAAACCCATAAAATTATATTTTATATATATATATATATATATATATATATATATATATATATATATATATAATTGAAAAGAAATTATCGACCGTGATATATTATCAAAAATTAATTAAAATTCGGGTAAGCGGTCAATTAAAAAACTCCTTTATTAAATTGCCCTATATTTCGCGACAGACTTTGTCGCTTCTTCTGGGGTAAAAAATGTAGAGTTACAAAATAATAAAATTGACGTACAAAATATAAAAATGATTAGATCTAATAATTTTTATATTTTGTACGTCAATTTTATTATTTTGTAACTCTACATTTTTACAAAATAATAAAATTGACGTACAAAATAAAAAAATGATTAGATCTAATAATTTTTATATTTTGTACGTCAATTTTATTATTTTGTAACTCTACATTTTTACCCCAGAAGAAGCGACAAAGTCTGTCGCGAAATATAGGGTAATTTAATAAAGGAGTTTTTTAATTGACCGCTTACCCGAATTTTAATTAATTTTTGATATATATATATATATATATATATATATATATATATATATATATTTAGTGTTAATAAGAATTAAATTTCTTATTTATTTTATTGGCCATGTCCTAATATTAAAATAATAGACTTTTTTATTGGTTTAGCGACCTTTAATCAATTTTAATGTTTTTTTCTACGACGTTTCGACTCTTTTTATTATTTAGTCTTTTTCAAGTGATTAGAAACAAAAAATTAATATAACGAAAGGTAAGAAAATATGTTTACATTTGTTTGAATGAATTAAAAATTACAGTTAAATTAATAATAAAGTAAGGAAAATTAAATGATTACATTTGTATGAATGAATTAAAATTAGAATTAAAATAATAATAAAGTAAGGAAAATTAAAATGATATAAAACTCACAAATTTATTCCGTTTCAAAACACATGTGTACATTGGTCGGGCTCGCCCGAGACCTTTTTAGGGGCGACCGCGTTCTTCAGAATATTTTGTGTGACTAAATATCTTTGTTTGAGATCTGAAATTTCCTATTTCGTTTTAAAGTTAGCATGGTTAGGCCATGTGTTAGGTGAACATAGTATATGTATTTACTACAATGGGAAACAATAAATTTTTTTTTGTTGTGTGTGGGTGGGTTGTCTTCTATTGTTTAATGAGTGGATAATAGAGTTTAGAAAGTCCATCAATCTCGTTACGGTCGTTGATTGTTCTGCTGTTTTTGAACATGTGGATCATTTCTAAGACCTCCCTAGCTTTTGTATTTTTCTGCTTTGTTATTATTTTGGTATTTTAAAAATCAAAATTATGTTTTAGTGTCAACTGGTGTTTTTTTAAAGCAGTCAGATTTCTGCGTATTTGTGACCTTTTAGTCTTTCTTGTAGTAACTGTTTTGTTTGGCCTATGTATACTTTGTCACAGTCTTTGCAGGGTATGTTATATATTGTATGTGATTGTTTTAGTGTAGGTGTTGAGTCTTTTAGTTTGGTGAGTAGTAATTTTGGGTTTTTTCCGCTTTGATGTGCTATTTTAAAATTAAATGGTTTAAATATATTGTTTAGTTTTTCGGATAATCCAGTTATATAGGGTGTAGGGATATATGTTAATTCATTGGTTGTTTTATTTTTGTTTTGGTATTTAGTTTTGTTATATATTTTATTAAGTCTCTGTTTTATAATTTTTTGTATAAGTTGTGGTGGATAATTGTTTTCTGTTAAAATTGTTTTTACTTTATTCAGTACTGTTGGTCTGAAAACTGGATTGGTGAGATTTAAAGCCCTGTCTACTAACGCTGTTACTACATTTTTTTGTGGGATAGGGGTTGGTTTGAATAAAAGTTTACGTATCTGCCGGATGTGATTGGTTTAGTGTACCATTTTGTTTGTATGTTGTTCTTTGTTTTTATTAGTGTTAAGTCTAAGTAGTTTATGGAGTTGTTTTGTTCTATTTCAATGGTAAAGTTTAAATTTGCTAAATTTATTATTAGTTTAATTCTAATTCTAATTCATTCATACAAATGTAATCATTTAATTTTCCTTACTTTATTATTAATTTAACTGTAATTTTTAATTCATTCATACAAATGTAAACATATTTTCTTACCTTTCGTTATATTAATTTTTTGTTTCTAGTTACTTGAAAAAGACTCAATAATAAAAAGAGTCGAAACGTCGTAGAAAAAAACATTAAAATTCCTTAAAGGTCGCTAAACCAATAAAAAAGTCTATTATTTTAATATATATATATTGGTTTCTTGGTTTAGCGACCTTTAATGAATTTCAGTTTTTTACTACGACGTTTCGACTTTTTTTATAATTAAGTCTTTTTCATTCATACAAATGTAAATATATTTCTTACCTTTCGTTGTATTAATTTTTTAGTTCTAATCACTTGAAAAAGACTTAATTATAAAAAAAAAGTCGAAGCGTCGTAGTAAAAAACTGAAATTCATTAAAGGTCGCTAAACCAAGAAAAAGTCTATTATTTTAATATTATGACACGGCCAATAAAATAAATAAGAAATAAATTTTAATTCTTATTAACACTATATATATATATATATATATATATATATATATATATATAGATTAAAATAAATTAAAAAGCGGTCTGACCGCTTGCCCGTTTCTTATTTATTTTAACCAATATAGTACGGTGGATAATTTCTTTTAAATTATGTATATATAGCTAATTATTTCTTGACCTGTGAATGTTAAAGTAGATTAAATTAGTCAGCGATATATATATATATATATATATATATATATATATATATATATATATATATATACATATATACACAAGGTTGTCTTACGAAAAATGCACCACGCTGTAAGTCTGCCATTTATAATCCGATTTCAGAAATTAAAAAACTGCACGAGAGAGGCGTATAAATACTACAAAAGAGTAATCTTTGATTTTTTTTTAATGTATCATTTTTGTCAAGCGATAGTCTTTTTTGTAAATAGCAACACATATTTTTTTTTATTCGTTTGGTAGAGAACTTATCACGTCTTGGAAATTTTTTCTTATTTTCATAGTTGTGACTATTATTACTAAACTGAAAGTTCCTTTGTTTATTACCGTGATTTTGGTGTCTGTATTTTCTGTACCGATTGTCCCTAACGTGTGAATTTGTATGCGGTGCCTTTTTTGAAAAATGAAAAACAGAGTTAGTGTTATTACTTGGATTAATTATCTGTTCGTTCGTAGCTTCTTGAATAGCTTCGGACAGTGTATCCGGGTTACGGGCTTTTATTAAAATTATTGTGTTCGCGTCGCGAAGTCCGTTTGCGAATATATTGACCGCAATCTTTTCGTTGACAACGCGAAACTTGTCGATTAATGTTTCGTCATCATCTGCCTGCGCTATAGTCAAATGGGAGAGAAGTTCTTCGATCGTTTCCCCGTATTCTTTAATTGATTTCGCTCCTTGCCTTACGTTGTGCAGTTGCGTGGTTATTGCCGTAATTGACTTCTTTGTAGTAAAATGACTTTTTAAATCCGCGATTAGGGCGGCATTACTGGTATAGGATTTACGTAGCCTTAATTTTGCTTTTGCAGATAAACGAGTCTTGAGAATATAATTTGTTAAATTCTCTTTTTCCGCGTCATCTAATAATGAGTCGTACAATTCAATCGAATCTATGAGTTGAAGTGTGACTTCCTCTTTATCATTCATTACAGGTAATAAGCTTGAGGCAGTGCGTAAATCGAATTTTTCGGCCATGTTACTAGACTTTACACTTAAGCTACTTAATCTAAAATTTAGAATCTCCACAGCTTCATTTAAATTAACGGTTACACTTTTAATACAATTTTTGGTCGATTCTATTATAACTAAGCTATGCGATACTTTGTTAAAATTGTCTTTTAGATCGTTTAATTTATGTCTATAATTGTCTATTTGCGCGAGTTTGCGCTCGATAATATTCTTATCACTCCTAACACTAGCATTGCCTTTTTTTAAATTAGTATAAAATACCTTAACTTCGTCTTGTAGTTGAAGAAATAGATCCGGGGCGGACATGGGGTGGCCTAGACTTTTTGTTGGCTCAGGTTAAACTCCATCTGGACCTGGGCGAAGAGAGCCTTCGTCATCCTTCGGTTTATGTGTTTGTACACACCGTAGCAGCAGCAGGAGATTACTATGATGATGACTCCCACGAATGCCACTATGCCGAGGATGTCGACCGTGTCTACGCTGTTCGTCACGTTAGCATTGTTGCCCGCTATGACGATTTCTTCCTTCGTCGCGTAATTGCCCATTTTGGTTTACTAGTCTGCCATATTTTCGGTGAGTCGTTCGGTGGTTCGTTCCGGTCTTTCCACTTAGTTTATTCAGCCTTAAGTGGCTGGCAGGATCGTCATGTGATGTGACCCGGTCCTGAGGGGGCACACCGCTGCGTCTGTACGCAGATGCGTCGATGCATTAAATAATAGACAGATAACGTTGGTTTAACAACATATAATTAGTTAACACTTATAACGATACAATGATAACAATATACATAATAACAAAATAGACAGTAGTCTAAAGGAGGTTTCTATCTTACACTCGCTATGTCATACTGTATATCTAACTATGTCTGACTGTCTCTGACTCTGTCTCTAACTGTCTGACTGTCTCTTGCGATCTGATGGATCGTCTTATATACATCAGAGTGTGCTCCTTTTGACTAGTGTCCTTAGTTTAATATCAACAAGTGATGAAAGCGTGTATACTCGTATATTGAGAACGCTTGCGTATGTAAATCGGATGACCGAGGTCATGTTTTTATATACAATAGAAACAAGACCGGGGTCGCACCTTGACTATGATAAGTAGTACAATATATTACTCAATTTGGTTACTACATGAAGATGACAACGTGGTTGTAAAAATACGTATTTAGAATCATTAAATTCTATTGTGGAAAGGGTTTTTTAATTTTATTTTATTCACTTATAAGCCACAGTCTCCGATTTGTTAGATATATATATATAAGTGTTTAGATAATTTCTTAACACTCATATAGCTATGGAGTAATAATTAGCATTTTCAAACATTCGAATCTGACATCTGCTCTCAAAATACTGACATCTGCTTTCAATAACTGACATCTAATTTCAAAATAGGCATCTGCTTTCAAATCTGACATTTGCTTTCATAACTGACACCTGCTTTCAAAACAGACATCTGCTTTCAATTACTGACATTTGCTTTCACTAACTGACATCTGCTATCAAAACTGACATCAACTTTCAAAACTGACTTCTGCTTTCAACTTGACATCTACATTCAATAACTGACAGCTGATTCATTAACACTGTTACTTTATAATGCATTTCTAAATAGCTTGAACCTAGGTCTATTGTGGGTGAGTGGTAAAACCGACAGTCCGGCAAACTGTAGACTTGGGCTCGAGTCCCAATATAGACAATATTTTTCAATTAAAAAATTTTTTATGATTTGCTTTGTAATTTGTAAACGGCAATGTTTACATCCCCCCTTACTTTGCAATTACATACATATTAACTTGATATTTGTAAATATTTCATATAAAAGCCGAAAAACTTCAATAATTTATCAATTGTTATATATGCAGTGTGGTCATAAAGTTTGGAACCAAGCTTATAACCGCATTATTTTACATTTTTAGGAAAAACGCTCGGTAAATTTTCTTTTTTAAAACGCCATCTTTTGACATACAATTTTTTTCTATGACGTCTTTGGTTTTCGAGTGATGACGTTATCAACACTTTCTTTAAATGGCAACCATCTTATTTTTTTCTCGTTTTTGGTAGATCTTTATATCCACCAAATAGCGATATAAAACAATTGGTATGTTGCATCACAATTTTTTTGAAAAAATGATATAAATTTAGAAAAAAATACGAAAATTTTACTTTTGTACAAAATTAAAATTAAATTAAAAAAATACATCTGAACTTAAATTTATTGTAACAGTTAACGTAAATTTTCAAAATGGACCCCACCAACCAACTGACACTGTTCCAGCCGAGTGTAAACACTTCGTATACCCGCCTCAATTATGTCTGGGGATATTTGTGTAAGTTCTACTCGAATTCGTTCTTTTAAATCTTCTAAATTGTTCGGTTTGTTAAAATACACTTTCGATTTCAAATAACCCCACAAGAAAAAGTCTAACGGAGTCAGGTCAGGAGAACGAGGTGGCCATTCTATGGCGCCTCTCCGTCCAATCCATTTATTGGGAAATATTTCGTCAAGATAGTGGCGAACCTCTACACCATAATGGGGAGGCGTCCCATCTTGTTGAAACCAAATATTTGGATGGGGTACATCACCATCCTCGTGATTTGGGAAAATAACAGCGAGCGCTGGAACCAGTTCAAATCTTAAAAATTCTAAATATTGCACAGCAGTCAAATTTCCTTCAAAAAAATATGGTCCTAAAATTCGTCGTCCAATCATTCCAACACATACGTTAACTTTTCCTCTGCGCTGAGCATGACACGCTTGAGTCCAATGCAGATTGTTCTGCGACCAATATCTGCAATTATGGCGGTGAACAGATCCATTTAGGCAGAACGTAGCTTCATCTGAGAAGACGATGTTTTCCAAGAAATTTGGATTTTGGTCACAACGTAACATTACGTCTTCACAGAACTGCAGTCGACGATCTTCGTCATCCTCATGTAATTCCTGTACAAGTTGAACTTTGCAAGGACGATACTGTTCTTTTTTAAATAAGTTGACGACAAATGAGTGAGCCACCTGATTGACTAACGCAAGTTGTCTGGTGGAAACATGATGCCTTTCTTCTGCTTCTAGAAGCACATTTAATTTCACATCTTCTCCTACTTGAGGTCTACCTTGCCGTGGTCGATCTTTTACGGATCCAGTTTCGGTAAACTTTCCAACTAGTTTTGTCACCGTAGACCTGGTAATTGGAGGTCTATCAGGGTGTTCATGGTTAAACAAATCGCATGCTTCTGCATGCGTTATTTGTCTGTCCCCATACCCAACCATAATTAAAATTTCGATTCTTTCTCGCTCAGATAAATGTGCCATTTTTATATTAGCGAAAATGAACAATTTTTACGCAATATCTCAAAAATTTAACGTCAAAAATAGAAGTAAATAATTCAACAATGTTGTCGCCATAGAAACAATTTCAAACTAAAATTTTTGTACATAAATTCTATAAAAAGAAGCAAGAATGTCATAAAAAAATATCTTGCAAAAAAGTGCGTGTTTTTGTTTTTGTAAATTTTTTGCATAGTAACATGAGTACATGTGCTTTTGACGATCCGGTTTGTTCAAGAAGAATATTTAAGTCCTCACACAAGACAGAAGCGTGAAAAAAACTTACTTACATATTTCAGTAAATTTTGTAAGCTTAATTAGTTTTTGAAATCTTCAATTTTTGGGCGATAATTTGAATTAAGAAATGGTATGGCACATCATGTCAATTTTTTAAATAAATTAAACTTCTTTGGCCCTTTTTTGTGAAACTATTTAATGTTAAATAAGATTTTTTAATAAGTAATTGGCCGATTGGGAAGACGAATTTCTTTTGACCTGGAGCGAATAACGCAGATTACTATTGATCGCAAAGCTCGGTTGGGACAGTGTCAGTTGGTTGGTGGGGTCCACTTTGAAAATTTACGTTAACTGTTACAATAAATTTAAGTTCAGATTTTTTTTTAATTTAATTTTAATTTTGTACAAAAATAAAATTTGCGTATTTTTTCATTTTTTCAAAAAAAATTGTGATGCAACATACAAATTGTTTTATATCACTATTTGCTGGATATAAAGATCTACCAAAAACGAGAAAAAAATAATATGGTTGCCATTTAAAGAAAGTGTTGATAACGTCATCACTCTAAAACCAATGACGTCATAGACGTCATTGTATGTCAAAAGATGGCGTTTTAAAAAAGAAAATTTAACTGTCCGAGCGTTTTTCCAAAAAATGTAAAATAATGCGGTTATAAGCTTGGTTCCAAACTTTATGACCACACTGTATATATATATATATATATATAAATATAATAACTTCGTGACCTTGGTATGATATGGTAAACCTAATCAGTAGGCGATTAAACGTCTGTATATTACTTCAAAATATATGTATTTAAAAAACTCGTATATATATATATATATATATATATATATATATTATGTACTTTCTTTGTACAATTACATTACACTGATCTATATTTGAATTCAAATTTCTTTCTTCTTCATGCTTTCTCTTCTGCACAAATAGATATAAATTGTTACTAGCGGTCTCACCTTAAAAAAGTATATAATAAAGGCGCCTTGAGAGTTTATTTTTTGTAAACAATATGAAAAAATGTTTTTTTTGTTCGTCTGTTGTAGGAGTTTCGTGTGCTTTAAAGTTCAGTGATGTTTGTTGTTTTACTCAGCCTTAGGCGTACCAATTCTTTTTCACAGTAATGTGTCTTGTATAGCTCTTATTGTGTATCGTTCTGTATCCTGTCAGAAATGGTTACTTATAAAATAATTCGGTGTTAAAAAGTCTATGAATATTCCTCCAGAAGTAGCAGATTGGTACTTACAGATTTCAACGATATTAAGGGACAATTTAGTATAACAGTCCTGCACTGTATGCTGCTCTTAGACAATGAATCTTGCCGAGCTCTGACTATAAATATTCTGTTTGTTTTTTGGTGAAAATAAATACGATATTAGATTAGATTAGATTAGATTAGATTAGATTAGATTAAATAAAATATGTTTATTTAATTAGTAATATACAGCAATAACTTAACTATAATGTAGAATTGACAGTGATATTAATAAAATTACTATTTAAATAGTAGATACAAATAAGCAATAAGTATTGTAAAATAATATACAAAATAAATTAAATTTTGCCTTAGAATTCGTAAAGTATAATATATTGCAATAATTCATTGTTTCAATGATATACAGTTTTGTTTTTGGTTACATGATAACATGTCAAATAACATGTGGATTGAACACTTATGAACAAGGTAGCCTTTTCACGTACATTTAAATAATTATTCTACTGATACGAAAACTAGTATATAATACTAACTGGTATATAATACTAATTATTAATTATGTTATATAAATATTATACAATAACAATTTTCTTCACATACAATTTATCGCATATTTATGATACCTTCACCACTTTGAACACTATCTATGGTACAAGGGAGATTTTTGGCACAGTCAGTTGGAAACACTATTTTGTCCTCGCATCTTTCTTCAACAGGAGCTATACCCGATGATTTAAAAACAGGATCATCTGGAAATACTATTCTATCATCTCTCTCTTCTGAACTTTTGTATCTATCACCCATTCCACCTATATTTCTACTGTGGTCATCGAAATTTTTTTCCGTATTTGCAGTCTTTTCAGACATTTTAAAAATTTTATTTATAACGTAACTACGTTTAAATGGTAAAAGTGTTGTTGATGAGAGTTTAAGCAGAACTGAATAGCTTTACCAAATATTTTTCATGCTTATATACTATATCCCGTGAGAACGTAGGGTATCCGTAAGTGATAGTAGAAACCACAAAATACGTTTGATAATATTACGTCTTATTTGGTTCCGTAATTTCTGGAACCGCATTTAAATATTAAGGAAAGGGGTTTCCTCTAAATTTCTTTATTTCAACATTGACAGTAATTTTGCAGAGATAGAAAACGTCGAGTCATAAAAAATAACGTATTATTTTCGATTAAATATATGAATTTGAATAGATAAGATGCCAATTTTTGTGAATAGTATAATCCCACAATATAATTATTATTCGGGCACTCTACTTTAAATTTTAAATAAGTTGTTTTTCCTCATTAAAACCCAAAGTTAGCGAAAATAGCGTAATATTTTTAGAAAAGTGAAAATAAACTTTACAAATAAATTTACATAAGACTGTAATTTTTTAATTGACACTTGTTTTTTTTTTTTTCTTTTTGACTATTTGACTGTTAAATTGCTATCCTAGTTTTTAGTTTCTTTGAGCGTTTCGCTTTTGTTAATAGTTTTTTTTAATTATTCCTAAAAAACTAATAAAATTAAAAGCTGTTATTACATTTTCGCTCTTTTATTCACACCAAATTAAACAAATTGTTTGGAAGAAAAAATTAGCGAAATAAGATGTGAGCTGTAGAAAAAACGATAAATATAATGAAATTACATATTATATCTATATATTTAAAGCAAGTATATTTTTCAAAGAAATTAAACTGCTCAGATGGCTCTAATTTATTCTCGAAATTTAACATTATGTGTCCTTTCTATGGCACTAGAAATAGAACAAAACCTTTGACCGCATTAGCCGAAGAATTGCTAAATCTGAGCAAGAAAGTTGAGGTAAATTATGAGAATATATGAACTATACTCAAAGAAGTAGGAGATGGGTACTTGAAAGCAATCACCAAAACAAATCGAATCAAATTATTATAATTTGAAATAGCTAAGTATTCGTTTCAAAACCCTACTTTTGAATTCCAAGAAAATCCATAATGTAATTGTTAATATTTATTTTGTACTATAATACAGAGATAAAATAAAATTACCATGTATATAAGATTAATGAGTATATATTTGTCTGTACATTTAAATGAGTGCCTATACATAATCAAAATAAATTATTTTCAATATATGCATGTCTTATTAGTAAAACATTATTAATAGCAGCAGCATCTGCAAAGAAATAAAGCATTAGTTACATTCATTGTTACTGCATACAGTGATGTTTTGTTTTCTTTATCTACAATTGATTTATCATTATTAACATCATTTTCTCTGTATCCAATTTCATGACCTTGTATTGGTACTCCAGCATTTATTGCAATATTATGAAGTACACAACATGTATGAATAATTTTTGCTGCTTGCTACTTTAGTTGGATGGTATAACAAAACCCTATGTCTAAAAAGACACCTAAATCTGCCCTATAGCACACCATTTGTTCTCTCTATAATGTTTCTGGTTTTGTTTAAGTGTTTATTGAAATTTGCTTCGATTGTACTTTCTTGTACATTAGCAAACGGTGTGAAAAGCCATGGCTGAAGAGGATAACCACTATCCCCTGTTTGGAATTAAAAATAAATACACAGTTCAGTATATGTGCATATATGTAACTGTTTACCTATTAAATGTGTTAAGGTATCCCCATGTTCGTATTGCTCTCTTAAGTAGTTTCTAAAGCCGGTTTTCCACCGAACCGACAAAACAAAAACACAACACAAACTCGTATCGAAAAAAACAAAACTGCTATTGTTTACAAACTTTTTGAAGACTCGGCTTTTCTGTGACAGTTGCAGTTTTGTTTTTCGAGTCCCGCTCGAAATCGGTAAACTCAAAGAGTTTCGTTGTGTTTAGTAACTCTGTCTGTTTAGTGAAAACAGAGAGTTATTCAGTTTGTGTTAACAATTTATTGGTTTATGTGTAGGTACGTTGAGCGATTGCAGTTTACTTTTAAATAAAATATATATAATAGTAAGTGAATATGACACATTTATTAGTTAATATTATTTTTTAGTAAATAGGGAAATTAATTTATTAATATTAAATATTTGGTTTAGAGATTATGTCTGAGAAAAAGAAGGTGTGGACCACGGAGAAAATTGAAATTTTAATAGATGCCCATAGAGAGCACCGCAATTTGTGGGATCCAAAAAATGTAGACTATAAAAATAGAATTAAAAAAATGGATTCGTATAAAGAAATTGCTGTACTTTAGAAAACAACTAAAGAAGAAATCGAAAGAAAGGTCAAAAATATTATTTCGCAATATCAAAGAGAAAGAAGGAACTACAAACTTATGAAGAAGTCTGGGGCAGGCCAGCATTATAGACCCAAATGATTTGGATACAATGCTATGTGTTACCTGCACGATAAAAATAAACCCAGAAGAGGCATACAGATCGGTGGGGAATATGTGGTAATATCTTTTTTAATTAAACAGTAAGTTATATGTACATATATTTTTCAAAAACTTACACCAAAAAATGAAGTGCAGATAATAGATTACAAAATATGTATTGACATGTTGGAATAGGTATTAAGCAAATTTGTGTTGCCATGGTACTTGCCCTTCTTCAGAAATGAAATATTCACAAAATTCATTTCTTGTATTTCTTGGTTCTTCCAAAGGTTTTCTTGTCACATTTCTGAGAGGTAACATTGATTCAGTTGGTGGTGGTTCATTGCCCCATGACCCATGTCTAATTGTACCCGAATCTAAATCTTCTACGTCAAATGATCCTGGTGGTGAATATATGCTTTTTGCCTCGAAGTTTCTCCGTAGGAAATTGTGTAATAATACACAAGTTTGTACAAGTTTATCTACTTTACTTGGTTCTAGCAGTATGGGTTTTCTTAAGATTCGAAACACAGATGCCAGTATTCCAAATACATTTTCGACTACTCTTCGAGCTCTGCTCAGACGATAACTAAATATACGTTCTTTTGATCCCCGCTCTTGATGTCCAGAAACCGGTTTCATTATATTAGCTGACAAGGGAAATGCATCATCAACCACAAAACCATATGGTATTGGGAGTTTTGTGGTAGGTTAAGCATGTCTTTGCTCAAGCATCTTGTAAATCCAGTCTTTTAAACACCCCTCCATCTGATATGCGCCCTTGGCAACCAATGTGTACATAGGTAAAATTATAATTTGCGTCTACTATGGCAAAGAGGACAATGCTAAAGGTTCCTTTATAATTAAAAAAATCACTACCACTAAATTTAGGGGACTGTATAACAATATGTTTGCCCTCCATACTTCCAAGGCAATTCGGAAAGTTCCATATTGTGTTATATTTATTCGCCAGTTTTTGCCATTCCGTCGGTTCTTTGGGCACCTATAAAACAGGAAAAAATAATTAAGAAACACATATTTACATACGTAACTATATACGAGGTGCATTCAAGTTCTAAGGCCTCCGATTTTTTTTCTAACTAACTACTCACCCGAAAACTATGAAACTGGTGTTACTTCTCGACGTAATCTCCCTGCAGACGTACACATTTTTCACAACGTCGACGCCATGATTCCATGGCCGCGGCGAAGGCTTCTTTAGGAGTCTGTTTCGACCACTGGAAAATCGCTGAAGCAATAGCAGCACGGCTGTTGAATGTGCGGTCACGGACAGTGTCTTTCATTGTTGGAAACAGCCAAAAGTCACTAGGAGCCAGGTCAGGAGAGTAGAGAGCATGAGAAATCACTTCAAAGTTATTTTCTCGAAGAAACTGTTGCGTAACGTTAGCGCGATGTGCGGGTGCGTTGTCTTGGTGAAACAGCACACGCGCAGCCTTTCCCGGACGTTTTTTGTTGCAGTGCAGGAAGGAACTTGTTCTTCAAAACATTTTCGTAGGATGCACCTGTCACCGTAGTGCCCTTTGGAACACAATGGGTAAGGATTACGCCCTCACTGCCCCAGAACATGGACACCATAATTTTTTCAGCACTGGCGGTTACCCGAAATTTTTTTGGTGGCGGTGAATCTGTGTGCTTCCATTGAGCTGACTGGCGCTTTGTTTCTGGATTGAAAAATGGCATCCACGTCTAAGCCATTGTCACAATCGACGAAAAGAAAGTCCCATTTATGCCTTGGTTGCGCGTCAACATTGCTTGGCAACATGCCACACGAGCAGCCTTTGGTCGTCCGTCAGCATTCCTGGCACCCACCTGGAAGACACTTTTCGCACTTTCAGGTCGTCATGCAGGATTGTGTGCACAGAACCCACGGAAATGCTAACACTGGAGGCGATCTGTTCAACTGTCATTCGGCGATCCCCCAAAACAAGTCTCTCCACTTTCTCGATCATGTCGTTAGACCGGCTTGTGCGAGCCCGAGGTTGTTTCGGTTTGTTGTTACACGATGTTCTGCCTTCATTAAACTGTCGCACCCACGAACGCACTTTCGACACATCCATAACTCCATCACCACATGTCTCCTTCAACTGTCGATGAATTTCAATTGGTGTCACACCACGCAAATTCAGAAAACGAATGATTGCACGCTGTTCAAGTAAGGAAAACGTAGCCATTTTAAGTATCTGAAACAGTTCTCATTCTCGACGCTGCCGCTACAATTCCATCTGCCGTACAGTGCTGCCATCTCTGTGACGTATTGACAACGAACGCACGCTCATTTTAAAACAATGCACATGCTCTATCTCTTTCCAGTCTGGAGAAAAAAAATCGGAGGCCTTAGAACTTGAATGCACCTCGTATGTATAAAATTATTATTTTAATATAATATATAAATGGACGGAAATCAACCTTCAGTATGAAGACTGTTTGACAGTACTAGCACTTTGTATTCGACTAAGTTTTTCAGAACACCTATTCAAGAGATTTGATTTCCTTTCAATTTAATGGTGAGCCTAATTGTTTTACCATTTTAGGAAAGCGATTATTCAGATGAAGAAATAACGACCCAAAGTACATTTGATGTTGAGGGTGAAAACTCACAATTACCTACGAAAGCCATCTTAACAAGGAAAAGTTCAATAGTTCAAACAGAAGAAAACCCAAATTCGTCGCCACAAGTATGTTCGCAACAAGAAAAAAAAACATTACCTTTACTACAACACCACAAATAAAAAATACAAGGAAAAAAAAATCTTTGTAAGAGTCTAATAACGAGAGTAGTCAAGGTTTCCAAATGATGAAATCGGTATACGAAAGAAGAGAGCGCGATGAATACGACATATTTGGTGAGATGGTAGCCAGTAATTTAAAAGGCTTAAACTCAGAGTACGCCAAAATAACGCTTCAGCAGCAAATTATGAATATGCTATCTAATGCTCGTACACCCCCTTTCCAGGCGGAGACTCGATCTTCTGCGCTAATCAATCGAGCATCATCATCATCATCTTATTATATATCTGATAATGCAACTATAGGTTCTGAGCAAGAAGATTAAGAGAAGAAGAAAGTGGAAGTGCTTTTTTAATACTTACTTTCATGTATTCTTGTAAAACTTCGTTCAGGGCATCGCATACTTCTGGTACAATTTGGGAAATGGAAGTCACTGATATTTTAGATAAGTACATTAAACTCTGATAACTATCACCAGTAGCAAGAAACCTTAAAGTTACCGCTAAACGATCGTTAACAGATATTGAATCTCTAAAATTTGTATTTTGTTTAAAAATTTTGTGGCCAATTGAATTTATTAAGTTTTCAAAATCCAAGCTCGACATTCTTACAAAATTATGAAATGATGAACGCAGTTCTCCGCACAACTGAATATCATCATTTTGGAGATCGCTCATCAGTTCTGTAGCACCATAATTTGCTCTTCTTGATAACAGAGAGCTAACCCAAAACCTATGTTGGCGACGGCGCATTCTCCTCCTAATACAAACAAGTTAAAAAATACATTAATTACTTCTAAACTAAAGATAGTCAATATTGACATATAAATGCAAATTATGTGCCTACTTACTTCTTTTCCATACAACGCAAAACAAACCAAGCACCAGCTAGAATAAACAAATCATCTTCCCTTGAAGCCATTTCGATTTTCGTAAACTATTAAAATTATATAAATATAAACTTCAATCGTCGAGATATACACTAGTTCGTTTGGTTGAAAAGCACTGAAAACAAAAACGAAACTCCAACAAAATCTTGTCTGTTTGGTGGAAACAGAGTTTCGAATTTGTCCGAGTTTTGTTTTCTGTTGTCAGTGTGTTGAAAAACACCAACAAAACTGAAACGCGACTAGTCCGTTTGGTGGAAAACCGGCTTAATATTACTTGTCTGCCATATAGCAGCATCATGCACTGATCCTTGATTTCATGCACTACATCCAAGTTTCTTGCATTTGGAATCTGCAATCTAAATATGAAATATATTTAGAATTAGCCCTTAATGTGATATTTTACCCTTCACTATATCAATACATGTTTCCACACAATGTTTAATTACAAGCATTACATTTATAGAATATCTTCCTTTTCTGTTAATATATACATACAGTGGGTGCAAGTATCTCAACATGAATTCCGTCAATTACTCGAGCACTCCAATTTTCATAGAAACTACGATAGAGTTATATTTCATTGTCAACTAATTTTTTTAACCTCTTTTTATTTTATTTTTCATATCTACTGTTGTTGGAAACTGCATATAATTAGGAAACAAATGTTCAGCTATCACAGAACAAATTTCATTTAATATTCGACATAGTCCATAACTGTGCCCAAAGTATTAATTAAATTGGTAGCAGACCTTTTGTCTAACCGAAATAAATGCTGGAAGTGTATTTCACATAATTCAAAAGGATTCATTGTACGATTCATTACGATACTTCCTTAGAGTTTATAGGAAAGCTACGCGCGACTTCAGAATTGCATTTTGTACTTTCGCGACTTACGAGGCTTACAGATTTTGTTACGATGCTTATAAAAATATTCTTAAAACTGTTTATACATTACAATTTCATTATTTATATCAAATTTTGTATTTTATGTTTTTTTAATCTATTTAATTGTTTTTTTTTCGAAGTGGTTAGAATTATCTGACATTGCCGCCTATAGTATCTTACAATTTAATGTAATACCAAATACAAATATCCCCACTAATCCTTCTAATCCTGTGCGAACTTACCCCTCCTCGTGCCAACTTAAATGGCGCTTGCTAATATCTATATATTTAAAGCAAGTGTCTTTTTCAAAGAAATTAAAAATATATATTCCTTGAAACAGACACTGTGGGTCGAAACATGTAAGATTGCTTTAAATATATACATATCAAAGTAAATCAGTTCTTAAATCGCCGACTAATTTAATCTACTTAACATAGAAAGATCAAGAAATAATTATCGTTATATATATATATATATATATATATATATGTGTGTGTGTGTGTGTGTGTGTGTGTGTGTTTAGATAATTTCTTAGCCGTTCATTAAATATATAAATTCATAAGTTCTTGGAGTTTCTCGGCTTTTGTTTGAAATATTTACAAATATGTATTATCAAATTAGTATGTAGTTGCGAAGTAAGTGTGAATGTAAACATTGCTGTCTACAAACTACAAAGCAAATCATACGAAATTTTTAATTGAATTAATCAATTGTTGATAAAATGAATTATAATGATTATTACGTATATGAATATAGATAAAAATGATCTATAATTATATATTTAGAGGAGTAGAAATTAATGACGAAAGGATAGGAACGAATATTGATAAAGAATTGAAGGAAATAATAATTAAAGAAGAAAAACAATACTATATATAAGATATATGGAAAGAAAATCCTAACATTTACAAACTATATATATATATATATATATATATATATATATATATACAGACACTTACAATATTCGAACTAGTACGGTCGGTTCCTTTAAAAAAAAAGGTCTCGGATGTCCCCGATAACACATGTTACACAGAATGCGTGTTTTTGAAACCCAAAAAAAACGTTACTTGAAAAAGACTGAATAATAATAAAAGTCGAAACGTCGTAGAATAAAACATCAAAATTCAATAAAAGGTCGCTAAACCAATAAAAAGTCTATTATTTTTAATATATATATATATATATATATATATATATATATATATATATATAATTATTTCGTGGCCTTGGTATGATATGGTAAATTCAATCAGTTGGCGATTTAAGGTCTGGCTTTACTTTAAAGTATATATATTTAAAACAACCTACATGTTTCGGCAATGATGCCTTTATCAAGGATATAAAATATAAATGACAGTATACAAATGTCATATAATTGAGTTGATATGGATAAAATTATTCAAAGATACATTCCAATTGAATAATAATAAATCATGCCTTAGTATTCCAAACACAGATAGACAACAAAAAGCAAGACATGAGTTATTATTATTTATACGCCCGTGGAGCGTCTTAAGATGCAAAGTTGTCGGCCTTAAACGAGAACGAAAACCACGAAAACATACTCGGACAACCAGACAGGTAAAAAATATAAATGACAGAATATAAATAGAATTTATATTCTGTCATTTATATTTTTTATTCCCTTGACAAAGGCATCATTGCCGAAACATGTAGGGTTGTTTTAAATATATATACTTTGAAGTAATGAACCAGACCTTTAATCGGCGACTTATTAAGTTTACCTTATATATATATATATATATATATATATATATATATATATATCGTACAATAACCGGAATCAAATGCCCAGATATAAAAATATATATAACCAAGAAAAATAAAATATATAGAAAATCAGAATTTAAACACTGACTTCCAAGCCGCAATTAACAATCAAAATCATTCTACTAGTGACCAATTTGCTTACGGGAATGCATAAGTTAAAGAATTATGCTGAAAATGAATATAGTGAAAAGTCATACTGGGTTGTGAATCACCCAGTATAATCATTAATCATTAAATAATTGAGCAATAAACAAAAAAAATAGTTTGAGTTTAAACTGAATTTAGTTAAACATTACAAAAATCAACTGAATGGCAATTACACCCTCAAAAACATCAAGTATGTAGTGATTAAGTATTTGGTCGTATTGTTAGAATTCCTTAATCTAGATATATATAAAAAAATGTGATTTTTTCCAGATCTGCAGAGAACCTTACATATATAGTTCCACATTCAGTAATATATGAATAGACTATTTAAAAATAATCATTAGCAAGAGAAATTATAGATTACAGTCTTATATAAAAGTGAACAATTGTAAAATATAAAAAAAACTATAGTCTATTTTTAAAGTAGAGAGACGAATTTCTGAACGTACGCCTGGCCCAAAGTACATGCACGAAAATCTAGAAAACAATTTGTACGCGGCAAAATTCAAATAATTTTTGCATTTGTGACACGCATATATTAAGTATAGACCTATGCAGAAATCAACAACAGGAATTTATCTAGGATGACAGAAGAGGAAAGAAATTAAGTAAATATTAGAAAGTGTAAACGGAGAATAGATAAGATACATAACATTTATTTATTATAATACAAAATATACATTAATAATACATTTATTGTAAACTTATTGGTTCAGCAAAAATTACATTCAAATATTTATTTACAGAAATGCAAATGTAAGAAAAATATTTATCATAAACTTATGAGCTGCTCATAACTATTAGAAGTAAATTAATATATCTCTAAATTATGATGATGATATCGAACTTTAATCAAAATCTTCACTGTCACTATCCTCTTCAACTCTAATGATGAATGGTTCTACTACTTCGTCAATTATTGCATCAAGATCTTTCATACGGGATTCTTCTTTTATAACATGGTTTATGCATTTTGGCCAAGTAGTGCCAAGTAGTAGCTGTTACATTTCCCAAGGCGTCAAGTAATAATTGTCTCACTTCAGATAATTTAAAGGTTTTGTTTTTGGCAGCCACTTCATTCTTTATTTGGGCCCAAACAAGCTCGATAGGGTTCAGTTCGCAGTGGTAAGGAGGTAATCGTAACACAGTTTTATTTTGTGATTTTGCTAGTTCATCAATAACATAGGAATTATAAATATTCTTATGAATTTTAACCAAGCTTAACAGTTCAGCTCTGACCATATCCTTATCATATTGTATTTCCTTACTTGTTAGCCAATTTTGAATATCCACCTTTCTCCGTGATGATGATGGTGGCTTTTCTATTTTACGACTATGATATGATGCATTATCTATAACTATAACAGCATTGTCAGGTAAATAGTTTAATATTCGAGAGAACCATTCTTCAAAAACAGTGGCATTCATTTCATCGTGGTAATCAGTGGTTTTCTTTCCTTCAAATAATAATAAGCCATCTTTTACAAAGCCATTACAACTTCCAATGTGCAACAAAATAAGACGACGTCCCTTTCCTGCTGGATTTTTTAATCCAGTTGTAAGCCCTTCGATAAAGGCTTGTCTACGACTGTGAATACTTGTGTCAGTCCACACTTTCTGTACTGTATGACCCTCATTCACCCAAGTTTCATCCAAATAGAAAATTGATCTGTCCTGAGCTCTATATTGTGAAATATCTCTGAGATATTGTCGCCTCCATCTTACAATGAAGATGGAGGATATAAAATATAAATGACAGTATACAAATGTCATATATACATTTGTATACCGTCATTTATATTTTATATCCTTGATAAAGGCATCATTGCCGAAACATGTAGGGTTGTTTTAAATATATATATTTTAAAGTAAAGACAGACCTTAAATCGCCAACTGATTGAATTTACCATATCATACCAAGGTCACGAAAATATTATATATATATATATATATATATATATATATATATATATGAAATGATGAAATGTTGAAATTTATAAAACGATAGCAAAGTAATTACAAAAATTGAACATAACTCGAGTCCATAAATGTAGTCCGATTACCTATGTATAGCATAGTCAGGGGTTATCGATAGACTTTAAATTATAACTATAAAACTAACAGATACAAACGTTAAAGTTTATCTTGGGTGTCTATAATTCCCAATAGAACGAAAATTTGTACGGTTCTACCTTGAATGTTGATTATATCGAAACACAAACGAAACCTGTCTTCGTCTCGCAATTTCAAATCAGATGTCGAAGTTCTGTATACGACTGCACAGCGTAGAAATATCTATCTTCCAAAGTAAACTTCAAAAACTAGGTTTCCTCCAGTTCGAAACCAGTAGGATATATATACGACAGTGGAAGATTCACCCTCCTTACACCAGAAATATTCACTGGAAGGTTTTCTTCCTTACGGAGAGCCGATACTACGTCCCTTCAATAAAATTTGAAAAAAAAAGACAATATAGAAACAACTCTATCTAAGTAAGGAATGCTAATTAAAATGATTTCAAAGGAAAAGAACTACTTACCAAAATCGGAGCAACTCTGGTTCCAAAGAAAAAAATTTAAGAACGCATGGTCCACAAGTTTAAAATATTCGCTAACGCGTAACGATAAACAGGTATTACAACCACCCAAATTATGTCGTCTAATACAATTAATATGACATTTAATGTAATTAGTATAACATTTCAGCTAACCAAAAAGCGATTTAAAGAAATTCTTCACTGATTGCTTAATTATGTCTGCAACGTTTGTATTCATTTTTATTCCCTTCAGTACAATATTATTTTTTCTCTTGTATTTCTCCTACCATTCCACATTTTTCCTAATATTTCCCAGCTCCGTTCTAATATCCTTATTTTCTCTCATTAGCGCTCTGTTTTCTTTCTTGATTTCTATGTTTTCACCCTTCAATTCCGCATTCTCTTCTCTTAATTTCCTGAGTTCCTCACTGAATATGCCTTGCTCTTCTCTAATCTGCTTAATTTCACTCATTATTTTGCTCTGTCCCGTTTTCATCTGTGACGTCATTACCAACATTTGATTAATTTTACTTGTTTCCAATATTTTACCAATCATACCAGTTTCCAATTCCAAATCCTTACCCTTTACGGGCGTTCTAGGTGACTTTTTGTTTCTTCCTGCAAATACTTTCGTTTCCTTCTCCGCACGTCTTCAACGTGTATTTTCCTCCGTCGAATTATCATCACTATCCGTTGTCATCCTTTCTATATCATTCGTTTATAACTGTTTGTTAGTTATAAGTCCAGCCAGTGGCGGCTCTTGATGACGTACGATGTGCGCTGCTGCACGGATGAGACTACTTCGAACTATTTCGGAAGATTTCGGTACGGTTACTTGCTTCTCTGTATATATGAAAGCTTAAACGAAGCAGTCTCATCCGTGCAGCAGCGCACATCGTACGTCATCAAGAGCCGCCACTGAGTCCAGCCCTGCCTTCTTTCTTTTTACAAACACCTGTGTCGATTAACTTTTTCGTTGCAACACGATAAGAAACTATCGCCCTGTTTAACACACCGAAGGCTCGTATTGCCGCACACTGTTTGTTTATTAAATGTATCTTTAAAATAATTTAGCACTACTTGTCTTACAGTTTATACTATGTGAAGCGTAGTTATTTAATTAGCACTTGCGACACTAATTCCATATTAATTCACTCGAGAAACTCCAGATTTGGGTAGTAAACTTCGGAGCGATTTTTAAACAACCACTAGAACCTGTCCACCTTTTACAGCCAAACATTTGGTGTTGGTATGAGCTCTCCTTAAGCTGCTGCTATTGAAAATCTGCTAATGGAACATGTGGAACAAAACATGATCAAGTCATTAGATTTCAACCCCATTTTATTTAAAAGCTATGTAGACGACATACATCATAACATGTATACCGATCAATAAAATACACTACCTTTTAAATAAATTCAACAACTTTCATAATAAATTAAAATTCACAATTGAAGAAAAATTAATAACAGTATTAATTTTCTTGATATTTCCTTAACCTATGATAGACAGAGTACTATTTATACAAATTGGTACAACAAACCCACAGCTTCTTTTCGATATATAAATTATTGTTCAAATGCACCTACAGTATTCAATGAAATATTGATTATAAATAATCTGACTGATAGAGCAGTAAAACTATCACGTACTCAATACAGAAAAGATAATATCAAGAAAATTAAAACGATCTTTACAGACAATAACTATCCACCACAACTTAAAGAACAAAGAATTAAAAAAAGAATCAATCAAATATACAACACTGCAGACACCCTGCAGACAACACTGCAGACATTTATAATATAATAAAAGACATAATAAAACAACATATATCATTTTGCTTTTCCATGGATCTTTTCAGAAACGAAGGTATTTAGAGCTGTTTTTATTTTCCACCTAACCACGCGCTTTAGTTCTTTCTCACTCACTAACTATTTTAGGACATGTCAGTTGGGAATTTTCTCTGACCATCGTAGAACCAAAGTTATTTGTTTATATGTGTCTAATATCGTTTGTGACATTTTTGAATCATCTCTGTCTCGTTCTGTAGGTCCGGCGTTTCGGTTGATGGGTGGTCATCTTCAGGAACATGTTTCTTTCTTTACTTCATTTAGTACGGATTTTTCGGTGAGGATCGATGGTGTTTCGATTGGTGATCGTCATCTTCAGGAAGTTATTCTCTACGTCTTTGGTTATTATGGTTTTTGAGTGGAGATTAACATGTTGGCTTAAGACGAGATTATGATTTTCGTAGAAATGCTTTATGTTTTATTTCATACTATTCATCTTTTACGTCTTTACAACATTTGGGAGTTATTTACACTTAGTTGTTAGTTATTTTATCTTTTTATATTTATTTGAAACTAATCTTATTGTGTTCGTGATTGTGATTTATTTGATAGTGTTTTCGATAAGCTTTTGTTTTACATAGCGCTTTGATTTGAGAAGTGCGAGAGTTTTTCTTTATGATGATTACCGCAAATCGTATACCGCTTCTTTTTTTGGTATTGTCTCGCATTTGTTATTCCGCGATAGGCGTCTGGGTCCCGATGCATACTAAATTGGACTAGAAGAATGATCGATTTTGACATTTTAGAAATATCGATTATGACTTACAGTTCCGATTGCCGATTTTGACGTTTTAGAATTTTATGATTTTGATGGGGTTTGACATTTTTTGTTTATGATTACCGATTATGAGTTATCGTATCGTTTATCCCGATTTAGAATTACCGTTTGATTTTCAGATTGTGTCTTACCGTTTTCTTTTTCGATTTGTATCATTTGTATTATACGGATTATAACGTTACATATTTCGTTTACCGATTTGTGACCTTTAGCTTCGTTTGTGATGGTTTTTTTTTTGGTTTGCCGGTAGGCCGTCAAATATTCCCGTAGGTAGTTATGACCTGGGCGTTAGAACGTCCCGAATCTTACTCATTAATTGTCGTTCTTTACGATCTTAGTTTGACCGCTAGAGGCGTGAGTTTCGTTTTTAAATACCTTTCTTGGTGGGTTTGGGTCCGCATTGCTTTTGTATGTGAGCTTTACCTGACGGGGAATAAATTCTGTCATGATAAATTTCCGTTCCGTTCAATTGCGTTTCGTTCTTAATTTTGATGAGCGGTACTGAACAAACGTTCTTAACTAATTTTCGTTTAATGACTTCCTTCTCTCGATTTGGCGTTGTCTCGACTTAGACTTTGCGATTTTGATTTTGAGAATTTTTATACGCTTCGTTAGTATTGTTTGCCGAGTCGTTTACCGCTTCGGGATTTTGTAGATCATTGAATTTTCTGCGTCTTGCTTTGCTTTCCACTACGTTAGCATTTTGGATCTCGATTGTGACTTTGATTTCGATAAGTGTTTTCGCTTACCGAATACATGATTTTGTCTTCGATTCTGATGGAGTTTGGTGGATCAAAAAAATTCCGACCACCTAGTTACCAACTATCTGAGGACTGAAATATTTTTGTTTCAGGATCTTGATTGCGATATTTTGTGTTTAGCTTTGTGCTTCTTTTCGCCTTCAGCGTTAGTCCTTTCTAGGTCTAGATTGGACTTTAAACTTCGTGAATTAACGTTTTCGTTTTTTTTTGTTGTTACCTTCTAGTCTGTTAGATCGCGGATTAGTGATTCTTACGTCCCCTATTTTCTTTTTGCTTTCCTCTTCTATGTGGAGTCTTGGCCCTCCTGGTGGGCGGAACGCGAGGCAACCTTTTTTGTGTTTCTTATTCCGGCCGATTTGACACCATGGTTAGTTGTTGTGTCAGATGTCTCGTGGGTTCGTTCTGCTGGGTGGACTGAGCTTTTTCTTACGTTACTTCTCTATCGCAAACTTCTAGGGAAGTTGACTTTGAGGGTGAGGGGGAGTAGTTACATTTATTTTGCACGTTAAATAATTATATCCAAATTTAGTTCTTTATATTCGTTACTTTCTTTGTGATACCGGCGGCGTCATCTAATGAGATTGCATTAATTAAATTTGATCCCCCGTTTCGACGGTGTGAATTTTGGAGAGTCTTCTGACAGACGTGCAGGAAAAGAGTTGTGTCTTAGTTATGCCCCAAAAAGCGAGATAAAAAAAAGTCGCACTAAACCCTGATTTTATGATAAATTGTCGCAGTTAGCGGATTCATAAATGGTGTGGGAGACAATTGCAAAAAAGCTTGCTGCCATTAGAGGAATTTTGGGCGCCTTTTTACTAAGCAATTAGACGGCTTTCCTTGTACGACATACGGGATATATATATAGATTTCGCTACGAGAAAGACAGACAACCGAGCGAGCATCCAAAGGAGACAGAAAACCAGGCGCGGCTCGTGATAACGTACTGGAGGGGCACGTACAATGATGCGGGTGCCTCGTGTGTTTTGGATGTTTACTAAGAAAACACTACAGTAAGTACACGAGAATACACGAAGCACTCGCGTCATTGTACGTGCCCCAACAGTACGTCATCACGAGCCGCGCCTGCAGAAAACACAAACCAACATCGCTGTCTGAACATCTGACATCATAAGCAACGTACCAGCTGTGCGTCTCTCCATCTCCGTCGCACACACACAACCGACCGAGATATTTTTCGAGATTTTTTTTTTGTTACACTAATATGTCGTTGAATTTTATCTTTCCTTTTTTTTTATATATTGCCTTTATCACGATTTCAATTATTAATGCGAATTAAAAGGGCAGATAGGCTTAGTTAATTTTGTGATAACGCAATGCAGTTGTGTGTATGCAAACAATCTCAATCAGGTCACAGCCTCGTTCCCGTGACGCAAGTGTAACGTGTGTTACAAATACGTCCTCGCTAACGCGAGTTGTTTGCAAACACCAACTACAAGTCAGGGTTTGTATTACATTCCCTAAGTAGTCCGAGGATCTTATCTTATGTATATATACTGTAATGTAAGTAAGAAGGATCATTCAGATTCAGAGATTCATATTCAGACATTCACGACGGACATTCACATTCACACATTCAGTCTACATACTAGTTAGTAAGAATGTATATAATTGTTATGCAGTTCTAAGTGTTATGTATTAAATTATATGTTACCCGAACTTTGTGTATCATTTAACGGGACAACGATATCTGCGTGAAGGCTCAACGATGTAGCCCTCAGGACCAGGCTAACATCACGTGGCGTCCTGCCACGAGGTGCACAAACGGCACTAATATCACATGGCGATTCTGCCTTAGGGCTTAAGGCCCCACTAATATCACATGCCGATCCTCCAGGCACTTAAGGCCCCCCTAATATCACAATTTCGTATATATCTATATTTGGAACTTTGCTAAATTTACGTGATAATTTATTTTCATTGTTATTTATCATTGTATACTAGGTGAATTCGTTTGCGACTTGAAAGTCATTAATCTTGTTTTTTTTTTGTTTGTCAATATACGAATTAACTATTTTCGATTTCTTATTTTAAATTCAGGTACCCTTCCTTTAGTTTAGTTTGTCGTTTTGTTTCATTTTTAGTAGTAGTCTATAAGCGCATGTAACTACGAACGCTCAACCCTTTCTTTAGTTTTCAGTCTTGAGCCTCCGTACGTAAAACTAAATGGCGCTACCTACTATATGTTTAGTCAATCCACGACCGTCTCCACTAAGGGCATACACAGTAAATAGAGACTGTCTTTTAAATTGTTCGTTACAACTACCGATCTCAATTTTTTTTTAACATCTTCATTACGCCAAGACTGCGCCTGTGCGCGCACGGTAGCAATACATCTATAGATTTTTTTTGTTAGCTACATATATAAATTTGTCAAGTTAGCAACGACATAAATGTATAAAATTTGTTTATATTGTCATTAAGCTTATAGTGATAAATAAAAATAGAAAATTACACATTTTCTGAGTATGGCGATATACACTTAGTGTATGGTGAGTGTGGAGATTCGGTAGAGCAGCGCAGCGTTGCTGTGCAGTGGTGCAGTCTTGTACCCAAAAAGAAGATTGCCGCATTACATAACATTTGGTATTATTGATCGGGGTCTTAGAGAAACTGGTTCTTTTTAGGTAAAGTTCCTATTTGGAAACATCTCCGCTAATACTAATCTTTCTGCAGGTTATGATACCAAATGCAGGTCGCTTAAATACTGTACAAACTGTTGATTTTGACGAGCATGTTTTGGACGCGATTGAAAATCCTTGAAAAAGTTCCACGGCTTTAGCTACAATTATGAGTTGGAGTAGTAGGACATTAAAAGAACAATAGTTGTACTCCTATCATTACATATAAGTACATGTATTAAATTCAAGCGACTTTATTCCCGAGGTTGTTTTCACAATGGTATTTACAATGTGCGGGAAATGAAGAGAATTTTTAGAAGGTTCTTTCAACAATAAGAATTTTCATATTTGGGCTGACGAAAATCCTCGCTTAACATTCATCAATTTTCTCTTAATGTTTGGGCTGGAATTATACCCGATTATTTGATTGGACCACATTTCTAGCCACGCCGCTTAACTTCTGAAAATTATTTGACATTTCTCCAACAAGAACTTTCCATACTTTTGGAATATGTACCGAATGGTGTCAGACAAAGAATGTGATTTCAGGATGACGGAGTGCCTCCACATTTGGGACATGAGGTTCGAAGTTATTTAAGTGATACCTATATAGAAAGATGGATTGGCAGTGGAGGGCCTGTACCTTGGCCTGCACAAAGTCCCAGTTTAAGTATGGTGGATTTTTATTTATAGGACCAAACTTCAAACTCAAAATGAACTAAGGGAACAAACGCTTCTAGCGGCGCAAACAATAACACAAACACTTAGCATATTTGAACGTGTCCATCGGTCGATCATTCGGCGGTGCGATGCTTGAATTGAAATAAATGGCCAGAGTTTTGTAAAGATTCTCTAGTTCTTTTAACATTTCTCTTAAATTTATCTCTATTTCGTTGTTTATTATTATTCCGTTAAAATAAAATTTTCTAATTTTGTTATTGCAATTATTCTATGTAAACTTTTAATAAAGAATTTAAAATACTATGACAGTGATATTTAAAAAATCAATCTAAGGATGCACTACAGGATTAGCATCTATTAATAACAGTATCCTTAAAGAATTTAATTCCAATAAGAACTGTACTACATCTGCAATATGTGGTTGCTAACAAAAAAAACCTATAGATGTACAAAAAGTTGCTTAATATTTAATCCACATGAAGAATTTTAAAACCATTTAACTTTTCAGTAAGGCGTTTCCAGAACAAAAAGATACTAAAAGTTGTTCCATTTATTACCCTCTATCACCACAAAAATTTTGTCAGTTGAATTTAGAGGACCCCAACATATATATATATATATATATATATATATATATATATATATATATATATATATGTATATATATAGATAATTATTTCGTGACCTTTGTATGCTATGGTAGATTCAATTAGTTGGCGATTTATGGTGTAGTTTTACTTACAAATGTATATATTTAGAACAATCTTACATGTTTCGGCAAATGATGCCTTTCTCAAAGAATTTAAAATATAAATGACAGTATATAAATGTCATACTTATACATTTGTAGTTGTCACGGATAACATTATTCAAAGATACATTTTAGTTTAATAATAATAAATCATGACTTAGTATTCAAAAAATAGTTAGACAACAAAAACGGGGAATGGCAAGGCATGAGTTATTATTATGTATGCGCCCGTGGAGTGGCTTAAGATTGTAAGCTGTCGACATTCGCCTTAAACGAGAGAGAAAACCACGAAAACCTATTCGGACAGCCAGTCAGGGATCTAAACACGAAACTGTCAGCATGATAAGCAAATGTACAGATATTTAAATAACATAGGATATATATTTATATAACAGCAACATATATTATGATGGTAAATTGCAGATCGTTACATAATTAGGTTGTAGTAAATACTGCTTAAATTTTTTATATCACTTCGGTTGTTAATTGAATTTTTTTCCTGTTTAATGCTAATCATTTCTTTAATTTCCCTTTTCATTGTGTGTTGTTCTTTATCAATTATCTGTGTGTTTTCAAAATCGAAATGTTGATCGCGTAGTAGTTTGTGTGAAAATAAAGCAGTTTTGTCTGTTTTAGAGTATTTGTGGACTTGTATTCTTTTGTATAAATATTATTTAGTTTGGCCTATGTAGTAACTATCGCAATCGCGACATGGTATTTTATAGATGATATGTGTTTCTTGATTTTTTCTATTTTAGGTTTTAGTTTTGAAAATAGATGTTTATTAGTATTACTAAGTTTATATGTTGTAGCTCTATATAATATTTTTTTAAAGTGTATTTAATTTTTTCTGATAATTGTGGAACATATGGAATCGTGATATATGTTGTTTCATTGTTTAAATTGTTATTGGTGTCTGCAGTGTTGTATATTTGGTGGATTCTTTTTTTAATTGTTTTGGTATATAAGTAGCGGTGGATAGTTGTTATCTGTTAAGATCGTTTTAATTTCCTTGATGTTATCTTTTCTGTATTGAGTATATGATAGTTTTACTGTTCTATCAGTCAGATTATTTATAATCATTTTATTGAATACTGTAGGTACATTTGAGTGGTAATTCATATATCGAAAAGAAGCTGCGGGTTTAGTATACCAATTTGTATAAATAGTACCCTGTCTATCATAGCTTAAAGAAATATCAAAAAAAATAAAACTGTTATTAATTTCTTCTTAAATAGTGAATTTTAATTTGTCGTGAAAATTCTTGAATTTATTTAAAAGGTAGTTTATTTTATTTGTCGGAATACATGTTATGATCTCATCTACATATCTTGAAACATATATCATCTATAAAATACCATGTCGCGATTGCGATAGTTACTACATAGGCTAAACTAAACAATATTTATACAAAAGAATACAAGCCCACAAATACTCTAAAACAGATAAAACTGCATTATTTACACACAAACTACAACGCGATCACCATTTTGATTTTGAAAACACAGATAATTGATAAAGAACAACACACAATGAAAAGGGAAATTAAAGAAATGATTAGCATTAACCAGGAAAAAAATTCAATTAACAACAGAAGTGATATAAAAAATTTGAGCAGTATATTCTATAACTTAATTATGTAACGATCTGCAATTTTCCATCATAATATATGTTGATGTTATATAAATATATATCTTATGTTATTTAAATATCTGTACATTTGCTCATCATGCTGACAGTTCCGTGTTTAGATTCCTGACTGGCTGTTCGAGTAGGTTTTCCTTCTCGTTTAAGGCGAATGCCGACAGCTTAACATCTTAAGCCGCTCCATGGGCATATATATATATATATATATATATATATATATATATATACATATATATATATATATTTAATTCAATTAACAACAGAAGTGATATAAAAAAAGCAGTATATGCTATAACCTAATTATGTAACGATCTGCAAGTTACAATCATAATATATGTTGCTGTTATATAAATATATATATATATCTTCTGTTATTTAAATATCTGTACATTTGCTTATCATGCTGACAGTTCCGGGTTTAGATCCCTGACTGGCTGTCCGAATAGGTTTTCGTGGTTTTCCTTCTCGTTTAAGGCGAATGTAGACAGCTTAACATCTTAAGCCGCGCCACGGACGCATACATAATAATAACTCATGCCTTGCCATTCCCCGTTTTTGTTGTCTAACTATTTTTTGAATACTAAGGCATGATTTATTATTATTAAACTGAAATGTATCTTTGAATAATGTTATCCATGACAACTACAAATGTATAAGTATGACATTTATATACTGTCATTTATATTTTAAATTCTTTGGGAAAGGCATCATTTGCCGAAACATGTAAGATTGTTCTAAATATATACATCTGTAAGTAAAACTACACCATAAATCGCCAATTGAATCTACCATAACATACAAAGGTCACGAAATAATTATCTATATATATATATATGTATTTATAGATAATGCAGACATATATATATAGTAAACTTAATAAGTCGGCGATTAAGGGTCTGGTTTATTGCTTCAAAGTATATATACACTAAACACACGCACGAGCGCACCAACATACAAAACCCTACACTTACGCGCTCACACAAATACAAAACCACACACCCAGAGTGTGTGCCACGCAAGCTGCCAGCAGCAATCAACACACAAATTCATACCCAGAAAGAGACACAATCTGCTAGCAGCGAACAACACATATTGTCATGGATTTTTCCGTTCAGAAGAGAGAAAAAAAAGGTAGAATTAAGTATTGAACAATATTTGAATAATTTGGAGTTAAAATGTATTTTGAATTTTTATTTATATTTATTATCTTTGTAATTATATTTTTGACTGACCCTGTATGCATATTATATTAGATCGATGGGTGCGGTATTGAATTTCGATGTAAGAGATTTTCATGATATTTTATTTTAGAGATACCAGGCCTTTGAAACCAGATGGTCAGTGAGAATAAAAAGTCATTTTATTCTCCTGTTTTTGAGTAAAGTCGGATTGTTTTTTGATTTTGGTGTTGTTTGTGCATTTAAATTTAATTACGATTTTTACGAGTGTTTGTTGAGCTCGTTCTTTATTGATATTTTATTTAAATAATGGTATCTCTCACATTGTTTAGTGTTAAAAGTGCTTAGATCGATGTAAGTAATAAAACACTTAATTTATATAATTGCTATTGCGATAATTTGAGTATGTTTGTAATTGTAGTTTAAAATTTGCATAAATTTTGAGATATAAATTAGTATATGAATATTCAAGAAAATTGCCATGTTTTTTGTGATGGAGTTTTTTCTTTAAGACAAGATATTCTAGATCGTTTTATATTCAGGTTGGGTTTTTTGTTATTGGGTTTGATTTTGTCATGTTTTATTGCGCATGACTGTAAGGCTGTCACGCGTACTCGATAACTTGGTGGTTGTTGACATTTGATTTATAGGGGTTACAGTAGAGGTCAAACTTAACAAATTTCTTAATTATTTATTAATTATATGTTTGCTCGAGAGTCACAGGGGGTTTTTCTCTTTGTGCGAGTCATTATCATAAAGAGTCTTTCCTCCTAAGCTACTGTTAATTTGCTTTAGCTCCCTGTACACTCAGTAAAGGGATTTTTTTTTTTTTTTTTTTTTTATTAAATTTGTAAACAAACTAAATGTGACTTTTTATTAATGCTTATTGTTTTACTTTAAAAAATTTAAACCTGGCCCGCATCCGTAAGGATCGACCCGAGAGAAGTGAGCTCAAGGAAATCTACGAGACTGAACAGCCGGAAGCTTAAGTTGTAGTGTGAATGTAAATTTAATTAGCAAATCAAAAGTACATTCCACTACAATATGTTCACACCTTGCTATCTATTTTTTGGAATACTAAGGCATGATTTATTATTATTATTGGAATGTATCTTTGAATAATTTAAACCATAGCAACTCAATTATTTGACATTTACATTCTGTCATTTATATTTTTTATTTCCTTGACAAAAGCATCATTGCCGAAACATGTAGGGTTGTTTTAAATATATATACTTTGAAGTAATAAACCAGACCTTTAATCGCCGACTTATTAAGTTTACCATATCATACCAAGGTCACGAAAATATTATATATATATATATGTATATATATATATATATATGTCTGCGTTCCCGAAATTGTCTGTGTAGGTACTTCCAGAAACGTTCTGTAATGAGGAATGCGCCTCGTGAAACCGATGTCGGTATTCAATAACTCAAGCAGTTATTGAATACCGACATCGGTTTCACGAGGCGCATTCCTCATTACAGAACGTTTCTGGAAGTACCTACATAGACAATTTCGGGAACGCAGACATATATATATATATATATATATATATATATAATATTTTCGTGACCTTGGTATGACGTGCATTGCCGTTACAGTAGCCTTACATAAAATGCATGTCCGCATACTCTTGAGAAGGAAATCGGTAAGGCATTTTGAATAAAGAAAACGTGTCCACTCACTAATAAGCTGTTGTATGAAGTGAAACGTAATGTAATCCTTTATTAAAAATTCAACGCGTACAGCCTTCTGAACATTTGGTTATTGTATGATATTCATGGTTCAGGACTTACGAAATATGTAAGAACCTTCTTTATCATAGATCAATTTCCAGTACTCTTTTTTGAAGATCTCCAAGAAATTACGGGCGCACACGAATTGCGGTTACAGTACCTGAATAATCCAAGTCATTAAAAAGGGATTGTAATCCCTTGCTTGGATTGCGGTTAATAGATATTTATCCTAATATTTATCTCCGCACCCAAACATAGCAACATTTTTAGAAACATTACAAAAAATGCAGACCGACACATACATTAAAATAAATTCAATAATAAAAAATGAAAAACGATACATACGACGTGATATTATAAATAAAGAAAAGTTTCTCGAATTTGAATAATTTGGAGTTAAAATGTATTTTGAATTTTTATTTATATTTATTATCTTTGTAATTATATTTTTGACTGACCCTGTATGCATATTATATTAGATCGATGGGTGCGGTATTGAATTTCGATGTAAGAGATTTTCATGATATTTTATTTTAGAGATACCAGGCCTTTGAAACCAGATGGTCAGTGAGAATAAAAAGTCATTTTATTCTCCTGTTTTTGAGTAAAGTCGGATTGTTTTTTGATTTTGGTGTTGTTTGTGCATTTAAATTTAATTACGATTTTTACGAGTGTTTGTTGAGCTCGTTCTTTATTGATATTTATTTAAATAATGGTATCTCTCACATTGTTTAGTGTTAAAAGTGCTTAGATCGATGTAAGTAATAAAACACTTAATTTATATAATTGCTATTGCGATAATTTGAGTATGTTTGTAATTGTAGTTTAAAATTTGCATAAATTAAGGCATTTTGAATAAAGAAAACGTGTCCACTCACTAATAAGCTGTTGTATGAAGTGAAACGTAATGTAATCCTTTATTAAAAATTCAACGCGTACAGCCTTCTGAACATTTGGTTATTGTATGATATTCATGGTTCAGGACTTACGAAATATGTAAGAACCTTCTTTATCATAGATCAATTTCCAGTACTCTTTTTTGAAGATCTCCAAGAAATTACGGGCGCACACGAATTGCGGTTACAGTACCTGAATAATCCAAGTCATTAAAAAGGGATTGTAATCCCTTGCTTGGATTGCGGTTAATAGATATTTATCCTAATATTTATCTCCGCACCCAAACATAGCAACATTTTTAGAAACATTACAAAAAATGCAGACCGACACATACATTAAAATAAATTCAATAATAAAAAATGAAAAACGATACATACGACGTGATATTATAAATAAAGAAAAGTTTCTCGAATCAAAAATAATGCAATATCGTACAAAAGAAATTAGCAGGTACAACTTTATAAATTGTGTAGCATATAAATTCAGCAACATTGTATAAGGTATTATTTTTATAAAATAAAATTCTAGGAATATATATTTATATAATTTTATTTTGTATAATTTCATTTGTAGTTACATTAATTTTTAAACTCAAATTTGAATAAATATTCTATAAAAATATTTTCCCATTTTCATTTTACCTAATGTATCATAATAAGAAGTTATTTTCGTAAGTAAGTATTTATATTTTCTTTCACCGCAATTCGTGCGATAAATTAATAAGTTTCATTTATTAAATATTCTTGGACCGCAATTCATGCATCGAATTAGAGAGCAATTCAGGATGCCCCGAAATTACTGTATGCACTACGACACGTGTTTATTTATTTTAGGATAACATTTTATTATTCGACGTTAACAATCGCAGGCATGAAAAAGGCATCATATGCCGAAACATGTAAGATTGTTTTAAATAGATACATTTTGAAGTAAAACCAGACCTTAAATCGCCAACTAATTGAATATACCATAACATATTAAGGTCAAGAAATAATTATCTATATATATATATATATATATATATATATATATATATATATATATATAAACTACTCAAAAATGAATAAGGAATTTTTACTTTTTTGTATTTTTTAGATAGTATGTGTAAATATTTGTAGTGTATTATATTAGATACATAATTGTACACAACAATTTAAAATTTTCAAGTATATTTATTCAGAAAAATCGTTAGATTACTAAGAAATGATCAAAAATGAAATAAGCAACATTTTTAACAATAGCTAAAATAAACATTTTTCAGTAACAATTAATTCTAAAATCGTGTATAATGGCCACGGACATCTCTCACAGCTGTACATCTTCGGGGCATACTCATAATGCAATTATTAATGTGTTCTTGTGACACTCTTCTCCAACACAGCGGTAAAATTTCCCGCAAGTGTTGCACGTTAACTGGGGGTGGATTATGTTCGTTGAGCTGTTCTTGAAGTCTGTCCCAAATGTGCTCAATTGGATTAAAGTCGGGGGACGTTGGTGGTAAAGGTAGATGGTTAATATGGAGGTCATTTATTGCTTGCATTACAATTTGTGCACGATGAGGTCTTGCATTATCATCAATAAAAACCATGTTTTCATCCACAGCCTCACGAAAGTCGGCCACATATTGCTGAATAATGTCATCTCTGTATATGTGTCCATTGACATTGTTTTCAAAGAGATGGAGGTTCGTACGTCCATTCAAACTAATGCCCGCCCACATCATGATACTACCGCTGCCAAAAGGCACCACAGCTTTTGTAAACTCGCGTCTATAACGGTCTCCTCGAGTTCTCCAGACCCTTACTCTACGATTATCACTAAATAAGCAGAATCTGGATTCATCGGTGTATAAACCATGCCCCCATTGAAAATTTTCTGCTAGTCGTTGGTTAACCCAAGTTCTTCTAGCCATTCTATTAGCATTAGTTAATTTTGGGCGTCTCACAGTGCCGGCACGTAACTGTGTTTGCAACCATACAGCACTTCTAAACGGATTCATCCTTGTCTGAATTCGTATGTAGCGGTCTTGTCTCTGATTTGTTTTCCTCTCAGATCCACTACCGGGTCTTCCCCTTGCAGATCCTACCTGTTGGAATCTTGTTAGAGCCCTACTAACAACACTTGGAGACACATTAAAACTTGCGGCAATTTCTGCTCCAGATTGCCCTCGCTGATGCAATAACGCAATTAAATAAATAAATCAAAAGTTTCTTTATTTAAATGACGTCCTGGCACCGTGAAAATGTGAAATGACGTTTAAAATGAATAATACTGGTCAAAAAATGCGATTTTTATAATTTTGTATTCTAAATTAATTTAATGTTAAAATACAAGATTCAATATTTTATCACACAGAAAAGACATTTACCAAATAAAATGTCCACAAACGACTGTGGGCCTTCTAATTTATCTATAGTTTGAGAAAATACGTTAAATTTAATCGAATTAATTGGATCTGTTAAAAAAAGATCTAATTCCCTATTCATTTTTGAGTAGTTTATATATATATATATATATATATATATAGTTGTGAGGCAAATTACCTTAAACAATATATTTGAATTTTATTATTTTAAAACTAAATAAAATTTTGAAAAATAAAAAAATTATAAGAATAGAAATAAAACTACGGTTTTACACACAGTGGCTTCCTCATGTGTTTACATCTAAACAGTACGTTACAAACTAAATAAAAAATAAATAATCTATCTATAAAATCCAGAAGGATGGTATTTAAAATATTTTTAAAGAAAACTATGAATTACAAGTATTGTCGGTAGTGAAAGAATGTCTGGTCGGCCCTAACTGTATATTATAGGGTACTAAACGTGTTTACGCATAAATTTATTTAATAACCTACATATACATTTGTATTATCGTTATTTGACGTTATTTGTTTTTTATCGGCGTCTTTTTGATAGTAGTGGTATAGAGCACATGGATACAGACGCCATATTCCGTAAAATTATAGCATTTTTCTTAATCCGCATTTTCTAAGAATAAATATTAAAAATATTATAACGACTAAAAGTACCTAAAAATATATCCAAAAGATAGTGTAAAGTTTAATTTATCAATTGGAATTCATTTTAACCGCATAAATCAAGTATTTAATAACTTATCAACCAAAGCATTATTTTTAAATTAAAAATTTTAATGTCTGATCGAATGGAAATTTAGAGAATATTGCTTTAAACTAAGCAATAACCGTATTTTGGTACCAGACTCATCAATTCATTGAATACCAGACCTTTAAAGTCATTCGGGACCAGAATGTAAGAAAAACGAGGAATTTTTCTAGTTTCCAGAAATTTCTGAAGATATACACCGAGATCCCTCCCTTCTTCCTAACCTAACTCCGTATTTTGATTTAAAAGGTACCTTAAATTACATTCATCAAAGAAAAATAATTTGTTAATTATTTTAAAATAGATCGATATGCCTAGACAAATAATTGTTACCTACTGTATGATTCAAGTAAACTATTCAGAAAACGCCATCCTATATGTCAAATGTGTTGTTCTATATATTAATTAAAAGTTTACAGTTCATTCAAGAACTAACTTTCACTCTTCTGGTTCAATTTAGATTTGAATTACCTCGTCAAGGTTATTCTTTCTCCGAACACTTCGGTTATCACTGTTATCAGTACACTGTTGTATTAAAAAGTTTTGATTCATTTTCCATTAAAGTCATACGAGGGTCTTTTAAAATAAATACGGTTTGTCGGACCGTTGTTTTACCACTTAAGTGGTAAAGCAACGGTCCGACAAACCGTAGACTAGGGTTCAAGTCCCAACATAGACAATATTTTTCATTTAAAAATTTCGTATGATTTGCTTTGTAATTTGTAGACAAAAATATTTACATCCTCACTTACTTTGCAATTACATACTAATTTGATATTTGTAAATATTTTATATAAAAGCCGAAAAACTTCAAGAATTTATCAATTTACATATATATATATATATATATATAATTAGAAGAAATTATCGACCGTAATTGGATAAAATAAATTAAAACGGGCAAGCGGTCTGTCAATTAAAAACTAATTTATTGATTATCTCTATATTTCGCAACAATTTTGTTGCTTCTTCAGGAGATAAAAATGTAGAGTTAAAAAAAATAATATTTTTTTTTTTGAACTCTACATTTTTATCTCCCGAAGAAGCAACAAAGTTGTTGCGAAATATAGAGATAATTAATAAATGAGTTTTTAATTGGCAGACGGTTTGCCCGCTTTTAATTTATTTTATCCTACATGTATACAATTATTTCTTGACCTTTGTATGTTATAGTAGATTAAATTAGTTGGCGATTTAAGGTCTGTTTTACAAATACAGAATTTTTAGATTTAAAATGTTAATTTTAGAACCTAAGATATAATTGGATCTGCATTTTTCACATGTCATATCAATAAAGTTAATTCCGCGTTTTTAATTGCTCAAATTGAATTCACATACTTATTTATTTACATGTAGTCATTAGCCTTAGTCATTTTCCATCAATATCATTATTTTACCGAAGTTTTTTAACTTAATTGATTGATAATTTAAGTCACATATACTTTAGGAAAAACTGTACTTATTTGAATAATACATAGCGGGAAATATCGCAATTAAATACAGACATTTATTGAAACAATAAACATTCCAAAGACAATTATTTGTATTTCAGAATTAATACAATAATTTTTGTAAAGTATCAAAACGATTTGTGTTAATAAACTATTGCATTTATAAATAATTATTACGAGATTAAATAAATACATACAGGAAGTACGAATGGGAAGCCTGGATTATAAACAAACGAGAGTTAGCGTCATGTTGTAAAAATTCTACGAACACGTCGACGTATTGTAAAAGTGTCGCCCTGAAATTGGAGAAGAAAACCCAGCAACGTTCGACGAATTCTCCATATCCCAACAACATCCTGGTCGTTTTAAACGAAAATACAAATCCCTTGGTACGCCATCCGCTTCTACTCCAAGCCAAAAGGGACGCGTCCTGAATTTTACCACTACCAGAGCTTTTTATCCCGAATATTGGAATCCAGACAACCACCGATTTTCCTGTATCCATCGTAAACTAACTTGAGTATTATTTGATTTGCTTTTTCCTGAAATTTAGAAATTTTTATTTATTTTATTAAACACAATCGTAGATATTATAGTATGTATGTATAATATGTTAATTTTAAATTAGAATACCTTTAAGGAAACAGAAAATACAGTTCCCTTGTGTTTAGAAACTAAAGTCAGATTAATTAACTTAATCACGTTATCGAATCAAAACATTACTTAACCTAAACTCATTTAGTCTATCTGATCACGTGATATTTTGTAGGTTAATATATGTATTTATTATGTTCAAAACTTACCTTTTTATTCAAATCACCAATTAAACCAGTATATTTGCTTTTCACTCTCTCGTTTTATTTAGTAGATTATTCGTCCAGAATGATCACTTATTTAATAACTTGTTTAACATATTCAAATATATTCTAATTGGAGTACCAATCCCGCACTTATATCATCAGAAAAGAATAAATAAAGTCTCTTTGCTACTGCTAGCTGGCAAAAATACATAAAAATATACATTAAGATATTAACCATAAGGTTTTGCAGTTGGAACAAGCTTTGTAAGTTAAGTATAGATTGTTTATTTACTTTTATTTATGTACCGAAAATTATACAAGTGTCAACTGTAATAACCAAACTTAACTCCATCTATACGACATTTCTGTAACTATACTAGTGTAATATTCTAATTATTTTTGAAAGTACAAAACCGATTAATTAATTACTTTTACTTTTAATTCAACATAAAAGACTCTCACAGTCTTTTAACAATATATATATATATATATATATATATATATATATATATATATATATATATATATATATAAGGTAAACTTAATAAGTCGGTGATTAAAGGTCTGGTTCATTACTTCAAAGTATATATATTTAAAACAACCCCACATGTTTCGGCAATGATGCCTTTGTCAAGGGAATAAAAAATATAAATGACAGAGTATCTTTTTTCTATTTTTTATTCCCTTGACAAAGGCATCATTGCCGAAACATGTAGGGTTGTTTTAAATATATATACTTTGAAGTAATGAACCAGACCTTTAATCGCCGACTTATTAAGTTTACCTTATCATACCAAGGTCACGAAAATATATATATATATATATATATATATATATATATATATATATATATATATATATTGATATACAGCTAAAGGGCTAAATGAATATACATGCAAAATTTTTTAAATATTAAATAAACTGGTTGGTTAAATGTTTAAATTGTGAATTATCAATCTCTATATTTAGTGGGCTATTACAAGTTACATATAGATGGGGTTGTATTACATCAAAAACTGTTATTTGCGCATGATGCAAAGATACATATTCGTTAATATCGAAGTATACATAACCAAAACAGTTGTTCATAAATATATCTACTTATAAGTATTTTCGGGTGGGCGAAAGTTTGTGTGATATGTCCGGCTAGACAGAAGAACAGTTTAGACTCTTGTTGTTGGACATTAAAACATGCCTAATTAAATGGTCGGTTCGGTGACAGCAATAGGACACTTACAAAATCAGCTGATGCTAATGCAATTAATAATAGTGTTACTATATTCAAAACTACAAAATAAAACGAATGAGATAAGGATTATAATTATGGACTTTAATGAAGTAATAGCAAAGAAAGAACAGGTAAGTGGAAAAATTAATTAACTTATGAATATATATAAAATGTAACATGTCACGTGATGAAATAAATATGGCATAAAATCTAGGTTAAATGATACAACAAAATAAATGTGACATGAATAAAGCTAAACGCATAAAAGAATTCTAAGATTGAATTTACTAAATTAACAGAAAACTGTATTCTTCGTAACTTATATTAGAATATCTAAATCTTAATATGAAACATAGGTTATATTTATTTAAAAAGAAAAAATTCGATAGTGGTTTTATTTAATGATATTAAATTAATTTATCATTTTCAAAATTCGTAGGATTTTTAAAGAATACTTAAGTGGACTTGGATAGGAATTGATTGTACTGCATCAGGCTGGTGGATCTGTGGATGCGGCATACAGGTATCGACGGCGAACGGCTGGTGTCCCCCGCTTGTTGTTCGATCTTGCAGCTGGCTTCCCGGCGAAATGCAATTTACGTTTTCTCGGACACCGGTAACCGTCTGGACTCGCAAAATGCGTTAAACAGGAGCTGGATATACTGTTAAGGTTTTGACTAGAATTGACGTATGGTTTTTTAGATTTATTAATACTTTTTCTTTTAATTTGCAGAGAGACACTTATAATACGTCTAGGTGTTTTTAATGGAGAATTTTCTAGTGACGCTAACTTTCTTTTTTTTTCAATCCTCATTTCTGATTCGTCCAACAGTATGTATTTATATAGTCTCGACATTTTATTATAATGAAAATGACAATTTAATCATTTTAAATATACTTATGCTTAGTATAAATTATCTAGTTTATATTTGTGAATACATGTTTGACGTGTGAATGTTGATAGTAGTCTATAATGCTAATTTTATTGTGGGGAAAATTCCCGCGGTAATCTTTTTGAATTTATACAGTTTTGCCTAAATAAATGGCGTCATTTATTATTAATCAATTAAGTTGAAATATCTTTTGAAATACAAGATATCGAAATGAAATGACAGATACAAATAAACAGAATAAAAATAAATAAATGTGAGAATGAATTTAAAATAATTAAATACGCGAAATCAACTTTATTGATATTACATATGAAGAATTCAGTTTCAATATTTTTTTTATAAATCTAAAGCTTACATCTATACAAGAAAATTCCGTCTTTTGCTCACTGAGGCATTCTTAGGTGTAAGCTTGACCTACATCAACTTCCCCAGTAATTTGGTAAGACGTTATTGTCTTGGCAAAGAGGCTTATCCAAATTATTCATCAAAACTATTAAATTGAAAGCTCTGCCATTTAAAATTATTTGTATGTATTTTGGGTAATTGTTATATATTATACATTCTATGTATTAAGTGTCATTATTATTTTTGTTTTCTATCTGTGTTTGTATATAAATTTTATTTCCGTATATATTCGTCTAATAGTATCCTTATACGTTATATTGTCATTATTATAGTATTTATGTTTGTATGATTTTTTTTTTCTGTATGTCTTTTATTGTTTTGTTTTTCGAACTGTAAACTACCTATATAACTGGGCTGTTATTTGTATTATTATAAATATTTGTCATAGTACATATTAGTTTTTTTTTTATTAATAAGATTTAATTTCTTTGTATATTTGTTTTATAAGATGTTTTGGATGATAACATAACTGAATTGCTGAGCTGTTGGTATTCAAGACTTGTTATATATTCTGCTGATCATTTGTATAAAATATTCTGTTTTGTATAGTTGTTTGGCTTGGGAGGTTATTTTATTTAATATCTCATGTTGATGGTACTTTCTTTGTGAACTTTATATAGATTGTTGTAAGTAATATTTGTTTTATTCATACAGATGCAAACTTTGTTTAATTAATAAATACTTTCTTTATAAATACATATCCTTTACTATCCATTCTTTCACTTATCTTTTAACTTCCATTCCTTGTTAACATATATAAATTCCCTATACTTAGACTCTTTTGTCTATATATTTTAGTATTTCATAATACATATTCATATAATTATCATCATAAATTATTTATTTATATTTAATTCAATATATCCCCATATTATATATTAATTCCTTCTACCTTTATATCTAATCTTTTGCATTTCAAATAACTTTTCATCATACCTTATTTATTTATATCATACTTTTGTCTTACATTGTACATTGATTCAATCATCTTTGTTTAACTTAAAGCAGATTTATTAGTATTTATTTTCCCCATTGAATATTTTATATTTGTCCTATGAGATCAATTAAATAATTGTTCCTTTTAAGGTTATTTTTATACCATTGTCAGTGTATGTTATACTGCTTTGTCTCAGAATATTTAATTTTTCAGTCATTGTTTATTCGTCTTTAAGCTTACAAGCTCTAATTATGTTAAATTTTCCTTTTTATTGTAGATTGTGTTAGCATATTTTTGTTTATGTAAATATGTGTATATAGTTTTTGGTCATTAATAAGTAATCATCTCCCCATCTTGGCTGTGGTCGTCTTTATAATTTTATTAGAACACCGAGATTCTGTTATCTTTGTTTATATATTAATTTTTCTTCGACGCGCCTTAGGTGTGTTCATATACACCAGATTTTTAATAATGTTTTATATTATTAAAAATACCTTTGTATTATACAAAACTGGTGGGGTTTACCTACTCATGTATGTTTCAATTATTCTGATACATTACACATGCGGTTAGTCCGTAGTATGAGTGAAGACACAAACAAAATGCAGTTTCTAGCGAGATGGCTGTTCCACCTTTGGAAGGGCGTCGTTTCTTCACAATGGTTATGTGGACGGGGCGAGGTACTTCGGCTGTCTGACAGCAGGCAGCGCTGAATTTACTTCTACGCTCGGTCTGAATAATTTCTGTGATGTGTCGATGTGGTTCTTTTTGGGGAATGTGTCTGAAGATATCCTTTCTCCAGCAGGGGCGTACCGATGAGCCTGTAGAAAAGCGAAATACGTATCTACGTCTCTGGGGACGGATATTTTCGGACACGTCCACAAAAATATTAATAGTGAACCTGTATTTGTGTTCTTCACACCAGATTTTAATAATATTTTATATTATTAAAAATACCTTTTTATTATACAAAACTGGTGGGGTTTACCTACTCATGTATGTTTCAATTATTCTGATGAATTAATCATATTTAATTAATAAATTATAATTCTTATTAACCATCTTTAAGCCGAAATTTACATATTATTAGTTGCCAAACGTGGTAGATTTTGGGATATTTATACCATTATCACAATATTACCAGCACATATAATTATTACCATAGTTATTATTATTATATGGTTATTAACATTTCAAAAACCTAGAAACTTTTATATCAATATATATAGATATATATATATATATATATATATATATATATATATATATATATATATATATAAGGTAAACTTAATAAGTCGGCGATTAAAGGTCTAGTTTACTTCAAAGTATATATATTTAAAACTACCCTACATGTTTCGGCAATACGCCTTTGTCAAGGGAATACACAATATAAATGACAGAATATAAATGTCAAATAATTAAGTTGCTATGGTTTAAATTATTCAAAGATACATTCCAATAATAATAATAAATCATGCCTTAGTATTCCAAAAAATAGATAGCAAGGTATGAAAATATGTGTTGTTCGCTGCCAGAAGCTTGTGTCTCTTTCTGGGTATGAACCTGTGTGTTGGTTGCTGCTGGCAGCTTGCGTCTCTCTCTGGGTGTGTGATTTTGTATTTGTGTGACCGCGTAAGCGTATGGTTTTGTATGTTAGTGCGCTCGTGTGTTTATTTAGTGACACACACACGAGCGCACTAACATACAAAACCATACACTTACGCGGTCACACAAATACAAATACACTACAAATTACAAAGCAAATCATACGAAATTTTTTTATTTGAAAAATATGGTCTACGTTGGGACTCGAACCCAAGTCTACAGCTATCCGGGCTGTAGCTTTTAACACTAAGCCTATATATACACATAGGACCAGCTCTCAACGGGCCATACCCGGCAATAAGTGGCAACAGCGAATCCCCCTCTACGCGCGGTAGCTTACATTACCATACATTGCAGAGTTATGAATTTAGTAAGACTTAAACCGCGCAAGGATATAGTCGTTTGCATATTCGTTCCGTATACGTAATTTGCACATTTGTTTCAGATATAATAAGGTCGTCATATCTCCAAGTTATTATTATTGTATTCTTAGCTGCTACAGCAAAGTAATTTTAAGTAATAAAAAAACAATAACGTTTTCTAAAAGATAAAAGTAAAAAAATCAATAATTCTGCAAAATATATTTTAATTCTAAGAAAGTCACTAAATATAGGATTCGAAAATACCGCCCTCTCTCCCCAAACAATAGCCGAGCCTATTGTAAAACTCCCGCCTCACTCCCTCGAGATTTCTAAGGGTTATTGTCTCGAAAATTCTAAACAGTTTAACTTGCAACTGTTGCAACCTTTACGTTTGCACAGCTAGATACGAATGACGGGCAATCTATTGCTCTCGATCGTCGGACTTATGTATGCGCACGCGGAGTGACATCGTACATTCGTTGCCACATCGCATTATGTTCCATACGTATATTGTTGCGTATGGCCCGTAGCGGGTTGGACCTATCGGCATATATATAATTGAAAAGAAATTATCGACCGTGATATATTATCAAAAATTAATTAAAATTCGGGTAAGCGGTCAATTAAAAAACTCC